>VDFB02000013.1:100158054-100824983 GCA_007258455.2 Sequoia sempervirens
CAGATGGTTTCTTATCAACGAATTTTCATGTATGTGTTATAATTGTTAATGTTTACTTTGTTATGAATTATATCTTTGGCTTTTATTCTTTATTATCGTTGTGGGGATCTAAGTTGCGTAATGACTCCTCGTGTACCCCAAGGGATGTATGTGCAAATGAATATATTTAAATGAAATTCATGTCATGAATTAATGTGTATTACATGTATGTTATGTTATCTTTAAAAAAAAAAATTATTGTAATTATTCCCTTTTAGTCCTTTGGGGTTCACACGGTGGGGCATTACATTTAGATCCTAATAAATTCATACCAACTATTGTACAACAAGTGATCAAATGACTTCCATTCTTTTAAAATTGCTTTAAAATAACTGTACTGCCAAATTCCAACTACCATTTAAAGAAAAAATCCAAAATGATCTAGATTGAACTACTTTGAACCAGTTAGGGCATAACAAGAGCAACAATGATCTTAAGAAAGGAACATCAAACTATCATATTTGTCAATGGTAATTGATTACATAGGGATTCCTTAGTAGACTTTCTCTCTCAAGTATAGACTTCTCCTAAATAGTTCCTTATATCAATTAGTGTTACAAAATTCAGACGCTAGTCTTCATACAAAAAATAGCAGGGAGGAGACTTGGCATAATGTTCATCCAGTCAGTCAATCACTACTTTCACTGGTGTCAATCCTATGACTTCTCAATTTCCATTATTTTTCAATCTCCTCTTTTGTACGCCATGGAAGCCTCCCTGCAATCAATGTCCACTTGCAATGCACAAAAACTCCTAGTTAAAAAACCTAAAAATTGAAAGAAAAATGCACCCACAAACAGAGCATAGTCCTAATCATAATGCCAAAAAGACCCATAGAGAAAAGAAGTCGATCTTGTAATTTCACCTGTCACCCAATACCCCATTTGAATTCAATTTGATCAAAACCTACCCCCTATCATATAGTGCACAAATATTTTCCTTTGCACCCTTTGGCTTCCTAATACAGAAGTGTACACCCTCCATACATAATAGCTTGTTTACTAATTTCTAAAAAAAGAAAAGAAAACCTTAATAGCTACACAAAGCACTTATTTTAATGAATAAAATATTAAAATAATCCTTAATGAATAAAATATTTCAACTATATTGCGGTTAGGGCCCTAGCTCGATTGGCTAAACATTTCCTGTTGCAAGATTGGTCACGAGGTCAGGTCTCCCCCACCCCTATGGTACTGAAGGGCATGTCGCGCCAACACCATTGGTCACATTAAAAAGTTAGAACAAAAAAAAAACATATTTTAACTATATTAAATTTATCTTCAAGATATAAATTGATAAAAACAAATCAAAACAAAATTTTAAATATTACCCTAACCCTAACACCCATATACAATTATATCATGTCTCTCAACATAATTCATTTAGAATATTGAATATAATGTCATTTAAAAATAAGCACTAGACTAAATTATAGAAACTTCTTTTTTTTAGAAGTTCTTTCATTCTTAAATATTTAAATTTTAGAAACTTCTTATTATGTCTATAATTTCACATATTTTTTAATATCTCATCTTTATAAATAATTATTAAAATAAACCTTAATGAATAAAATTTTAAAATAATTCTTGATGAATAAAATATTTCAACTATATTAAATTGATCTTTAAGATATAAATTGATAAAAACAAATCAAAACAAAATTTTAAATATTAACCTGAACCCTAACACCCAAATACAATTATATCATGTCTCTCAACATAATTCATTTAGAATATTGAATATAATCTTGATTTAAAAATAAGCACTAAACTAAATTTAAAATGGAAAAGATATACAAAAATTTAAAATGAATGACTTAGTTTAATTTGAAAATAAACTTGTTTAACATTACTTAAATTAATTATCTTAAAAATAGATAACTTTTTAAAAAATAAGAGAACTCATTTTAATATAGTAAATTTTGAATGAAGTTTATATTTTTAAAAATTGATTTATGTTAAACATATTTATATGAAATATATTAGATTTAAATATTTTTATGTATGTAAAATTTAATTTATTCAAGTCATATTTAAAAAATATTATATAAATTTATAAGATTAAATTATAAAGAATGATTTCATAAAAATCAATTTGAAAGAAGATATTTAGAAGGAAAAAAACCATATTCTTTTTATAAAAATGTTAGGACGTGGGAGGATAAATTATCCTACACTTATTTAGAAATGCTCCAATATTTCTATTCTGCAATTGAGTTTATCCAATTCCATATTTTTAATTTAGAAAGAAACAAATGTATTGATGCACAGTTGAATTGTACTGAATAAATATAACTACTAAAAAAACTAAATGGGAATATTTAAAAAAAGATCATCTTTGAAATTACACTGACAATTTAACAAATTTCCTTGAGCATGTCGCAGATATTCTTGTGTTCTTTGATGAATAAGGCTTAGAGCACTAACAACCCCACCCAAGAATTGCGCACATCTCTAGAGACAACAACTCCATTATTTGAGTGGAGTAAGAGGCCATCTTTGCTCAATTTTAATTTGCCATCTTTGAATGTTCTCAACTTTGTTGATTGTTGAACATTGTTTCCATAAACCTCACTCCCATCCCTGTAAATGTACTCATATTACATCATAACGAAAAAGTATGTCTAAATCAATCTTTGAATTCACTCTAAAAAATTAATTTCTCTAATTTAGTACTTGAATTCTTATGTATAATTTAAACATTGAATTCAATATAATTGAATACTTTATTCTTACCATGAATACATAAATCTCTAAAAGAAAAACTAAACAAAACAAAAGAAACCTTATGAAAATAGTTATCGCGAAAACAAAAAACCTAACAATATTTTCTGGCGTCCGATTTTCTAGCACTCGATGAATTCCGATGGTAGCAAAAGTAGCACAAGACTTCCACTTGAGTGTCATTTTTAATGAAACTTCAAAACTTTATACAGAATATTCTTTCATTATTTTCACTATATAATGTCTCGATGTAATAACAACTATATATATATATACTTTCTTTTATTCTTAAAAAAAATTACTTCTGAAATCAATATGCTTTTATCGTTACCTTAGCCTTTCATTTCTCCTTTAATAAGCTTCCTTAGATACAATTGACGTGCAATATTTTATTTCTTTTAAAAATAGACTCATTTTACAATATTAAAAGAAACATTTTTATATCGACAGATTTAAAAATTAAGAATAATATTGACCGACTTTGAGTAATAAACACTGTACACAAGAGCATCTTTTCATTCAATTTTTTACTTATCTTCCATTCTTTCCTTCTCGCTTATTATATTTATGTTTGACTAAAAACACATTTTATCATATTAATAAATAATAATAATTAACAAATTTGGATTGCTATTTTAACCTTATTAATCAAGGGGAAATGGTTTTTGTGGAGAACATGATCAGCTATTTCCGACAATAATGTAGTGTTTTTAAATTACTTATAATATTTAAAACAAATTAAATAAATATTTATTATATTTTTATGGAGATACAATAATTTTTAAAATGATTCTTTCATATCAGCTATTTCTCGTCAATTTTTATTATTATTGTTTATATTATTTATTTGATTTATTTAACAATATTTGATCTAACTTTTTATAGTTTATTATTTAAAAAATAATTTATTATATTTTAATATTTCTAAAAAAGTATTAATTACTAAAAAATATTAATTACTAACAAATATAATTTATAATTTATTATCTTGTATTTTAGTTTTTTAAATATTTTTAGAAATTGTTACAATTTTCTTTCTTAAATGTTTCTAATAATTTGTCCATAGGTTACATATAATGTGAAAAATCTAGATTTGTTTAAGTTTATTTCATTCTATTATTTAGTACTTATTATTAATTATTTAATATTTTTATGAGAATACAATGATTTTTTATGTAACGCCCGTCGTGCAAACCCCAGAGAACACATACATAATGCGGATAATTTTTTTTTTAAAAATAATAGAAGTAACATGTAACAACATTAAACCATAAACACATAGCATAACATATAACATTAATACACTTGGTTCCCTGGGGCACGCGAGGTTACTTTGCAATCACAAAATAGAATAAAGATAACGTAAACAACATAACCATTTAATTTAAGAAAAATATATACAATGATACAACTGATAGCCATGATGCGAGTATGACAACATCGCACAATTACATCCAAGATAAATCTTTTAACAATTCCAAATCAAACCTAACTATTATATCATTGAAATAATATTACATTACAATTTTCTTTGATACATGAATTACATTGAATCTCCCAACATGAGGATTGATACAAGAATAATGAACATAACGTACAACTGATCACTGGAACATCTGCACTGCGGAAAGCTGAGATGACAAGACACTGATGGGGAACCCAACGGGTGCGGAGCACGTTCCACCCAACCATGTGAATTACGAAGTAACTCACCCCCCGTGCTCAGAGGTGACGAGGAAGTGAACCCGACCATGAATGTCAAACCGACTCAACACATTATGATACAAATCTAATACAACTCAAAGCATACGATGAACAACCAACAACATTCACAGATCACATGACAAGTTAAAACCAAGAAACTCATCACAATAACATGAAGTACTGTCAATAACAATCATTAAACAAATTCCCAAGAATTCAAAGAAACATCATAAGAGATAACATCTAGAAGAACCGAACCAACACCCAAAATATATTTCCAAATAAATCAGAACCAATAAAAAGAATACGATTCCATAATAACTATGAATCAACCATTCAGTACACCATTCCAAAAGGCAACAAGAACAAGTCAGACAGGTGTCACGTAGGGCGGGTCATCACATAACTCTCATGGGATCCCCTGGCTCTTCCTCCAACTGAGGCGCCGACACCCACCTATGGATTCCCTAACCCTAAAATCAGAACAATATAAAATAACAATATCCAGAGGCAACAAGAAACAAGAACAACAAGGATGTCTAGTGGAGAGTGTCATCGCATAGCTCTCATGGGATCTCCTGGCACTTCCTCCTAATCGAGGCGCCGACACCCATCTATGGATCACCTGGCCCTTCCTCCTACTGAGGCGCCGACACCATAGGGTAGCTGCTGCGGAGCTGATAATCTCTCATGAGGACAAGACTACGACTTTGCCGACCACGGCCTACTCAGTCTATCACTAGTCTACGGTAGCCCTAATGCATAGACGAGGAATCCAACTTTCATTATCTTGTATGTTTTACTACCCTTCCCCCTAAATTCTATTTTTAGGTTATCACTTGTTTAACTACTCTTGCGTGGGTTCCCCTGGCACTTCCTCTTACCCGAAGCGCCGGTGCCCACGAAGAGCCACTCTCCCTATGACCCTTAACATATCTCAAAACAGGCTAGGGTTGAACAAGCACATATAAAGCACATAACCCAAAACCAGATACACGAGGCATCAACCATCTCACAATTATTCTCAATCAAATGTCTCAATCAAACTGTTCAACCCTTCCTCATATAAGACCCAAAAAATTTCAAAGCCTAACCAAGGAAAAGATAACATTATAAAATAACTAGCCTCTAGAATAAGGATTCTCAATAAACAACAACTGAATGTAAAATTACACAAGATTCCCACACCGCAACCAGAATAAAAGAAAACCATAATCAAAACGCATAAGATAAACCGACGATCCATAGAGTTTCACAAATTAACAACAGCACAGTCCACATTTCATCCAGACAATAATCCATTTTCCTCTATTGCTTCCATTCAGTTTTCACGATAAAATTTACCATAAATATTTTATAATAAAATTAATTTTACCCTATTACCCAAGATATCCCACACATTCCAATATTCCTATTAAAATAAAATACATTAAATAATTATAATCTAAATAAAACAAAATATATATTAAGATATATAACCGTACTGAATAAATAATAATACAAGTAATGCATTCCAATTAACCTTTATTTATAAAATTATTTATGACAAATAAAAATTTCATTTAAAATAACTCCCTAAAAATTTTAATAAGATAATACGCTTTATTTATATTTATATAATTTAACATCAATTAACACTAACTAATAAAAATAAAATATAATAAAAAGAATTAAGAAATTATGATGATATACATATTACACGAAATTTTAAAACAAATAAAATTAAAATAAAAATAAATAAAAATAAAAATAAATAACATTTAACCTAAAGCGCCGCCCTTGCCACGCTGGTACAGCAGCCTTACGGCTGCTGTACGTAGCAGTCCCACGGACTGCTGCGCACAACAGTCCGTAGGGACTGCTGTGGCTGCCGCGGCCACTTGGGGCAGGGGTGGGGTACGGCCCAGCCATCCCCTCCCTAACCCCATACAATAAATTTAAATAAAATAAAATAAACAAAAATTTTGATATATGAAAAAAAACTTTTATTAACTGAAATTTAAAACTTTATTCAGAATGCATTTTTTGATTTTGTAAAAATACAGAAAACAAGGGACGCGAATATTATTCGCACAGTTTCGCACACATCATGAAATATAACGAAATTTAAAACCGAATGAATAAAATGATTTATAACAATGAATATATATAATACTATTATATATATATATATATTTACACAGATCTTAAGCACAGAAACTAACAAGCTAATAAAGTTTAAATATATATATAATTTATATATGTTTATATATATATATAACAATTATATATATATAAAAAAACTATATACACACCATTTATTTAATTTTCTGTATATAAAAGAAAGGAAAATAGATTCATCAAATATATTTAAAAATACATATAAAAGATCATCGCGAGAGAAACAACTTTCAGATTTATTTAAGCACAAAGATTGATTTTTTTCATAGTAAATATAAGGGTGAGCAATTGAAATTTTACAGAGTTTTCTATCAGTTTATTTATTTTCTAAACAAAACAAACAATTTTATTCAAGATCCAATTTACAAATGAAACTACAAAATGGTTTCTCAAAAATCTTTTCCTAATGGTTTGCTAACTGAGAATCATTAAATATCAAATGAAGGTTTTCTTTTTCTGTAAATAAAATCAATCATATATAATCATTTATTTATCTAATTTCTTTTAGAAACTGAAAGAGAATGAGACGAAACATTTGAAAACCTGGAGTCCTACGCTTATCCAAAAATCTGGTGATGCTCGTTGATTCTGATGGTCTCTCCGAAGCGCTCCACGTTCTTGCTTCCAGATCTCCTCCACAGAATTTTGCCTTCAAACTTGAATCCTATTTTGTTGTTCAGAAGACTCTCCAGAACATTCACCAGAAATAGATTGACAATCTCTCTCTAAAACTCTCCTCCAAATACAACAGAAGATTTCCAATACCCTTTCAAAATTTTCAAAATAGACCAGCCCATCTCTTGCACCCCTTCTGTCACAATATCTATGTGTGTATCCCAAACTTACAAAAATTCATAATAATATAAAAATATATTCCCATCTCCTCAAAAACTCTCAAAAATCAAAATTAAAAGAAAATCAATTCTTTAAAAGCTAGCTTTTTCCCAGATCTCTATTCCTATTGGCTCACACAGTCTTTTTATTCTTTTATTTGTTTTCTTGCTTTAATTTCTATTTTACCACTTTCTTGCACAACACATTTTCTATTTAATTAAATAAATTATTCTAATAATTATCCCCACCTGATAATTAACTAAAATAATTAAAATACCTTTAATATTTAATTATTATTTAATCACAACACATGACTTTATAAAAATTAAATAAAACATTTAAATATTTTCATACAAATAAATCAACATTAAAATAACCAATTATTATCCACATTCAATTAACTAAATCACCACCTATTAAACACTCACATTAATAAAGTACGACATACACAACTTAACCACAATGACGACAATTACAGAAAATAAACAATACCAGACAAACGAGACGATCTGACATCATGGGACGGAAGGACTTCATCGTCACCTCTGTATCAACATTTATCCGTTGGGTTATTTGGTGCTCGCCATGTCCTGCCGAAGCAGGTGGAATCGAGACTTATACCTGCAATCCTGCATACAAACGAAGTTGTGTACATGTGCATATATTTATATATATCAAAGCATTAAATCAAAGTACTGCATTGTGAGAAGGAATCACAACATAGCAGGGCACTCGTGAACGAATGATGCTATATTGTCCTTCGTCACACCTATTCTAACAATTATAATATAATCAATAAATCAACACTTCTAACTAGCAATCATCTCATGGCATAATTCATTAAATCATTGCATTATAATCTAATTCTGCAAATCAACTAATATAACCCACCATACTGTCATACAAAATAGTCATGTCCATAGTGAAACAATAACATCATCTAGCGTCTAACTAACCAAATCAAACAATATCATCATCATCACAAGTGGCAAACAACCGCATTGAAAAATACTAAATCCTACCAGTAAGAGGAGGGGTATTACATCCTCCCCCTCATAAAATCGGCTTACTCCTGGAAGTCGATAAACAAAAGAAAAATAAGATTCCCAAATACGGGAGGCATCCACCCACACCAAGACGGTGAACTAATCAGCAATAGAAAATAGAATCAAGCTCACACATAAGAGTAAGAAATAATAATACAAGTATTAGTAATATGGGGGTATTACATTTTAAAATAATTTTTCACATCAACTCTTTCATGTCACTTTTCTATTATTATTCTTTATTTTATTTATTTATTTTATTTATTAATATTTAATCTATATGTTATTATTTATTATTTAAAAAATAATATATTTTATTTTAATAGTTGTAAGAAAGCAATAATTACTAACAAATATCATTCATAAGTTTTAATATTTTTACAACTTTTTACAATATTCTTTCTTCAATGTTCTTAAAAATTATATAACTCTTTTATGTCAATTTTGTTATTATTGTCTACATTATTATTATCTTTATATAATATTCAATCTAAATTTTTATGGGGTTGGGGCCCTAGCTTGGTTGGCTAAATCTTTTTTGTTGCAGGAGGTTGGTCACGAGGTCTAGTCTCCCCCACCCCCGTGGTACCAGAGGGCGTGTCGCGCTAGTGCGGCTGGTCACGTTAAAAATTTTACCCAGTGCACTACAGTTTATAGGTGGTCGTGCTACCCGATTCCTGCAGTCTAAAATTTTTAAAAAAATCATCTAAATTTTTATAATTTATAATATAAATAGTACATCTTCTATGTTTTTGCTTAGATAAGAAGGGGAAGGGTCTTAATCCTGTGGTACAAAGCAAAGACAAAAAATAGAGAAACAAACAAGGAAAGGCAACACCTGCCACCACCAGAAAACAGTAGTAGACGACCTAACTAAAGCCAAAATTGGCACGCAGGACAAGTAACCAAATATTATTTAGTACATATTCTATGTTAATATTTGTAGGAAAAAAAATTACTAACAAACATCATTTACAATTCATTTTCTTGTATTTTATATTTTTTAATATTTTCAGAAGTTTCTTCAATCTTCTTTCATCTTTGTTTCAAATAATTATATTACTAGCAATCACACTTTGTTGTGCAATGGTTATGCCGAAGAGGTTTGGAAGGTCAATTAAGTAAAATTTTGGCCTTTTTTTGCATATATTTTTATAGTACATATTCAATTAGTAGGAAATTTAGAAAATGGTGTTGCTCGTACAATAAAGGTCTCAATAGAGAAGTGATAGCTTCATAAACTATGCATTCACTTACAATGATCCAAACACGACTGATAAAACCTATGAATCATGAAGATAATCATAATCCATTACCAATAGGCTCATGTGAAATTTGCAATAGTGAGAGAGGGGGAGAGAGGGTGAGAGATGGATTGAAAAAGGGAGAGATAAAAGGGAAAATAACACGAAGTCGAGATCGAGAAGGAAGATCGCTCTCGTCAGATCGTCTCGATCGTCGTCCTCGATCCCGATGCGTCGAAATAAATGAAAGTCGTCGAGATCCATCCGGAGTCCGAAAGGATAAAGTAATCGAAGAGAGATACGGTCGAAGATCCGGGTCGTCGGAAGATCGAGATCCGGCGTCGAGGTCGAAAGATCGAAGATGGATCGTTGAAAGAAGACAAAAGATCGAGATCGAAATGAATCGAAAATCCGTCGCGTCGATCCGGCGTCGAAAGGTCAGGTCGACCAGCGTCACGTCGAAAGAATAAAAGCGTCGAGATAAAGATCGAAAAGTCGTCGTGTCCACGAATCCGGCAAAGACAGGAGTCAGATCGTCAATAAAAAATAGGGGCTATAGAGGGAGAGATAAAGAGGAAGATATAGATATATGGGAAGATAAAGAGAGAGATATATGGGAAAAGAAAGGGAGAAATCTTTGAAATTGTGTATCTATGGAATGTTTAATTTATTAAGACTATTAATCAGATTGGCATCCGACCTTTGCTTTCATTTGATTTATAACAAAAATAATTATTAGTAAGGAGAAACCTTTGAAATTGTCTATCTATGGCCTTTGTCACAAATTTCTTTTTCATATTTTGCATATGTTAAATGCTTTGTGTCAAGTCATACTGAGATAGTCTTATTGATTTTTTTATATACCATTAGCTTTTATGTTTGATGCTATCTTCTAGAAATTGGATCATGTTCGTTATACTATTTTATTTTCTGTGAAGGTTATGTTGATGTTTATATTATGCTATAAGAGAAAAAGGGTTCTGTAATGATCAAAAAAATCTTTTTAATTTTAGGATTTCTTATTTCTGTCAAACTTTAATGGAAGCTTCCCATGGGGAGATTTGAATGACTACTTTGTGCTTTCTTTAGCCTTATTCATTCATTATCTTCCCAATAATGAAGGGTCTATTGCATTTTGTGTCCATTTTATTAGGAGTAAGAAGTTGATAAGCTTTGAAATGTTGTAAAACCTTTGGTGCATCACCATATTTTGTTTTCTCTATATTTATCTTTCCCCCTTTTCCCAAAACATAGAGAAGAGCCAACTTCTTTAAAAATCTCAAATGTTATTCAATGAGACACAATCTAGTCCTCCACTTACTAAACTTCCCATAAGTATTTTTAGAGAGGCGCAAGCTTTTATGATCAACAAATACCTCAGATGAAATATGGTTGCATGTAAGATTGTACCACCATGTAGAAAAACCCACAAAAGTGGTTTACAATTTGAGTGAGGAAGGAAAAGTTGCAAAAAATGACCCCATTCAAAAAAAAATGGTTTTTGGGGTTCAAATGAACCCTTTGGTTTGAGCGAACCAAAAGAGGGTTTGAATGAACCTTGATTCGAGTGAACCAATTAAATGCAAGGTCCAACCATTCCCTCCAACAAACAAAAATATTTTTTTTTTTGAAAGGGGGTTCGCTCAAATCCCCTTGGTTCACCCGAACCCCCCTTTTCCCACCTTCTCACCCTCAGGCACAAAAAATGTCCAAAATTTTGTGCTTCAAAGCTCGGGTTGAGGATGAAAATACAGGAGACTTCATAGACCCAATTGGATGATGGTAGTCCTCAGAATGAGCTATCTAACGAATATAATTTTAATATATTTTGGTTTTATTATGTATTTTTTTCAGTTTTATTAAACATAGGTTTTTCACCGAAAATCAAGCTCTTTGTTCTACACATGTGGAAAAATAGCAGATTATTATTTATTTATTTTGAAAAATATGAGTGCACCAAATATTGAAGTCCTTGATCCAACAAAAAAAGTTATGCATTATACGGTCTGCATATTTCTAAATTGAAATTTGTTTGACTTTGAAACTTGATTAAAGAAATAATATTCAATAAAACACTATCTAACCAATTGGAAGCACTAGATATTGTAGTTACAAATCTAAATTTGAAAAAAAATTGAATTTCATCCTTCATGGAAAAAAATTTGTGCATTATATAGTGAGTCTCGCTCCTTAAAAATGTTGTTTACTGAAAAAAAAAGTTTTCAAAAGAGATGGAAAAGGAAGTACAATCTAATTACAAATTTTGGAAAAAATATATTTAGAATCTATAGAAAAAATGTGACAAATCACTAGTTTGCATCATCTTCAAATTCTTCATGGTTTGTCCGCTATAGGTGCCCAAAAGTGAAGATTTAGTTAGAAAAAATATTTCAGTGTCTAGTTTGGCCAATAATTGTAAACCAATACTGTGGAATCACCCATGAATGGTAATGATCAAACACACTAAGAAATAAATGCTAAATAGTGAGGAGAAAATCCATAAAGAGAGCTTATCACATAGAATGAATTGTGTACCAAGATATAGAGGAGTGATAGAACTACCATCAAGATATTATTGTATTTTATTGGTCAAGGCCTGAAAGTCATTGGTGGAGTGACCATACACTTGATGATATAAACAAAAAGAATGATTTTCTTGGTTATGTTTATAAAATTTCTTATGTTTTGGAGGATGAAGAGAAATCAAGTAGGATTTGAGAATCCTTGAAAAAATATTCTCTTTCTCTGATAAGGGATAAGGAATTGGAAGCAATTTTTTCTCTTGTGAAGAAAAGCTTGCTTGCTTACGTTAACTCTATGTTCCATATTTTCATTGTATCCAAGTTTATAAAAGAATTTTAAATCCAACTTCATAATGGCTTTACAACTTATATGGAGGAGGAGAAGTCTTGTTTAAATTATTATTTTTTGAGAGAGGATTATTATCATGAGAAGAAATCATGCTTGTTCAAGAATGTAACTTCTTTTTAGGTGTTGAGATGTTATTCTTCCCCAAATTGATTGAGACTCAGATTTTCCTCAAACCATTGATAAACTGGATTTTCCCCAAGTTATTTAATACTCTGATTTTTTGAAATAAAAACAGATCTTTTCCTAAATCAATTCGAAACCTAGATTTTTGTAGAAAAACAGATTTTTTTCTAAATCAATTTGAAACCTAGATTTTTGTAGAAAAACAGATTTTGCAAATTGAACAGATTTTTCCAACAAAACAGTTTTTTTGCAATAAAACAGATTTTTTTGCAATAAAACAGGTAAAATTTTCCTATAAGTTGATTGAGATTTTAAGCAAGAAAAGGAAAGAGGGGTTTTATTTGGAACCTGGTCTCCTTCTTGCTGATTTGTGATGAAGTCCTTGCTCCAACCAGCCCCTTCGAACGGCTTCCCCAAAAAAAGGGGCCTTTTTGGTAGTAAAGAACTCTTCTCCTCTGCTTTTTGACAGATTCTCCCCCAAAGCTTTAAATAAACAATCTCCTTAGAACAAAGATTTTTTTCAAATTGAATAAAATCTAAAAAAAATCCAGCAATAATGTTTTTCCAGCAAAAGAATCCCCTTCCTCCTATTTCGAAAACCAACTATATTATTTCCTCTTGCATGCACCCAACCACCATTTTCTAAAAACTACATTCCAATTTCTCCATTTTCCAAATTATTATATTCTTATTATTATTATTTTAAAACCCCCATTTTGATCAAATGCATGCACCAAATTTATTTATTTATTTTATTCTTAATTTTCCACCTGGCAAATTTATTTACATTTGATGGCTTTTCACCAAAATAACAATTTAAATATTTTGAATACAAATTAATCTAATTTTAATCAACAATTTTTAAATTGAAACATCACAACACATAAACTACCAACAGTAACATAACACAACTACAACCACAAAACATGACAACTACTGAACATACAATACCATGCAACCAGTCGGTCTGACATCATGGAACGGGCAAACTTCATTGACACCTCTGTATCAACTTTGTACCGTTGGGTTATTTGTGCTCGCCCTGTCCTCGAAGCAGGTGGAATCGAGACTATGTACAATTCCTGCATACAAACGAAGTTGCGTACATGTGCATATATATACATAAATCAAAGCATTGTGTTGTGAGAAGGAATCGCAGCGTGTCGCAATGAGTGATGCTACACTGTCCTTCATCATGTCTATTCTAACAATTATAATATGATTGATAAAAATAACATTCCTAATACTAACAATTCATCTCATGGCATAATCTATTGAATCATCACATCATAACATGAATATGAAAATCAACTAACATCTCCAACCACAATGTCATATAAAATAATCATGTCCACAAAAGAGTAACAACATCATCAAATGTCTAACTAACCAATCACACCAAACAGTATCACCATAGTATCAATGTATCAAAGTATCAAATCAAAGCATAAACTAATGAGTCCAACTAGCAACTAGGAGGGTTATTACATCCACAATCCATGGAGTTAAAATTGAACATCAGAGTGGACTCCAGAATCCCTTCTTTTAAGGATGATTACTTTGTTATACAAAAAGGAAAATACGATACTCCAAGAGGAAGATGAAACCCACGTATCAGACTTAGAGAAGAGCTCATGTCAACATTCACAGAAAGAGGAGAAGAATAGATGGAGTGGGACACCAAGAGTCAGTCAGTCTTACACTGGATGCTCTTTAATGTACTCTACATAATTGTAGAATACATGTAGAAGAGTTTCCAAATCTCGCCCATCCAACCGATCACCTTCAAATTTGATTCTTTGAAACTCCACAAAAACCAAACTCTGTATCTCCTTTACCTTGATTAGATCCTTCTTGGCAGTTCTCACATCCTCTCAAATATCCATAAATTTGTCTAATAATAAATTTTCCGCATCATCTCCTTTCTGCATGATTTCCTCAAACCCGCCCCTCCATTTCTCCCTTAATTTATCCAAAGATAGGCCTTCTTTATTGGAGGAATCTAAGTTAATCAAAATGGCTACAACCGCTTCTAACTCAGTCATTTGTTGATTCAAATCTTTACTCATTTCTCAGACTTCCTCTTGATGTCCATGCATAGCCCTAGACTTGTATCTTATGATACTCATCGTTTTCTCCACAAAGTCTTCATCACCAAGCTCAAGAATTGAAAATTCTATTAAGGTAGATTTGGGCACTTTGCTAACATCTTCTAGCCTTTTCACATATTCCTTATATTGATTCTCCTACTTTTCCAAATCCTTAGCTTGCTGGTCTAGATCTTCTGGCAATTCAAGAACAACTTTATGAATCCTAGAGCCTTCAACAAGAACATCATCAACCTCCCCATTGAGCTTATCCAACCATTTTTCCATCATCCCTACCTTTCTTTTCATCTAAATCAAATCATCAACCTCCCTCTTTGTTAACAAAACTAGGGATTTAGGAGGAGCAGCCTGTTGAGAAATGGGACTAGAAACATCCTTCAAGAAACCATGGAGTTGATCCAATTGAGCCTTTAGCTCATCCTTCTTTTTCTTGTCCTTGATCATCGGGGTTTTGGTTGAAGAAGCCACAATATTAATCAAACTCATTTGTTGATTTCTTTTAGGCTTTCCCAAATTTACTGCCCCTAACTAATAATCAGTGACTTGCATATCATCATGGTTCTTCTCCATTATGAGAATGGCACATTCAGCAATGATCTCCCTAGCATCAGTGATCCTAGTGGAGTGAAGAACCTGAGACTTCTTCTTTGGCTTCTCCTTCCCAAATTCTTTCATCCTTTCTTCCCAATTCAACGGCTGTAGTTGAACAACTTGTTTTCTCTCCAAATCCAATTTAGCCAAGTAGGAGAAATAGGGGTAGTGGTTGCCTAGGCTGAAGAGGAAGCAACAGTGGTGGAAGAAAAAGGTTACAACAATGTAAGCTTTGGTTGAGAATCAACCTCATGCACATTTTGTTGATCAGTTTGCTCATTTTCCTGTGCTAGCTTTTCTGCTTCTTCTTCATCCTTTTGATGTTACAACTTTTTAGCCTCCAGCTCCTTTCTTAAGAATTCCTCCTCCTCTTTCTTCTTTTCCAAAATTTCATCTCGATGCCTTTTGAATTCTTCAATGTAGTCCCATGCTTCCTTGGACTTCTTTGCATGTTCAACAATCTCCGTAGCCTCTCTTTCCCTTTTTAGGCATTCTTGCTCTTCCCTTTGCCTATAAGCTTCTTCTTGTTCTTTGAGTTTAGCTTCAATAGCTTCATTTTCTCTCCTTTGTTGAGCTTTTTCTTCTTCAAGATCATAAATTTTCTGTTGCAATATTAATCTATCCCTTTCTTCTTGAAGTTTGAGCTATTGTTCCTTTTGTTGCTGTTGTTGACCTAACTCATCGGCCTTCACTTTATCTTCCAACTCCTTTTGTTTAGTTGCAAACTCAGATTGTGCTCTGGCTTCTTCTTCCTATTGCTTAGCTGATGCCTTAGCTTGTGCCTTGGCATCAACTTCCCTTTTAGCAGCTTCAAATATCTTCCATTGATCCTCTTCAGTTAGAATGTGCTTAGTCCCCACATCATCTGTCATATCCAAAGATGCTAAAGCCGGATGTTCTTTATTAGATTTCATCTTCTCTGAATCCATTTCTATATTATGTATCTCCACCTCACCTTCCATTTGCTTCAAGACTTTTGCTTCACCATGGAGAGCTCCCTTGGGTGATTCTTGACCTAACTCTTGTGCCTCAAAAGGCTGAGTAGGTACCCCTCCTGGAATGGATGTAGAAATACCCTCCTTCGCAATGGTTTCATCTTCTTGTTCCTCTAGAAGATCTTGAGGAACCACCTCCTCTTCTTGTGCACTAGAAGGAATAAACTCTAAAGGCCCTTAGGTGCCATCCTTCTCCTTTCCCTTTTCTATCCTTGGGTGGTACCTTTAGCCTTCCTCTTCTTTGAGGATGTAGCTTTGGCCTAATTAGCCTTTAACTTACCCATTGAATACTCCTATCAAGCACAAGTCTTGCAATCTGCATTATATCAATGGTCTCATCAGCATCCCAATTTATTGGATCAAGATCCTTAGTTCCAATCTTCTCTGCATCATACCTGAGATCCAAAACTATCCCATCATCAGACAATGTGTCAAGAATATATTCCTTTATCCCAAACTCAATCATGAGTGGGATAGGTATCCTCTCATAATTCCTTGTCCTGAGATCATAATCATCTTGCAAATATTCACAAAAATCCTCCAATATATTGAAGTGCTCCTCAAAAACACTAGGGAGAAAAGCCCTTATCTTATGGTTGGGGTCATAACATTTCCTAGCAGTGTACAAGCCCAACTTCAAATAAATTAATTCATCGCAAACAACCTTACCTGCTTGAATGTGTGGACAACAAAAGGCTCCTAGCTTCATCAGAATCTTATGGCACCCAGTTTTATGTTTGTTGCTAAACTAGAGATTCATAGCCAAGGCTTGATAAATAACTTCCATTAAAATGATCCTATCCCCACAACATCTTGGTAAAAAATGGGGATGACCCTCAAAACCTGCTATCCTGAAGTAAGTGAATGTGGGGTACTTGATAAACCAATGTCCCCACTCATTCACAAAAGCCATTGCCTCCCTACTAAGTCTATACCCAGAATCACCATTAAGATTGTTAATTATAACATAAAGAAAGGCATCATTCACCCTTATATAATATTGCTCTGAAGCCTGCAAGGTGAGCTGATTATAATACTCCCATACCTTCTTCTGTCCTTGGGCTTCTCCTAATACACCCACTGTTTGAAGTCTGGGAAAGATCCCCACTCGGGCTGCTACATAGACAACATAGGAGGTCATAAATTAACATTTAGTTTCTCTCACCTTTATCATTTGATTGTGAATACTATCAGAAACTATCATTGACCAATCAAACTATTGCCTCCCGTCCAAAATAGCTTGGATGAAAGGAAACATCCATTCCTTAAATAGTGAAGCATCCCTTTTCCCAAACACTCTCCAAAGAAACATGATTATATCTCAAATTTCTTTGCTAAAATCTTCCCTTTTAGGCTATTCTAGAAGCTTTGTCAGAGACTTCTTGTCCACTCTCATCCAGGTCTTATTAATGTGGAGTTTATTTCTCTCCTTGGTATCACTCTGAAGCTTGAGAGCCTATGGCTCATTTAGTAGCCTAGGATTCTTAGGATCATGTAAATGAAACAAGAATTCAATCATTTGAGGTGTGAGCTCAATGATGACATTACCCTTCACATCCACACATTGCCTAGTAGCAAGGTTATATGCTCTAGCTACTGCAAGAATCAACCTTAGACATTAAATAAATAGGGGGAAGAGTCTAACATGTGCCAACCTAGATTGAACAATCCTTTCAGTCCTTCCTGTCATCTACTCTTCAATGAATGTCTCCTCATGCAACTCTTCATAGTTGAAAGGACCCAAGTCAGTGTCAGTTATGTTAGTCTAGTAGAAGTCAATTTTGCTGGCAGTGAGCACAACCTCCCTATGCTTACACCTCAAGGTATACAAGAGCTGCTCTACTTTGATCTTCTTTGGGCTAACTCCTTTCCATGAAGTTTCACCTGGCTAGCTCCTTTGAGAGGCCTCATCCAATGCTCCAGACATCTTCTAATTCCTACAACAATTATCTATATTAGGTGGACAAAGAACTTGTAAGTTATTCAATAATATAATCCCTTCTTCATCCTCTTAAGATAACATTTGGTCAAACTACACCTCTATCGGAGGTGGGACCAGGATGCATCAGGCATAGATAGTATTTCATATCATATAGCGGAACCGGGATCATAACTAGGAATGGAGTGAAAAAGTGTCAGAAGGGGAATGGGAACCAGACTATGAAAGGTGTCGAAGGTGGGACTGGGATGGGAATTGAACCAGAAACAAAAGATAGTTCCTAATTTCAACATCCTCCCCACATCTGCTTCCTATAAACAGTAAAGATTGATTAGAACCGAAAAGGGTTTGAGGTG
This sequence comes from Sequoia sempervirens, assembly GCA_007258455.2. NCBI lineage: Eukaryota > Viridiplantae > Streptophyta > Pinopsida > Cupressales > Cupressaceae > Sequoia > Sequoia sempervirens. The sequence continues at coordinate 100,176,788 of VDFB02000013.1, forward strand.
AGATAGGGATTTGTTCCGAACTTGGAATAAAAGATAGTTCCCAAGTTCAACTTCCTCCCTAGATCTGCTTCCGTCCAGAGTGGAATAAATTCACCCAATGAAGAGTTCCTCAAAACAAGATGGTGAAATGAGCCCCAAAACCCTAAGTCATATGGGTCCCAATGAAAACTAGAAATAGCATGACCCAAACCCCCAACAACTCCTCCATATAGAAATCATTAAAACCATGAATAGGTTAAATCATGAAAACCCTAATTCAGTTGATACCCTATTTCCAAAAACTAGGCCACAATGAGGAACCGATACGAAGAACCTAAAATGAAAGTGATAAAACCAGAACAAGGTTTCAAAATAGAAAAAACATTAGCTAAGCAAGGAAACCCCTTCAAAATTGCAACCCTATTCAAAACCAGAGCACGACAAATGAACCTTGTCATGAAAGCAACAACCAAACAAATGACAAAACCAAAAGAAATGACAACGACAGACAACACCAAACAAAACATAATGAAAAAGAAACACAAGCAGACAAAACAAAAAGGATAGAAATAAATATGAAGAAAAGGAACAAAAACACAAAATAAAACTTCCCATGAAAATGTTAAAATGACACAAGCGAAAGAAAAAATGAGAGAAAGAAAAACAAAAGGAACCTACCTATAAACGACCCTTAGGATTAACTAGGAATTCACAATGATTCACTCCACAATTCACCCCCACAATCAAATCAATTCTCTTGAGAGTTTCCTGGCCATACTTTTCTTAAACAATTTGCATGATAATAACAATGAGGTAATTTAAGCATAATTAAGCCTTTAATCATTAATTCAAGTGTGCAAACAGGATACATTAAATGCCATAAATGTGGTTGATCGGGGGCAGAGCAAACAACGTGATCTGATAGTTAAGTCAGGTCAACAGAACATAAAAAGGTAAGGTGAAGTTGGAGCTGGGTCAGAAATAAGATAGAGAAACTACAAAACTTCCATATTTCACTTCCAACCCCAATTTCACTTCCGACAAAAGAACCGACCGAAAACAACAAACGAAGATGAGCACAAGGACAAAACTGAAATGGAACTTTTGCAAAGTTCAAAGTTCCATTCTGGTTCTGGATCTGGTCCTGACAAAAGAAAAGAACAACACAAGAAAAAATGAGTTGAAGCGGAATCAGAACAGAAGCAAAGAATTGAAACATTTAAAACTTCTCACTTGAGTTCCAATCCCAGTTCCAATCTTGTGCGAGCAAACAAACACAACACAAGGAAATGACCAACAAACAAAAGGACAGACCAACCCAAGAGTTAGTAAAAAACAACCAACAAAAAAAAAATGAAACAAAAGAGAAAGTAGAGTCAGAGTCAAAACCATATCTAAAATAGAAACGTTGAAATAGTTCCATGTCTAGATTCGGTTCTAGACCCGCCTCTGAAAGAACAAAGACAAACTTAGGAGCAAAAAAAAAGAACTCCTAAGACCGAACAAACAACCAAAACAAAAGAAAAGTGGGACCCATTTTGTTCCAAAATAAGATAAAATGGGGTGGTTATGCAAGGCATAAAAAATGGCAACTCGGCTAGGGAAAATGGTTTACTCATTCTTAAGATATTGAAGAACTCAATCACCCGAAAACTTATAATTCATGAGACATGTGAACTTAAGTGTGATCATGATATTTAAGTAAAGTTGAGCTGGAATCTCAGATGTAGAACCAACATTAAACTACTGCTTGAATCTGAGTGTGTGCATGCTTAAGATGCATCCTTCTTTATCTGAGCTTTCCCCACTCCTAGACAACTATATCTACAATCTAGGCTACATGGGTTGATTCCTTCAACTGTCGTGCAATAGAATCTTGGGCATTGCTCTGCTACCAGTTAAGCATCGATAGCCCTGATGAAGATACCTCTAGTTCTCTCAAAGCATTGCTCTACTTCTAGTCAAGCGTCCATAGCCCCAATAGAGATACTTGAATTACCCATTTACTATTGATTTTTCCTTTATTGTAGTGCTTCTCTTCTTTCTTTCTTTTTGGTCTCTTTTATAGGCCTTACTTGTAAAAATTCTTTTCAAAAACCTCCTCAATACAAAGACTTCAATAGTTTGAGATGTGGGTTGAGAACTACAATGGATCTGATGACAGTTTTGGGGAAACAGATTTTTCACTTGGATTAAAGATATAATCACCCTGAGATGAATAGGAACTTTGTAGTTGGATGTTTTGTCTATTTTGTGACAGATTTCAATGATAGTTTAGGAAGTTATCTACAATATACCTTACTCCTAATAACCTTTAGACTCATGCTAAAATGACCATAAGGCATGAGCTTTAGAACAAAATATTTTGACACATATCCCCAAAAATGCCTAAACCAATTTCTCTCCTAGTGCCCAAAGCATTATTTGAATAACAACCCCAATGTTTTAAGATGAAAAGAAAAGAGAATCCCCAGAGAAGACAAACACAAACACAAAAAAAAGGGAAACAAAAAGAAAGAAAGAAGCAACAAACAAACAACAAAAAAGGAAGAAAAGAAATAGTAATTACATAAAATACATATATACAATCAATTCAGAAAATCAAACTTGATGAACCAAAGTAATGCTTGAGAAACTGCCCATTGACTGGCAATGGAATATGTTCTCCTGTCAAGGTGCTCAAATAAAAAGCTTTCTCACCCAAGATCTCAGCTACTTCATATAGACCTAGCCAGAGTTTATCAAAATTTTCATGATCACCCTTTTTCTCCTTGGCCTTGTCCCACAACAACACCAGATCTGAGATTCTGAATGCCTTAATCTTAGCTCTTTTGTCAAACTAACATTTGACAACAGCCTGATGCTTGAAAAACTATTGTATAGTAGCATCTCTCTATTCTTCCATGTTTAACAAGTTATTTAATCTCACCTCAATCTAGTCATCTCTCATATAAAACTCCTGCATGAACTTAAGAACATGTATCTGTAAGTGTATGGGAAAAATCAGATCTTTGCCATAAACTAGTTTAAAAGGGGAACTTCCTAGGGCAACCTTAATACGAGTTCGATCTGCCCATAAGGAAAATCTCAATTGGGTATGCCAGTCCCTAAGATTACTTTCAAGTAATTTCTTTATTACTTCTAATAGATTCTTGTTAGTAGATTCCGCTACACCATTTCCCTGAGGATAGTAGTTAGAGGAATACTTTAAGATAATTTTATGCTCATAAGCCCATTGTATAAATTCAACAAATGAAAATCAGGGCCATTATCACATACTAGAGTGAATGGGACTCCAAACCTGGTAACAATGTTCTCAGTGAGAAATTTGATAACCACCTCAGTGGTTTTGTTCTTGCATGGTTGAGCCTCAGTCCAATGGGTGCAATAATCTATAGAAGTTAGGATGAATTTTTGTCCTACAGAAGAATTAGAATTAATAATCCAACAAAGTCCAGTGCCCATTGGGAAAATGGTCTTACCTCATATACTGGTTGTAGAGGCATTGCTGGATTACGCTCCTTTGATGTAGAAGTCTGACATGTATGACATGTCCTAACATGTTGATGTGCATCCCTTAACACATGGGGCCAATCATATCCTGATTCTGGGGATTTGGTGAGCCATGGAATCTGCTGACCCATGTCTTTTTCCATGCCTACCATGGAATTCAGCCACGGCATGCCTAGCTTCCTACTAGTCCAAACATCACAGGTACACCCCCTCATAATTTCTTTTGTATAGAGCCCTTCCTTTGAGCATGTAATGATCACTCTTCATCCTTAGTGCCCTCTTATGGGTAGAATTCATTCCTTTTGGGCATCTGTTATTTAGAAGGAAGAAGATCAAGTCAGTATACCATGGGTCCTTGGTAAATAAATGCACCGTATATTGCTAACAAGTAATATTCTTTTTAACCTCTGCCATGGCCTTTGATAAACCTTGTCCTCAGACAAGTTTCATTGGATGGATTTCTAAACCATACTCTTGTAGGATAGCCATCCATTTTCCTCTTCTTTCCCATAATTTGCTTTACATAAGGTGAGATTTAATCGCTGGATCAGGCACTATAGAAATGAATTGGCTTCTCAAAATGTAATGCTTGAACTTCTTTACTACTTGTACCAATGCAAAGGCCTATTTTTTCCAAGGGTGAGCATCTGACTTCTGCATTCTTGAATGGTAGATCATGAAAGCAATTGGTCTTTCATCTCCTTCACCTCTGTGTTGTGTTAGAACTGATGCACATGAATGATCAGATGCAAATGAATAAATATAAAAAGGCTTTAAGTAATCTGGGTTGGTCAAGACTGGTGCCTCAGATATTGATTGCTGGATTTACCAAAATGTAGATTTAGCCTCATTGCTCCATTCAATTTTAGCATCTTTCTTCATCATCTTGTTGAGGGGTTTAACAATTTTTATAAACTCAATTATGAACTTCCTTACAAAATTAATCCTCTCGAAGAAGGACCTCATCTCCTTCTTACTGCCCGGCATCATTAATTTCAAAATAGCCTCATCTCTATTAGGATCTATGGATATCTCCTTTTTCTGATATCACACGCCCTAGAAGTTTCCCTTCATAAACTCCAAAGACACACTTCTTGGGATTCAAAGATACTCCATAGCTAATACATCTTTTGAGGACCTTTGCCAAATCAACAACATGATCCTTTCTTTTCTTGGAAAATAGTTTCAAGTCATCTACATATATGATAATACACTTACCTATCAAATATTTAAAGGCCACATCCATTGCACGTTGAAAGGTAGCTCCAGTGTGAATGAGGCCAAATAGCATGCGTCGATAGGAAAATGTCCCCCACTTAGTAGTGAAGGCAGTCTTCATCCTGTCTTCATGACTGACAAGCACTTGGTTATAACCAGAATAGCCATCTAAGAATGACATCATTTAGGATCCATTAACAGTTTGTAACACCTCATCGAGAGAAGGAAGTGGATAGTTATCCTTCTCCGAGGCTTTATTCATGTTCCTAAAGTCAACACACAACTTGATCTCCCTAGTTTTCTTACACACTATAACTAGATTGGCAACCCATGTGGAGTGCCTTACTGGGAAGATGATTCTCGTCGATAAAAATTTTTCACACTTCCTTCTATATCAATGGTTTGATCAAAGCATTGACTAGGTGCTACTTTTGATGAAAGGGCTTGGCTTCTGGCTTTAGCAGTATTGTGTGTGTGATCACAGAGGTGTCAAAAGTCTTCAAATCTTCATATCTCCAGGAAATTTCTGCAATATCTTCTTTCAACACCTTGATTATTTCATTTATGATCTCCTCAGGGCAGGTCTTGCCTATAAGGACATTCCTTTTGGGACTCGAATTAGCTAGATTAATTGATTCGTACTTCCCTCCTTCACTTTATGTTGGCACTCTCTCCCGAGCCCAAGGATTAGAATAAAATATCCTTTCTAAGGCTACCATACCCTTGGGGATTTTGTTACTCTTTAAGTTCATTATTTCTTTAGTATCACAACCTTCAGGGTCCCATTCTTCCTGATCTCTATCTGATTCATCTATGATCTGCCCTTCAAAGACATCTAAACTTGCCAAGAAAACAAGTATGTGTTGGTCATCCTCGAAGACTTGAAAATTCCTAACATTATTAGGAACTGCTGGGATTGAAACTAGCTCAACTGAAAATATTTTCAATTTGGAGTCCTGCATAGGCTCCAAAGTACTAGCAGTAACTACCAAAGCATCTGCAATCTGATTTTTTCCCCTAGGAATCAAAGTAATTCCAAAAGTGTTAAAGTTATCTATCAAATTATAAACCCTATTTTTGTATGCAGCCAATCTTTTATTATGGAAAGTATATTGGCTACGAACCTATTTGATAATAACTTCAGAGTCCCCCATCACCATAAGGGATGTGACCTTCTTTTGAAGAGCAAACATTATGCCCCTAGCAAGTGCTTCGTATTCTGCCACATTATTTGTGCAACCAAACTGTAGCCTATAGGAACCAAATTAAGTCTTTCCCTTTGGATTCGTTAATTCCACCCCTGCTCCACTTCCTAATTTGGACTTAGAGCCATCAAATTTCAGAATCCACAATTGATCTAGGGTAGGGATCTATTTCTTTTTATGACCTATAGTCTTTTGCTTTGTAAAAATACTTAGCGACTTAGACTAGTGTTGATCATCAACATTTGGAAGTAACTGGGGGCACCGTTCATCAAAAGATTCTCCTGGATTAAAAATTTATTCAGGAAGTGATTCTTGAACTTGACCTTGAGCTAATTCATGATTGGGTACTTGAGTCACCAATGCCCTGGGCATTGGAAGTGTTTCCGGGCTAGGTGTATTTAGCATAGATTGAGACTCCTCAGTCTCTTGTGGTAATTGAGAAAACAGAACCCGAGTCTACTCGAGTTGAGGGAATGATTCCCTCTGAGCAAATCGGACTCTTGTAAGGATGGTTGCATCCTTAGGTTGAAATGAAAATTCATTAGTAGGGGTCTGGGGTTGGCATTCACCAGTCTCTTCTACTGAGGAGACATGTTTTAAAATGTCTACATAGGGTTGGCAAGTTAATTCAGAGTGATTTTGGTAATGCACCCTACACCAGTTAGGAAGTAGGAGACTCCACATATCGACCTCCTCTCCCAGTACCATCCTATCCTGATGTAACTTGTTAGGACTTACTGATTAACAATGATCATTGGGTCATTTTGCTATGGAAAGGGTGAGTCATCAGTATGAAATACTAAAAAAGTCATGATATTCTCTTGCTTGTAAACTCCTATCTCGGTTTCAAAATAGGCTACTTCATTAGGGGAGTCATACTCTGTAATCATATGTTTGAGCCTGCACTCACTTTCAATTGTGATTTGAATTACAATCCCTTTCCAGAGTAGCTACATGTGTGAGAAGTCCAAAGACAAATATCACCCTAGACTTTTCATCAAGTCTCTGCTCAAGAGCATCCCATAGGTTTTTGGGATATCTGCGACTTGGATATCAACATAAGTTTGGATCCTTGGGTCAGATCCAATCTGTACATGGATATTATTTAGTTCTCCTACCACATAAACTTTCATCTTATCCAATTAGATGACCTTTTTATTTGTTTGCAGTTGGCTTAGACCTAACTTCCTACAAATGGAAAATGGCATCACGTTCCTCGATGCCCCAAAATCTAGCAGACAATTATGTAAATTCTTTCCAAAGATTCTCAAACTTAGCAAGAAAGGTGGAGTACCAGCCTTACCTTTGTAGAGAGCTGCATTCATCTCATTAGTAGGAGTCACCTTATCTCTTGATTTTGACCTGTCTACTTCCCACAAGGATTTCAACAAAATCTCTTTTTGAGCAGGGCACCATTTTAAAACATCAAAGAATGACATTGAAGTCTTCTTCCTCTGCATCTCTGTAACAAAATCAAATTTTGAATCATTCCTAACCTAATATTTAGGAATTGAAAATGCATTACCTTTATTATGAGAATACGATGGTCCCTTTGGTGGAGATGGATTATTATCAGCATTCTGATTTGGGGGAACCATGTTGTTAGGAGGGGTAGAGGTCGTGAATGGTCCTCTGTTCTGATTTCTAAGGAAATGGCCTCCCTTGGTTTGGAAGTCTTGGGTGTCATAGACATCTTCCACTACTTCATTGTCTTCCTGGTTGGGAAATGGAAGTTATTCCTCAAAGATATCATATGCCATGGCAGTATTCTTTGAGCCACTAGATTTGTTGGATGCACCTTGGAACAGAGCATCAGCTTGGGCTATCTTAACTATTTTTTCCATCTTTTGGAAATTTACCTCAGAATGGATCATATTATCATGTAACCTACACCATTTGGTCATTAGGTTGAGGTCTACCACATTAGTAGTGTGTGGTTTTCCATCTCCCACTTGATAATTGTGGGAAACTCCTCCATTATTGGGTCCAGTATTCCATGGCCCATTATTGCTAGGCCTTTGATTGTATCCTCTATTCTGATTCTAATAGTTTTTATTTGAGGAGTTTTGGTTCTAGAAGTTCCTATTGGTGTTCTGGTTGGTATTATAGTTTTGACTAAGATTTTTGTTTGGATAACCACCCTGGTTAGAGTATCCCCCCTGATTCTGAAAACCCTGGTTCTAGTTATTATGAAGATTTTGTCTAAGCTGAGCCATGTCATTAGACATATAAGATAGTGTCTTTTTAAGAGTCTCCATCTCATTGGTCAGTTGGAGATTCTTTTCACTTTCTATATTTTTCACAACAAAATATGGATTAACTGAAGTTGATCCTCCAACTTGATTTTGGTAATTTTGATTTTGCTGGGAGGAATCCTGGGGACCATTATAAAAAAATGGCAAGGGAGGTGATCCTTGGAATTTAGACATGGGTCTGTATTGGGAATAGGAAATCCTTGGGACTGTATTGTATAGAGGGGGAGGGGGATTGGACATTGGGTATCCTAAAGGAGGGAGAACTCCTCCTAGACTCCCAGATTGTAGACTGATCTATTGTTGTAACTGAATGGCGAGATGATACACCTTATTTAGAGAGTTAGTTTCATTAGCACTATGCATCCTTTTCAAGAATAAGCCAATCAAAGGGTCTACTGCCCTTAAGTATGCCAAAATGGAAATGTTCTCAGCCACTAGGTAAGGATCTTGCAACCTTTGGTACATTCTATAGAACCTGGTGTTGAACAGAGGGAGCGGTTCATGGTGCTCCTTCCTTATGGTGGCAAACTGGTGGTAAAGGATAGTAGGGTCTACGTAAACCCTAAACTGGTTGATGAAGGCATTCTCTAAATCTGTCCAACTTAAAATGGACCCTTGGGGTAAATTTAGGTACCAGTTATATGCCATGTCCCCCAATGAGTAGGGGAAAAATCTGCATACAACATCCTGATGGGCCACCTGATGATGGGTACAAGCATCTTTAAATGCCTATATGTGCTCTTCAACACTTCTTGACTCCCCATACATATACTTAGGACAAAAACTCTCTGGGTTCTTTAGGAGATCATGTATGCCACCAGGGATAGTCCCTAATGGTGAAGGGTTATTAGTGAAGTAAGCCATAAGTCTTGGCAGTGATACAGGTGGAGCTTGTTGTGGAATGGGCGAAACTAGTGTAGGTGGATTTGGTGGAAACCCAAGTGGGGTGAGTGGTTGTGATAAAGGTTGGATCAAGACTCTAGGAGCCCAGGGCCTATGCCCAATAGGGGTTTGGAGTTCAACAAATAATTTAGGATTCTGAGAAGATCTAAGAACTCTCTCATACCTATCTAGTGAAAATGACCCAATGCGAGCCATCTTGTCCTTCAGGCCCTCCTTCTAGCGTGAGATCTATTGATGGTCAAAATAGCATAACAACATTAAACAGGATATTACTATTCTATTTCTCCTGAAAGAGAAAGACAACATATACTGAATTAACTCCCAAGGTCTTGGTAATCGGTTCTCGATTATGCTGATTTGACTCAATGGTCAATATGATTGTAATGTTCAAGGGGCCTTTGCTGGTAGTAAAGAACAAGAATGCATAACATCAAGTAGTCTACCTTTGGGGGTTTTAAATAAAAGAAAAAGATATAACAGAGCTTTAACGAAACATGAATAAAATCATTATGTATCTAGACATGCAGATAAATAATGAGTGTTCATTCTACCTAACCACAACTACAACAAGATGCAATCCATACAATCAACTACGCTAATGCATACATCCATAATGCTACTTCAGATATTATCAATATTCACTAACCTTACTCCAAATAAATCATTCACTCATTATCCAAACCACGGATCAAATGAACACCATAACGATTTGATTCACAGATAATCCAATGATATGACCTTGAATCTAGTTCCTTCTATTGACTTTCATCAAATAAAGGAAAATTAAGCACAAAAAAATAGTGGCATATGGATTAATCCTATATCATTAACCTTATCAAAATGGATCCAAACTTTGAAAATCATTAGATGAAAACGTATGAAAATTGTAAAATAATCAAGCCTTTTACTAAACTATTCAAAGTATCTTTTCTAAAACATTGAAAATCCTAGATCTAGTTTCTATCTTCTATCCTTAGGTGGCTGATCTTTCTTCAATTAGCCAACTTTTAAAAAATGGATTCTAATGGTACATGTAGATTGCCACATGCACGAATTTCTCAATCATTAATCAAGATCCACAGTGCATGGAGTTGAAACTAAACATCAAAGTGGACTCAAGAATCCCTACTTTTAAGGTTGATTACTTTGTTATACAAAAAGGAAAATTTGATACTCCAAGAGGAAGATGAAACCCATGGATCAGACTTAGAGTTGAGCTCATGTCAACATTCACAGAAAGAGGAGAAGAATAGATGGAGTGGGACACCAAGAGTTAGTCACTCTTACACTGAATGCTCTTTAATGTACTTGTCATAACTAGAGAATACATGTAGAAGACTTTCCAAATCTGGCCCATCCAACCAATCACCTTTAAATTTGATTCTTTGAAACTCTGCAGAAACCAAACTTTGTGTCTCCTTTAGCTTGATTAGCTCCTTCTTGGATGTTCTCAACTTCTCTCAAATATCCATAAATTTATCTAATAATAAATTTTCCCCATCATCTCCTTTCTGAATGATTTCCTCAAACCTACCCCTCCATTTCTCCCTTAATTTATCCAAAGATAGGACTTCTTTATTGGAGGAATCTAAGTTAATCAAAATGGCTACAACCGCTTCTAACTCAGTCATTTGTTGATTCAAATCCTTACTCATTTCTTGGACTTCTCTTGATGTCCATGCTTAGCCCTAGACTTGTATCATATGATACTCATGGTTTTCTCCACAAAGTCTTCATCACCAAGCTCAAGAATTGAAAATTCTATTAAGGTAGATTTGGGCACTTTGCTAACATCTTCTAGCCTTTTCACATATTCATTGTATTGATTATCCTGCTTGTCCAAATCCTTAGTTTGATAGCCTATATTTTCTACCAGTTCAAGAGTAGCTTTATGAATCCTAGAGCCTTCAACAAGAACATAATCAACCTCCCCATTGAGCTTATCCAACCATTTTTCCATTATCCCTACCTTGCTTTTCATCTGAATCAAATCATCAGCTTCCCTCTTTGTTAACAAAACTGGGGATTCAAGAGGAGCAACCTGTTGAGAAACGGGACTAGAAAAATCCTTCAAGAAACCATGGAGCTGATCTAGTTGAGCCTTAAGATCATCCTTAGTTTTCTTGTACTTGATCATCCAGGTTTTGGTTAAAGAAGCCACAATATCAATCAAACTAATTTGTTGATTTCTTGTAGGCTTTCCCAAATTTACTACCCCCAACTAATAATCAATGACTTGTATATCATCACAGTTCTTCTCCATTATGGGAATGGCACATTCACTAATGATCTCCCCAACATCAGTGAGCCTAGTGGAGTTAAGAGCCTGAGACTTCTTCTTTGGCTTCTCCTTCCCAATTTATTTCATCATTTCTTCCTAGTTCAACGGCTGTGGTAGAACAACTTGTTTTCTCTCCAAATCCAATTTTTTCCAAGTAGGGACAATAAGGGTAGTGGCTGTCTGGGATGAAGAGGAAGCAACAGTGGTGGAGGAAAAAGGTTGCAACAATGTAAGATTTGGTTGAGAATCAACCTCATGCACATTTTGTTGATCAGTTTGCTCATTTTCCTGTGCTAGCTTTTCTGCTTCTTCTTCGTCCTTTTGATCTTGCAGCCTTTTAGCCTCCAGCTCCTTTCTTAAGCATTCCTCCTCCTCTTTCTTCTTTTCCAAAATTTCATCTTGATGCCTTTTGAATTCTTCAATGTAGTCCCATGCTTCCTTGTACTTCTCTGCATATTCAACAATCTCAACAGCCTCTCTTTCCCTTTTTAGGCATTCTTGCTCTTCCCTTTTCCTATAAGCTTCTTCATGTTATTTGAGTTTAGCTTCAATAGCTTCTTTTCCTCTCCTTTACTGAGCTTTTTCTTCTTCAAGATCATGAATTTTCTGTTGCAATATTAATCTATCCCTTTCTTCTTGAAGTTTGAGCTCTTGCTCCTTTAGTTGATGTTGTTGAACTAACTCATCAACCTTCACTTTATCTTTCGACTCCTTCTACTTAGTTGCCAACTCGGAATGTGCTCTGGCTTCTTCTTCCTATTGGTTAGCTAATGCCTCAGCTTGTGCCTTGGCATCAACTTCCCTTTTAGCATCCTCAAAGAGCTTCCATTGATCCTCTTTAGTTAGAATGTGCTCAGTCTCCACATCATCTATTATATACAAAGATGCCAAAGCTGGATGTTCTTTATTAGATGTCATCTTCTCTGAATCCATTTCTATATTATGTATCTCCACCTCACCCTCCATTTTCTTCAAGACTTCTGCTTCACCATGGAGATCTCCCTTGGGTGATTATTGACCTAACTCTTGTGCCTCAAAAGGCTAGGTAGGTACCCCTCCTACAATGGATGTAGAAATACCCTCCTTCGCAATGGTTTCATCTTGTTGTCCCTCTGGAAGATCTTGAGGAACCACCTCCTCTTCTTGTGCAGTAGAAGGCATAAAATCTAAAGGCTCCTTAGGTGCCATCCTTCTCTTTTCCATTTTGTATCCTTGGGTGGTACCTTTAGCCTTTCTCTTCTTGGAGGATGTAGCTGCGGCCTTATTATCCCTTAAACTTACCAATTGAATACTCCTATCAAGCACGGGTCTTGCAATCTGCATTATATCAATAGTCTCATCAACATCCCAATTTATTGTATCAAGATCCTTAGTTCCAATCTTCTTTGCATCATACCCGAGATCCAAAACTATCCCATCATAAGAAAATGTGTCAGGAATATCTTCCTTTATCCCAAGCTCAATCATGAGTGGGATAGGTATCCTCTCATAATTCCTTCTCCTGAGATCATAATCATCTTGCAAATATTCCCAAAAATCCTCCAATATATTGAAGTACTTCTCAAAAACACTAGGGAGCAAAGCCCTCATCTTATGCTTGGGGTCATAACATTTCCTAGCAGTGTACAAGCCCAACTTCAAATTAATTAATTCATCACAGACAACCTTACTTCCCTGAATGTGTGGACAACAAAAGGCTCCTAGCTTCATCAGAATCTTATGGCACCCAGTTTTATGTTTGTTGCTAAACTAGAGATTCACAACCAAGGCTTGATAAATATATTCCATTAAAATTATCCTATCTCCACAACATATTGGTAACAAATGGGATGACCCTCAAAATCTACTATCTTGAAGTAAGTGAATGTGGGATACTAGATAAACCAATGTCCCCACTCATTCACAAAAGTCATTGCCTCCCTGCTATGTCTATAACCAACATCACCATTAAGCTTGTTAATTATAACATAAAGAAAGGCATCATTCACCCTTCTATAATATTGCTCTGAGGCCTACAAGGTGAGCTGATTATAATACTCCCATACCTTCTTCTGTCCTTGGGATTCTCCTAATACACCCACTGTTTGGAGTCTAGGAAAGATCCCGACTCGGGCTACTGCATAGACAACATAGGAGGTCATAAAGAAACATTTAGTTTCTCTCACCTTTATCATCTGATTGTGAATACTATCAGATGCTATCATTGACCAATCAAACTATTGCCTCCCATCCAAAATAGTTTGGATGAAAGGAAACATCCATTCCTTAAATAGCGAAGCATCCCTTTTCCCAAACATTGTCAAAAGAAACATGATTATATCTCCAATTTTTTTGCTAAAATCTGCCCTTTTAGGCTAGTCTGGAAGCTTGGTCAGAGACTTCTTCTCCACTCTCATCCAGGTCTTATTCATGTGGAGTCTATTTCTCTCCTTGTTATCACTGTAAAGCTTGAGAGCCTCCGCCTCATTTAGTAGGCTAGGATTCTTATGATCAAGTAAATGAAACAATAATTTAATCATTTGAGGTGTGAGGTCAATGATGACATTACCCTTCACATGCACATACTTCCTAGTAGTAGGGTTATATGCTCCAGCTACTACAAGAATGAACTTTGGACATTGAATAAATATGGAGAAGAGTGCAACATGTGCCAATGCAGATTGAACAATCCTTTCAGTCCTTCCTATGATTTGCTCTTTAGTGAATGTCTCCTCATGCAACTCTTGATAGTTGAAAGGACCCAATATGGTGTCAGTTATGTTAGTCTAGTCAAAGTCAATTTTTCTAGCAATGAGCACAACCTCCCTATGCTTACACCTCAAGGTATACGAGAGCTTCTCTACTTTGATCTTCTTTGGCCTAACTGCTTGCCATGAAGTTTCACCTAGCTAGCTCCTTTGAGAGTCCTCATCCAATGCTCCAGATATCTTCTAATTCCTACAACAATTATTTGTATTAGGTGGACAAAAAATGTCTAAGTTAGTCAATGATATAATCCCTGCTTCATCCTCTTAAGATAAAATTTGGTCCAACTACGCCTCTATTGGAGGCAGGACTGGGATGCATCAAGCATAGACAATGTTTCACATCGTATAGCAGAACTGGGATCAGAACTGGGAATGCAGTGCAAAAGTGTCAGAAGTGGAATGGGAATTAGACTATGAAAGGTGCCGAAGGCGGGATTGGGATGAGAATCAAACCAAAAACAAAAGATATTTCCCAAGTTCAACTTTCTCCCCGGATCCACTTCTGACAAAGAGTAAAGATTGATCAGAACTGAAAAGGGTCAGAGGTGAGACCGAGACTGGTTCTGAACTTGGAATAAAATATAGTTCCCAAGTTCAACTTCCTCGCTGGCTCCGCTTCCAGCTAGAGTGGAATAAATTCACCCAATGAAGAGTTCCTCAAAAGAAGATGGTCACATGAGCTCCAAAACCCTAAGTCATATGGGCCCTAATGGAATATATAAATACCATGACCCAAATCCCCAACAACTCCTTTGTATAGAAATCGTTAAAACCATGAACAGGTTAAACCATGAAAACCTTAATTCAGTTGATACCCTATTTCCAAAAACTAGGGCACAACGAGAAACTGGTACGAAGAACCCAAAACGAAAGTGATAAAACCAGAACAGGGTTTCAAAATGGAAAAACATTAGCTAAGCGAGGAAACCCCTTCAAAATCGCAACCCTAGTCAAAACCAGAGCATGACAAATGAACCCTATCATGAAAGCAACAACCAAACAAATGACAAAACCAAAAGAAATGACAACGACAGACAACACCAAATGGAATGGAATGGAAAAGGAAAAGAAGTAGACAAAACAAAAAGGAAAGAAACAAATATGAAAAAAAGGAACAAAAACACAGAATAAAACTTCCCGTGAAAATGTTAAAACGACACAAGTGAAAGAAAAAATGAGAGAAAGAAAAAAAAAGGAACCTACCTCAAAATGCCCCTTAGGATTGACCGAAAATTCACAATGGTTCGCTCCACAATTCACCCCCATGATCAAGTCAATTCTCTCTCGAGTTTCTTGGCCGTAATTTTCTTAAACAATTTTCATGATAATAACAATGAGGCAATTTAAGCATAATTAAGCCTTTAATCATTAATTCACACATGGAAACAGGCTACATTAAATGCCATAAATGCGGTTGATTGGGGGTGGAGTGAATGACGTTATCAGATAGTTAAATCAGGTCAATGGAACATAAAAAGGTAAGGCAGAGTCAGAGCTGGGTCAGAAACAAGATAGAGAAACTACAAAAATTCCATATTTCACTTCCCACCCCAGTTCCGCCTTTGACAAAAGAACCGACTAAAAAAAAAAAGGAGACAAGAGTAGGGACAAAACCGAAATGGAACTTTTGCAAAGTTCAAAGTTCCATTCTGGTTTCAGATCCAGTCCTGACAAAAGCAAAGAACAACACAAGAACAAATGAGCAGAAGCGGAGTTGGGACAAAAACAAAGAATGGAAACATTGAAAACTTCTCACTTGAGTTCCAATCCCGATTCCAATCCCACACGAGCAAAGAAACACAACACAAGGAAATGATCAACAAATAGAAGGATGAACCAACCCAAGAGTTAGTAAAAAACAATCAACAAAACAAAAATGAAACAAAAGAGAAAGTGGAGTCAGAGTCAGAACCATATCCAAAATAGAAACGTTGAAATAGTTTCATGTCTAGATTTGGTTCTAGACCTGCCTCCGACAGAAAAAAGACAAACGTAGGAGTAAAAAACAAAGAACTCCTAATACCCAAAAGCAACCAAAACAAAAAAAAGGGGGGACCCATTTTGTTCCAAAATAAAATAAAATGGGGTGGTTATGCAAGGCATAACAAATATATTATCAAGTTTCATGAGAAATATATTCATATCACTCTTATGTAAAAGATCAATGCTATAAACATTAAGATTTGATCCATTATCAATTAGAGTATATATAATTCTCGAATCATTAATAATGATACAAATCATGGAAGAATCATATTGGTTTTAGATTTTAGGAGGAGGTAATTCATTTTGGGGGAATGGAATGTTCATGTTTACTGTATTCATACCATCTAAGAATGCTACTACATCATTTGGTTCAATAGAAGGTGGTGCATAAATATTTTTAAAATCCTCTTAGAGCATACCAAGATATGTAGGTGACATTTGAATTAAGTCCCAAAGAAAGTTCTTAGTTAACGTATTATGAAGTTGCTCAACAAGATCATACTCTTCATGATTAAGTTGATGGAAACAAGTTCTGAGGGGAGATAATTTTTTGGAAATGGAATGGAAGTGGTAGTGGTTTGTATTTTCTTAGGCTTTCTATTGTTTTGAGCATTGTATGCATGTGAGGAATTTCATAATATTGTGGTTGCTATGACACATTTTTATGTATATAACTATTTTGAGCATTTTTTTGCAACTTTTAGGATATGACTCTGACGTTTTGGCTAGATTGATATTCCTCCTTGATAATGAGAGAAGGTTTATTTTGAGGTTAAGGAAAAGGAGAAGGATGAAAGATTATTCATTTTGATTGGGGACACATTTTGGGAGTGGCGAAAGGAAACATTACAAGAAGATACAAAGTTTAGACAAGAAACATTGTTTGGTTGATGTCCCCAAGGGCGAGCCAATCAAGTTAGGTAGGATTTTATTCAATTTTGAAGGGAGAAACAAGAATTTTAAGTGTAATGCAATGAATTAGGTGAACTGGGGCCAAAATAGCAATGTATAATAGAATTTGGAAAATGTATCACAACATACACTGATTTGAGACTATGACTATCTAGGTTTGATATTCCATATAACTCAAAAATTTGCATGATTACCTATTTTATTTATGAAAATTCACTATTTGTAATGAATTATTATTTTTAATGAATTCAAGGGTAGGATGAGGAATGCAATGAAGGCAAGAGGGAGAAATTTTGAATCTACAGAGGATGCAAATGGTAGAAGTGAGGATGAGGAGGACCCAGATGGATTCTTTTGGCGTTGCTCCTCCTTGTTGGGCTTGGTCTGTGGGTTGGTATGCTGCGGTGTTGGGTGTGGACTTGGGCGTGGACCTAGGAGCAGTTTTTGCTAGTGTAGGAATAAGGATTTGGGCATGGCTGGAGTGGTTTCTTTGGAGGATTCTCAAGGATCTTTTCTGGAGGAGTTGGGTTTAAGTGGTGATTTGTTCTCTTGTTGGCCAATGGATCTGGTGTATTTTATTGGTTGTGGGAGTGACAAGAGTTTTGTTTCGAAATGCGTTGAGGAGGTTGGCATGGAAGAAGGCATCAGTGATGGTGTTTTGGTTTGGGAGCAGGCTAAAACCCATTTGCTCTTGGGATCCTCTTTCTTCCTAATTCTTTGCTCACGTGGTGGTGTTGTGGTCTTTCTTGGTTTCAGATGGAAGTCTCTGGATTGGAGAACAACTTTCTCTATCGTGGTCTTTTCCCTCTATAAGCCTATTGATTTGGTGTCTTACCTTATCTCATGGTGATTCTTTATTCTTGGTGGAGGATTTTTTGGTATCTACTATTGTTATGGGGGTTATATTTTTCCTGGTCTATCTCTCTAGTTAAGTTGGTTATGATTGGTGTTCTTTTATGCCGGAAATGCTTTGTGTCTTGTGTCTAAAGCTTGCGATGAGGATGATGGAGAGGTTGCAGGTGATCCTCCATGGGTCTCTTGGCTACATCGATGGAGAAAGAGGTTTTGGTCCCTGGTTGGAGTGTTGGGTGTGGATGTTTGGGCCCTCATCTTGGTTGTGTGGGGGACCCCTATTTCATTTTTTTGTGGTTGTACTTGGAGTAGAGTGTGACGTCTCTGCTGATTCTACTTCTATGGTGGGCTCAGCTATTTTAGGGGCATGTGGTTCTTGGTATTTGGTTTCTTTGGTCCCTTTCTTGTTTTGGAAGCTTTGGTCTAAGCTTCTTTCTTGGAGGGTTGGTGATGTGTTGTGGGGACTCATTGAGGAGTTTTGTTGTTTCTCTTCTTGTGATGTCCTTTTGGTGACTATTTCCTTGAAGGTTTTGTAGTTGGTGGAGGCTGTGACCTTTTCACTTGTTGGGTTTACTATTCACTGTGAGGTTGCCTTTTGGTTGGTGATGCTACTCTTGATGGAGGAAGAGGCCTTCTTGGGGTAGGGGATTGTTGGTCCCCATGTACGTCAGCCATGGGTGATGGTTGAGAATCCATCTATTATGGCTTGGGGCCCCTTGTTTTCGATGATTAATCTGATGAAAGGGTTTGGTTTTGTTTTTTGGAATTTTTGTTCTTCATAGTTTTCTTTTGTTGTGAATTTGTTGAGGTGTGACTTTTGGGTCATGATCCCCCTTTTGGAGATGATGTTTATTCTGTTCAAGGGGGTTTGTTTTCTTCGGATGGCAATTTTTTTGTGTTGGCTGATGGTTTTTGTGTACTCTATTATGTTTGGTTTTGTCCATGGCTTTTCTTCTCCTTGCATGCTCTAGTGTCCTTCCTTGTCAAAGGTGGTAATGACTGCCCTCTCTTTTGATGCTCTTTTTGTTTCTATAGTTATTGTCTTCTATGGAGGTGAAGACTTCTCCCATTAAGGCAGAGCCCTATTCTATTGAGGGGAAGGTAGTTGTTGTTGATCAAATGGAGAGTTATTTTCTCATCTGATTGTTCCTATCGAGGAGGAGCTTGTGTGAGCAGATGAGTGAAGTTGTTAAAGGTTGGGGCTCTCATTTCTCCCTCTCCTATAAAGGGGAGCTCCCTCCTTTTGAGGTGGGATTGAAGTTGGCGTTTAAGGTTAGGTGTTGCTGCATGAAGGCTATTTTGTTTCATTGCTCCATAGTTTCCCCTATGAAAGTGGGTTTTTTGGAGTTCATGGTGTTTCTAATTAGGGGATTGATGGTGATTTCCACTATCAAGAGGACTATCTCTCTAGGCTTAGGGGTGTTTTATCTGAGCAGCCAGTTTGTTGTTGCCTAGCTGATGCAGGCAAGTCAAATGGTTACTTGAGTTGGGTTTATGGTCCTATATAAAACAAAGTTGAAAAAAGGGTTTCAAGCCCTTTCTTGTTTATTTTTTGTAGCATCTGTAGCCTTGATAATATTTTAGAAGTTGCTTTGGGGCTACTATTGGTATATGTTTTATTTAATATGTAGCTTGCTTAATCTTGTTCTGGGTTCCAGGTTCCCATCAAAACCTATTTTTTTACCCTTAATCAAAACACTAGTATGTTCAAACCAATTCATGCACTAATATAAAAATGGCTTAAGTTTGATAAAATTTAAATTATTTTTAAAAAGATTGAGAAATGGAAATATTTCTATCTTCTTTTTTAGTGTAACTACACTAGTTTTTAAAAATATACACTAATTTATGTCTAGTGCTTTGAAAAAAAAAAAAGATCCAAGGATATGCAATAAAATTAAGAAGATTAAGTAAGTGTAGGATTTAATGTTTGGTTCACTAAAATATGAAGGGGGAAAAGGGTATGTGCAGGATCATCATGGAAAAAACAGGCCCTTAAGTGGCAATGAAATTTTTAAAAAAATAGAGTTAGGAAACTTGACGTAAAAATTTGAATAAGTTATCTATATTATTTCAAAAATATGTAAGAATAGAATTTGTAGAAAATTGAATGTAGTTTCTAAACTATTAGGTTTATTTTAAAAAAATCTATTTGGTGAAAATTTGAAGCTTCAATGCAGTAGTACTTAAATTTCAAGGAAAAATAAGAAGTAGGTGTTTGTCTAACCACCCTAATCACAATAAAATGATAATATTTTTCTATAATATTTTAGATATAAGTAGAGGACTCATGTCCCGATGTGATGCATATTTTTTTGTAATTTTTGGGTATGTGCATGATCATGATGGGCCAAAAAGTGGCGCTATGATGAGTTTTTGTATGGTATGTGCCTGACGAATTTTTTTTTACCCAAATTTGATGAAATTAAAAGGGTTTTGAAAGGAGATTATTAGCTTTCCACCAATATAAATTATGTTTTACATTGAATTTAATAAATAATTATTATTTATTTTCTATTTGAATTACAACTAAAGTCCTGATTGATAGGCTGATTGAAAAACATTGATAGCTTTCAAACAGTATCACATTTTTTGAATCTGAAACATGTGCCACATTCTATACTTTGTATACTATAGGATTAAAAAATAAAGAAATTAATTTGATGAAGTTTTGACCAAGTTAAGGTGGTTAGACATACAAGTTTTTTTATTTTTTAAAAGTTGTAATAAAAAATTCATAATTAATTATTTACTTGGAAAAAAATTACAAAAGAATATGCATCACATCAAGACATGAGTCCTCTACTTATATCTAAAATATTATAAAAAAATATTATCATTTTATTGTGGTTAGGGCGGTCAGACAAACACCCACTTCTTATTTTTTCCTTGAAATTTAAGTACTATTGCATTGAAATTTCAAATTTTCACCAAATAGATTTTAAAAAAATAAAAATAAACCTAGAAGTTTAAAACCTAAATTCAATTTGCTAGAAAATATATTCTTACATATTTTTTAAATAATATAGATAACTTATTCAATTTTTTACATCAAGTTTCCTAACTCTGATTTTTCTATTTTTTTTGCCACTTAAGGGCTTGTTTTTTCCATGATGATCCTAGACATACCCTTTTTTCCAAGTAAATAATTAATTATGATTTTTTTATTACAACTTTAAAAAAATATAAAAAATCGTATGTCTGACCTTAACTTGGTCAAAACTTGATGAAATTCATTTTTTTTAATAATGTAGTGTGCGAAGCATAGAATGTGATACTGTTTGAAAGCTATCAATGTTTTTCAATCAGCCTATCAATCAGGACTTTTGTCATAATGAAAATAGAAAATGAATAATAATTATTTATTAAATTCAAAGTAAAACATAATTTGTTAATAATTATTTATTAAATTCAAAGTAAAACATAATTTGTATTGGTGGAAAGTTGAGAATCTCCTTTGAAAACCCTTTTCTTTTCATCAATTTTGGGTAAAAAAAGGTCGTCAGCCAGATACCCATCATATTGCCACTTTTTGGCCCATCATGATCTTGCACATTCCCAAAAGAGATCCTAGATCTAACTAATAGATTAACTCAGATCAATCTTTACTTGCCTTAACATTAGAAGTAAAACTAACAACGATGTTAAAATTGGATAACAACCTAGGAGAGCCATTTTTCTCAAGTTTAGCTCTTTTGTTGACATTAACATATGTTTAATTTAATGTGAATTTATTGAACTAATTTATTGTAAACACCTACAATGAAAATATGCATCATTTGCATGAATGGAAATAAAAATAGAAAGGAACATGCACATGAAATATGAACTTGAATTTGAGGGACAAGCATGAGGCCACTCTTATCTAGAATTGAGGATTTTTGAATTCTTGAAATAATTTTGTGAAGGTACAATCCTCCTCTACATTTTTTTACACCTTATTGTTGACAAAACTTCTAAATCCAACTTGCACTTGTGAAAAAAAGGGGAAAGGTTGTGCTATATACATGCTTTCTTAAGTCAACCCTTGTTTTGGTGTTTCCATCTCCACAAACAACAAATTATGATGGTAAAGAGGGCTTACCCCGAGCCAGGTAGAGGCCAAATAAATAATAATTGACTATAAAAATGAATGATAATGAATAATATTACCTTAGGTGTGAAATATTTGAGGAAGTGATGTTCACACCATAAGTTGTCACAAACATTTGATTGATGGTTGGTTGAATTTCTTTGATGACCTGCAAGAGGTTAGTCCACATAACACAATAGATTGTTGTAGCTAGCATGTAGATAATAACTCACATACATCTTCACAATAAAAGCATAATAGTGCATGATTGATCATAACAATACCTTGTTCATAATTATAAATGTCAAATGAGAGGGAAACTTATTTATATATGCATCCTAATTGATCTTTTTAGACATAGGTTGGCCTAGGACCATTTTTAAATCCTCAAGGACCAACACAAAGATGATGATTATTAAGATAGGGAAACTTTATAAAAAGGGCACCTTTCCCTTGTCTGGGTGATTTTGAACCAAATTTCTCAACATGTTGAGGAATTTAATATTTTTTTCCCAATTTGACCTCAAAATGACTAAATTATTAATACATTTAGTGCTATAAGAAACATAGGGTGTCAATATAGTGTGAAATTGTCATGGGTGACAATTTATGACACTACAATATGATCATGGTTTCCTAGGTCAACTCCCTTGATAGGTTAGATAGTGGCAATGGGAAATATAGAAGACAACATTCACCAACATACATATGGCCTATATGGAAATGTGGTTCTTTTTTCGTTTCAAAAATCAAAGTGTTATGTAATTATTTATCCTTGTTAATTAATGTCACTTTTATGTAATTAATAGCACATTGAATATGTTTGAATATTGAAACATAGAAACATGTCACACAAATCTATACCTAATTGACTCATAATAGCTACTAGAAAAAAATAGAAGATTTCAAATTTAAATTTAAAAAAATTGTATTTATATTTTATACTTACATATTTTGAGATTGATCTCAAAAGAATGTGAAAATGAGCCCAAGTATAATCTTAAACTATGAAACAAATAATAAGAATAATCAATAAATAAATAAATAATATATAAAAATAAATTAAATAAAAATACACCACTTATTCGAATCTAATTAAATATTTTAAAACTCTAAACTTGAATAAAAAATAACAGCCATAAAACACATATATATATTAATTATTTTTGTCCTTACCTTAGTCTTTGAGAAATTACTTTTAAAATCAATATGCTTTTATCGTTACTTTAGCCTTTGATTTCTCCTTTAATAATATTTTTTAAACAGATAATCGCAGATTGCCGTGTAATGTTTTACTTCTTCTAGAAATGGAACCATTTTACAATATTTTAGAATGCCATTATTTCTTCTGAAGCTTACGTTTCCTTTCGAGGGCGTCATCAATTTTTACTAGTTTGCGCGCCGACAATGATTGGATTTTACTTATTAAAAGAAATATTTATATATCGACAGATTTAAAATTTTAAAATAAACACTCTACAACGACCATATGAGAAAAGATGCAAGCACTAACAAACGCAACAGCATCTTCTCATATTTATGTTTAAATAAAAATATATTTTATCATATTAAATAACAATAATTAACAAATTTGGACTGCTATTTTAACCCAATTAAGGGGAAATGGCTTTCGTGGAGAACACGATCAACTACTTCCAACAATAATATAGTGTTTTTAAAAATACTTGTAATATTTAAAACAAATTAAATAAATATTTATTATATTTTTACTCGGATGCAATAATTTTTAAATGATTCTTCATATCAGTTCTTTCATGTCAATTTTTATTATTATTGTTTATATTATTTATTAGATTTATTTTACAATATTTAATTTATTTTTTTATAATTTACTATTTCAAAAATTATATATTCTATTTTAATACTTGATAGAAAGCAATAATAGTTAACAAATATTATTGTCTTGTATTAATTCTCTTATGTCAATTTTTGTTATTATTGTTTATATAATATTCTATCTATTTTTTTTAATTTATAATTTAAAATATATATATTCTATGTTTTTGATATAAAAAGCAGCAAAAACAAGGGTGTCGTCCCATCAATACAAGGCACCAAAGGTGCTATCTATGTTAATATGTAAGAAAGCAATAATTACTAAAAAAAAAAATCATTTATAAATTTTTCTTGTATTTTATCTTTTAATATTTTAGAAGTTTATACAATCTTCTTTCTTGTTTCTAATAATTATATTAAAATATAAAAAATATATATTCTATGTTAATATTCTTAAGAAAGCAATAATTAATAGAAAATATCATTTATAATTTTATTTTTGTATTTTATCTTTTTTAATATTTTTAGAAGTTTCTCGAATCTTCTTTCCTCTTTGTTTCTAATAATTATATTAAAATAAGATATGTATTTTATCTATTTAAAAACTAGTTTATCTTATAATGTGTAGTATTGCATTTAGATAAAAATAAGTCCAATACAATCTAAAATAATAACATAGTAAATGGACAGCCTCTTCCACAAAAATCTAAAATAGTAAAAATAAATACTACTATAAGAACTCAACCAATATAATAATAAACCTCTCTAATAAACCTCTCTTAATTCACCTTTAAACATGCACATATAAATCTAGAATAGTAAAAAAAAATGCTACTATAAGAACTCAACCGATATAATAATAAATCTCTCTTAATTCACCATGTGCATATATGAACCCAAGTATAATCTTAAAATATGAAACAAATGATAAGAATAATCAATCAATAAATAAATAATATATAAAAATAATTTAAATAAAAACACACCACTTATTCGAATCTAATTAAATATTTTAAAACTCTAAACTTGAATAAAAAATAACAGCCATAAAACACATATATATATTAATTATTTTTGTCCTTACCTTAGTCTTTGAGAAATTACTTTTAAAATCAATATGCTTTCATCGTTACTTTAGCCTTTGATTTCTCCTTTAATAATATTTTTTAAACAGATAATCGCAGATTGCCGTGTAATGTTTTACTTCTTCTAGAAATGGACCCATTTTACAATATTTTAGAATGCCATTATTTCTTCTGAAGCTTACGTTTCCTTTCGAGGGCGTCATCAATTTTTACTAGTTTGCGCGCCGACAATGATTGGATTTTACTTATTAAAAGAAATATTTATATATCGACAGATTTAAAATTTTAAAATAAACACTCTACAACGACCATATGAGAAAAGCTGCAAGCACTAACAAACACAACAGCATCTTCTCATATTTATGTTTAAATAAAAATATATTTTATCATATTAAATAACAATAATTAACAAATTTGGACTGCTATTTTAACCCAATTAAGGGGAAATGGCTTTCGTGGAGAACACGATCAACTACTTCCAACAATAATATAGTGTTTTTAAAAATACTTGTAATATTTAAAACAAATTAAATAAATATTTATTATATTTTTACTCGGATGCAATAATGTTTTAAATGATTCTTCATATCAGTTTTTTCATGTCAATTTTTATTATTATTGTTTATATTATTTATTAGATTTATTTTACAATATTTAATTTATTTTTTTATAATTTACTATTTCAAAAATTATATATTCTATTTTAATACTTGTTAGAAAGCAATAATAGTTCAGAAATATTATTGTTTATATAATATTCAATCTATTTTTTTTAATTTATAATTTTAAAAATATATATTCTATGTTTTTGATATAAAAAGCAGCAAAAACAAGGGTGTCGTCCCATCAATACAAGGCACCAAAGGTGCTGTCTATGTTAATATGTGTAAGAAAGCAATAATTACTAAAAAACAAATCATTTAAAATATTTTCTTATATTTTATCTTTTAATATTTTAGAAGTTTATGCAATCTTCTTTCTTGTTTCTAATAATTATATTAAAATATAAAAAAATATATATTCTATGTTAATATTTTTAAGAAAGCAATAATTAATAGAAAATATCATTTATAATTATTTTTTTTGTATTTTATCTTTTTTAATATTTTTAGAAGTTTCTACAATCTTCTTTCCTCTTTGTTTCTAATAATTATATTAAAATAAAATATGTATTTTATCTATTTAAAAACTAGTTTATAATCTTATAATGTGTAGTATTGCATTTAGATAAAAATAAGTCCAATACAATCTAAAATAATAACATAGTAAATGTAAAGCCTCTTCCACAAAAATTTAGAATAGTAAAAAAAATACTACTATAAGAACTCAACCAATATAATATATAAACCTCTCTTAATTCACCTTTAAACATGCACATATTTAAATAGACATATTGGAAGGAGCACTTTTGTAATTCCCCTCTCTCCATTTATTGTTGCTCACTCCTTCTAATTTGATTATATTGGACAATTTTGGCCTTGCATTATTTTCCTTTAATTAACTGTCAACTTTTGGCTTTTACCATTGTCAACTTATTAATATGTGATTAACTCTTAATTTAGTGGTAATCAACTTAGGTAACCTATCGACACCATTGTTAAAGTTATGCCAAAAAAAAGTTATGCTATTATAATTTCTGTTGATTCTCTTTGTGAGCCATTTTTTATTAACATTTTGAAGTATATGAAAGTGTTTAAACCTTAACTATACCTATATTAATTCTTGCATCACTGGAACCCATTTTTTATTAAAATTTTGAAGCATATGAAAGTGTTTTAACCTTAACTATACCTAATTTAATTCTTGCATCACTGCAACCCATTTTTTATTAAAATTTTGAAGCATATGAAAGTGTTTAAACCTCAGTTATACCTAATTTAATTCTTGCATCACTACAACAAGTCCAATGAGGGTGCTTTCTCAAGGAGTTCAAGATGAAAATTCGGTCTATTTTCCTCGTAGGGGTGGCTTTAAATTTGGTTCATTCTAGTGATATACATATAGGGAGGGTCAATAAGTAGGGTTCAGATAATGGCATATGTTAATACATGTAGTATTTCTAATAATACTTCACATATGACGAATATATTTAGGAATTTATATTGGGGAAATAACAGTGAACATGGGTTATGAATAGAATTTGAATGCATTTGGTAGATGCATTAATTTTTTGTTTGGGTTGTTGTATTGGGGATATAGGTGGTAGATGAATACTCATAACATATGTATAATTTTTGAAGACTTTTCTCTCTACCATTTCTAGCAATTTTGTAATCAAATTTTTATATTAATATATTATATAGGCTCATAGCCTTTCGCCTAAAAAAAAATTCTTGCATCACTGCCAGTCTTTATGCTTTCTGGCAATGCAAATTCATAGTCACATGAAACTAATTTTCACATTATGGTTTGGGTTGTTGATTATATCACTAAGCTTAGAGATTTTTTATGCTTGGGATGGGTTTTAAGATAACATTTTACTTGGAAAAGAGCCATCAAATTAAATTATGCTTCATTCATTAGAGAGTACAACAAAATGCATGAAATAAGGTGGAAAGTGTATGTGTTATATTCTCTTAAGAGCTATGAGGATCAATAGAGGAGAAATGTTGGCATCGTGATTTATGGCAAGAAAAAATAGTGAAGGATGAGAAGCATGATAAATTTTGAGTTGTTTGGTCAATGATTTGCTCAAATAACTTAGTTACCCTTGAAATGGGTAGATGGGAAATGGAAAGTAGCTTGAATTTTTATTTCATTATTTTGCTAGACATACTACTATTAGAAAACTAAGGTTTGCATATTGTAATAAATTAACTTAGTTTTAGATTTAATAAATAATTAGTTTCTCATATGGTAGTTTATGGAGTTTTAAGGAAGTTGTACATGAATATAATATTTTATAAACATTTTCACAATACATTGTACAAAACCCCAAAGTATTAATAATATATTTACATTTTAGCATTCATTGTCAAGCAATGACTTTATTTATCATATTTGTTCTTATAATTATTTTTCAACATTGTATCATAGCACAAGGGAAATCCTAGAGAAAAGAAGAAATAACTACTATGAGGAAAATAAATGCCCACATATGAGGGTAGAGAATTTTATAAATAATTTATTGCTAGCTCATACTATCTACAATTTCATACTAACCATTTTTTTTAAAGTGTCATTTCATATGTCATTTTACATGAAACAATTGTGGTTCTTAAGAAAAAAAATTAAATTCATTTTCAAAGAATTTAAATATTTAAGAAAAATGAATAAATAGGTCAAACAAGACTCTAAAAGCAACAAGAAACTATACCACACTTAAAGGGTTTTTTTTCTAAATTTTTAAGATAATATTTTCTCTTCAAGTAAGTTTGAGATATAAGAGGTGAAGATAAATTTATCTAACATCTATGATACTAGGACCAAATAAATGATGAGAATCATTTAATTTAAAATATTTTCTTTCAATTGTGAATTTTGAAAGATAGTAGGTCAATGTATAAGGGTTTATAACTAAGGAGAAAGGTTTCAGGATGTAAAAAATTATAATTTGACAATCAATTTTTTTTTTTGTTTAAGGAGCATTGAGATCATTTTTGTTTACAAATGTAAGAGGGTGTGTAATGTGGTTAGAAAAAAGGAAGGTAAATATATTGACATCATTGGGGATATATTTTAAATATCTTTCTAGTAATTTTGTATTGCAATCTTAGTATTAATGATTTATGAATTCAATTATTTTTTATTAGAGGTAAAATAGGTTTTGAAGGGGCCTCGAGACCCTTCAGCTGAAGCAAAAGATAACTACAAAAAGCACACAACATCCAAAATACAACACACCATCAGTGTGATAGCAGCCAAAAAGGTGGGACAAAAACAACACTACATATTCTCTAGGATTTTAGCAGCCTCCATGTCACTCGCCACAATCTTCTAATAGTCATCCATGACTTCAGAAAAATCCTTAGTAGACTATTAGAAGACTGTGGCTCTTGCTAAGGATTTTTTGAAGTCATGGATGACTATTAGAAGACTATGGTGAGTGACATGGAGGCTACTGATATCTTGAAGAGTATGTAGTGCTATTGTTTTTTGTCCCTCCTTTTTAGATGTTATCGCGCTGATGGTGTGCTATATTTTGGATGTTGTGTGCTTTTTGTAGTTATCTTTTGCTTTAGCTAATCATTTTTGTAAAGGGTCTCAAGGACACTTCAAAACCTATTTTACTCTCCCCCAAAAAAATTGAATTTATAAATCATTAATACTAAGATTAGAATACAAAATTACTAGAAAGAGATTTAAACTATATCCCCAATGATATAATTATCTTTACCTTCCTTATTTCTAACCACATTACACACCCTCTTACATTTGTAAACTAATTTATGATCTCAATTCTCCTTAAAAAAAACAAATTTTGATTTTCAAATTATAGTTTTTTACATCCTGAAACCTTTCTCCTTAGTTATAAACCCTTATACCATTGACCTACTATCTTTAAAAATTCACAATTAAAAGAAATCTCCAAATTAGAAATCTCACCAGGAGAAATCTCCTTGTGTTTCTTGGCCATTTCAATAGGAGTAGAAATGCGAACAGATTCATACTTCACAATACATTTAGTCCCTTCCCCACCCTTATCTAAATTAACACAAATCCTTTCCATTTGGTGCTCAAGGGTTAGGATTCTTTTCTCTAGTAGCTACTTCATGTTCAACATTTCCTTAGCAATAGTCTTCAAAGAATCAAAAAACTCATCAATTTGATTTTGAATCAAAGACTCTCCCATTTTACTCACTACACCTTGAACCCTAACATTGTTCATGTTGAATTCATGAAACACCGATTTAAACAATTTAAACAAAGTAATTTAGCCCTCCTTAGCCATCCCCAGAACATTGGGAACATCCTCACAGTCAAAGTTAAAAAAATTCTTACCCACAACAACATCCTCCTAGGAAGAACTAACCTTGTCCCAGCTAACACATACCTCCTTACCTTTACCACCAGCAATCGACATTTGAATCTTGCAAATAGAGTCAACAATTTCCTCAGCAATAGACCTCCTTCTATTCAACATTTCAAAGTCCACATGTAGTACCACTCTGATTTTCATATGTTTTCAGATAGTGGTTTTACTTTGATAGACCATGATACTATGTTGTTGTTATTTGATCGCTGACATTAGAGCAATGATGGTACACTATATGGATATTTAATGATTATGACAAGCATTCTAGTTAGCATAGTTGTTTATTTGAGATGATATTGGTATATGCTCATCTGTAGTTAATGGATGCTTTAGATTCATTAGTTTTGATGTGACACTGTATTGATGAAGGGAATGGGATTGCATCTCGCTTGCCAGCGCCCTGTGATTCTATGATTTTCTCTTCATGGTGTGTTTGATTTATGATCTATATAGATGTACGACATATGTTTTATTGCATGATTGCATGTACATGACATCGACTCCACCTAGATTCACATGTTTGAGCGTGTCCATTGCCCAATGGAATAGTTGATTGGAAGATAGTAATGGGGTTTTCCTTGTCAAGCCACAACCCTAGTCACAATGTGTCATCAGTCTTTGTTTGGTATGTTTTTTCATTATATTTTCCACATTTACATTGTTATTTATTTATTTTGCAAGGTTTATTTTGTGGAAATTAATGTTAAATTAATGCCTTTAATGATTTTTCGTGTTTATTTAATTAATTTTAATTAATATTGTTAGAAGCTTTGTATTTAATTTAATTAATTAAATTTAATGTATTTTGTAAAGTAATTTAATCCTTGTGATTAAATTTATTTAGAATTGTTGTGTGAATTTGAATTTTAAATTGCATAAAATAGATAATGTTAATTTGTGAAGTTTGAATTATTAAAATAGCATAAATTTCTTGTAAATATCAAAAGAGAAATATCTGAGTTGGTTGAAAGGTATTTTAATTTTTACATGTGTTTTAGAAAATTTATAAAACACTCTTGTTCAGAAATTATTCTCGTAGAGAATATTTACAATAACTAAAAGAGGTAAGAAGTTACTTCACAAGGATGGAAAAGATATTTTTGTAGAATTTGTTGAAAAATTAAAAAAGGAAGTTCTTGGGAAGTGTTTGGGCTCTAGTTTTTGGTTTTCTTCTTCTAAAAAAAGTGAATTCTTGGGGGTAGCTTTGGAAAACTTGGAATCTATAGGTGAAGCTTTACATCAAACATCACTTTCTCAAGCTTCTCGATACAGGTTCCTTTAATTATTTTTATTGTTTTGCAATTTAGAAAGATTGCCTGTATAAAAAGAACCTATAATTTGTGTAGAAGCTTTTAGTTATTTTGTAAATGTGTAAGGCTTCTGTGTTTAAAAATTTTCCATGAATATTTTACTGCTTCTGTACAAAATTTTATAGTGAAATCAGAGAGCCTCTGTTGAATTTTTTTTTTTAAACAATAGAAAACCCAGAGGAAAACAATAGAGAAATTTATAAGTCTCTCTAGGAATGGATTTGAAAATCTTCCTGTTAAATTTGGGGAAAATATTGTTTGCATTGGAAAACCTGTAAAAGATTGATGCTTTGTTTTATTTTATTTTCTATTTATTTTCTATTTACGGTGAAGGGATGGACTCTTTCTTTTCTTTTTTTTTTAAAAGGAAAAGTAATAAAGTTTAAATATGAATGTATTCCCACATTTTTAGAGAAGATCATTTTAATATATGAAAATATGTAAAGGAAAAACAAAGGGGCCCATGTATTACTAGGGAACTCTTAAAAGGGATAGTTTCTCTTTGTTTATTATCCTTTTTTCCTTCATTGGAAAAATAATAAAATTTAAATATAGAAGGGTAGTGACAGGTTTAAAAAGTAGTTTTAAAAAGAGGGGAGGCTACTTTTAGTTATTACTATTTTTATCCATTTAAATTCCTTTTAAAATTATTTAAATTTAATTTTTGAATGAATTAGAATATATATATATAGGTGGATAAATAATTAAATTATTGATAATTAATATATAACTCAATTAATTAATTTATTAATTTAATAGTTAATGTAAATTATAAGCATTCTATTCATTCTCATTTTTCTATTTTCAAAATGAAATGTTGAAGGTGGATTTTTTTGTAGATGGTCACCGTGTCACAAGAAGGGTAGGGTTAGCAAGTAAAATATGGATTCATCAACTAAACCTTACAATTAATAGTAAATCAAGTTGACAATATTTATATGATTCTCCCACATGAGAATCCTTTCCTTGGGGGTCCAACAAGGACATTAACTTTCACACAAAAGTGAGCATCAACTTTTGTCAAGTAGTTAAGAGTCTTGTAAACCCTATGTTTGGAGTCAGTTTGAAACCATTCTTTTTCTCACCCCACTTTCGATTAGTGTCTTAGAGACAAAGTTGCATGAGTTAACGTCACCTTATGTGCATTGTATGTACCGTGCTCATGTAAGGTTGCTATTTTACATTGTTTAAAAAATATATATATATGGGCATGACACTTGGTATCAAAGCCCTAGGTTGCAACTCTAGGGAACTCTGGGGATAAATTGAGCATTAAACATTGTGTTTGCATGTATAATTGTGCAAACCTCCTTGTGTGTGCGTTACACTATCATGTTGATAGCAAAATTTTAGAGAAATTACCTCTTCTAGAAAAAGAGAATATAGAAGTCAATATCCAACCTAGTTAGAGTTGTGGTGTACCCAATGGTCAAAGATTGAATGAAATCCATGGTTCAAATAAATGTTTAATTGAAAGCATTTATCTTTAAGAATTAATCAGAAAAAAAATAGGTTCTCTTGATTTAAGTAAAGAAAGTGGAGGACTTAGTCTAGCTAACAAGTGTTATGACGTTAATCTAGTCTTTTGGTAATCTAGTCTTTTGGCATTAAACTTTCTTAAACCTTAAAAGGGTATAGTCAAGTATTTGAAGCGTAGTCCCTCGATAAAGAATGTAAATAGTGTTATACAATGATGTACTATTAAAGAAACATTATTTTGTTGGCTTCTTAAGACCATAATTTTTCAATACAATAATAATACAACTTCTTAAAAACATGGTTGTTTTGGGAGCAACACAATTTCTTATAGAAACCTTAGTATAAATAAAGGATAAAAATTGTACTTTTGAAGACTTATCACTAGATAAAGGAAGGAACTATATGGACAAAAAAAAAGGGGATTCATGTATTAAATGTTGTAGTTGAATAATAACATATCTCTAAAACCTTAAATTTATTATATCAAAATGACAAGAGTGAAAACAATAGAAAACCGCTTGACTTGTATTATGTGCCAATTTCAACACCCCATACCTTTTGCATTTAAAATATTGCCTAAGATATTAAAATTAAACCTTTAAGGTGTAGATCTTGTTGGACCTAAGTATATAGAAATTTTTATGATTTGATATTAGATTCAAGGTACTCATGAAATACTACTTTGTATGCCTTTAACTATGGTATCCCTAGGCCCTTCTTGTTACTCACAAATCTTAATTTACACATAGTGTATAAATCGATAATTCATATTCTTATGAAGCAATGAATGAATCACCTTGTAGTTGTTAGGTTAAAAAATAAAAAATAAAATAAAAGAATAAAAAAAAAATAATAATTTACGATGACATCAACTAATGATCAAAGTCTTGCATTGTATAGTAAATCCAATCTAGGAAAGTGGTCAAAACCAGATCTCACCCAAAATTAAATAAAGTCATTTAAGCACCTTTGCAAGTAAGCAGTGACCTAGTAAACTTAATGGAACTATAACAACTACCAAACGCTTGTGCTTTATTAAATAGTAAATGAAACAACCTGATTTTTATGATTCAAGTCAAATGTGAATTCATGAAAGGATTCAATTAAGATATGATTTTTGAGCTTGACCAATAGATGTGATGTTTAAACCATCCCTTATGATAATTAGACAAAATATTTGTGAGGAGAATTTACCAAAATGTGAATTTGGAATTGAAAATGTTATCTAGAACAAATGCTAGTACTACCTTCCTTATAAGTGAGTTAAGAACTAAATACTTGATTGGTGCTAAAATAAGAAAGGACGTGTTTCATATAAGAAGTAATAACATATTCAATTATGTGTTGATCTTGAGGATTGTGTACATGCCATAAGAATTAAAAAATCAATTGTAGCAATTTATAAATTGAATAATGAATTATGTGTGATTCATGTTGTATTAAGTGATTGGAAAGTGAAACTATATAGCTAAGTGACATTGAAGTAGACTTGTAAAACCTTCAACTAATGGTGTGCATTCTATACCATTATCTATACCTATACTTACACCTTCAAGGAAAAACATATACACTCAAATGTAAAGGAGAAAACTTAAAGGTAGATAAAACTTCCTAGACTTTTACATCTTTGTGAGGTTAGATGGAACCATGATTATAAAAATGGCGATTAAAACATGTGAATAAATGGTACAACCATAGATAGAAAATTGCAAGATTTGTAAAACGACACTAATAAGTTGTGAGAATTACTATTTCATGATTTATCATGTGCTTTACAAATTGAGTGTGCTTTCCTTTCTCATATTGCAATTCTTCAAACAAAAATAGTTGACTATATTTTTTATTAAGTAAGAAACCTTCTCTATCGTGTTGTGAAAGTTATAGTGGAATTACCCATATTGATATGTTAGTGAATATAATAAACATGGTTGAATGAAAAAGGAGTAATGGTATGGAACAATATAGAAAACCAATATTTATCATATATGTAAAACACTTAGTAAGATGGGAAGTGTAGTGTACCATGTATTTTTTAAATTCTAGGAAAATGGAGTAATATACTTAAGCTACATTTGTGCATCAACTAGTGATTCATTTTACGTATACAAAGTGAGTAGATATGTAAAAAAAAATTAAGAAGCAAAGTGAATAGTGTTAAAAGAAAAAGAAGTGTATGTAAACTGTGAATTGATTTTGTTCTACAATATGGTGGATTTCATAAAGTGTATTATGTTATGACATGTGAAGTGAAAACTAGTAAATGTGTTGTGCCTCAAGTATGAGATACAGGGTATCTGACTTGGGATAAGGGTGATGGACATCTAGTATGATCTCCTATATGTACCCTTTGTGATGGTCTTTATGTAAGCTAGCTAGTTCTGAGTTAAAATAAATGTGTTAAGTGTATAAGTGTGTCTATTAAATGAAATGTAATGTACTCCTTTGTGTTAGTTTTATTTCTATGTTAAATGTGTACCCCTAGTGTTTGGTTCCCCCCTTATGGGAGTGTGATGCCAGCTAGTGTAAATAGGGGTTGAGAGGCACATGGTCTACCATTAGAAGATTACGAGCTCAGGGTGTTGTCCCTAATCTTGATAAAGGATCTATGTCATGTCATTGTAATCTTCCAATGGACGATGACCGTGGCCTACTCCCCCACATATGAGAGTCGCGCTTGTTGGTTCATAGTGCAAACCTATTCCTTGATGTTTATAACCCATGGGTAAAGGATGGAATTTTATGGACCACCAATACTCATATTTATGTGGTCGAGGACCACTAGTGATTCATATTTATGTGGTCAGAGACCACCAATTATATTTATGTGGTCAGGGACCACCAATGATGCAGATTTTTGTGGTCAGGGACCACCAGTTATTCATATTTTTGTGGTCAGGGACCACCAGATATTGCATGCTATTATATTTATGTGGTTAGAGAACCACCATTCCCCTCCTCCCCTTAGGTGGCTTATCAAGTCACGTGGTGTTTGTAATATGAATTATTTATGATTCTTGATTGATGTTTTATTTTATTATGTGCCAACAATGTGTAATTTTACATTTATGTACTTAGGCTATTTAGCCATTTGGAAGTTGTTATATAGTCCTACTTGCCTCAAGGACTTGTTTAATTTTTCCTTTGAATTATGATTGGAATGTTACAATGTAGCTACAATTTATCTTTATTTTGTTTCTCTTAAATTTATAGTTCCCTCTTGAGAGTTTTATTGAAACTTTGGTTTATGATCTTGTGTTATTCAGTTTGAGGCTTTCTCCTTGGTTGCAAATTTGCTAGCATGTGCGGTGTAATGCAGAATTTGTAAACTGCCATATCCCGGGGGGTTCCCTGGTAGGTTGTAAAGGGAATTAGATGCGCTGGGGAATTATTTTGAAACGGGATTGTAAATGGGACCGGTATGGGACAGTCATTAATCCATTCTTCCCTTCATTCTATTATTGTTCTTATCTGCATGGAGGATTCCTTAGAGAAGGACCTCAAGATCATCTTCTTGATTTGCTAAGGTATCCAAGAATATCCATCCTTGTAAACCCCATCGTGTGAGCCTTATGTTGTAGATTTTCTGATTGTATGAGGACAGGCCCACCCATTTGGGAATAGCATCCTTTCTATTGTTGTGTGTACATGTGAAATTACAAATAAATGTGATGTGGCATACCTATGAGCTATGTGAGAAAAATAGTAACAGGTGATGCAAAGTTAATATTATTTGAGACATGGTATGAGTGCCATAATTACAAGGTAAAATGTTCTCTTAAGCATATATTTTGACAAAATGTGAAGCTAATAATTCTAAGACATGATTGGTCAATGAAACAAAAATATTTTCTAGCATCATGAGTGATGTTTATGATGCAAATAAATTTTGGAGGTGTATAAAAGGTTATGAATTCATTTAGATATAGTTTTGCATAATTTAATTAAAGTCAATTACATTGTTAATAAATTAGAGCTACATGGATTGTTGTTAGCATTTGTTAAATTAATCATATATCAAATAAATGTTCTAGTATGAGAAATTTTGGTCTAAGTATTTAAATATTTAATTCATGGAAGAGATTTCCCTCTAATATGCACTTATAGCTAAATGTTTCGATTCTTCCATCAAGAAAGTAAAAGTAATTAGTAAGTTGATATAATTGTTCTTATATTGAGATTATGTTTTCAAACCTTAACGACTTCCAGGAGGAAGTCTAAGCTAAGGGGAGGGAGATGTAAGGCCTCTCTTTGCATGTGACTAATACAATCTTAAAGTGTTATATATTCCTCCTAAATAGATGATTAGATATATTGCAAGTGATATGAAGATGATTGTCTAATAGTAACCTTTTAGTTTTACGTTATGTTATTTTACTTAATGAAGATGTATGTGCATGCGAATTATTGTATGAGATTTGAACTTATAAGATGAATTTGAAATAAGATAATTGTTGTGTCGTATTACATTGGAAGAGTAATTAGCTATGTAAATGATTCATAAATAAAGTTACAAAGATTCGATTTACAATTAATGTTGTTTATTAATATGTCTAACTATGCTTAATTATGTTGTGTAGGAAATTAAATGAGTCGATGTGGGATTAACATTAAAGTTCGAGAAGATAACGGTGCTAGCATGAGAAGGGATAACCATCAAGTGAAAATCAAAAGACTTCTTGTTGAGGATATAAATTTAACTCCATCCAAGACCTAAAAGAAAGTAGGGTAAATGTATTGGAGGGCTAAGGAATCAAATATGCAAATAGGAGGATGGATAAATATTGAAATCAAATCAAATATATCTTTGGGAAGTTCTAAGTGTAGCCCTATTTGACTTAGAAGGGTTTGAGGTTATAATTTTGATTAGGTGAATATATTTGAGTAGAATCCAATTGTAGGACATGTGATGTGAGTTTGGTTGGGGTTGGAACCCTTGGCCAGGATCAAAATTCGTATGGATTCTTTTTTGGGTTTTAAAAAGGGATTATTGAGTCAATTTCCTTGGTTTTTGAACAAGCATAGACCCCTAGGACCTATACCTATTTGTTTGGAACCTTTTTGACATGTGAACTTGTCCTTTGAGTGTGAAAAGACCCCTCAAAAGTCCACATTCATGAATGTGACAAATTCAAAAAAAAAAGTGTTGGGGCTTGGGAAGAGTGACTTGTAACTCTCAACCTCCTACTCCCCAAAAGTTCTTGGAACTGGCACAAGACTCACACATGTGTGAGCACTTGTGGGAAAGAGTGTAGGTTTGGAGGATCCCTATATATCTCAAGAAGATGGAAGATTTGGGGATTGCCCACTTCTCCTTTTTGGAGAACTTTAGTGAAGAGGGTAGGAAGGATGAGAAGGGGAGAGGAGGAGTCTTGTTAGGGAAGAGAGTGATCCAGATGGCTTGGTTGGAGGGGAAAGAGAGATAAGAGAATATAAGTCCAGCATTTGAAGCAAGAGATAAGTTTTGCTACTTCCATCTTCCCTTGTTTAGTTGTTGTAAGAGAGTTACATGTTGTGTGGATTTTTGTTGAATATGGTGAGTTTAGAGTCTATATGTATGTTGTGTTATTTCATTCCTTTCTTAAAAAGCTTGAGAAGACCCCATTCATCATCTTGGGGTTGAAATAATTCTTGCTCGGTGGTATGGCTAGAGCCCACGAGGTTCCATGATGCCATTATGGTAGGGTGGAGAGCAAGACAAATTCCTTTGTGTTTTTTTTTTCATGAATAGCATTCCTCAGTATTGTTGCAGTTTTGAAATATAGTATTCTATTGGAAAAAAATAAAGAAAGAGCAAGTCCTTGTTTTGGCATGTAAAACATTGTTTCTAAGTATTACTAATAGCATTGGATTGTGGAATTGAAGGAAACGTGGTATTTTCTTCACTAAAAGGAATAAGCCTATATTGACAAAATAGGTCCTCATTAAAGTTGTTTCTAATATTATGGAAAGTGTTGCATATATCTCCAAGAGAAAAATTACTCAATATAGTTAGTTATTATATTTATATAACAAGAAAATATTAATGGATGCATTGTTATTTGTTTAAGATCTGATATGATTTTGGTAACATAGTTAATGGTTGAGTGTGATTTTCTTTTACTAAAAATGCATGCTCTTGAAAATAGAGGAATTTTATTGTGTAAAAGATAAGAGTATTGAGTAAACAAGACATTTCGACTGCCTTCTGAGATTGACAAATAAAACATAATAGGACCCATAACTTTGGTTAGTAAGATAAATATAGAACATGTACTTTATTATTTGGACATAGACAAAATAAAAATAAATAGACATTAAGCTCTCAATGCTCACCTATTTATTTTAAACAACAATGAAACATTCACATAGAAGCAACAAGGGGGTAATAGGGGTATTTTTAATGGAATTATGTGCGTGTAAGTTGCCTATCCAACATAGTCAGAGATAAACTTGGAATCTTTATTGTAGCCTATAACCAGAAAAATGCATGGAAAACAAAGTAATATTCAAGCAAGAGCATATGCATATATATTGATCCTCAGTTGTAAATTATCAAGTTTGGAGCACAAGCCCTTGCACCATGCCAGAAGTAGCCTACAATAACAGACAAAGAAAATAATTAAATAACATCGAAAGGGGGA
This sequence comes from Sequoia sempervirens, assembly GCA_007258455.2. NCBI lineage: Eukaryota > Viridiplantae > Streptophyta > Pinopsida > Cupressales > Cupressaceae > Sequoia > Sequoia sempervirens. Next base: position 100,215,977 of record VDFB02000013.1, read on the forward strand.
AGAAGTTATCAACCACTACACTACTAGGTATAGCCATTAGTAACTCAAAAATATGCTATATTCTGTTCATTCCTTGCTACCGGGTTCTTTAGGAGACAGAAAATAGCGAATGAATAAAAAAAATAATAAAGAAAATAAAGAAAACAAAGGAGGATCCTTGGGGATTATATGCGATCACAACATTTCCTAAAAATTCCCCCTTCCGCAGCATTTCACCAAGAGCTCCCCCCCATAAACAGAAAAAGAATATACCATACAAAAAACAACTCAAGTCAAACAAGAAATTTAACCAGAAAATTTTAGCGATTAGGTTAGAGTATAGTGAATATTATAAAAGCCACACAACTTTCATGTGGAAATTAACGCTTTCACATCACCGTTCAACATTGTAAACGTTAGGTTAATAGTTGCCTCCCTCGGTGTTGGTTGCTCTAACAGAAAAATTTTATTTGTATTGCTATTCAAGCCCATAGAGGGGCCAACACTATTTCCATTTGCTTCCTCTGATGGATAATTATTATCAACTGGGTAGTTGCTGGAGCAATGTCAAGTCCGATAGATATACTCTTGAGCCATCTATCTGTACTCCCCTCCATTTACACCGATCACGTGACTACTAAATGACCATGAAATCTGAACCACTTGGCTCCAATGCTCTGAAAAGACATAATAAATATGAGTCAGTGGTTGAATGTAGACAGTGGACCAGGAGTTAGTAGTTAAGGAAAGCATGGAAAAGAGGGTGATGGGAAAGTCTATTATGCACTTCCTTGCCTCATAAATCATGTAATATTTAAGCCTGCAAAAGTAGTACTCCTGGTATGTGCCTCCCCACCCCTCACTTCATTAATGAATGTGACAGTTGCACAGAAATATCTTAGCTCAATCATAAATCAAATAGCTTTGACAGGCTGATGCTTCTTTGCATTTACTTGTTGCACTACCAATACACAACAGTTGCATTAAGGACATTCCTTCTTGTATTTTGCTATGCAATCAACCTCCCGGTCTCTATGTGTAGTAAAGAAAATTAACAGTATGTCAAGGTAGTATTAATATTCTTATTTGTTTGCTAATGCTTTAATTTTAATCAGGTGGAATTACAAACATTAGTTAGTATTACTATGATATCTAATATCAATATATCATTTATTTTATTGATAATGATAATACCATGGTCAATCTAGAATTCAATAACATTGGAGGGATTAAATTCACTGGTAACAAATTATTTACTTGGTTCAGTGAAAATAATGTCAATTAAACGTAAATATAATTGCCCAGAAATAGTAATTTGATTAGCAGCAATGTTGTTTAGTGTTGGATAGAAGAAGTACAAAAAAATAAAATAAAATAAAATAATGAGCAGGATAGTATGGGCTTTATTGTTAATAAAATTGGGGACTCAATACCCACCTCACAACAAAAACGCATCAACTTTGTTAATTGTATTATCTTTCTTATGTATAAGAAACATCATTATTTATAATGCATTTAACTTTGGTATAATTCATCAACAGGGTAATACGAAATGTAAAATGTGCAGATCTGAAAACAAACAAAAAAAAAAGTTTTGAAACGGAAGAAATGTTAGAATAGTAGCATAGAAGTGATTAGGGTTGTCCCTAAAATCAGCAAATGTCATTGAATAAAATTTTAAATCATATGATTATCTTTTGTGGGGATGCATCCCACCACTTAGACCCCAACTGTATTAGAAAAGAAAATTCAAATAGATAAATTTAGTGCTTGGAAGGAAAATCTTTCTCCATGTGGGACACCACGTTTTTCTCAAGGAGCTATTTTTAAATATGATTCCATTTAAAAGGGAATGTTTCCCACTTTACGGTGAAGGGATGGACTCTTTTTTTTTTTTTAAAAGGAAAAGTAATAAAGTTTAAATATGAATGTATTCCCACATTTTTAGAGAAGATCATTTTAATATATGAAAATATGTAAAGGAAAAACAAAGGGGCCCACGTATTACTAGGGAACTCTTAAAAGGGATAGTTTCTCTTTGTTTAGTATCCTTTTTTCCTTCATTGGAAAAATAATAAAATGTAAATATAGAAGGGTAGTGACAGGTTTAAAAAGTAGTTTTAAAAAGAGGGGGAGGCTACTTTTAGTTATTACTATTTTTATCCATTTAAATTCCTTTTAAAATTATTTAAATTTAATTTTTGAATGAATTAGAATATATATATATATATAGGTGTATAAATAATTAAATTATTGATAATTAATATATAACTCAATTAATTAATTAATTAATTTAATAGTTAATGTAAATTATAAGCATTCTATTCATTCTCATTTTTCTATTTTCAAAATGAAATGTTGAAGGTGGATTTTTTTGTAGATGGTCACCGTGTCACAAGAAGGGTAGGATTAGCAAGTAAAATATGGTTTCATCAACTAAACCTTACAATTAATAGTAAATCAAGTTGACGATATTTATATGATTCTCCCACATGAGATTCCATTCCTTGGGGGTCCAATAAGGACATTAACTTTCACACAAAAGTGAGCATCAACTTTTGTCAAGTAGTTAAGAGTCTTGTAAACCCTATGTTTGGAGTCAGTTTGAAACCGTTCTTTTTCTCACCCCACTTTCGAGTAGTGTCTTAGAGAAAAGGTTGCACGAGTTAACGTCACTTGATGTGCATTGTATGTACCGTGCTCATGTAAGGTTGCTATTTTACATTGTTTAAAATATATATATATATATATATAGGCATGACAACATCAAAGATATGATCAATAGCATACAACATCATTTAATCAGATATCTTCTAAGTTACTCCAAATCATGTCATAAAGATAACATCAGAATAAGATCACATCACATCAACATATAACTTCACATTGTTTAACAATCACGATCGCAAGTAATTAAGCTCCAAAGTCAAAGCATGTTCAGACACAATCGTCACATCATAATATAGCATGCGCATCACTAAACAGTTCATGACTAAATAATCACTAAGTTCACAGTCACATCATAAGCATAATCAAACATTACCAAGAAAACACTGCCGATCCAAATATCCAAAATGGAGGGTTGTTACAAAAATGTTATACTTTGCTATACATTCAAGCATTCTCTTTCATCCTACCCTTTGCTCTCTCCCCCTTTCTTTTAAGAATTTTCTTTGTCATAAAAGATTCACATTTATGTCTCATTTACAAAAAATTATCTGAAGCACTAGGAGTGAATAAAAATATGTAAAAGATGATGGATTATGTCTAAACAACAACTTTCCATCTTATAGTTAATTAAATCCTTAATACTTGAATAGTTTAGAGCTTGAATAATGCTTGTATATGCATGTGTAGCAATAAGGGAGCCTATGTGAAGATTGAAATTTAAAACATCACTTTGGTATTTTTCCTTAGGTAGTGAAATGATATTTTGAGTAATACAAACCTGTGGACACATTGATATTTTTTAGCATTGCATTGAGGAATTTTTTTTCTCTTATACCTACCCTCGGCTAGACATGGAGTTATATAATATTGTTTTTTGGGTTTATTCTATAAGTAGTTAATTTCACAAAGGAAGACTAAAATCTTCTTAATGTCCCATCAGGTGTGAAAGATATGAATCACTTGCTGAAGGCACCATTTTGTATTCATCCAAAAATTGGTTTGTTCATCCTTTTATGTTTCTTGCTTGCATTTTTTTAGGCTCTAGAGATGTAGTTCGGCTATTTCCTTTGCCCTTTTCATCTATTTTGATGATTGCAGTAGATTGTCCTCATAATTTTTCATGTAGATCTATTTGTAACCTTATTTTCTACCAATCAATTTGCAAACCAGTCACATATTAAGGACCATTTAACTAACTTGTAGTCATCCATTACTTCATATGTTGCAGGTTGTGTCTGTGTGCCAATAAATCTTAATGATTGCAAGAACTTTAATCCTACAAGTGTACTCAATCTTTCTGAAGTAAAAGTATTACCTTATTTTATAGTACTTTAAATGGTTAATTGAAGGCGCTTATTTAGATATGAGGTAGTTGAATCCTAGATTTAAGTATGGTATTAGATGGGCAAAATAATGATAAAACTAAGGTCCATTGAACACAAATTATGAACATAATTTACTGTCTGACTATGAATAGTGTTACAATTATAATTATTTATCCTTTACCTACCTCTGCATTAATGAAAAAGATAGCAGATATTGGAAGTTCATTACATGTATCATGTATGTTTTAGTATTTTAATTTTTTTAAAGTTGTTCAAGAGCTTGATTAGGTCAAGAATATGTTCTACAAGCTATGTTCTCTTGACACTGCTCAACATTTTCCCTACACATTTTCTCTTCAATCTAGATGTTTCTTAACTCTTCCCTTGTTATCCCTTCGTTGTTCTCAAGTGTAATTCTTTTTCTATGCATCTTGCAATCTGTATGTATGATTAGTCATATCTTATGAAGCATGGATAACCTTTCATGGAATTGTTGTAGTTAGACAATTGCCATTGTGAGAATAATCATTTAATTTGTATGGAAGTAAGTCCTTTTCATATTATTTGACTTGGTATTGTAAACTTGTCTTTGGAGGATTCTCTAGGGGGGACAACAAAACTGTGATGATAGGTAGAGTTGTAGAACACCATAAATTATTTGGCATTATCAATATATTGCTTATAGAATAAATTGTGCAAGTAAAATGGAATGTGCAATGACAATTGGTCTCGAATTCAAATTTGAATATAAGTACATTATACAGAAGAAGATGGTATCTATTTTCTTATTTAAAGAACCCAAAAATAATAAAATTAATAGGTTTCATTTGTTTACTTTCTCTTAGGCACTTGTTTAATCGACGAGACCCTAAAAATGTCTTGCTAATAACTAGCAGTGTTCAAAACTTTTGAAGAGGTTAGATCGGTGTGACATTGGATCTGTCTTGCCAACATATGTCATCGAAAAGACATGGACTATCAGACTGAGTTTTCTATCCTATGCCGATGATTGATCTCTCACCAATGGGTTGGCTTTTGTGGTCATTGCCAAGAGTCTCTGCGATGGTACATTTCAATGAATATTTTTTTAAAAAAATTGCATTATTTCATCATAATTTCGATGAAGGCCATCAAAGAATCATTGAAAAGGTTCGATGAAGTTGCTATAGCTGCGACGAAGGCTTCGTCATAACTCCTTGCCCATTTCATCAAAATGGCGATGAACTTCTAGTGTCGCTTTGATGCTTCAGAAGAGACATTGCAATTGCATCTTGGTTGTAATTCATCAGTAGATACACAAAGTTTTCATCGATATTCCGATGAACATCTGAGTCATTTTATGATGCTGATGATCGACAAATCTATGTCATTATTTTGAAGTTTAATTCATTGTCATAATTTCAGCGAAAAAATAATAACATACAAGTTCACTATACTTTGCAAACATCCGCTAAGGCTACGAGGTTGAGATTACTATAAACCCGCAAAACAACATACATGAAATGTAACATAACATTTAATTACTTAAGGAAATGAGGGTGCATACTTTCCATACATGCTAAATACATCAAAAACTAAAATATACAACATGATTTCCAATAATAATTATTTACAATATAATTACAACACTCATTCCCCGAATGAGGTAAATCAAATAAGCATGATGATATATTACAATTTCCACCTCGATACAAATGAGGGGTGATGAAATACAAGAATAGCTGGAATGAAAGAACTAGAAGAGTAATAGGAACCCACGAGCTTCCCAACATGAGAGTCTTGTCCACAAGATCATGAACAAGCCAACGGTGTAAGGTGCACGTTCCACCCAACCAAGTGAAACCCAAAGGCTCACCCCTCGTGCTAGGAGATAGTAACAAGGATTTCTGGTCAAGATCAACTACCTCTAGACAAAGGCTAACATAATTGAACTAACTCAAATACCAAATAACACTTATCACAGTACGAGAAACTCACAAGACAAAACATTGCTTCCAGGTTACATAGGTCAAGTACACCATTGTACAACACACAATAACTGACTAACTGTTGACGTAGAAAGAGTTTCATACATAAATTGACAAGAGTTACCCTAGCTCAACCTTCCTAGGCTATTGGACCGCCATCTTGGATTACCTTGGCTTGCCTCTACCGACCGCCAGACCTTCATGCAAAACTATGTGTCTCATCTCATCTCGAGCCTTAACAAATGCATGATTCATGAGAGAGGCAACTATTAACTTTATTAGTGTGAAAGTTCCCCATTAATTCTTTTAGATTATCACTTGATTACACACTAAGTGAGTTACCCTGACACCGCTTTGGGCATCGAACCCCCACAAAGGGCCACTCTCCTACTGACAACAATGGGATACAAAACCCTCAATCTAAGGGTAGACAAGATGCACGGAACTAAAAACCAATTCCAACCTTAACACATAAGGTCTCACAACCCGTTCATAGTACATGGTAACCATAACAAATCACATATCCCGTTCATGATAATTTGGTGATAACACAACTACAACCATGTGCACTACCCAAAACAAAACACTACAGTTGAACCAACATAATAAACAACCCCCACAAAACATAAACTCCCTTGGAAGACTTACAAAACCAAACATCCCATTTTCCCAACAACGCAATGACGAAGACACAACCAATAAGCAAGTTTAGGAAAATAAATATTCTAACGTTAGGATTTCCTAAATCCAAATAAGTCAATCACCCATTGCACAACTACTTCTAATTTATGACAATTTAGTTCATAGGACAAGAACCACCCATGACAATTGTTTAACCCTAACTTTCATCAGTTTTACATTACTTGAAAATACTAGTCTTGACATAATTCATTTCCAAGAAATACAAAAATGTAAATCTAAATATTCTTTTCAATTTCCCATCTACAACCAATCTTAGAATTCAATTCTCCAATAAATAATTAAATAAATAAAAATTTTCATTATAAAATCAGTAGTTGCATCTTCAACATAAAACGACCATCAACACATTTAAATATATTATTTAAATAATAACAACATTATTTAACTCCATATATTTAAAAACAAATATTTTTATTTCCTTTTAAATAATTCTAATTATTTAAATTATATAATATATATATATTATAAATAATATATAATATATATATTATATAATAAAATAATATTAAAAAAATAAAATGCATAAATATATATATTTTTATTTTATTTTATTTAAGCAAATAAAATAAAATAAAACACAACATAGGATATATATATATCATATATAATATATATGATATATATTATTTATCTCATATATATTATATATGATATATATATATATATATACATTAAGTTAAAAAATAAAATAACAAGGTTTCGTTGGGATGGGAACAGGGGATGTTGCTCCCAGTAGCGCCCAGCCTTCAAGTGGAGGCTACGCTGCTGTTAGCAGCGCCCTCCCCACCATGGGTGGGGAGCGCTGCTCACAGCAGCGCACCCTCCACTGGGGGCGCTACTATTAGTAGCCCTCCCTCCCCAACAAATTAGCATACATAATATTTTTTTTAATTAAAAAAAGCCCCCTATTTTATGGGGTTTATTCTATAGGCGTTTACCATAAGAAAATATAGTCCTCAGTCATTTAAATTTCAAACAGATTTTGTATATATATATTTATAATATATACATATATATATGTAATCAACATATATGTATATATATACATAATTTTCTCAAATTACAGTCAAATTGAGGAGATTTTCATCACAAAGTGAACATACCCAGCAAATTTTATTTCATGAATTCAAAATCAATTAATTTGCCATAACAAATTCTCGGAAGGGGTTTGAGTTTTCCTAAATTATTTCAACTCTTTCCTAAGATCTTAACAGTGGTTCATTCTCAAATTTTGCAAATAGAATTGAATCTACTAAAACATGAACCAATTTTCAAAATGAAAACAAAACAAGAAAAAAAAACCTAGATTTTTCTCCCAAAACTTGAAGTCCTTCAGTGGAGGTTTGCCTTTTCCTTTGCAATTCAGCTTCACCAATTTTCAATCCTTTCTTCCCCAATTTTCTTCAAAGAAATCAATCCAAGTTTTGCTCTCCAAAATTCAAAAATTGAAAATTCCCCATAAAAATGAATTACCTTATGCCATTTTCTCCCCCAAATTTGTCAAAACCCTAAAAATAACTCGCCCACTAAAATTTATTGCCAAAAAGGAGATATTTTCTATTTTGGCAATTTAAAAATTCAATTCAATTTCCAAAATGCATTTTGCAAAAATTTCCTTTTAAATAAAATTCATTCTCAACCAAAAGTCAATTAAATTTCTTTAACCAAATGAATTTAACAATTCACAAATAAAATTCTTTTCAATTTTTATTTCTAAAAGTAAAATGTAAAGCATAATTCTAATTTTTGATTTAATCCAAAAATCTAAAGATGCCAACCCAACCAAATTGATTTAATTTAACCCTATTAATTTAATTAGTCAATAAAATAAATCTAATTCAAAATCAGATTATTTTATTAATTAAATTAAATTAATTAATTAATCACTAATTTCCCAACATTTCAATAAGACAAAACAATAATCATTTATAAATTTCAAAAGCCATTTAATCCCTTTTAACTTGCAATTTTAAATATAAAGCCAATGGGGAAACTAACAACATAAAACACTGAACCCGATTAAAAACCGACGACACACTATGGCTAGGTTGATGGTTTGACACAGAAAACCTAGTTACTATCTCCCAATCGATATCGTTGGTAAATGGACACGCTCAGACCTATGAAACCAGGTCAAGTCTATGTACTGTACCTGCATCCTGCACACAATACGAGTGTTGAAACATGCATCTAATATATTAAAACACACCGTGAAGAGGAAGTCGCGGAATCATAGGGCACTCACATGCGAGTGATGTGATCCCGTCCCCTTCACCAATATAGTATAACTAACTGAAACATTTGACATCAATGATATAATAAAAAACGTAAAGCATTGTTAATTCACATACATGCTAATCTAATCCATGACATGAAATAATAATAATGTCAGAATAAAATACCCTCACATAAAACATAATTTTTATATCACTTACAATTAGCGGTCAAAATTAACCAAGTTCCACAAACAAAGTGATAACAAAATAAACATACATAGAGAAATATTATTCAATCAAAAGAGAAAAATGGAGGGGTGTTACATCCTCCCCCCTAGGGTCAGGCTTACTCCTGGAAGCCTGCAAACAAGAAGGGATAGAGCTCCCTCAAACACACTCAAAATCTAGATCCCTAAGGATGAACTCCTGACACTAAAGGAGGAGCTACACCCTGATGCCCGCCCTGACAGGTATCCATCATAGTAAGTACCTTATGAAATCTTCGCACATCACCTACCATTGGCTCAGAAGCCAATGGCCTTTGACTAAAACTAGAAGCACCCCACTGAGGACACTAACGAGCAATGTGGCCCTGCTGACCACGAGTGAAACATCTTGTCCCTCTACTGAACTCCCTAACATCAGGAGATGCACTAGGACGTGAAAAGCCACTTCCACTATACACTGACTAGGAACTCTAAGCAAGCTAATCATAGTGATCATGATGAGTGCGAATCCAACTCTGATCCCTCTTCCTCTGCTTCCAACTACGATCATGCTGGGACTGAGAATTCTGTCGCCCTAACTGCGAAGGTTGATGTTGCCCACTCTTTGCAGTTTCCTGATTCCCCTTGGGAATGCCTGCAACCTGAGACTAACCACCTTGAGATCCAACACCAAAGGAAAGTGCATTGCCAAACTGAACTCCCAACTGACGACCGAAAGACAAAGCTAAATTTTCCTCCACAATTCGAGCCTTATTCACAGCTACCTCCATGGACTTTGGCTCAAATATCCAAACTCCACCACTAATCTGGGCATTCAGGCCTCTAACAAAATGCTGGACAAGCATACCCTCATCATCACCTATATCGACATACTACTTGAGCTCATAAAAATGATGCTCATAATGCTCTACTGACATATCCATAAGTCGCAAGGCATGGAACTCGTCTCCTTGACGCTGCCTCCAATGCTCCGAAAGAAATCTAGCCCGAAACCTCTCTTGGAACAACTCCCAAGAAACTGTACCAATTATCAGATGGAGCTTCTGCTCCTCTAATCTCCACCACATGGAGGCAAATCCTCTCAAGTGCATGATAGCGCACCTAGCTTGAGTGTTGCTATCGTATGGGTGGATAGCAAAATGCCTAGTCAAGTCAATGAGCCATGTCTCTGCCTCCAAACCACTACCTGATCCATCAAATATGGGTGGATGTGCCCTAAGCAAGTCCCTCATATGGGCTGCTACCTCTGCATTTGACTGATCTGACACTACCCTCTCTCCAACCACAACCTACTCTACTCTCTGCCTTGGCCAAAGGTGGGCAAGGGTCTCCTCTAACAACTAACACAACTGAGTGTCCTCGATTGCTAGTGGATTTGGATTCTAATTACCCTCTCCCTGAACGTTCTGAGAAGCTTATTGCTCCTCATGATCAGGCTCACATGGAACCTGCGGGGGTAAGTCCTATTGTTCCCAAATGCGATCGCCCAAATGACCATGTCTACACCCTCCACCTCTTCCACGTCTAGGAGGAATACTCCTACATAGACACTTCAAGGTATTAGGCAAGACTCACAACTTAAAACCTAAACACTACAAGCATAATGGGTCCATCATAATCCCAGAGTACCCAGTGTTTAAACTTAGGCTCTTATACCATGTGTAATGCCCCACCACGCAACCCTAGGGGAAGTTGCAATTCACTAACCATATGCAACAATTTTTTTTATGTTTAAGAATAATAACATACAAGTTCACTATACTTTGCAAACATCCCCTAAGGCTACGAGGTTGAGATTACTATAAACCCGCAAAACAACATACATGAAATGTAACATAACATTTAATTACTTAAGGAAATGAGGGTGCAGACTTTCCATACGTGCTAAATACATGAAAAACTAAAATATACAACATTATTTCCAATAATAATTATTTACAATATAATTACAACACTCATTCCCCGAATTAGGTAAATCAAATAAGCATGATGATATATTACAATTTCCACCTCAATACAAATGAGGGGTGATGAAATACAAGAATAGCAGGAATGAAAGAACTAGAAGAGTAATAGGAACCCACGAGCTTGCCAACATGAGAGTCTTTTCCACAAGATCATGAACAAGCCAACGGTGTAAGGTGCACGTTCCACCCAACCAAGTGAAACCCAAAGGCTCACCCCTCGTGCTAGGAGATAGTAACAAGGATTTATGGTCAAGATCAACTACCTCTAGACAAAGGCTAACATAATTGAACTAACTCAAATACCAAATAACAACACTTATCATAGTATGAGAAACTCACAAGAAAAAACATTGATTCCGGGTTACATAGGTCAAGTACACCATTATACAACACACAATAACTGACTAACTGTTGACGTAGAAAGAGTGTCATACATAAATTGACATGAGTTACCCTAGCTCAACCTTCCTAGGCTACCGGAGCCCCATCTTAGGTTACCCTGGCTTGCCTCTATCAGCCGCCTGACCCTCATGGAAAACTATGCATCTCATCTCATCTCGAGCCTTAACAAATGCATGCTTCATGAGAGAGGAAACTATTAACTTTATTAGTGTGAAAGTTCCCCATTGATTCTTTTAGATTATCACTTGATTAGACCCTAAGTGAGTTACCCTGACACCGCTTTGGGCATGAGACCCCCTCAAAGGGCCACTCTCCTACTAAAAACACTGGGATACAAAACCCTCAATCTAAGGGTAGACAAGATGCACGGAACTGAAAACCAATTCCAACCTTAACACATAAGGTCTCACAACCCGTTCATAGTACACGGGTAGCCATAACAAATCACATATCCCGTTCATGATAATCTAGTGATAACACAACTACAAGCACGTGCACTACCCAAAACAAAACACTAGAGTTGGACCAACATAATAAACAACCCCCACAAAACATAAACTCCCTTGGAAGACTTACAAAACCAAACATCCCATTTTCCCAACAATGCAACGACAAAGACACAACTAATAAGCAAGTTTAGGAAAATAAATATTCTAACGTTAGGATTTCCTAAATCCAAATAAGTCAATCACCCGTTGCACAACTACTTCTAATTTATGACAATTTAGTGCATAGGACAAGAACCACCCATGACAATTGTTTAAGCCTAACTTTCATCAGTTTTACATTACTTGAAAATACTAGTCTTGACATAATTCATTTCCAAGCAATACAAAAATGTAAATCTAAATATTCTTTTAAATTTCCCGTCTACACCCAATCTTAGAATTCAATTCTCTAATAAATAATTAAATAAATAAAACGTTTTCATTATAAAATCAATAGTTGCATCTTCAAAATAAAACGATAGTCAACACATTTAAATATATTATTTGAATAATAACAACATTGTTTAACTCCATATATTTAAAAAGAAATATTTTTATTTCCTTTTAAATAATTCTAATTATTTAAATTATATAATATACATATATTATAAATAATATATATATTATATATTATATAATAAAATAATATTAAAAAAATAAAATGCATAAATATATATATTTTTATTTTATTTTATTTAAGCAAATAAAATAAAATAAAACACAACATAGGATATGTATATATATCGTATATAATATATATGATATATATTATTTATCTCATATATATTATATATGATATAATCTATATATATATATACATTAAGTGAAAAAAGAAAATAACAAGGTTTCGTTGGGATGGGAATAGGGGATGCTGCTCCCAGCAGCACCCAGCCTCCAAGTGGAGGCTATGCTGCTGTTAGCAGCGCCCTCCCCACCATGGGTGGGGAGTACTACTCACAATAGTGCACCCTCCACTGGGGGCCCTTCTGTTAGCAGCCCTCCCTCCCCAACGAATTCGCATACATAATAGTTTTTTTAATTAAAAAAAAGCCACCTATTTTTTGGGGTTTATTCTACAGGTGTTTACCATAAGAAAATATAGTCCTCAATCATTTAAACTTCAAACAGATTTTATTTACATATATATTTATAATATATACATATATATATGTAATCAACATATATGTATATATATATACATAATTTTCTCAAATTACAGTCAAATTGAGGAGATTTTCATCACAAAGTGAACATACCCAGCAAATTTTATTTCATGAATTCAAAATCAATTAATTTTCCATAACAAATTCTCGGAAGGGGTTTGACTTTTCCTAAATTATTTCAACTCTTTCCTAAGATCTTAACAGTGGTTCATTCTCAAATTTTTCAAATAGAATTGAATCTACTAAAACATGAACCAATTTTCAAAATGAAAACAAAACAAGAAAAAAAAACCTGGATTTTTCTCCCAAAACTTGAAGTCCTTCAGTGGAGGTTTGCCTTTTCCTTTCCATTTCAGCTTCACCAATTTTCAATCCTTTCTTCCCCAATTTTCTTCAAAGAAATCAATCCAAGTTTTTCTCTCCAAAATTCAAAAATTGAAAATTCCCCATAAAAATGAATTACCTTATGCCATTTTCTCCCCCAAATTTGTCAAAAACCCTAAAAATGACTCACCCACTAAAATTTATTGCCAAAAAGGAGATATTTTCTATTTTGGCAATTTAAAAATTCAATTCAATTTCCAAAATGCATTTTGCAAAAATTTCCTTTTAAATAAAATTCATTCTCAACCAAAAGTCAATTAAATTTCTTTAACCAAATGAATTTAACAATTCACAAATAAAATTCTTTTCAATTTTTATTTCTAAAAGTAAAATGTAAAGCATAATTCTAATTTTTGATTTAATCCAAAAATCTAAAGATGCCAACCCAACCAAATTGATTTAATTTAACCCTATTAATTTAATTAGTCAATAAAATAAATCTAATTCAAAATCAGATTATTTTATTAATTAAATTAAATTAATTAATTAATCACTAATTTCCCAACATTTCAATAAGACAAAACAGTAATCATTTATAAATTTCAAAAGCCATTTAATCCCTTTTAACTTGCAATTTTAAATATAAAGCCAATGGGGAAACTAACAACATAAAACATTGAACTCGATTAAAAACTGACGACACACTATGGATAGGGTGATGGTTTGACAGAGAAAACATAGTTACTATCTCCCAATCGATACCATTGGTAAATGGACACGCTGAGACCTATGAAACCAGGTCGAGTCGATGTACTGTACCTGCATCCTGCACACAATACATGTAATTCCCTGCCAAGCAACCCTAAAGGATACATTACATCTAGCATTTATGGAAAAGTGCTTAAAAAACAACATAATAATCATATATAACATGATATGAAACTAAACATGAACTACATAAAACAAATCCTTCGAGTTTACAAGACTGCATTACTTTTCACAACAACTTTATTACATTACATGAAAGGTAGTATACACCAGTATTCATAAGATAACATGAGCATGGTTAACATGTTAATCAAGGATTACAATATTACAATGCCATTTCCCAACATGAATGGGAAAGATACAATAATATGGAATGATACATCTGAAATGAATGAGTACAAAGCTTCAATACTGAATCCAAACTCTGGTATAACTCAGGAGTCACTACAAGGTACAATTTTGCACTTCTCAAATGACGATTGGGGACCCAATGGGGTGCATAGCACGTTCCACCCAACCACGTGGGCCCAAAGGCCCACCCTCCGTTCTAAGAGATGACAAGAAGGAACCCCAACAATAACCATCATACAGAACAAGGATACAAGACTTCACAACAAGATCCACAATAACATAAGGCAATCTTAACACAAGATATAACCAACACAAGATGTGCCCAACATAAGGAATAACCAATAAAGCATCAACATACAAATGCCAACATGTGCTTCCAGAGGCTCAAGAATATCATAGAGGGAAACAAAGCACACTTGGTTGTTTAAGGAAGAGTGTCATCACAATGTTGCATGGGTTACCCTGGTGTATCTTCCTAGGCCCTGGCCCCCAACTTGGGTTACCCTGGTGACCTCTTACGAAACCCGGCCCCACATGCAATCCAATGCGGCATCAATTATCTTTCATAAGGACAAGACAATGATTTTTCCATTCTAGGCCTTCTCAACTCATCTCAAGCCCATACAAGCACTTGAGCCATGAGTGAGGCATTCACTTATATCTTGTTAATGTGTGATTCTATCCAAAACCCCTATTTAAATATTAGTGTTTTCACTTGATTAATATACTTCCAATGAGTTACCCTGGGACCACTTCCGAGTCTCGGCCCCCATTGAAAGCCACTCCCCTTATGAACAACAAACTCTAAAATCACTAACTGGGTAAGCCAACATACAAAGCATAAAATACCACAAGAACAATCAAGTAAAGCAAGGCATACATCATCCTACATAAAATCTTCATAATGGATCAACTTCCAAGTGTAAGGCTATACCCAATCATCAAAAATCAAGTAAAAGAGCAACAACACACAAGTATACAACATGAAAGCCAATCGTAAAGGGAATTTTTCCCCAACCTATAGATGACTAACAAATCCAAAACATAAGGTTTCCCAATTCGTCATGGCAACAATATCAAAACTCAAGAACTAACTCCATTCCAAATTATTGAGTCAAATAATAACAACTCAAATTTTTATTTCTTCTCTAATTTAATTCCTAATATAATTATCTCCATAACCAAATAATTATAAAGCATATAATGCGGAGTGAGTATCAGTATAGATCTATAATGGGCCTCCTTAGTATTGAATATCTCTCAAATAGGCGATGGTAAAAGCATCATGGCGTAACTTAAAGTTGAATCTCTTAAGATACCAATATATTGTAATTGAGTTCGCAGCTTAAGTGAAGATTGTATGGTAATTTTATATGACATGACAGTAAATCCTCAATACTGAAGGTAATAAGGAAATTTTAATAAAGATAGATCAAGAAAATTATGTGCGTTTCATACATAATCTAAGAACACAGTAAAGAATTTTTTTATGAGAAGAAACCTGTTTTGGTTGAAAGGATTCAAGAAGATTTCATATTAGAGGAAATGAAAGCCACTCAAACATGCATGGAAAGGTATGGGAGCATAAACAATTCCTGTGGTTTATTTGCCATAATTCCTTGATAAGAAGGTTTCCTCTCATGACATGAAATGCCAGATAGTAATGCGCAAAAGGGGAGGATGGAAATGAAACGTACAGAACAAATCAACACTGTACTTGTGCAATATCCCCACCATGTTGATAATAAACTCAACACTGCATATTACAACTAAAACATATTGTGGTCAACTATTGATGTATCTACGAGAAATCACACCTAGTGCTTTGTTTGGCAATAGAAATTCATTAACAAGAACCCAAGAACCTATCAAAAGACTCGTTAGGACAAGAGCATAGATATTTGCAGATTCATTGGATGAATGGCATGAGAAGAAAGTTTTAGTTGGAGAGATCTACACCGAAATAACACTAGAAGTTTAACAAGGTCAATTTGTGATAAAATCATTGGGAAGTTTCCAAAGATGGTGCTCAGATGAGTTGTTGTAAATTGTCAACCGAATCAAGAAGATTATTTAATCCTTAAAAACTTCCTATTATGCTCAAGTGATGCGGCTGAGACAGGCCGACATCATAATTAAAAGGGAATTATTTAGAACTTTCCTATTATGTTCAGTGCTGTGACTGTATTTTACATCCTTGTTTTATCCCAATTCAAAAATTGTATAGAAGTTGAGGGATTTAGTAAGTACTAATACCAAAAAGCCAACATAGACTATCTGTCACTAACTTGATCTCTGCTACTAGGAAAAAGGATCTAGCTTATCCTCAGATCGAGCACCATCCCGTTCTCACCCAATCGAATAAATTGAGAAGGAAACTACAGTTTACACTCAATTAAATTGATTAAGGAACTACAGATTACTCTTGTTTGGTTTCTGTATGGCATGCATTTTCATCAAAGATCCTAAGTTAACCTGTGCATGGTGAAATACAATGGTAGATGTGGCAATTGATAGGCATGTTGTTAAGTTTAGATAGAAAAGGAGGTGAGATGAGGTAAAGGATAGTGGATCTGCCTAGTTATGGCCTGATACAAAATGGCATAAGACTCGGACTATGCAAAGTGCAAAAGAGAGGACAAGACACCTATGCCATTTGACAAGCACACAAATAGATGATTTTTTGTATGTGAAGAAAACAATGAAATGATAATGATGTTCATTCAGTACCAAATAAGGCAAGGCATAGAGGAAAAGCGCATATACAATGTCGATATCATTCTCAGGAACCATATTCAACAAAAAGCAAGATAATTTCAATTATTAAATGCTCTATACAAGAGTTCACAGAAAGAGGAATAATGAAATCACCTAAAGAGGATGCCAAAATAATCTGGGAGGTTATTTAGATCTAAACGCCAGGATTACACGTTACGGGTTGCCATAGGACCAGGAAGACTATTTAAATCTAAATGCAATACCACATTTAGGTGCTGAAGTTGTGATAGATAGAGAAAACGGGTCAGAAATAATTTAAATCTATACACCCTCTACATTCATGTGTTGCAGCTGTGATAGGTTACTAATGGTTACAGTGAGTTTATTTAATTTTGTACACTGCCTCAACTCTAAATGTTGTAATTGTGACAGGTTGCCAAACATATTAGAAAATAAATATTGGAATTTGGAAATGTCGCCATCTACATGCATAATTATTATTTTTTAAACGTAGCAACCGCAATAGATTGTCAGTAGAATCAAACAGGTTATATACACCTTGAAACTCCCTATCAAGTTCAAGAGTTGCGGCTGAGGATGGTTGTCAAAGACAATAGAGAGATCATTTAAACCCTTAGAATTTTTTATTATGTTCAAGTGTTGCTGCCACTGCAACAGGTTGCAAGGGAATCAAGGAACTTATTCAAACGTCCATTCCCTCCAATGTTCCGAGTGTTACATTTGTGATAGGTAACCAAAGAAATCAAGGGCTTATTTAAGTCTACACAACCTACCATGTACAAACACGACAGTTGTGACAGTTTACTAATGGAATCAAGGAGGTTATTAATAATGATAATATTTTATTTCAAGCTAGCTGTTACAAAAAGTCTGAGCATAGTAAGTAAGCCTACACAATTTGTTTGATGATATGTATAGAAGGCAGAAATTCTGATTGCTCACATCTAAATAAGCATAGAGATGATTTATTTCAAGATAACAAAAGCATACAATCTCTTGCTTTAAAACAAAATACAGAGAAAGGATTTCAAGAAATAGAACCTGGATGAACCAATAATTGAGCGGAAGAGTTGTGCTAAACCTCCTATTCTAGCTTGCAATTCGTAGAAACAGGACATAACCCTAATCTTTTTTTTTGCATATTGCCTTGAGGAATGATCTCATAGAGTGCCATGATAGTAGGACCTGTGATCTTGGTAAAACTACAAATCTAAATAATTCAGATTGCCACTAAAAGACGCTGTAGGATCACCCATCAAGGAGATCTACTCTTCTTCTCTTTCTATTGTGTTCCTTGTCGGTGGTATTCTTGTTCTTCTACTTGCAGTGGGCGTTGAAGATGATGATGCTACCTTAGGCATATCCCCCCCCCGGAGAGTCTCTTTTTGATTCCCAATTTATGAGTTTCAAAAAATGGTTGAAATAACTGCCTGGGAAGTGGTGATACAGAGAAAGATGGAGGGATATGCGAGGACAAAGTGTATGGAAGCTAAGGCAACTTTTTTATCTGTTACGCGAGGAGACCTAAATGAAGAAGCCATGTTCCAGTAAGAAGACTCAATTTTCCCACTTTCCCTTCCATTTTCTTTTATCTTTGCCTCCCCCCATTCATGCATTTTCCCCCAAACTATGAGTTAATCCCACATTCCAAAAGTAAGTGTCAATTTTTTTGGTTACGAAGGATCTTTTTTTTGCATGCATTAAAAAAAAAATCCACAACTCACTTCCTGTATGCAAAGAAGTTCGTTCCACCCTATTCTAATAATAGATTTATCTCCTTTATGGAGAATGGTCGGTTACATTTCTCCATTGTTCACTCTCTTATTCATTATAACTTCTTAAGTGAGTGTAACCGCCAAGTTCTTCATTATCCATATCTTTAAAAAATTTATCTTCAAATTAAAATTATGTTTTGAATAATTTTTTTTCTTATATTATTATAACCTCTAATAATAAAAAAGTATCTATTATAATATTTAAGTTTAATCTATTTAAATTATTTAGTACTTGATTTTAATTAATTACCCAATTAATCAACACCATTCAAACTACTACAACCAACAACGGACTCACAAACAACTCCTTACTTAAATGCCGAGAAGGGTCAATACGGAGGGCACTACAATACGAGTGTTGAAACATGCATATAATATATTAAAACACACCATGAAGAGCAAGTCGCGGAATCATAGGGCGCTCGCATGTGAGTGATGTGATCCCGTCCCCTTCACCAATATAGTATAACGAACTAAAACATCTGACATCAATGATATAACCAAAAACATAAAGCATTGTTAATTCACATACATGCTAATCTAATCCATGACATGAAATAATAATAATGTCAAAATAAAATTCCCTCACATAAAACATAATTTTTATCACTTACAATTAGCGGTCAAAAGTAACCAAGTTCCACAAACAAAGTGATAACAAAATAAACATACATAGAGAAATATTATTCATTCAAAAGAGAAAAATGGAGGGGTGTTACATCCTCCCCCTAGGGTCGGGCTTACTCCTAGAAGCCTGCAAACAAGAAGGGATAGAGCTCCCTCAAACACACTCAAAATCTAGATCCCTAAGGATGAACTCCTGATGCTAAAGGAGGAGCTACACCCTCATGCCCGCCCTGATAGGTATCCATCGCAGTAAGTACCTTTATGCGATCTGCCTACATCACCTACCATTGGCTCAGAAGCCAATGGCCTCTGACTAAAACCAGAAGCACCCCACTGAGGACACTGATGAGCACTGTGGCCCTACTGACCACGAGTGAAACATCCTGTCACTCTACTGAACTCCCTAACATCAAGAGATGCACTAGGATGCGAAAACCCACTTCCACTATACACTGACTGGGAACTCTGAGCAAGCTAATCATAGCGATCATGATGAGCTCGAATCCAACTCCAATCCCTCTTCCTCTGCTTCCAAATACTATCATGTTGGGACTGAAAATTTTGTCGCCCTGACTGCGAAGGTTGATGTTGCCCACTCTTTGTAGTTTCCTGATTCCCCTTGGGAATGCCTACAACCTGAGACTAACCACCCTGAGATCCAACACCAAAGGAAGGTGCACTACTAAACTAATCTCCTGACTGACCACCGAAAGCCAAAGATAAATTTTCCTCCATAATTTGAGCCTTATTCATAGCTACCTCCATGGTCTTCAACTCAAATATCCAAACTCCACCACTGATCTGGGCATTGAAGCCCCTAACAAAATGCTAGAAAAGCATACCCTCATCATCACCTATACCAACATACTGCTTGAGCTCATAAAAATGACACTCATAATGCTCTACTGACATATCCATCTGTCGCAAGGCATGGAACTCGTCTCCTCGACACTGCCTCCAATGCTCTGAAAGAAATCTAGCTCAAAACCTCTCTTGGAACAACTCCCAAGAAACTGTACCAATGTCCAGATGAAGCTTCTACTCCTCTAATCTCCACCACATGGAGGAAAATCCTCTCAAGTGCATGATAGCGCACCTAGCTCGAGTGTTGCTATCGTATGGGTGGATAGAAAAATGCCTAGTCAAGTCAATGAGCCATGTCTCTACCTCCAAACCACTGCCTGATCCATCAAATATGGGTGGACGTGCCCTAAGCAAGTCCCTCATATGGGCTGCTACCTCTGCATCTGACTGATCTGACACTTCCCTCTCTCCAAACACAACCTACTCTACTCTCTGCCTTGGCCAAAGGTGGGAAAGGGTCTCCTCTAACAATTGATGCAACTGAGCGTCCTCGATTGCTAGTGGATTTGGATTATGATTACCCTCTCCCTAAATGTTCTGAGAAGCTTGTTGCTCCTCATGATCAGGCTCACATGGAACATGCGGGGGTAAGTCCTATTGCTCCCCAACGCGTTTGCCTAAATGACCACATCTACGCCCTCCACCTCTTCTGCGTCTAGGAGGCATACTCCTACATAGACACTTCAAGGTATTAGGCAAGACTCACAAGTTAAAACCCAAACACTACAAGCATAATGGGTCCATCATAATCCCAGAGTACCCAGTGTTTAAACCAAGGCTCTGATACCATGTGTAATGCCCCGCCACGCAACCCTAGGGGAAGTTGCAATTTACTAACCATATGCAACATTTTTTTTTATGTTTAAGAATAATAACATACAAGTTCACTATACTTTGCAAACATCCCCTAAGGCTATGAGGTTGAGATTACTATAAACCTGCAAAACAACATACATGAAATGTAACATAACATTTAATTACTTAAGGAAATGAGGGTGCATACTTTCCATACATGCTAAATACATCAAAAACTAAAAGATACAACATGATTTCCAATAATAATTATTTACAATATAATTACAACACTCATTCCCTGAATGAGGTAAATCAAATAAGCATGATGATATATTACAATTTCCACCTCGATACAAATGAGGGGTGATGAAATACAAAAATAGTAGGAATGAAAGAACTAGAAGAGTAATAGGAACCCATGAGCTTCCCAACATGAGAGTCTCATCCACAAGATCATGAACAAGCCAACGGTGTAAGGTGCACGTTCCACCGAACCAAGTGAAACCCAAAGGCTCACCCCCCGTGCTCGGAGATAGTAACAAGGATTTCTTGTCAAGATCAACTACCTCTAGACAAAGGCTAACATAATTGAACTGACTCAAATACCAAATAACAACACTTATCACAGTATGAGAAACTCACAAGAAAAAACATTGATTCCAGGTTACATAGGTCAAGTACACCATTGTACAACACACAATAACTCACTAACTATTGACATAGGAAGAGTTTCATACATAAATTGACATGAGTTACCCTAGCTCAACCTTCCTAGGCTACAAGACCCCCATCTTGGGTTACCCTGGCTTGCCTCTACCAGCCGCCGAACCCTCATGGAAAACTATGCATCTCATCTCATCTCGAGCCTTAACAAACACATGCTTCATGAGAGAGGAAACTATTAACTTTATTAGTGTGAAAGTTCCCCATTAATTCTTTTATATTATCACTTGATTACACCCTAAGTGAGTTACCCTGACACCGCTTTGGGTGTGAGACCCCCACAAAGGGCCACTCTCCTACTGACAACACTAGGATACAAAACCCTCAATCTAAGGGTAGACAAGATGCACGGAACTGAAAACCAATTCCAACCTTAACACATAGGGTCTCACAACCCGTTCATAGTACATGGGTAACCATAACAAATCACATATCTCGTTCATGATAATCGGGTGATAACACAACTACAACCACGTGCACTACCCAAAACAAAACACTAGAGTTGAGCCAACATAATAAACAACCCCCACAATACATAAACTCCCTTGGAAGACTTACAAAACCAAACATCCCATTTTCCCAACAACGCAACGATGAAGACACAACCAATAAGCAAGTTTAGGAAAATAAATATTCGAACATTAGGATTTCCTAAATCCAAATAAGTCAATCACCTGTTGCACAACTACTTCTAATTTATGACAATTTAGTGCATAGGACAAGAACCACCCATGACAATTGTTTAACCCTAACTTTCATCAGTTTTACATTACTTTAAAATACTTGTCTTGACATAATTCGTTTCCAAGCAATACAAAAATGTAAATCTAAATATTCTTTTAAATTTCCCGTCTACAACCAATCTTAGAATTCAATTCTCCAATAAATAATTAAATAAATAAAACATTTTCATTATAAAATCAATAGTTGCATCTTCAAAATAAAATGACCATCAACACATTTAAATATATTATTTAAATAATAACAACATTATTTAACTCCATATATTTAAAAAAAAAAAAATTATTTCCTTTTAAATAATTCTAATTATTTAAATTATATAATGTATATATATATTATAAATAATATATAATATATATATTATATAATAAAATAATATTAAAAAAATAAAATGCATAAATATATATATTTTTATTTTATTTTATTTAAGCAAATAAAATAAAATAAAACACAACATAGGATATATATATATATCATATATAATATATATGATATATATGATTGATCTCATATATATTATATATGATATATATATATATATACATTAAGTTAAAAAAGAAAATAACAAGGTTTCGTTGGGATGGGAATAGGGGACGTTGCTCCCAGCAGCGCCTAGCCTCCAACTGGAGGCTACGCTACTGTTAGCAGCGCCCTCCCCACCTTGGGTGGGGAGCGCTGCTCACAGTAGTGCACCCTCCACTGGGGGCGCTGCTATTAGCAGCCCTCCCTGCCCAACGAATTTGCATACATAATATTTTTTTAATTAAAAAAAAGCCCCCTATTTTTTAGGGTTTATTCTACAGGCATTTACCACAAGAAAATACAGTCCTTAGTCATTTAAATTTCAAACAGATTTTGTATATATATATTTATAATATATACATATATATATGTAATCAACATATATGTATATATATATACATAATTTTCTCAAATTACAGTCAAATTGAGGAGATTTTCATCACAAAGTGAACATACCCAGCAAATTTTATTTCATGAATTCAAAATCAATTAATTTGCCATAACAAATTCTCGGAAGGGGTTTGAGTTTTCCTAAATTATTTCAACTCTTTCCTAAGATCTTAACAGTGGTTCATTCTCAATTTTTACAAATAGAATTGAATCTACTAAAACATGAACCAATTTTCAAAATGAAAACAAAACAAGAAAAAA
This sequence comes from Sequoia sempervirens, assembly GCA_007258455.2. Classification (NCBI taxonomy): domain Eukaryota; kingdom Viridiplantae; phylum Streptophyta; class Pinopsida; order Cupressales; family Cupressaceae; genus Sequoia; species Sequoia sempervirens. The sequence continues at coordinate 100,239,963 of VDFB02000013.1, forward strand.
AAACCTGGATTTTTCTCCCAAAACTTGAAGTCCTTCAGTGGAGGTTTGCCTTTTCCTTTCCAATTCAGCTTCACCAATTTTCAATCCTTTCTTCCCCAATTTTCTTCAAAGAAATCAATCCAAGTTTTGCTCTCCAAAATTCAAAAATTGAAAATTCCCCATAAAAATGAATTACCTTATGCCATTTTCTCCCCCAAATTTGTCAAAACCCTAAAAATACTCACCCACTAAAATTTATTGCCAAAAAGGAGATATTTTCTATTTTGGCAATTTAAAAATTCAATTCAATTTCCAAAATGCATTTTGCAAAAATTTCCTTTTAAATAAAATTCATTCTCAACCAAAAGTCAATTAAATTTCTTTAACCAAATGAATTTAACAATTCACAAATAAAATTCTTTTCAATTTTTATTTCTAAAAGTAAAATGTAAAGCATAATTCTAATTTTTGATTTAATCCAAAAATCTAAAGATGCCAACCCAACCAAATTGATTTAATTTAACCCTATTAATTTAATTAGTCAATAAAATAAATCTAATTCAAAATCAGATTATTTTATTAATTAAATTAAATTAATTAATTAATCACTAATTTCCCAACATTTCAATAAGACAAAATAGTAATCATTTATAAATTTCAAAAGCCATTTAATCCCTTTTAACTTGCAATTTTAAATATAAAGCTAATGGGGAAACTAACAACATAAAACACTGAACCCGATTAAAAACCGACGACACACTATGGCTAGGGTGATGGTTTGACAGAGAAAACCTAGTTACTATCTCCCAATCGATACCGTTGGTAAATGGACACGCTCAGACCTATGAAACTAGGTCGAGTCGATGTACTGTACCTGCATCTTGCACACAATACGAGTGTTGAAACATGCATATAATATATTAAAACACACCGTGAAGAGGAAGTCACTGAATCATAGGGTGCTTGCATGCGAGTGATGTGATCTTGCCCCCTTCACCAATATAGTATAACTAACTGAAACATCTAACATCAATGATATAATCAAAAACGTAAAGCATTGTTAATTCAGATACATGCTAATCTAACCCATGACATGAAATAATAATAATGTCAGAATAAAATACCCTCACATAAAACATAATTTTTATATCACTTACAATTAGCGGTCAAAAGTAACCAAGTTCCACAAACAAAGTGATAAGAAAATAAACATACATAGAGAAATATTATTCTATCAAAAGAGAAAAATGGAGGGGTGTTACATCCTCCCCCCTAGGGTCAGGCTTACTCCTGGAAGCCTGCAAACAAGAAGGGATAGAGCTCTCTCAAACACACTCAAAATCTAGATCCCTAAGGATGAACTCCTGACGCTAAAGGAGGAGCTACACCCTGATGCCCGCCCTGACAAGGTATCCATCGTAGTAAGTACCTTATGCGATCTGCCTACATCACCTACTGTTGGCTTAGAAGCCAATGGCCTCTGACCAAAACCAGAAGCACCCCACTGAGGACACTAACGAGCAATGTGGCCCTGCTAACCATGAGTGAAACATCTTGTCCCTCTACTGAACTCCTTAACATCAAGAGATGCACTAGGACGCAAAAAGCCACTTCCACTATACACTGATTGGGAACTTTGAGCAAGCTAAGCATAGTGATCAGGATGAGCGTGAATCCAACTCTGATCCCTCTTCCTCTGCTTCCAACTACCATCATGCTGGGACTGAGAATTCTATCACCCTAACTGCGAAGGTTGATGTTGCCCACTCTTTACGGTTTCCTGATTCCCCTTGGGAACACCTACAACCTGAGACTAACCACCCTGAGCTTCAACACCAAAGGAAGGTGCACTGCCAAACTGAACTCCTGACTAACAACCGAAAGACAAAGCTAAATTTTCCTCCATAATTCGAGCCTTATTCACAGCTACCTCCATGGTCTTCGGCTCAAATATCCAAACTCCACCACTGATCTTGGCATTGAAGCCCCTAACAAAATGCTGGACAAGCGTACCCTCATCATCACCTATACCGACATACTACTTGAGCTCATAAAAATGACACTCATAATGCTCTACTGACATATCCATATGTCGCAAGGCATGGAACTCGTCTCCTCAACCCTGCCTCCAATGCTCTGAAAGAAATCTAGCCCAAAACCTCTCTTGGAACAACTCCCAAGAAACTATATGCTCCTCTAATCTCCACCACATGGAGGCAAATCCTCTCAAGTGCATGATAGTGCACCTAGCTCGAGTGTTGCTATCATATTGGTGGATACCAAAATGCCTAGTCAAGTCAATGAGCCATGTCTCTGCCTCCAAACCACTACCTAATCCATCAAATATGGGTGGATGTGCCCTAAGCAAGTCCCTCATATTGGCTATGACCTCTACATCTGGCTGATCTGACACCGCCCTCTTTCCAAAAACAACCTACTCTACTCTCTGCCTCGGCCAAAGGCAGGCAAGGGTCTCCTCTAACAACTGACGCAACTGAGCGTCCTCGATTGCTAGTGGATTTGGATTCTGATTACCCTCTCCCTGAATGTTCTGAGAAGCTTGTTGCTCCTCATGATCAGGCTCACATGGAACATGTGGGCGTAAGTCCTATTGTTCCCCAACGCGATCACCTAAATGACCACATCTACGCCCTCCACCTCTTCCATGTCTAGGAGGCATACTCCTACATAGACACTTCAAGGTATTAGGCAAGACTCACAACTTAAAACCTAAACACTACAAGCATAATGGGTCCATCATTATCCTAGATTACCTAGTGTTTAAACCTAGGGTCTGATAACATGTGTAACGCCCCACCACGCAACCCTAGGGGAAGTTGCAATTCACTAACCATATGCAACAATTTTTTCTTTGTTTAAGAATAATAACATACAAGTTCACTATACTTTGCAAACATTCCCTAAGGCTACGAGGTTGAGATTACTATAAACCGGAAAAACAACATACATGAAATGTAACATAACATTTAATTACTTAAGGAAATGAGGGTGCATACTTTCCATACATGCTAAATACATCAAAAACTAAAAGATACAACATGATTTCCAATAATAATTATTTACAATATAATTACAACACTCATTCCCCGAATGAGGTAAATCAAATAAGCATGATGATATATTACAATTTCCACCTTGATACAAATGAGGGGTGATGAAATACAAGAATAGCTAGAATGAAAGAACTAGAAGAGTAATAGGAACCCACGAGCTTCCCAACATGAGATTCTCGTCCACAAGATCAGAAACAAGCCAACGGTGTAAGGTGCATGTTCCACCCAACCAAGTGAAACCCAAAGGCTCACCCCCATGCTAGGAGATAGTAATAAGGATTTCTGGTCAAGATCAACTACCTCTAGACAAAGGCTAACATAATTGAACTGACTCAAATACCAAATAACAACACTTATCACAATATGAGAAACTCACAAGAAAAAACATTGATTCCAAGTTACATAGGTCAAGTACACCATTGTACAACACACAATAACTGACTAACTGTTGACGTAGGAAGAATGTCATACATAAATTGGCATGAGTTACCCTAGCTCAACCTTCCTAGGCTATCGGACCCCCATCTTGAGTTACCCTGGCTTGCCTCTATCGGCCGCCGGACCCTCATGCAAAACTATGTGTCTCATCTCATCTCGAGCCTTAACAAATGCATGCTTCATGAGAGAGGAAACTATTAACTTTATTAGTGTGAAAGTTCCCCATTAATTCTTTTAGATTATCACTTGATTACACCCTAAGTGAATTACCCTAACACTGCTTTGGGCGTGAGACCCCCACAAAGGGCCACTCTCCTACTGACAACACTGGGATACAAAACCCTCAATCTAAGGGTAGACAAGATGCACGGAACTGAAAACCAATTCCAACCTTAACACATAAGGTCTCACAACCCGTTCATAGTACACGGGTAACCATAACAAATCACATATCCCGTTCATGATAATCAGGTGATAACACAACTACAACCATGTGCACTACCCAAAACAAAACACCAGAGTTGAACCAACATAATAAACAACCCCCACAAAACATAAACTCCCTTGGAAGACTTACAAAACCAAACATCCCATTTTCCCAACAACACAACGATGAAGACACAACCAATAAGCAAGTTTAGGAAAATAAATATTCTAACGTTAGGATTTCCTAAATCCAAATAAGTCAATCACCCGTTGCACAACTACTTCTAATTTATGACAATTTAGTTCATAGGACAAGAACCACCCATGACAATTGTTTAACCCTAACTTTTATCAGTTGTACATTACTTGAAAATAGTAGTTTTGACATAATTCATTTCCAAGCAATCCAAAAATGTAAATCTAAATATTCTTTTCAATTTCCCATCTACAACCAATCTTAGAATTCAATTCTCCAATAAATAATTAAATAAATAAAATGTTTTCATTATAAAATCAGTAGTTGCATCTTCAAAATAAAACGACCATCAGCACATTTAAATATATTATTTAAATAATAACAACATTATTTAACTCCATATATTTAAAAACAAATATTTTTATTTCCTTTTAAATAATTCTATATTATTATAATATATATAATATATATATTATAAATAATATATAATATATATATATATTATATAATAAAATAATATTAAAAAATTAAAATGCATAAATATAGATATTTTTATTTTGTTTTATTTTATTTTATTCAAACAAATAAAATAAAATAAAACACAACATATGATATGTATATATGTATATATATCATATATAATATATATGATATATATTATTTATATCATATATATTATATATGATATAATATATATATACATTAAGTTAAAAAAAGAAAATAACAAGGTTTCGTTGGGATGGGAACAGGGGATGCTGCTCCCAGCAGCACCCAGCCTCCAAGTGGAGGCTATGCTACTATTAGCAGCGCCCTACCCACCATGGGTGGGGAGCGCTGCTCACAGCAGTGCACCCTCCACTGGGGGCGCTGCTATTAGTAGCCCTCCCTGCCCAACGAATTCACATACATAATATTTTTTTTAATTAAAAAAAAGCCCCCTATTTTTTGGGGTTTATTCTACAGGCGTTTACCAGAAGAAAATACATTCCTTAGTCATTTAAATTTCAAACAGATTTTGTATATATATATTTATAATATATATATATATATATAATCGACATATATGTATATATATATGCATAATTTTCTCAGATTATAGTCAAATTGAGGAGATTTTCATAACAAAATCAACATACCCAGCAAATTTTATTTCATGAATTCAAAATCAATTAATTTTCCAAAACAAATTCTCGGAAGGGGTTTGAGTTTTCCTAAATTATTTCAAATCTTTCCTAAGATCTTAACAGTGGTTCATTCTCAAATTTTGCAAACAAAATTGAATCTACTAAAACATGAACCAATTTTCAAAATGAAAACAAAACAAGAAAAGAAAACCAAGATTTTTCTTTCAAAACTTGAAGTCCTTAAGTGGAGGTTTTCCTTTTCCTTTACAATTTAGCTTCACCAATTTTCAATCCTTTCTTCCCCAATTTTCTTCAAAGAAATCAATCCAAGTTTTGCTCTCCAAAATTCAAAAATTGAAAATTCCCCATAAAAAAGAATTACCTTATGCCATTTTCTCCCCCAAATTTGTGAAAACCCTAAAAATGACTCACCCACTAAAATTTATTGCCAAAAAGGAGATATTTTCTGTTTTGGCAATTTAAAAATTCAATTAAATTTCCAAAATACATTTCGCAAAAATATCCTTTTAAATAAAATTCATTCTTAACCAAAAGTCAATTAAATTTCTTTAACCAAATGAATTTAACAATTGACAAATAAAATTCTTTTCAATTTTTATTTCTAAAAGTAAAATGTAAAGCATAATTCTAATTTTTGATTTAATCCAAAAATCTAAAGATGCCAACCCAACCAAATTGATTTAATTTAACCCTATTAATTTAATTAGTCAATAAAATAAATCTAATTCAAAATCAGATTATTTTATTAATTAAATTAAATTAATTAATTAATCACTAATTTCCCAACATTTCACTAAGACAAAACAATAATCATTTATAAATTTCAAAAGCCATTTAATCCCTTTTAACTTGCAATTTTAAATATAAAGCCAATGGGGAAACTAACAACATGAAACACTGAACCTGATTAAAAACCGATGACACACTATGGCTAGGGTGATGGTTTGACACAGAAAACCTAGTTACTATCTCCCAATCGATACCGTTGGTCAATAGACATGTTCAGACCTGTGAAACTAGGTGGAGTCGATGTCCTATACCTGCATTATGCACACAATATGAGTGTTGAAACATGTATATAATATATTAAAACACACCGTGAAGAGGAAGTTGTGGAATCACAGGCATGCGAGTGATGTGATCCCGTACCCTTCACCAATATAGTATAACAAACTGAAACATCTGACATTAATGATATAATAAAAAACGTAAAGCATTGTTTATTCACATACATGCTAATCTAATCCATGACATGAAATAATAATAATGTCAGAATAAAATACCCTCACATAAAACATAATATTTATATTGCTTACAATTAGCGGTCAAAAGTAACCAAGTTCCACAAACAAAGTGATAACAAAATAAACATACATAGAGAAATATTGTAGATAAAAGCTTCATATTTTATTTAATTAATTAATTTAATTTATTGGTAAAATAATTTAGTCATTGAGATTAAAATTATTTTATTAAATAAATTAATTAATTGATTAAAGTTATTTTTATTATGAGAATAGATTAAATATCCTTTAAATGTTTTGTGGGAATGGAATTTTAAATATGAATACAAATAAAGAAAATAAATTAGTTTTTGAATTCTTTAATTCTTTAAAATAAAATAAATTCTTGTTATTTGAGGGAAGAAAGAATTACTCATGAGTTTGTTGGAAGATATTTTCTTGTTGCCATGTGTGTTAGTTAAATTTATTGCAAATTTTTTGTTGAGGATTCCCTTGGAGAAGATATTATGAGATTTTCAAAAGAAAACAGATTAAATCTTAGTATATTAGTAAATAAAACTCATTGAATGGTTTGAGTAAATTGGAAACTCATGAGATAAACTTTTAATTATTTCTTGTAGAAAACATTTTGGGAATCTCGATTGAAAAGAAACCATCTATTTTGGAAATAGAAAATCTTGATAAAATTTTGCAAATCTAAACCTCTGGTAAATGTACCTATACTAAACTTAAATTATTAATTTTATATTCTTCCAGCAATTAATTTAGAATACAAAATTTTATGTATATAAATTTATGCACAATTGAAAATTTGTTTCAAGTTAAATTGTGAAAAGTTTATTTTTTTTTAAAAAAAATATTTAAAAAAACCCTAATGAAATCGTTGTATGGCGAAATTCATAAGGAAAAATCATAAAAAAAAGAAAGAAATTATTTTAATTGTTAGTGTGAGGGGTTGGGGCTACCACAGTCGCCCCACAAGGGACACGGGCTGTGAGCAGTAGTGCTGCTCACAGACTGTGGCCCTGTGGGGGAGGTTGCTTAGCTTAGGCTGTGATTTTTATAAATCGTAAGGATTAAAGCTTAATCAATAATTTTTATTTTATATAATATATTTTTAATATATATTTATACTATATTATATATAATATATGTTATTATAATATTATATATATATATATTTATTAATTGATAGATGCAATTTGATATTATAATTAAGTAATATAATTAATTTAATAAAATGGTTATTTTAAAAAAAAATTATTTAAATGATTTTCTTATTATGCAAAATCCAATAAGAGTATGGATTAGAATTTGATTTTTAAATGAAATATTTTTATTAGATAAATTGATAATTATTTCTTTATGTGAAATTAAGGAAGTTAAAATTAGATTAAATGTTTCAAAATTATTTTATTGTTTGGGAAAAGAATATTGTTATTTTATTTTCTTGTTGTTTTTGATTGACTTGATTGGGTTTAGTAAACCCTAACTTTAGATTTTTATTATGCCTGATTTGCTTTAGATTGTTTCTATTCTTTTGGGAAAATTGGGATTACTTTGAATTGTAAGTCTTCCAGTTAAGTTTGTTAATGAGGGAGTTGTTAATTATTCAAAATACAATCCTTTGAGTTAGCTTGGCTAGTGCACATGGTTTTGTATGGTTTTTAGATGCCTGGTTCTATGAATAGGATCTGATGTCTGTTGTGATATGTTTGGTATTGTATGTTGATTGTGTTCACTTTGTCTACCTTAGTTAGTGAACTTAGATTCTTTGTGTTATTTAGGGGAGTGGCTCTTTGTGAGGGCTGACACACAAAGTGGTGCATGGGTAACTCATGTAAAGTTAGTAAGTCAGTGAAAACTAAATCTACACATTAGTTAGTTTAAAACATTGAACTAGATTAATAAGCCTCACTTATAGTCTCAAGGGCTAAATTAGTCTTGAGAATAAGTCGAGAAAGCCTAGAATGGAAAATTGATATCTTGTTATTTTAAAAGATATTTGATACTGCAACAGATTGCATGTGGGGATAGGTTTTGTAAGAGGTTACTAGGGTCACCTACGCAACATTGTGATGACACTCTACCTAAAATAACAGTATCCTTGTGAACTTAGCATATTTGGTTATTCTAATTCTGGAAGCAATGTAACCATTAAGTTAAGTTTGTACTTGTATAGTTTTTTCTTTGGCTTTACTTGTGTCTAGGGTTTGTAGGTTATGTCTAGGGAACCTTTTTACTATCTCCTAGCATGGTACGTGGACCTACGGGTATCACATGGTTGGGTGGAATGTGCACCTTACTTTGTTGGGTCCCCAGTTCTTGTTCGTGGCAACGAGTGCTTCTTTGATGGAGAGCTCATGAGTAGAAATGTACTTTCTTATTTGTATCAGTGGTAACTTTATATATGTATCACTCCTCAATTGTTAATGAGGTGAACAATTGTAATATGTAACTGTACATTTTTATTTGACCTACCTCATTTGGAAAATGAGCATTGTATATGTTATTTCAAATGCAATGTAATTGTACTCTATATCTTTATTGATGTAATTTAAATGTTGTTCAATGTATGCTTTTAAGTTTATGAAAATTAATTACATTCAATGCTAAATACTAATGTCATCTTTGGGATTTTCAAGTAGTGTGTCATTGTGTTACTTAGGGATTGTTTGTAATTAGTTAAGTTAATGTTTACTTATAAAAAAGAAAATTATTACACTTTGGTTGTCATTGCAACATTCTTTAGGTTACAAGAAGGGGCATTACAATGTAGCTAGCAATGTTGTCATGGAAGAAGTTAAGACATCTATTTTTAGAATTAAAGGTGTCAAATTCCCAGCTCCACGTGGTTTTTGTACCTTCTATTTCCAAATTTTTTGGAATGTAATGGATGAGGAGCTCTATGAAGTGATTTAGGGATCAAAGGAATCATTTTTTTTCTTAAAGGCTCTCATTGATACTTTCGTAGCACTCATTCCCAAAAAGGATGCTTCTAGAAAACCTGGGGATTTCAAACATATTTGCTTATGCAATACTATGTACAATATTATCTTAGTTCATCAAGTACTTTTTAAGCAACACAGAAGAAAATGTCATGGTGATCCAAATATCCATGTATGTGAGAGTGCAATAGGAGCATGTTCTGAACAAATATGTCGAATCTTGAGAAATATATACCATGTCAAGCCTAGTCTAGCACATACCGCTCCTTGTCTAGTATTTGTCCCATATCAAATGATGATACCTATCCTTGTGGGCTTCTACAAGTTGAAGATCAACTTTAGAAGTTCAGATACTAGGGTGGAGTTTCATGTTTTGAACTATGAATTTGGCATTCAGTAAAACACAAATATTAGAAGTACAATGAACTTGAAAGTGATAATCAATAAGTATAGTGAACTTGAAAGTGGAATTCAATAAGCACAAACAGATTGATGAAAAAATTTTGTAACCTACATGATGTCATTTTATTCCTACACAAATGAACACAACGTCTATACTAAAGTAATTTTTTTTTTCCAATTTTTCCATTAACAAGAAAAGCTTTTACATCATTGTCATGAGTTTACAAGCATGTTTGGTGGAGATCATTGTAAGTATCATATAGTAGAAACATCACATATTGCATATATGCTTGCCTATGCTTCACTTGGAGAAATTGAGTTTGGGTGGAATATATGAATAAATATAAATTGCTATTTTAATATTTATTGTTTTGTCAATATTTTAACAAAAAAATTAAACATTATATTAAATTGTGCTAATTTTTATTGTGTATATACTTTTTAATAAACTTTCAATTTCCAAAATTAATCAATCAAGCAATAGACCTCTTTATATCACAATATTCTAATATTAAATTTATATATAGAAACAAACGCTTTTTTTAACTTAATTTTTTGAAACAAATTAGACATTAAATAGCCCTCTATCTAACTTTTCATAGTTGAGATTAAAATAGTGATTGGAATAGAATACTATTTGAATTCATGATTGGAATAAATGTTTTTAATGCTTTTATTCTAGTGTTGACATTGTCTTCCCACAGTACCTATTAATTAATGATTGTATGTTTTCACCATCAACAGCTTTATTCCATTAAAATTATGTATATTTATGATTGTGGTCTTGATAAGATTGTTTTTGAATTAAAATTATGCATAATGACATATAAAAGCAATTTTTATATCTATTGTTTAATCTAGAAACAATCTATAAAGATTTAGATCCTAAAAAATTCATACCAACTATTGTACAACAAGTGATCAAATGACTACCATTCTTTTAAAATTGCTTTAAAATAACTATACTACCAAATTCCAACTACCATTTAAAGAAAAAATCCAAAATGATCTAGATTGAACTACTTTGAACCAGTTAGAGCATAACAAGAGCAATAATGATCTTAATAAAGGAACATCAAACTATTATATTTGTCAGTGGTAATTGATTCCTTAGTAGACTCTCTCTCAAGTATAGAATTCTCCTAAATAGTTCCCTATATCAATTAGTGTTACAAAATTCAGACGCCAGTCTTCATACAAAAAATAGCAGGGAGGAGACTTGGCATAATGTTCATCCAGTCAGTCAATCACTACTTTCACTAGTGTCAATCCTATGTCTTCTCGATTTCCATTATTTTTCTATCTCCTCTTTTGTATGCCATGGAAGCCTCCCTACAATCAATGTCCACCTACAATGCACAAAAACTCCTAGTTAAAAAACCTAAAAACTGAAAGAAAAAAACACCCACAAACAGAGCATAGTCCTAATCATAATGCCAAAAAAACCCAGAGAGCAAATAAGTTGATCTTGCAATTTCACCTATTACCCAATACCCCATTTGAATTCAATTTGATCAAAACCTACCCCCTATCATATAGGGCACAAATATTTTCCTTTGCACCCTTTGGCTTCCTAATACAGAAGTGTACACCCTCCACACATAATAGCCTGTTTAGTAATTTCTAAAAAAAGAAAAGAAAACCTTAATAGCTACACAAAGCACTTATTTTAATGAATAAAATATTAAAATAATCCTTAATGAATAAAATATTTCAACTATATTGGGGTTGGGGCCCTAGCTCGATTGGCTAAACATTTCCTATTGCAAGGTTGGTTACGAGGTCAAGTCTCCCCCACCCCCGTGGTATTGAAGGGCGTGTCGCGCCAGCACCATTGGTCATATTAAAAAGGTTAGAAAAAAAAAGAAAAACATATTTAACTATATTAAATTTATCTTCAAGATATAAATTGATTAAAACAAATCAAAACAAAATTTTAAATATTACCCTAACCCTAACACCCATATACAATTATATCATGTCTCTCAACATAATTCATTTAGAATATTGAATATAATGTCATTGAAAAATAAGCACTAAACTAAATTATAGAAACTTCTTTTTTTTTAAGTTCTTTCATTCTTAAATATTTAAATTTTAGAAACTTCTTATTATGTCTATAATTTCACATATTTTTTAATATCTCATCTTTATAAATAATTATTAAAATAAACCTTAATGAATTAAATTTTAAAATAATTCTTGATGAATAAAATATTTCAACTATATTAAATTGATCTTTAAGATATAAATTGATAAAAACAAATCAAAACAAAATTTTAAATATTAACCTGAACCCTAACACCCAAATACAATTATATCATGTCTCTCAACATAATTCATTTAGAATATTGAGTATAATCTTGATTTAAAAATAAGCACTAAACTAAATTTAAAATGGCAAAGGTATACAAAAATTTAAAATGAATGACTTAGTTTAATTTGAAAATAAACTTGTTTAACATTACTTAAATTAATTATCTTAAAAATAGATAATTTTTTAAAAAATAAGAGAACTCATTTTAATATAGTAAATTTTGAATGAAGTTTTTATTTTTAAAACTTGATTTATGTTAAACATATTTATATGAAATATATTAGATTTAAATATTTTTATGTATGTAAAATTTAATTTATTCAAGTCATATTTAAAAAATATTATATAAATTTATAAGATTAAATTATAAAGAATGATTTTATAAAAATCAATTTAAAAGAAGATATTTAGAAAAAAAAAACCATATTCTTTTTATAAAAATGTTGGGACGTGGGAGGATAAATTATCCTACACTTATTTAGAAATGCTCCAATATTTTTATTCTGCAATTGAGTTTATCCAATTCCATATTTTTAATATAGAAAGAAACAAATGTACTGAAGCGCAGTTGAATGGTACTGAATAAATATAACTACTAAAAAAACTAAATGGGAATATTTAAAAAAGGATCGTCTTTGAAATTACGCTGACAATTTATCGAATTTCCTTGAGCATGTCACATATATTCTTGTGTTCTTTGATGAATAAGGCTTAGAGCACTAACAACCCCACCCAAGAATTGCGCACATCTCCAGAGACAACAACTCCATCATTTGAGTGAAGTAAGAGGCCATCTTTGCTCAATTTTAATTTGCCATCTTTGAATATTCTCAACATTGTTGATTGTTGAACATTGTTTCCATAAACCTCACTCCCATCCCTGTAAATGTACTCATATTACATCATAACAAAAAGTATGTCTAAATCAATCTTTGAATTCACTCTAAAAAATTAATTTGTCTAATTTAGTACTTGAATTCTTATGTATAATTTAAACATTGAATTCAATATAATTGAATACTTTATTCTTACCATGAATAAAGAAATCTCTAAAAGAAAAACTAAATGAAACAAAAGAAACCCTATGAAAATAGTTATCGCGAAAACGAAAAACCTAACAATATTTTCTGGCGTCCGATTTTCTAGCATCCGATGAATTCCGAGGGTAGCAAAAGTAGCACATGACTTCCACTTACGTGTCATTTTTAATACAACTTCAAAACTTTATACAGAATATTCTTTCGTTATTTTCACTATAACGCCTCTCGACGTAATAACAACAATATTATATTTATATATATATATATATATATATTCCTTTTCTTTTAGTCTTAAAAAAAAATACTTCTGAAATCAATATGCTTTTCTCGTTACCTTAGCCTTTCATTTCTCCTTTAATAAGCTTCCTTAGATACAATTGACGTGCAATATTTTATTTCTTTTAAAAATAGACTCATTTTACAATATTAAAAGAAATATTTTTATATCGACAGATTTAAAAATTAAGAATAATATTGACCGACTTTGAGTAATAAACACTGTACACAAGAGCATCTTCTCATTCAATTTTTACTTATCTTCCATTCTTTCCTTCTCGCTTATTATATTTATGTTTGAATAAAAACACATTTTATCATATTAATAAATAATAATAATTAACAAATTTGGATTGCTATTTTAACCTTATTAATCAAGGGGAAATGATTTTCGTGGAGAACATGATCAGCTATTTCCGACAATAATGTAGTGTTTTTAAATTACTTATAATATTTAAAACAAATTAAATAAATATTTATTATATTTTTATGGAGATACAATAATTTTTTAAATGATTCTTTCATATCAGCTATTTCTCGTCAGTTTTTATTATTATTGTTTATATTATTTATTTGATTTATTTAACAATATTTGATCTAAATTTCTATAGTTTATTATTTAAAAAATAATATATTATATTTTAATATTTCAAAAAAATATTAATTACTAAAAAAGTATTAATTACTAACAAATATCATTTAGAATTTATTATCTTGTAATTTAGTTTTTTAAATATTTTTAGAAATTGTTACAATTTTCTTTCTTAAATGTTTGTAATAATTAGTCCATAGGTTACATATAATGTGAAAAATCTAAATTTGTTTAAGTTTATTTCATTCTATTATTTAGTACTTATTATTAATTATTTAATATTTTTATGAGAATACAATAATTTTTTAAAATAATTTTTCACATCAACTCTTTCATGTCACTTTTCTATTATTATTCTTTATTTTATTTGTTAATATTTAATCTATATGTTATTATTTATTATTTAAAAAATAATATATTTTATTTTAATAATTGTAAAAAAGCAATAATTACTAACAAATATCATTCATAAGTTTTAATATTTTTACAACTTTTTACAATATTCTTTCTTCAATGTTCTTAAAAATTATATAACTCTTTTATGTCAATTTTGTTATTATTGTCTACATTATTATTATCTTTATATAATATTCAATCTAAATTTTTATGGGGTTGGGGCCCTAGCTCAGTTGGCTAAATCTTTTTTGTTGCAGGAGGTTGGTCACGAGGTCTAGTCTCCCCCACCCCCGTGGTACCAGAGGGCGTGTCGTGCCAGTGTCGTCGGTCACGTTAAAAAGTTTACCTAGCGCACTGCAGTTTATAGGTGGTCGTGCTACCCGATTCCTGCAGTCTAATTTTTTTTAAAAAAAATCTAAGTTTTTATAATTTATAATATAAAAAGTACATATTCTATGTTTTTGCTTAGATAATAAGGGGAAGGGTCTTGATCCTGTGGTACAAAGCAAAGACAACAAATAGAGAAACAAACAAGGAAAGGCAACGCCTGCCACCACCAGAAAACAGTAGCAGACGACAAAACTAAATCCAAAATTGGCACGCAGGACAAGTAACCAAATATTATTTAGTACATATTCTATGTTAATATTTGTAGGAAAAAAAAATTACTAACAAACATCATTTATAATTTATTTTCTTGTATTTTATAATTTTTAATATTTTCAGAAGTTTCTTCAATCTTCTTTCATCTTTGTTTCAAATAATTATATTACTAGCAATCACACTTTGTTGTGCAATGGGTATGCTAAAGAGGTTTGGAAGGTCAATTAATAAAATTTTGGTCTTTTTTTGCATACATTTTTATAGTACATATTCAATTAGTAGGAAATTTAGAAAATGGTGTTGCTCATACAACAAAAGTCTCAATAGAGAAGTGATAGCTTCATAAACTATGCATCCACTTACAATGATCCAAACACAACTGATAAAACCTATAAATAATGAAGATAATCATAATCCATTACCAATAGGCTCATGTGACATTTGCAATAGTGAGAGAGGGGGAGAGAGGGTGAGAGATGGATCGAAAGAGGGAGAGATAAAAGGGAAAAGAACAAGAGAGAGAGGGGAAAGGAGATAGAGATAGAGAGGAAGATAAACATATAGATATAGATATAGATATAGATATAGATACAGATATAGCTACATATAGAAATATGAAGTAGAGGGAGATAGATATAGAGACAAAAATGGAGATAAAGAAGGAGAGGGATATGGAGGAGAGGGAGGAAGATATATATATATATATATATAGAAAGTGATATAGAGAGAGGGAGAGATATAGGGGTAAATAGATGGAGAAATAATGAGATAGAGACAGTGAGAGAAGGAAGAAGAAATATGGAGAGATAGAGATAGAGAAGAAAAGAGATATAGATATAGAGGTCTAAGAAGAGGGAGAGGGAGAGAGATGGAGAGAGATGGATGGATAGAGAGAGGGAGACATGTCAAGAGATAGAGGATGAGAGAGGGAGATAGAGGTAAAGATGAAGATAGATCAAGAGAAGAAGATGTAAACAACTAGATAGAGAGATTGAGATAGACCTAGAAGATATAAAGATATAGAGATAGGGAGATATTGATGAAGAGATAAATTTATAAAGGAAGAAGAAGAGGGAGATAAAAATGAAGAGATAGAGATATATAAAGGGAGAGGGAGAAGGAGATAGATATTTAGAGGAAGAGGGAGAGGGGGATATGGAGACAAATATAGATGGTGAAATATAGTGATAAAAAGATAGAGATATAAGAAGATATAGAGATATGGGGAGAGCGAGGAAAAGATTGGGAGATAAAAAAACAAAGAGAAGTAGTTATAGACAAATAAAGATGGAGAGAGGGAGAGAGGAATAGGGGCTATAGAGGGAGAGATAGAGAGGAAGATATAGATATATGGGAAGATAAAGAGAGAGATATATGGGAAAAGAAAGGGAGAAATCTTTGAAATTGTGTATCTATGGAATGTTTAATTTGTTAAGACTATTAATCAGATTGGCATCCGACCTTTTCTTTCATTTGATTTATAACAAAAATAATTATTAGTAAGGAGAAATCTTTGAAATTGTCTATCTATGGCCTTTGTCACAAATTTCTTTTTCATATTTTGCATATGTTAAATGCTTTGTGTCAAGTCATACTAAGATAGTCTTATTGATTGTTTTATATACCATTAGCTTTTATGTTTGATGCTATCTTCTAGAAATTGGATCATGTTCGTTATACTATTTTATTTTCTATGAAGGTTATGTTGATGTTTATATTATGCTATAAGAGCAAAAGGGTTTTGTAATGATCCAAAAAATCATTTTAATTTTAGTGTTTCTTATTTCTGTCAAACTTTAATGGAAGCTTCCCATGGGGAGATTTGAATGACTATTTTGTGCTTTCTTTAGCCTTATTCATTCATTATCTTCCCAATAATGAAGGGTCTGTGGCATTTTGTGTCCATTTTATTAGGAGTAAGAAGTTAATAAGCTTTGAAATGCTGTAAAACCTTTGGTGCATCACTATCTTTTGTTTTCTCTATATTTATCTTTCCCCCTTTTCCCAAAACACAGAGAAGAGCCAACTTCTTTAAAAATCTCAAATGTTATTCAATGAGACACAATCTAGTCCCCCACTTACTAAACTTCCCATAAGGATTTTGAGAGAGGTGCAAGCTTTTATGATCAACAACTACCCCAGATGAAATATGGTTGCATGTAAGATTGTACCACCATGTAGAAAAACCCACAAAATTGGTTTACAATTTGAGTGAGGAAGGAAAAGTTGCAAAAAAAATGACCCCATGCAAAAAAAAATGGTTTTTGGGCTTCGAATGAACCCTATGGTTTGAGCGAACCAAAAGAGGATTTGAATGAACCCTGATTCGAGTGAACCAATTAACTGCAAGTTCCAACCATTCCCTCCAACAAACAAAAATAATTTTTTTTTGAAAGGGGGTTCACTCAAATCCCCTTGGTTCACCCGAACCCCCGTTTTCCCACCTTCTCACCCTCAGGCACAAAAAATGTCCAAAATTTTGTGCTTCAAAGCTCAGGTTGAGGATGAAAATGGAGGAGACTTCATAGACCCAATTGGATGATGGTAGTCCTCAGAATGAGCTATCCAATGAATATAATTTTAATATATTTTGGTTTTATTATGTATTTTTTTTAGTTTTATTAAACATAGGTTTTTCATCGAAAATCAAACTCTTTGTTCTGCACATGTGGAAAAATAGCAGATTATGATTTTTTTTTTTGAAAAATATGAGTGCACCAGATATTGAAGTCCTTGATCCAACAAAAAAAGTTATGCATTATACGGTCTGCATATTTATAAATTGAAATTGGTTTGACTTTGAAACTTGATTAAGGAAATAATATTCAATAAAACACTATCTAACCAATTGGAAGCACTAGATATTGTAGTTACAAATCTAAATTTGAAAAAAAAATTAATTTCATCCTTCATGGAAAAAAAATTGTGCATTATATAGTGAGTCTCGCACCTTAAAAATGTTGTTTACTGAAAAAAATAGTTTTCAAAAGAGATGGAAAAGGAAGTACAATCTAATTACAATTTTTTTGGAAAAATATATTTATAATCTATAGAAAAAATGTGACAAATCACTAGTTTGCATCATCTTCAAATTCTTCATGGTTTGGCCGCTATAGGTGCCCGAAAGTGAAGATTTAGTTAGAAAAAATATTTCAGTGTCTAATTTGGCCAATAATTGTAAACCAATATTGTGGGATCACCCATGAATGGTAATGATCAAACACACTAAGAAATAAATGCTAAATAGTGAGGAGAAAATCCATAAAGAGAGCTTATCACATAGAATGAATGGTGTACCAAGATACAGAGGAGTGATAGAACTACCATCAAGATATTATTATATTTTATTGGTCAAGGCCTGAAAGTCATTGGTGGATTGACCATACACTTGATGATATAAACAAAAAGAATGATATTCTTGGTTATGTTTATAAAATTTCTTATGTTTTGGAGGATGAAGAGAAATCAAGTAGGATTTGAGAATCCTTGAAAAAATATTCTCTTTCTCTGATAAGGGATAAGGAATTGGAAGCAATCTTTTCTCTTGTGAAGAAAAGCTTGCTTTCTTATGTTAACTTTGTGTTCCATTTTTTCATTGTATCCAAGTTTATAAAAGAATTTAAAATCTAACTTCATAATTTCTTTACAACTTATATGGAGGAGGAGAAGTCTTGTTTAAATTATTATTTTTTGAGAGAGGATTATTATCATGAGAAGAAATCATTCTTGTTCAAGAATGTAACTTCTTTTTAGGTGTTGAGATGTTAGGATTGAGGAAGATCTTTGTTAGATTTTTCCAACACATGAGGAGAAAAAGATAGTCTAGATCCCCCATGACCATCCTGGGATGATGTTTTTAGTAGACTAATGATGTAGAAGCAGTGGAAGATTGTGTAAATGAAAAAAATATTCCTTGGGTTTCGATTGTGAGATTTAGTACTCTCTCACAAAGGAGGATGTAAAATATATTGAACCCCAATAATAACAAAAACATGCACTTGAATATAAAACATTATTTGGATCATTGTCATTATTCAAAGGAATTGTGTTGATATGATATTGCGTTGACTCCTTGGGCTTTGATGGTGAGATTTTATAATCTTGACTAAAAGTAAGTGTACTATCTAAGGAACCACAATCATTAACAAAGAGTGCAGTCATAGTATCCTTATCATTGGAAGGCAATGGTTCAACTTTTAAAGATGAAATCAAAGTATTAATAGAGTTGGAAATGTTATGGTCAACTTGGGATTGTAAAAAATATTTTTGAATATACTTTAACCATTTAGAAATTTTAATTATATTCATTCTTTATTTTACGGTGAAGAGTAGATGAACTACTCTCATGGCATGAATCCATAGTCTACCAAGAAGAATATCATATGAAAGAATATTTGGCATGACATGGATAGGGGTAGGTAAAATCATAGGTCATACCTTAATGGGTAATGTGATTCAACCCAATTGTTACCTACCACCATTATCAAATCCACGAATAGATATTGTTGATGGTCAAAACAACACAACATTGAACAAAATATTACTATTCTATTTATCCTAAAAAAGAAAGACAACATATAGTGATCTACCTCCCAAGGACCTGGTAATCGGTTCTCGATTATACTGATTTCATTTAGTCATCAATATGATTGTAATGTTCAAGGGGCCTTTGTTGGTAGTAAAGAACAAGAATGCATAACATCAGGTAGTCTACGTTTGGGGGTTTTAAATAAAAGAAAAAAGATAGAATAGAGATTTAAAGAAACGTGAATAAAATCCTTATGTATCCAGACATGTAGATCAATCATGAGTGTTCATTCTACCTAACCACAACTACAGCAAGATGCAATCCATACAATAAACTATGCTACTACATACATTCATAATGCTACTTCAGATATTATTAACATTCACTAACCTTACTCCAAATAAATCATTCACTCATTATCCAAACCACAAATCAATTGAACACCATAACAATTTGATTCACACATAATCCAATGATATGGCCTTGAATCTAGTTCCTTCTATTGACATTCATCAAATAAAGAACAATTAAGTACAAAAAACATTGGTGTATGGATTAATCATATATCATTAACCTTATCAAAATAGATCCAAACTTTGAAAATCATCACATGAAAACATATGAAAATTGTAAAATAATCAAGCCTTTTACTAAACTATTAAGAGTATCTTTTCTAAAACATTGAAAATCATAGATCTAGTTTCTATCTTCTATGCTCAGGGGGAGATCTTTCTTCAATTAGCCAACTTTTACAAAATGGATTCTAATGGTACATATAGAGTGCCACATGCACGAATTTCTCAATCATTAATCAAGATCCACAATCCATGGAGTTGAAACTGAACATCGAAGTGGACTCAAGAATCCTTGCTTTTAAGGCTGATTACTTTGTTATACAAAAAGGAAAATCTGATACTCCAAGCGGAAGATGAAACCCACAGACCAGACTTAGAGAAGAGCTCATGTCAACATTCATAGAAAGAGGAGAAGAATAGATGGAGTGGGACACCAAGAGTCAGTCACTTTTACACTGGATGCTCTTTAATTCACTCTACATAATTGGAGAATACATGTAGAAGAGTTTCCAAATCTCGCCCATCCAACCAATCACCTTCAAATTTGATTCTTTGAAACTCTACAAAAACCAAACTTTGTATCTCCTTTACCTTGATTAGCTCCTTCTTGGCAGTTCTCACCTCCTCTTGAATATCCATAAATTTATCTAATAATAATTTTTCCCCATCATCTCCTTTCTGCATGATTTCCTCAAACCCGCCCCTCCATTTCTCCCTTAATTTATCCAAAGATAGGCCTTCTTTATTGGAGGAATCTAAGTTAATCAAAATGACTACAACCACTTCTAACTCAGTCATTTGTTGATTCAAATCCTTACTCATTTCTCGGACTTCCTCTTGATGTCCATGCATAGCCCTAGACTTGTATCTTATGATACTCATGGTTTTCTCCACAAAGTCTTCATCACCAAGCTCAAGAATTGAAAATTCTATTAAGGTAGATTTGGGCACTTTTCTAACATCTTCTAGCCTTTTCACATATTCCTTGTATTGATTATCCTGCTTGTCCAAATCCTTAGCTTGCTGGTCTAGATCTTTTGCCAATTCAAGAACAACTTTATGAATCCTAGAGCCTTCAACAGGAACATCATCTACCTCCCCATTGAGCCTATCCAACCATTTTTCCATCATCCCTACCTTTCTTTTCATCTGAATCAAATCATCATCCTCCCTCTTTGTTAACAAAACTGGGGATTTAGGACGAGCAGCCTGTTGAGAAATGGGACTGGAAACATCCTTCAAGAAACCATGGAGTTGATCCAATTGAGTCTTCAGCTCATCCTTCTTTTTCTTGTCCTTGATCATCCGGTTTTTGGTTGAAGAAGCCACAATATCAATCAAACTCATTTGTTGATTTCTTGTAGGCTTTCACAAATTTACTGCCCCCAACTAATAATCAGTGACTTGCATATCATCATGGTTCTTCTCCATTATGAGAATGGCACATTCATCAATGATCTCTCTAGCATCAGTGAGCCTAGTGGAGTGAAGAACCCAGGACTTCTTCTTTGGATTCTCCTTCCCAATTTCTTTCATCATTTCTTCCCAGTTCAATGGTTGTAGTTGAACAACTTGTTTTCTCTCCAAATCCAATTTAGCCAAGTAGGACCAATAGGGGTAGTGGTTGCTTAGGCTGAAGAGGAAGCAACAGTGGTGGAAGAAAAAGGTTGCAACAATGTAAGCTTTGGTTGAGAATCAACCTCATGCACATTTTGTTGATTAGTTTGCTCATTTTCTTGTGCTAGCTTTTCTGCTTCTTCTTCGTCCTTTTGATGTTGCAACCTCTTAGCCTCTAGCTCCTTTGTTAAGCATTCCTCCTCCTCTTTCTTCTTTTCCAAAATTTCATCTCGATGCCTTTTGAATTCTTTAATGTAGTCCCACGCTTCCTTGGACTTCTTTGCATGTTCAACAATCTTAGCAGACTCTCTTTCCCTTTTTAGGTGTTCTTGCTCTTCCCTTTGCCTATAAGCTTCTTCTTCTTCTTTGAGTTTAGCTTCAATAGCTTCTTTTTCTCTCCTTTGTTGATGTTTTTCTTCTTCAAGATCACAAATTTTCTGTTGCAATATTAATCTATCCCTTTCTTCTTGAAGTTTGAGCTACTGTTCCTTTTGTTGTTGTTGTTGAACTAACTCATCGACCTTCACTTTATCTTCCAACTCCTTCTATTTAGTTGCAAACTTAGATTGTGCTCTGGCCTCTTGTTCCTATTGCTTAGCTAATGCCTTAGCTTGTGCTTTGGCATCAGCTTCCCTTTTAGAAGCTTCAAATAGCTTCCATTGATCCTCTTCAGTTAGAATGTGCTTAGTCCCCGCATCATCTGTCATATCCAAAGATGCCAAAGTCATATGCTCTTTATCAAATTTCGTCTTCTCTGAATCCATTTCTATATTATGTATCTCCACCTCACCTTCCATTTGCTTCAAGACTTTTGCTTCACCATGGAGAGCTCCCTTGGGTGATTCTTGACCTAACTCTTATACCTCAAAAGGCTGAGTAGGTACCCCTCCTACAATGGATGTAGAAATACCCTCCTTCGCAATGGTTTCATCTTCTTCAATGGTCTCATCAGCATCCCAATTTATTGGATCAAGATCCTTAGTCCTAATCTTCTCTGCATCATACCTGAGATCCAAAACTATCCCATCATTAGACAATGTGTCAGGAATATCTTCCTTTATCCCAAACTCAATCACGAGTGGGATAGGTATCCTCTCATAATTCCTTCTCCTAAGATCATAATCATCTTACAAATCTTCACAAAAATCCTGCAATATATTGAAGTGCTTCTCAAAAACACTGGGGAGAAAAGCCCTCATCTTATGCTTGGGGTCATAACATTTCTGAGTAGTGTACAAGCCCAACTTCAAATAAATTAATTCATCACAAACAACCTTACCTGCTTGAATGTGTGGACAGCAAAAGGCCCCTAGCTTCAATAGAATCTTATGGCACCCAGTTTTATGTTTGTTGCTAAACTGGAGATTCATAGCCAAGGCTTGATAAATAAATTCCATTAAAATGATCCTATCCCCACAACATCTTGGTAAAAATGGGGATGACCCTCAAAACCTGCTATCCTGAAGTAAGTGAATGTGGGGTACTTGATAAACCAACGTCCCCACTCATTCACAAAATCCATTGCCTCCCTGCTAAGTTTATACCCAGAATCACCATTAAGATTGTTAATTATAACATAAAGAAAGGCATCATTCACCCTTATATAATATTGCTCTGAAGCCTACAAGGTGAGCTAATTATAATACTCCCATACCTTCTTCTTTCCTTGGGCTTCCCCTAATACACCCACTATTTGAAGTCTGGGAAAGATCCCCACTCGAGCTGCTGCATAGACAACATAGGAGGTCATAAATTAACATTTAATTTCTCTCACCTTTATCATCTGATTGTGAATACTATCAGAAACTATCATTGACCAATCAAACTATTACCTCCCGTCCAAAATAGCTTGGATGAAAGGAAACATCCATACCTTAAACAGTGAAGCATCCCTTTTCCCAAACACTCTCGAAGGAAACATGATTATATCTCTAATTTCTTTGCTAAAATATTCCCTTTTAGGCTGCTCTAGAAGCTTGGTCAGAGACTTCTTGTCCGCTCTCATCTAGGTCTTATTAATGTGGAGTCTATTTCTCTCCTTGTTATCACTCTGAAGCTTGAGAGCCTCTGCCTCATTTAGTAGCCTAGGATTCTTAGGATCATGTAAATGAAACATGAATTTAATCATTTGAGGTGTGAGGTCAATGATGACATTACCCTTCACATCCACACACGGCCTAGTAGTAGGGTTATATGCTCCAGCTACTGCAAGAATCAACTCTGGACATTAAATAAATAGGGGGAAGAGTCTAACATGTGCCAACCTGGATTGAACAATCCTTTTCAGTCCTTCCTGTCATCTGCTCTTCAATGAATGTCTCCTCATTCAACTCTTCATAGTTGAAAGGACCCAAGTTAGTGTCAGTTATGTTAATCCAGTCAGAGTCAATTTTGTTGGCAGTGAGAACAACCTCCCTATGCTTACACCTCAAGGTATACAGGAGCTGCTCTACTTTTATCTTCTTTGGCCTAACTCCTTGCCATGAAGTTTCACTTGGCTAGCTCCTTTGAGAGGCCTCATCCGATGCTCTAGAAATCTTCTAATTCCTACAGCAATTCTCAGTATTAGGTGGACAAAAAATGTGTAAGTTAGTCAATAATATAATCCTTGCTTCATCCTCTTAAGATAACATTTGGTCAAACTACGCCTCTATCGAAGGTGGGACCAGGATGCATTAGGCATAGACAATGTTTCACATCATATAGTGGAACTGGGATCAGAACTGGGAATGCAGTGCAAAAGTGTCAGAAGTAGAATAGGAACCAAAATATGAAAGGTTTCGGAGGTGAGACCGGGATGGGAATCGAACTAGAAACAAAAGATAGTTCCCAATTTCAACTTCCTCCCCGCATTCGCTTCCTACAAAGAGTAATGATTGATTAGAACCGAAAAGGGTCTGAGGCAAGACGGGGATTGGTTCCGAACTTGGAATAAAAGATAGTTCCCAAGTTCAACTTCCTCCCTGGATCCACTTTCGTCCAGAGTGGAATAAATTCACCCAATGAAAAGTTCCTCAAAACAAGATGGTCACATGAGCCCCAAAACCCTAAGTCATATGGGCCCCAACGAAAACTAGAAATAGCATGACCCAAACCCACAAAAAATCCTTCATATAGAAATCATTAAAACCATGAGTAGGTTAAACTATGAAAGCCCTAATTTAGTTGATACCCTATTTCGAAAAACTAGGGCACAATGATGAACTAGTACAAAGAACCCGAAATGAAAGTGATAAAACCATAACAGGGTTTCAAAATAGAAAAAAATTAGCTAAGCAAGGAAACCCCTTCAAAATTGCAACCCTAGTAAAAACCAGAGCATGACAAATGAACCTTGTCATGAAAGCAATAGCCAAACAAATGACAAAACCAAAAGAAATGACAACGACAAACAACACCAAACAGAACAGAATGCAAAAGAAAAACAAGCAGACAAAACAAAAAGGATAGAAATAAATATGAACAAAAGGAACAAAAAAACAAAATAAAACTTCCCATGAAAATGTTAAAATGACATAAGTGAAAGAAAAAATGAGAGAAAGAAAAAAAAAAGGAACCTACCTATAAACGCCCCTTAGGATTGACCAGGAATTCGCAATGATTCGCTTCGCAATTCACCCCCAAAATCAAATCAATTCTCTTGAGAGTTTCTTGGCCATAATTTTCTTAAACAATTCACATGATAATAACAATGAGACAATTTAAGCATAATTAAGCCTTTAATCATTAATTCAAGTGTGCAAATAGGCTACATTAAATGCCATAAATGTGGTTGATCAGGGGCAGAGCAAACAACGTGATCAAATAGTTAATTCAGGTTAATAGAACATAAAAAGGTAAGGCGAAGTTGGAGCTGGGTCAGAAACAAGATAGAGAAACTACAAAAGCTCCATATTTCACTTCCAACCCCAATTTCACCTCCGACAAAAGAATCGACCGAAAACAACAAATGAAGATGAGAACAAGGACAAAATTGAAATGGAACTTTTGCAAAGTTCAAAGTTCCATTCTGGTTCTAGATCCAGTCCCGAAAAAAGAAAAGAACAACACAAGAACAAACAAGCAGAAGCAGAGTCAGAACATAAACAAAGAATTGAAACATTTAAAAATTCTCACTTGAGTTCCAATCCCGGTTCCAATCTTGTGCGAGAAAATAAACACAACACAAGGAAATAACCAACAAATAGAAGAATGGACCAACCCAAGAGTTAGTCAAAAAAAACCAACAAAACAAAAATGAAAGAAAAGAGAAAGTAGATTCGGAGTCAGAACCATATTTGAAATAGAAACGTTGAAATAGTTCCATGTCTAGATTCGGTTGTGGACCTACCTCTGACAGAACAAAGACAAAATTAAGAGCAAAAAAAAAGAACTCCTAAGACCGAACAAACAACCAAAACAAAAGAAAAGTAGGACCCATTTTGTTCCAAAATAAAATAAAATGGGGTGGTTATGCAAGGCATAACAAATGGCAACTCAGCTAGGGAAAATGGTTTACTCATTTTTAAGATATTGAAGAACTCAATCACCCCAAAACTTATAATTCATGAGACATGTTAACTTAATTATGATCAGGATATTTAAGTAAAGTTGAGCTGGAATCTCAGATGTAGAACCAACATTAAACTACTGCTTGAATATGAGAGTGTGCATGCTTAAGATGCATCCTTCTTTATCTGAGCTTTCCCCACTCCTAGACAACTATATCTATGATCTAGGCTACATGGGTTGATTCCTTCAACTGTCGTGCAATAGAATCTTGGGCATTGCTCCACTGCTAGTTAAGTATCCATAGCCCCGATGGAGATACCTCTAGTTCTCTCAAAGCATTGTTCTACTTCCAGTCAGGCATCCATAGCCCTGATAGAAATACTTGAATTACCCATTTGCTATTGATTTTTCCTTTATTGTAGTGCTTTTCTTCTTCTTCTTCTTCTTTTTTTTGGTCTCTTTTATAGGCCTTACTTGTAAAAATTCTTTTCAAAAACCTCCTCAATACAAAGACTTCAATAGTCTGAGATGTGGGTTGAGAACTACAATGGATCTAATGACAGTTTTGGGGAAACAGATTTTTCACTTGGATCAAAGATATAATCACCCTGAGATGAATAGGAACTTTGTAGTCAGATGTTTTATCTATTTTGTGACAGATTTCAATGATAGTTCAGGAGGTTATCTACAATATACCTTACTCCTAATAACCTTTAGACTCATGCTAAAATGACCATAAGGCATGAGCTTCAGAACAAAATATTTTGACACATATGCCCAAAAATGCCTAAACCAATTTCTCTCCTAGTGCCCAAAGCATTCTTTGAATAACAACCCCAATGTTTTAAGATGAAAAGAAAAGAGAATCCCCAGAGAAGACAAAGACAGACACAAAACAAAAAGGGAAACAAAAAGAAAGAAAGAAGCAACAAACAAACAACAAAAAAGGAAGCAAAGAAATAGTAATTACATAAAATACATATATACAACCAATTCAGAAACTCAAACTTTGACAAACCGAAGTAATGCTTGAGAAATTTCCCATTGATTGGCAATGGAATAGGTTCTCCTGTCAAGGTGCTCAAATGAAAAGCTTTCTCACCCAAGATCTTAGCTACTTGATATGGACCTAGCTAGAGTTTATAAAAAATTTCAAGATCACCCTTTTTCTCCTTGGCCTTGTCCCACAACAACACCAGATCTGAGATTTTGAATGCCTTAATCTTAGCTCTTTTGTCAAACCAACATTTGACAATAGCTTGATGCTTGAAAAACTATTGTAGAGTAGCATCTCTCTGTTCTTCCATGTTTAACAAGTTATTTAATCTCACCTCAATTCGGTCATCTCTCATATAAAACTCCTGCATGAACTTAAGAACATGTATCTGTAAGTGTATGGGAAAAACTGGATCTTTGCCATAAACTATTTTAAAAGGGGAACTTCCTAAGGCAACCTTAATACAAGTTCGATCTGCCCATAAGGAAAATCTCAACTGGGTATGCCAGTCCCTAGGATTACTTTCAAGTAATTTCTTTATTACTTCTAATAGATTCTTGTTAGTAGATTCTGCTACACCATGTCCCTAAGGATAGTAGTTAGAGGAATACTTTAAGATAATTTTATGCTCATAATCCCATTGTATAAATTCAGCAGATGAAAAGTAGGGCCATTATCACATACCAGGGCAAATGGGACTCCAAACCTGGTAACGATGTTCTCAGTGAAAAATTTGATAACCACCTCAGTGGTGTTGTTCTTGCATGGTGGAGCCTCAGTCCAACGGATGCAATAATCTATTGAAGTTAGGATGAATTTGTGTCCTACAGAAGAATTAGAATTAATAACACCAACAAAGTCCAGTGCCCATTGGGAAAATGGTCTTACCTCATATACTGGTTGTAGAGGCATTGCTGGATTACTCTCCTTTGATGCAAAAGTATGACATGTATGACATGTCCTAACATGTTGATGTGCATCCTTGAATACATGGGGCCAATAATATCCTAATCTGGGGATTTGGTGAGCCAAGGAATCTGCTGACCCATGTCTTGTGCCATGCCTACCATGGAATTTAGCCATGGAATGCTTAGCTTCCTGCTGGTCTAAACATCACAAGTACACCCCCTCATAATTTCTTTTGTATAGAGCCCCTCCTTTGAGCATGTAATGATCACTCTTCATCCTTAGTGCCCTCCTCTGGGTAGCATTCATTCCTTTTGGGCATCTGTTATTTAGAAGGAAGAAGATCAAGTCAGTATACCATGGGTCCTTGGTAAATGATTGCACCGTATATTGCTGACAAGTAATATTCTTTTCAACCTCTACCATGGCCTTTGATAAACCTTGTCCTTAGACAAGTTTCATTGGATGGATTTCTAAACCATACTCTTATAGGATAGCCATCAATTTTCCTCCTCTTTCCCATAATTTTCTTTGCATAAGGAGAGATTTAATCGCTGGATCATGCACTATAGCAACGACTTGGCTTCTCAAAATGTAATGCTTGAACTTCTTTACTACTTGTACCAATGCAAAGGCCTATTTTTTCCAAGGGTGGGCATCTGACTTCTACATTCTTGAATGGTAGATCATGAAAGCAATTGGTCTTTCATCTCCTTCACTTGTGTGTTGTGTTAGGACTGATGCACATGAATGATCAGATGCAAATGAATAAATATAAAAAGGCTTTAAGTAATCTGGGTTGGTCAAGACTGGTGCCCTAGATATTGATTGCTTGATTTTCCAAAATGTAGATTTAGCCTCATTGCTCCATTCAATTTTAGCATATGTCTTCATCATCTTGTTGAGGGGTTTAACAATTTTTGCAAACCCAGTTATGAACTTCCTTACAAAATTAATCCTCTCGAAGAAGGATCTCATCTCCTTCTTACTGCCCAACATCATTAATTTCAAAATAGCCTCAACTCTGTCGGGATCTATGGATATCTCCTTTTCTGATATCACATGCCCTAGAAGTTTCCCTTTAGAGACTCCAAAGACACACTTCTTTGGATTCAGAGATACTCCATAGCTGATATATCTTTTGAGGACCTTTACCAAATCAGCAACATGATCCTTTCTTTTCTTGGAAAATATTTTCAAGTCATTTACATAAATGATAATACACTTACCTATCAAATATTTAAAGGCCACATCCATTGTGCGTTGAAAGGTAGCTTCAGCGTTAATGAGGCCAAATGACATGCGTCGATAGGAAAATGTCCCCCACTTTGTAGTGAAGGCAGTCTTCATCCTGTCTTCATGACTGACAAGCACTTGGTTATATCCAGAATAGCCATCTAAGAATGACATCATCTGGGATCCATTAACAGTTTGTAACACCTCATCGAGAGAAGGAAGTGGATAGTTATCCTTCTTTGAGGCTTTATTTAGGTTCCTGAAGTCAACACACAACTTGATCTCCCTAGTTTTCTTACACACTGGAACTAGATTGGCAACCCACATGGAGTGCTTTACTGGGAAGATGATTCTCGCTGATAAAAGTTTTTGCACTTCCTTCTGTATCAATGGTTTGATCAAAGCATTGACCAGGTGCTACTTTTGATGAAAGCGCTTGGCTTCTGGCTTCAGCAGTATTGTGTGTGTGATCACAGAGGTGTCAAAAGTCTTCAAATATTCATAGCTCCAGGAAATTTCCATAATATCTTCTTTCAACACCTTGATTATTTCATTTCTGATCTCCTCAAGGTAGGTCTTTCCTATAAGTACATTCCTTTTGGGACTTGAATTAGCTAGATTAATTGATTCGTACTTCCCTCCTTCACTTTACATTGGCACTCTCTCTTGAGCCCGAGGATCAGAATAAAATATTCTTTCTAAGGCTACCATCCCCTTGGGGATGCTGTTACTCTTTAAGTTCATTATTCCTTCGGTATCACAACCTTCAGGGTCCCATTCTTCTTGAGCTCTATCTGATCCATCTATGATTTTCCCTTCAAAGACATCTGAACTTTCCAAGAAGGAAAGTATGTGTTGGTCATCCTCGAAGACTTGAAAATTCCTAAAATTATTAGGAACTGCTGGGATTGAAACTAGCTCAACTAAAAATCTTTTCAATTTGGAGTCTTGCATAGGCTCCAAAGTACTAGCAGTAACTGCCAAAGCATCTGCAATCTAATTTTTTCCCCTAGGAATCAAAGTAATTCCAAAAGTTTCAACGTTCTCTATCAAATTCTAAACCCTATTTTTGTATGCAGCCAATCTTTTATTATGGAAAGTATATTGGCTACGAACCTATTTGATAATAACTTTAGAGTCCCCCATCACCATAAGGGATGTGACCTTCTTTTGATGAGCAAACATTAAGCCCCTAGCAAGTGCTTCATATTTTTCCACATTATTTGTGCAACCAAACTGTAGCCTATAGGAAGCAAATTAAGTCTTTCCCTTTGGATTCGTTAATTCCACCCCTGCTCCACTTCCTGATTTGGACTTAGAGCCATCAAATTTCAGAATCCACAATTGATCTAGGGTCAGGATCTATTTATTTTTATGACCTACAATCTTTTGCTTCGTAAAAATACTTGGCAACTCAGACTAGTGTTGATCATCAGTATTTGGAAGTAACTAGGGGCACCATTCATCAAAAGATTCTCTTGGATTAAAAAATTGTTCAGGAAGTGATTCCTAAACCTGACCTTGAGCTAAGTCATGATTGGGTACTTGAGTCACCAATGCCCTAGGCATTGGAAGTGTTTTCGGGGTAGGTGTATTTAGCATAGATTGAGACTCCTCAGTCTCTAGTGGTAATTGAGAAAAAAGAACCTGAGTCTGCTCGAGTTGAGGGAATGATTCCCTCTGAGCAGATCTGACTCTTGTAAGGATGGTTGCATCCTTAGCTTGAAATGGAAATTCATTAGTAGGGGTCTGGGGTTGGCATTCACCAGTCTCTTCTACTGAGGAGACATGTTTTAAAATGTCTGCACAGGGTTGGTAAGTTAATTCAGAGTCTGGTAATGCACCCTACACCAGTTAGGAAGTAGGAGACTCCACATATCAACCTCCTCTCCCAGTACCATCCTATCCTATTGTAACTTCCTTGTTAGGACTTACTGATTAACAATGATCATTGGGTCATTTTGTTGTGGAAAGGGTGAGTCATCAGTATGAAATACTGAAAAAGTCATGATCTCCTCTTGCTTGTAAACTCCTATCTCGGTTTCAAAATAGGCTACTTCATTAGGGGAGTCATACTCTATAATCATATGTTTGAGCCTAGGCTCACTTTCAATTATGATTTGAATTGCTATCCCTTTCCAAGGTAGCCACATGTGTGAGAAGTCCAAAGACAAATATCACCCTAGACTTTTCATCAAGTCTCTGCTCAAGAGCATCCCATAGGTTTTTGGGATATCTGCGACTTGAATATCAACATAAGTTTGGATCCTTGGGTTAGATCCAATTTGTACATGGATATTCTTTAGTTCTCCTACCACATTAACTTTCATCTTATCCAATTAGATGACCTTTTTATTTGTCTGTAGTGGGCTCAGACCTAACTTCCTACAAATGGAAAATGGCATCACATTCCCCAATGCCTGAAAATCTAGTAGACAATTATGTAAATTCTTTCCAAAGATTCTCAAACTTAGCAAGAAAGGTGGAGTACTAGCCTTACCTTTGTAGAGATATGCATTCATCTCATTAGTAGGAGTCACCTTATCTCTTGCTTTTGACATGTCTGCTTCCCACAAGGATTTCAAGAAAATCTCTTTTTGAGCAAGGCACCATTTTAAAACATCAAAGAACAACATTGAAGTCTTCTTCCTCTACATCTCTATAACAAAATCAAATTCTGAATCATTCCTAACCTGATATTTAGGAATTGAAAATGCATTACCTTTATTTTGAGAATATGATGGTCCCTTTGGTGGAGATGGATTATTATCAGCATTATGATTTGGGGGAACCATGTTGTTAGGAGGGGTAGAGGTCGTGAATGGTCCTCTGTTCTGATTTCTAAGGAAATGGCCTCCCTTGGTTTGGAAGTCTTGGGCATCATAGACATCTTCCACTACTTCATTGTCTTCCTAGTTGGGAAATGGAAGTTATTCCTCAAAGATATCATATGCCATGGCAGTATTCGTTGTTCCACTAGATTTGTTGGATGCACCCTAGAATGGAGCATCAGCTTGGGCTATCTTAACCATTTTTTCCATCTTTGGGAAATTTACCTCAGAATGGATCATAGTATAATGTAGCCTACACCATTTTGTCATTAGGTTGAGGTCTACCACATTAGTAGTGTGTGGTTTTCTATCTCCCACTTGATAATTGTTGGAAACTCCTCCATTATTGGGTCCATTATTCCATGGCCCATTGTTGCTAGGCCTTTGATTGTATCCTCTATTCTGATTCTGATAGTTTTTATTTGAGGAGTTTTGGTTCTAGAAGTTCCTATTGGTGTTCTGGTTGGTATTATAGTTTTGACTAAGATTTTGGTTTGGATAACCACCCTGATTAGAGTATCCCCCCTGATTCTGAAAACCCTGGTTTTGGTTATTACAAGGATTTTGTCCAAGCTGATCTATGTCATTAGACATCTAACACGGTGTCTTTTTAAGAGTCTCCATCTTGTTAGTCAATTGGAGAGTCTTTTCACTTTCTATATTTTTCATAGCAAAATATGGATTAACTGAAGTTGATCCTCCAACTTGATTTTGGTAATTTTGATTTTGCTGGGAGGAATCTTGGGGACCATTATTAAAAAATGGCAAGGGAGGTGATCCTTGGAATTTAGACATGGGTCTGTATTGGGAATAGGACATCCCTGGGAATGTATTGAATAGAAGGGGAGGGGGATTGGACATTGGGTATCCTAAAGGAGGGAGAACTCCTCCTAGACTCCCAGATTGTAAACTGATCTATTGTTGCAACTAAATGGCGAGATGATACACCTTATTTAGAGAGTTATTTTCATTAGCATTATATGCCCTTTTCAAGAATAAGCCAATCAAAGGGTCTACTACCCTCAAGTATGCCAAAATGGAAATGTTCTCAGCCACCAGGTAAGGATCTTGCAACCTTCGGTACATTCTATAGAACCTGGTGTTGAACAAAGGAAGTGGTTCATGGTGCTCCTTCCTTATGGTGGCAAACTGATGGTAAAGGATAGCAGGGTCTATGTAAACCCTGAACTAGTTGATGAAGGCATTCTCTAAATCTGTCCAACTTAAAATGGACCCTTGGGGTAAATTCAGGTACCAATTATATGTTTGTTTGGTTTACATTAAAAAATACACTTAATTAATCCTTATGAGTGTATAAAGGGGTCATATAAAGCATCAAAAAGGTGTAAATAGTGAAAAATCCTAGAAAAGCATGAAATCTTGTTACAATACTTTACAACACTTTAGAATAGGACTTGATCATGAATAAAAAGGTGTTTTTTAGGTGAATTGTAATGAGAGGAGTCTACAAAAGTGTAGAAATGTGTTACAACACTTCACAACACCTTCACAAGACATCATAATTTGAATTTTCAAGATCTAATGTGAATGTAGAGTTTACAATGCAACATTAAATCATAGCAGAATAGACCAAGCATCACAAGAAAAAGAACTAAATAACCATGAAAATGTCAATGATCCATTTTTCTATGTTACATTTAGCCCCCACTTTAGTGAGAGGATGAACTTGCTTCAAACTCACACTAAAGTAGCCATGCATATCGAGAAGGAGGTCCTAATGCACTTATGCTAGCAAGATGGAATGACAATGATCAAGAGGGATGATCAATCCCCTAAGATGATAATCCCATGGAAAACTAAACATAAGGACAAAGGAGCACAAGTGTGAAAAAGACATAAGAAAAGGGAGAATCGGATTGAGCTTTGATCATTTGTCCAACTAGTTGTGGATTAGATCTAGGTTATTTGAAAAAGAAGATGCATACTCACTTTGGGGTGAAAGAACTCATGATGGTCTACCAAGTGAGAAGACCCAAAAGGTGAAGTACATACGCTAGTTGGTATGCACTCACAAACACATAGGTGGCTATGGGGAAATTCATGTCGCTAAATGGGCTTCCAACTCAACCATATCAAAGTTATACCTCCTGATAACTTTAACAAGGCACCACAAGAAAAAAAATGTTGGTTTGTGCTTCATGAGACAAGTAAATCTTTGAATGCTTAGAACTCGTGAACAAAGAGGAATGTACCACAGGCATGCAAGCTGCATTATGCAAGGTGGCAAAGATGTAAAATTTAAAAATGTAAAATATAAAAGATGTTCAAGGGAATCTTGCTAAGTTCATGCAAGGTCTTTCTCTTAGGGAACATTGTGTCTAATGTCTCCAAGAGAGGACCAATCAAAGAATAAAATATTCACAACTTAGGGGATGTAGTGTGTCACATCAAACCACCAAGAGGAATGCAATATGGTAAGAGAGATCACACTTATGAAGGAAATCATACCCAATGTCACCAACAAAGTGACAAACACATCGTATTCAAAGTGACAAGGCTGCATTAAGAATGAAGAATGCAAATGAAATGATGCCAATGTATGCCCCTCACTTTAAAGGAATTTCTACACATTGTTTTGTGAGAAATTATTTTAAAGTAGTGAAGGAAAAATGCAAAGAAAAGAAAATAAGACATGAGAGCCAACTTGGAAAGCCCCTATGGCAAGTCATATGTTTCTGAGTAAGGCTACATCATGTAAACAAAAAAGAAAACAAAAGAAAAGGGAGGTTTCCCCCCAGAAAAGAACACACCAAACACATAAGGTATCTATGGATTTGGTGTCAGTATGTTCGTTGCTACAATTTTTTTATTAAAGAGCCTAGAACTATCATCATTCCCCAAATCACATAGAACTAGAAGAATGACACAAAGAGAGTGAAAACAAAATAAAAACCAATTCCATTTTGGGTCAACATGGAAGCGACATTGCAATCTCAACACTTTGCATCATCCCCAAAAGGAAAAAAAAACACAAGAAAAAAGAAAATGAAAAGGAAAAAGAAAAGGAAAAGCTTTTGGCTCAACATGAAAGAGACATTGTAGTCTCAATGCCTTGCATCATCCCCAAAAGGAAAACACAAGAAAAGAAAAGGGGAAAATCCCAAAGGGACCTTTTGGGTCAACATGGAAGAGACATAGGGCATCTCTATGCTTTGCGTCGTCTCCAAAAGGAAAAAAAAAAAAACACAAGTAAAAGGAAAACAAAAAGGAAAAAGGAAAGGAAAAACTTTTGGGTCAACATGAAGGAGACATTGTGGTCTCAATGCCTTGTGTCATCCCGAAAAGGAAAACACAAGAAAAGAAAAGGGAAAAAGGAAAAAGGGACCTTTTGGGTCAACATGGAAGAGACATAGGGTGCCTCTATGCTTTGCGTCATTCCCAAAAGGAAAACACAAAACAAAAAAGAAAAAGGAAAAGGATAGATGACAACATATATAGGAATAGAGGTACAAATAGAAGAAGTGTACAAAGAGAACATCAAACACATAATTTATGGGGGAACATGATACACACATGCAAATTATGAAAGAGAAAAAATAAATGAAAAAGGCTAGCAAGGCGAATGCAAGTCAACCATCAAATAGGTCATTCACCTCCCAATATTATTTAGTGTATTGCAAGGGCGGTTGACTATCCAAAGGAAGAATTGCAAGTACCGAACTAGGAGAAGTGCCTAGTTCTTCACTTAAATTGAGAGATTTATCTTTTAAGCTCATGGACAATGAAAATAAATAATTTAAATTGTTATGCACTTCTTCATCGATTTTAGTGATCTCCTCATCATCATCATCATCATCTAAGTTAATTACAATGGGATAACGAAGGGTAATTTCCAAGGAAGGATGTATCAAAAGTTGTGGCTATTGGATCATATCATTTTGTTGTGAGGGTTGAATTGTACTATCTTGTGGTGGGTCAAGAGGAAGAGGGTGGTCAGGTATTACTTCTGTCAAAGCCAGAGGTTGATTTTATTTGTTGTTTTCGGTTTGCATTTTCCGAGCAAGGAGACGACGATGACACCTACACTCCCTAGCACCATAGTTTCTTTTAATTTTATTTTGAATCTATTGAGGTGTACGAGCGGGTTGATCCACCATAGGTTTCATTTCTTCCAGAGGGGGAAGAATGCAAGAAACCAAAGAAGATGGGTCAATCACTTTCTCTTGGGATTTATAAACTTGTTTAATGTGAGAAGGCATGATAGGATTGTTTTCATTATCTCTTGGATGTTTAAATGAGGAAGGGAAAGTTTCTATGGTTGGTTGCTCATGGTTTTGTATTGTTTGTTCAGTTTCAGACTCAGGTTGAAGTATTGTCTCATCTATGATAGGGGTAGTGGAAGTGGACAGGGACATGTTATGAAGAGACAATTTAGCTATTTGTCTGGATTTGATCTTTTGATAGACAATGAAAAAGAAGTCTTTTCAAGGGGTGATGGGTTCCATAGGTTCAGGCCAAAAGGATTCTAGGGAAAAATTACCTTTAGAGGACAATGGATTAAAACCACTATGGTGCACAATAAATATCTCATTGTCATGCAAAAACTTCAAACATTTGTGAACAACTGAAGGGACCAATTTCATCGAGTGAAGACAAGTATGACCTAGTCGTAGAAGAAATTGATCCAATTTTGGAATGATAGAAAATGTTACATCCAAAGTTTTCAGTCCTATTTGTAATGGGAGTATGATCGATCCGATTGTTGGGCACAAAAGACCAGTATGTGTTTTAATCCATGTGGTTGGTTTATCATAATCATCTTGATATATTTCATGTAATACTAGAAATTTTTCTGTGATCATGTTCTCGCCACAAGTGGGATCTATGAATATCCCATTGGTGGGCTTATCATAGATTTTTCTAGCTATGTAAAGAGGACCATCAGGAATATTTTTAAGTATGCCATGAGAAGAAAAAGAAATATCAAGATATTTTTTGGTTGGTCCCTTACGAGGGAGCACTTCTATTGTACCCACAAGTTCATTCATAGGATTAACTTGTGTAACCTTTGGAGTAATATCATGTTGCTCATTATTTGTATCAATGTTCATCACATCAGTGTTTAAAGGTTCACTAGCCTTAACAAATGAAACATTGTGTTTAGGTATAGGGTTGGTAAATATTTGTAAATTCTGGTTAGGGGGTTCAATGGACTTATTTCCTTGATCATTGACACCCACAATGGACAAACAACCAGAATCAATGAGGTCTTGAACTAAGTGTTTGAGACACTTACATTGTTCGATGTCATGTCAATTTTGGTGATGAAAATGAAAATAAGTATTTGGTTTAAAGGTGGGTTGTAAAGGCTTGGTGGTATCAAATGGTTTAACAGTAGGAAGAGTGATCATGTGTTGTTGAAGTAATTGCTTCATTATGTTATGGAGAGTAACAGGTAAGGGGGTAAATTGTCTCTTCGGGTCCCCATAGGTAAAGGGCACTGCTACTTTAACAACTTCCACTTGATTATGAATAGGTTGGGTTGGTTACAGAAAAGGTTGATTGAACTGTAAGAAGCCTTTGTTTGGTTTTCTAAAGGTTTTTACATTGTTTTGGTTGCTTTGCTTAGAATTCTCAACTCGGTTAGAAGTGGACTTTGAATCATGACTAGTAATCAAGTTGTGATAGTCACAAAAGGGTCATGCATAAATGCCTGAACAAGGGAAATTTAATCATAGTTAACTTATCCTAAAGTTGAGTGTGCAAGTTTTTGATAAACATCTTTTTCATATGTGAATCAGAAATCTTGACATCAATCTGAGCATACAATGACTTATAACATGAAATGAAATTAGTTACTTTTTTGTCTACATTTTGTTTACGTCACATTAAATCAACCATTCTCTTTTTGGGAGTCATATGAACTTGGAAGTTACTTATAAAGGCATCCAAAAGTTCATTAAAGGATCAAATTGAATGATTGGGTAGGTTTGAAAACCATTATAATGTAGTGTCCTTCAAGGTCCTAGGAAAAAGTTTAGCTAATAGTTTATCATCAAGGATAAAATCACTACACAATGTTGTATAGGAATAAACATGATTAGTAGGGTCTCCTTTACCATTGTACTTCTCAAACCTAGGCATCTCAATTCCTTGTGGAATTTGTGTGTGTAAGATCTCTAAGGATAAGGGGCTACTATGGACACGATATGTAGGTGGGGTATTTTCACTTTGCTAATGGTGGAGATTTGTTGTTGCATGGAGGAAATGGTGTTAAGAGAGTTGTGTAATGATGGGATCGGTGTAAGTGGTATGGGGGGAAGCGAAAATGGTGATGGAGTATATGTAATGTTAAGGGAAGTGAAGGGAACACTAAAAGGGGTGAAAGTGGAAGAGGGAACATTTGATGCCACAACAGGATTATAGATGCTAGTTGGAATAGCTAGAGAAGGAGTCACATGAATAACCTTTCACATGGTTGTTGTAACTTGAAGAGTGGTATAGGTTGGTATGGATACTATGGTTGAAGGAGGAGGAATGTGAGTTCCTCCTTGGCTCACAATAATGTTTGCTGATTGGGAAGTGGAAGGAGCATGTTAGTTATATATCTCAATAATTATTTTCATAACTTGTAAGCCATCATCACTTTCAATAAAATGATGAAGGTTTTATATGGAAGGTATGGTAGTGGAGGAAATTTTTTCAAGGGATAAATCATGTTGTAAATGTACAAAATCCTCATGAATACTAATAACTTTATCTTGTAGGATGGAACTAGTTTGTGTGTCAACATGCATCGGATGGGAAGGTAAAGGAAAATTAGTGGTAGTATCCATGCTTAATGCACCATTTTCCATACTACTAGTAGTAGGAGCTCTTGAGATCCCAAGGTCCACAACGAAAGTGCTATCGTAGGAAGAGATGAGTCTAGAACTTCGTCTCACTAAAGTATTATCAATGGGGAACCAAACACTCATAAAAGTACCATAAAAATGTGGTGAATGCAAATTCAAACTAGGAACAAGAAAAATGCTAATGACATAAATTATATAAATTGAAACTAGAAGATGGTAACAGGAAACATAAATGTAGAAAAAACTATGAAAATGCCAAAAATTTCAATGCAGAAAATGTAACTAGACTGATTCACCCTGGGTGGTGAATGAGTCCAAGTATGGATTTTTTTGCGTTTTTTCAAAAACACTAGAATGATTTTAATGCTTTTCAGATGCAAACTGAGAATGCAAATGCAAATTTTTATTTTTTTAATGATTTGATAAACAAAAATGAACTCTAAAGGAGTATTTCACTAATGCAATTTGAGAAACCCTAGGATGCAAAAACAAAATAAAACCTAAGTCAATGTTGATGAAAATGAAACCTAGGATGCAAGATGTAATTGAAATCAGAAAGCTAATGTGCTCAATATGCACATTCACCAAAATGAACCAACAAGTTTGAGGTGTGCTATGGACTACTCTTGCACTCTTAGGATCTTTCACCTAAAAGGAGAGAGATAGAACACCCTAAAATTGAGATGGTTCACTCAAATAGAGGATTGTATGATATTATTAAGACTAAATTCAATGATCTAAATGCAACTAAATGATGCAATTGACTAATTATGGATGCTAAACTAATGTAATATGCAATGTTTCAAAACAAAGTGTTGTATGCAAGAATGAACTAAAATGTGAATACATGCAATATAGAATTGAAAGATGCTGATCAGAGTTCACCTGGAAATAAATTGCAGACTTGAAAAGATTCTAGAATGCTGGAAAAATCAATGTTGATGGCCAGTGTGACTCATTCGCCACTCATGGTGAATCAATCCTCCTACTGGTAAAATCTTTTGAAATAGGTTTTTGACTGTCGAGAACTAGAATATGACAAATTCACCTTTTTCAACCTTAAGGCAGGACTCATTCACCACTGATGGCGAATTGGTCCTCCAAAATTCTATGAAATCAAACATCAATTTTGTAGCTCAAGATCTGCACTTGTCTTCTTGTTGGGTTGATGAAGTCAAATCTACAAAAAATAGACTGTAGGTTGTCTCCAAGCTTCAAATAGGGTTTAGTTGACTTGAAACACTTTGTTGACTTCTTTCCCACTTTTCAACACCTAATTGCTTGACAAATCTACATACAAAAGTCTACAAACACATGAAAAAGGGGAAAATGGTTAAGGGTTAGGGTATAGGGATTTTCCTTTGTCAAATCCCACTTTGGTAATCAAACCCTTAATAAAGAAATGAAATGAAAAAGATAAGGAATGATGAATAAATAACATGCAAGTGTCCTAAACTAACCAACCTTGTTAAAGAAATCTAAAGATATGTTAATGCTTGCTCCAAGATACTTGATAATTACTTGATTGAATGATGCTTTGATGCTTGAATGAGTGAATGCAAGTGAATGAAGAGTTACTTGAAAGAATTAGGTGTAAAATGAGGAGAAAAACACTTATTTATACATAATTTTTCCCTAATTTCCTGATAATACCTCATCACAGGCTGACATAAGGTAATTTTGAATAAAAAACTGAAAGAAAATTGAATTATTTTGATTTTGGAGCTAAGAGGGTCTAATTCACCACCCATGGTGAATGGGTCCCACCTTGGGCTTGTAAGTGGGTGTTGGGAATTAAGTCACATTTAATGTTGTTTTTCAGGTTTACAATAAAAAATATACTTAATTAAGCCTTATGAGTGTATAAACGGGTTGTATAAAGCATAAGAAAGGTGTAAATAGTGAAAAAAAGCCTAGAAAAGATTGAAATATTGTTACAAGACTTTACAACACTTTAGAATAGGACTTTATAATGAATAAAAAAGGTGATTTTTAGGTGAATTATAATGAGAAGAGTCTAGAAAAATGTAGAAATGTGTAACAACACTTCACAACATCTTCACAAGACATCGTAATTTTCAATTTTTTGGATCTAATGTGAATGCAGAAGTTACATTGCAACATTAAATCAAAGCATAATAGACCAAGCATCACAAGAACAAGACCTAAACAACCATGAAGATTTCAATGATCCATTTTTTTATGGTACACTAATATTATTAATTAAAACCAATTTTAAATAACTATTGTAATTAAAATGATTAAATATTTCATATTAATAAGAATAAAGTTATTGATGATTAATTATTTAAATTAAAATTAATTGATACATTGCAAATATTAAGATTTGTTCAACATGACCTACGGTTTTATTTTACATTTTCATAATCAATTTCCAACTAATAAATTTTGATGTGGAAATGTAAAGATCAATTTTTTGTTTGATGCAAATGGTTCTTAATCTCGCATGCATTATGTGTGTGAGATAAGAATTGAGAAGTGGAATATAACATGAGGTTTAAAATTATTTACAATGATCCAATTAAATGAAGAGATATAAAATAATCTCTTCACCAAAATTAAGTGATTTATACTATGTTCAAGCTAGGTGATTCAAATTGATATCTTTCAATGCACACATAGGTTCGCTTTAACTTTAATACATATGTATCGATATGCTTGCTCTATCCATATAATTATCCATAATAACATATAAATTTATTTTGCACAACATCTCTCTTCATTATGATCTACTCCACCTATTTTATCCTAGGTAAAATCCAAAATCATAAGATTCACCTACTACTATAAACTAACCTCATGTTATTTCATATTGGCTTATTAACACGATTTCCCTTTCTCGACTCAATTAAACAACTGAAAATATTGTTGATTATTTATATTTCACATTGCATTTCGAAAAGAAGTTTGTTTTCTACTTCCCATTGAATAGCCATTTGCAGTGGACTTCTATCGACTAATCATTGCATGCTTATGCATGTGACTGCTAGTTATAAGATAAGTAATTTCAATGAATTAAAATGTGATTTATTTGATGAAAATAAATGTAAATATAAAATAATAATGTTGTATAAATAGTTTTGAAATAATATAATAAAGTTTAAATCTAATTTTTAATAATATTATTTTTTAGATTAAATGTTATAATTAATTTTGCAAAAAAAAAATTAAATGTTATAAATTGATAATAATAATATCATTTTTTAATAATTATGTTTAATATTAATTATATTATTAACAATGAGCATCAACATTAGAAATATTGTTAGGGTTAGGATTAGAAACAAAGTTACAATTAGTGTTAGGATTAGGATTAAGGTAGAAACAAAGTTGGAATTAGCGTTAAATTTAGATTATAAGGAAGAAAGGTCTTCCAAAACATGCTTCTACATGTCCCATTCTCAAATTAAAGATGTAAATCTTGAACCTTAGTTGAATCCTACTACGTAATTTTAAGTATACTACTCATTAGAACACTAGCCTTAACAGTAATGATAATGTTTATCTAACATTAGTTATATGTTAAGTTTTACCTCCATTGTAACCTTGATCATAATAACTGTTACCATAATTATAAACTTAACTCTACTAAAATACATACCTATAGTTGTGATTGTAACCCTAACCCTCTCTCTAAAATTTGTACCCTAATCCTAAATAGAACCTAATATAGCCCTAAGATAATAGTAACCATAACCATTTACCTAATTTGATGGTTTATTGTAGAACCATTAATGTAACACCAACCCTGATTATATTCCTAATTAAACCAAAATTTATAAAAAAAACCATAACCCTAGCCCTAATTGAAATGTGACACTAATTAAATCATCAATCTAACCCTAATTGAACCATAATTCTTATCAAAACCTTTCATAATTATTACGTTACCCTAATCATAATTGCTTGACCCTAACATAAATCTTAAGCTTTATAGAAGAGCTTAACCCTAACTGCAACCTAACACTAAACCTAACCCTATTTTTGTGAATCCTAAGCATAACCCTAACTATAATATTTATCCTAAAATAGTAACCATAACCCTAACCCTAACCCTAATTGAATATTAACTATAATTGAATCATAATTAAACCCTAATCGAACCTTATATTAACCTCAATCATATGCATAGTTAAAACTTAAACCTAATTCAACCTTAATCCTCAACCCAATTAAACACTAATTTTAAGTGAACACTAATTGTAACCCTAATTGCATTGTATCTCTAACTATAATAATTTAGTGTTAACCCTAGCATAAATCTTAGCATAACTCTAATTGCAAGATTTTTCCATAAAACTTGTAGTGTAGGAAAAAGTATCCCTTTTTCACACTTAATTTGGGAATAATTAAAATTAAAATGAGCCTAATGTTTCCTTAATTTAGTGTTGTTATATGTTTTTCATATTCAGATTAGGTTTAGAGCCCTTTTAAACTAAATGGACTTAATTGTGCCTTATTTAGGGTGTTGTAAAGTGTATCTTTACACTTTCTCAATAATATAGGACTTTATTTATTAATTGAGGGTAATTTTCCTTAATTATCCCCTTGAATTAAAATCCAATCCTAATTAAATGCAAACTCCAACGTATAAAACCTGACATTGATAAATGTCATTTCACAAAACTTAATTTTTTAAGGTGTGTGCCCTAGGTAAGTGACCTAGGACCCATACCAAATGGAAAATCGGTCCTCACTTTGTCCTAGGACCCTAATTTTGCATAACATTTCACCTTGTGTGATGTGTGTCTTAGGTAAGTGGCTTAGGACCCATTGGCCCTATGGAAAATAGGTCCTCACCTAGACCTGAGACCCCTCTTTTGAATATGTTTTTAGTGGTATTTTAGTGATTTCAAATCTATAATTCAATGTAGTCTTTTGATATTTTAATTTTGATAATTAATGTTAATATATGTATAAATACAAGGATATTTCACTTAGTCTCACCTAGAAATTTTGATTCAAGCATCCTAAGATTTCACAAGAACACTTCAAAATAATTCAAGAGAATTTTCAAGGCATTCAAGGAAAAATTTGAAGAATATTATTGTAGAAATAAAGATTCATATTGTCATGTCAAAGATGTATTGCACCATAAATGTTATTTGAGCTCATTATATGTTGATGTAGCATTCAAGATCTAGTCAAGCATATCAAAGGAATTTTTTCTAATCAAGTTTCATGATCAATATCTACCTTGATTGAGATCACTTCATGCTATATTGTAGATTTATCCAAGTTTCAAATAAGGATCAAGGTGAGTTGTGACATTGCATTTTTTATTAATCATTCCTTTATTATTTTATTCATTTCAAGGT
Organism: Sequoia sempervirens; assembly: GCA_007258455.2. NCBI lineage: Eukaryota > Viridiplantae > Streptophyta > Pinopsida > Cupressales > Cupressaceae > Sequoia > Sequoia sempervirens. The sequence goes on from VDFB02000013.1 coordinate 100,284,374, forward strand.
TTAATTACCAAAATAGGGTTTGACCGAGGAAATCCCCCATTCACCTAACAAACAACATTTTTATCTCTTTCATGTGTGATTATAGGCTTTAGGTTGAAGATCAATTAAAGAAAAAAATTGGAGAAAGTTGCAAGAAAATTTGCAAATCATATAAACTAAGCTATAGGATTTACTTTCAGCTTTTTGACAATGTCCAACTAGAATCTAGCAGTGTAGACTGAGAAGAACAAAACCCAAAAACTAATTTTCGAGAGCCCTAGCCAAGACCAATTCACCATAGGGAAAATGAGTCCTCAACAAGGTTTGAAAAAGAAACTTTGGTGACAAGTACATAGGATTTGAACCTTTCTAGATCTCCCTTTTGACTGATGTATCATTTAGATTTAATTATTGTTCCTCATTTGCATATTATATCTCAGATTTTGAATGAAATTAGAGAAATAGGTCCATTTTTCATCACTCCATTATGGTGAAAAAACCCCTATTTTTCTTTGTTTCATTTTGGTGATCTCGACTTTGATCATTGCAATTGCTGATTTTGGAGTCCTTTTTCATCATAAATTTAGATCTTGCATTCATTTGCATCCATTTGTATTGAATTAGGTCTCATTTAGGGTGTCTAATTTGTATTCAACTTTGCATCTCATTAAAGGTTTTAGGATTGCATATTTTGCATTCTTAAAATCTGAAAAATACAAAAAAATAGTTATCTTGCATATCATTTACATCATATTAACTTGCACTTGAAAATTGAAACAAAATTGAATATCAAACTATGTGTTCTAGGTCATCATTTTTTCATATTTTTCACTTGCATTTCACATTGAATTTTATAGAAAATCAAACTAAAACTTACTGTAACAAACCAGAATCTAAAAACCACTAAAAATTACTTAAAAATCTTTAAAAACTTGTTTCAAAAACCTCATATAGAACCCATTAAACCTAGGATGAATGAATCCCTTATTAGGATTATAATCTATTTTTTTGGGCATTAAAATATTCATTTCTACATTTCTATGGGTTGTTTTCAGATTTCTATTACTATTTGCATAATTGTTGTTTCATCAATTTCCTCATGTCTAGCTTAATTTAGTAAATTTAGTGCGTTGTGTGATTTCAAAATTGCACTTACAAGACTTAATTCTTAGATTTTTTCATTGTGCGATCATAAAATTACCTTGTTTAGAATGTGAAAATTGTATTTACACATTATATTCTAGGTCATTTCATTGCACTTTAGCTTCTTTCCATTTTGGGTTGACATTAAGTTTGTGAATCTTGTATGGGATTTTGAACTTGGTGTCCTATTAGCAATACTATTTTTACTCAAATCATCAGAATTATTTCGTCAATTTTCTGACGAACTTTAAAACGTCAAAATTCTGACCTAGCCGACGATGCTGGGTCAGAATTTTGATGTTTCAAGTTTCATCAGAAAATTGACAAAATAATTCTGACAATGTATCAGTGGATGTAGTTTGAGACTCATGTCATCTAGTAATACACCATTCTTCATGAATCTTGTGTTTTCTAACTCTCTTTCTAATAGTATTGAAAATCAAGCCCCTATGGATCATAGCATGCATACCTCATTTCCCATGACTTCCTTACCTACAACCAATGTGGATGATGGTAACAACATCATCCCTACCATGGCTAGTTGTACTCAAGCTTTGGGGTATACCTAAAGACAAGGTGGAACTTCAATTCCTCCTACAATTCTCATCTCTATCCCTACATACAATAGTACTCAATTTACCACAACAATCCAACCTACTAGCAATGTCAACACTTCCTTAGGTATTTCAAGAGGGAATCCTTTTAGCTTTGTGCATTCAATCACCATATCTCCTCAACCATCCTCCCTCAAAAATTTACAATTCACTTTCCCTCCACATATATACAGCACTCCACTTTATTCCACTCCACCTCACAATAATAGAAATGATGCCATCATTAACAAACTTTTACGAAACATGTCAGCTCTTCAATAACAAATTGCCACCATAAATCAAAACAACAATGGTTAACCTTCACAATACATCAAAACCAATATGTTATCCTTGGAGATATTGAGAACATAAATGCCACAAGGTATAGAAGTTCCAAGATTTGAGAAATATGGTGGGAAAGGAGATCATGTTAGCTATGTTTCCACTTATACAACCCTTTTTAGTGATTTCATCTTTGAAGAAAAGCTCTTGGCTAAACTATTCCCTAGGCCATTGAAGGATGCTACTTTAGAGTGGTTTGGCTCCTTACCAAATAATTCAATTGGTTCATTCAATGAGCTTATTGATGCCCCTAGTTGATTTAACAACATGCAAGCAAAATGATGATGAAAAGGTTACTAATTTCATAGCATACTATCAAATGATTTGTTCACAAAAAATATTAAAATTACTGATGTTGACCCTCAAAGAATGTTTATTGCCAATTTACAAAGAAAAAACAAAACAAAACATGATATGCTAAAATTCCCATCCTTCACATACTTATGTACAACCCTTTGTGATTATTAGAATTCATCTTATGGTTGTGATGTGAAAAATCATCCTAGTCATCCTAAAAAGTCTGAATGGGCACCTCAAAATAGTTACCAAGCTTTCAAGAGATGAAATATGGGCTTTTTACAACTTCATTCTCATCAACCAAATCAACATGTTGATAACCAAGTGGCTTCCATAAAGATGAAAAATACTTGTGTCTTTTGGGATAGGAATAGAAAATTTACCCCTCTACTTGATACCCTTCATAATATCATGTTGTAGCCTGTGGAAAAGAATGTAATTTCCCTACCTCCCACCAAAGCTCTTGATCCTTATAAACCATTACCTGCAAACTATAGAACAAATTCTATTTCCATTACCACCAACAACATGGACATGATATAGAATATTGTAAGAATCTTAAACATATTATGCAAGACCTCATTGATTCTAATCATCTTCTAATTGGAGGAGTGAATGATCAAGGTAATAAGTCCGTAGCTCCTCCTAACCAAAATTTATAAATATTTACAAATCCCATCCCGAAACATACTATTTTATTTGTCAAAGCAAGTGAAACAAATAATAATGTGATGAATGTTGACATGGATGATGAAAAAAGAAGAAGATGAAAATGAAGACAAAATGGTTAAAATGGTTTCGTTTATTGAAGCTAAACCTCATAAGGGCTCAACCAAAATTCCCCTTGATATTTCTTTCTCACAAAAATACATAATCAAACATGCATTTGATGGTCCTCTTTACATAGCTAGAAGAAACAATGACAAGCCTACTAATGGGATATTAATTGATCCCATCTATGTAGGGAATGTAATCACTGAAAAATTCCTATTTGTGCATGACCTCTATCAAGATACATATGAAAAACCAAAAGCATGGATCAAAACACATAATTATTTTGCTTGTCCTATGATGGGAACGATAAATCATCCTCTAAAAGTCAGACTAAAAATATTAAATGTCTCATTGTCATTACACCAATTTTGTGTGAAGTTAGGCTATCCATTTCTTCACTCCATGAATGTTGTCCCATTAGTTGTGCATAAATGTTGAAAGTTTACCTAAGTTGGCAATGAAATATTTACTGCATATCATAGTGGCTTTAATCTTGTGTCTTCCCGTTAGAAATTTTCATTAGAATTCTTTTGGCTTGAGCCTATTGAACCTATTAGATCTTGTGAGGACTAAATTTTCAAAGTATATCAAAAGTTTACGGAAAATTGCATAGTAGAATTATCCCTTAGAAATATGCCTCAACCCATGATTGAGCCACATATCCTTGACAAACCAATGATTGAACCAAAATCCCTTCCAAATATCCAAGAGCAACCTATGACAAATCCACCTACCATTTCCTATAAGAGACCACAAGACAATCAAAGCAATCCCATTGTGCCTCCTAAAGTCAAACACGTTTACAAAGATAAAGAGAAAGTGGTTGAACAACCTCCTATGGTTAATTATGTTCCCCCCTTAAGGGAAGAAAAGAAACCTATGGTTGATAAACCACTCCTACACAATCACAAATTCACAACAAATTGAAATGAAACAAAAATGCTAGAGAGCATAGGAATAGATGTCATGTTACTACTCCTATGTTACAAACTAAAGAAGAAAAGAGAAACATAGAGAATTAAAATCCAAACTTACCCAAAGCAATGCATGATGATTCTACACATTATCATTCAACCTCCTGTTGTGATTAATTTAGATGATGACATTGATATTGCAAATATTGATGAAAAAGTGCATAATGAATTAAATTCATTGTTCTCTTCTTCCATGAGCTTAAATGATAATTCTCCTAAAAGGAGTTTTGGTTTGTGTACTATTTTTACACTTGTTGTTATCCCTTTGGCTAGTTGTCCACCTTTCGTATATATTGATCGAGATTGGGATGTACATGACCTGCTATAGGTTGACTCACGTGTGCCTTACTAGTCCTTTTCTTTGTTTTCTTTTTCATGTTTCTTTATGTGATAACTTGTGCGTAATGTGATCCCCCATAATGTTTCATTTGATGTATCTCTCTCTTTATGTGCTTTCCTCTATTTGTATGTACATTATTCTCTATGTTGTAAAAAATTTATCTTTTACATTTGTCTTTTGTTTTCCTTTTGGGGATCATGCAAGGCATCGAGACATTTACGTATTTTCCATGTTGACCCGAAAGGATTTTTTTTTAAAATTTTTTTCTCTCTTTGTGTCATTCTTCTAGTTCTATGAGTATTTGGGGAATGATGATGTTTTCGAGCTATAAAACAACATTGTAGCAAAGATATACTGACCCTAAATCCATAGATCCCTTATGTATTTTTGGGGGCAACCCCTACTTCCTTTTTCATGACATAGCTTTATTTCGGAAACATATGACTTAGAATAGGGATTTCCAAGGAAGCTCTCATGTCTTAGGATTAAAATTGGCTACTTTAAAGCAATTTCTTATAGCAATGGTGTTACCAACCACTTTAAAGTGGGAGCACACATGTCGATAATATCTTTTAGAATTTTGCATGTTTCATGGTCTGATTTTCCTTTTCTTGTGATGTGTCCTTTCATTGGTGGCTTCATTGGGTTTGATGTTCTCCAAGAGTGTGATATTTCTTAGCATATAACTTTCCTCTTAGTGGTGATGTGATGTACTATATTCCCTAAGTTATGAATCTTTTAGTCTTGACTTGTCCTCTCTTGGAGATATTAGGCACGGTGTTCCCTAAGAAGAAGACCTTACATGAACAAAGAAAAATCCCTTTCAACAAAAACTTTTACTGGCATTATTTTTCATAAGTGTTTAGCATAACATAACTTTCTATCCTTATGAAGCTCGAACTCCTATTCAAGACCACCAAGAATAACACACCTTGCTTGCTTGTAGAGCCTTTCCTTGTTCATAGGTGTTTAGCATAACATAGCTTGTTAAGCCCTATGAAGCTCAAACTCTAATTTCAAGGCCACCTAGCACAACACCCCTTACTTTCCTATTGAGCCTTGCCTAGCATTGTGATGCCTTATTAAAGTTATCAGGAGGATAGCTTTGATATGGTATGGGAGCCTAATATGATTCTCTCATTTTTTAACCTTTATTGGAAGACTCACACAGTGGACAACCTAAAGTTCAACTACCTCAGAGTGAGCACAAATCGATGGCTTAGATGTGTTCCACATCGCATTGGACTATTTAGGCTTAATCTTCTTGGTTTTTGATGTTGTATGATTGTGTATCTTTTTCATTGATGCATACATAAGTGTCTTGGATGTTTACTTTAGTTTGAGTTTGACATAGGGTCATACTCTCACTAAAGTGGGGGGAAAATGTAGTGTAGGAAAAATTATCCCTTTTTCACACTTAATCTGGGAATAATTAATATTAAAATGAGCCTAATGCTGCCTTAATTTAGTGTTGTAATCTATTTTTTATATTCACATTAAGTTTAGGGCCCTTTTCAACTAGATGGACTTAATTCTACCTTATTTAGGGTGTTGTAAAGTGTATATTTACACTTTTGTGTACTAATTTAGGACTTCATTAACTAGTTGAGGTTAATTTTCCTTAATTGGCCCCTTTAATTCAAATCCAAGCCTAATTAAATGCAAATTTTGAGGGATAAAACCTGAAATTCATAAATTCCATTTCACATTGTACTTAATTTTGGAAGGTGTGTGTCCTAGGTAGAAGATCTAGGACCCATTCAACACATGGTGAATGGGTCCTCTCTTTTTTCTAGGACCCTATTTTTACATAAAATTTCACTTTTTCCGATGTGTGTCCTAGGTAAGTGGCCTAGGACCCATTAACCCTATGGCGAATGGGTCCTCACTTAGACCAAGGAGCCCTATTTTGAATGTGTTTTTGCTGGTATTTTAATGATTTCAAATCTATAATTCAATGTTGTCCTACGATATTTGAATTTCAATAATTAATATTAAGGTATGTATAAATACAAGGCCATTTCACTTAGTTTCACCTAGCAATTTTGATTCGAGCATCCTAAGATTTCACAAGAGTACTTCAAAATAATTCAAGAGAATTTTCAAGGCATTGAAGGAAAATTTTGAAGAAGATTATTGTAGAAATCAAGACTCCTATTGTCATGTTAGAGATGTATTACATCATGCATGTTGTTTGAGCTCATATGTTGATGTAGCATTCAAGATCTAATCAAGCATATCAAAGGAATTGCTACTAATCAAGTTTCATGATGAAGATCTACCTTCCTTGAGGTCACTTCCTGCTAGATTATAGATTTATCCAAGGTTAAAATAAGGATTGATGAGTTGTGACATTACATTTTTTCATTCAGAATTTCTTCATGATTTTATTCATTTCAAGGTTTAATTACCAAAATAGGGTTTGACTAAGGCAAACCCCCATTCACCTAAAAAACAACATATTTCTCTCTTTGATGTGTGATTGCAGGTTTTAGGTTGAAGATCAATTGAAGAAAGTTGCAAAGTTGTCAAAGTTGCAAAAAAGTTATCAAATCATAGAAATTGAGCTACATGATTTATTTCTAGCTTTTTGATAGTGTCCGAATAGAATTTAGGAGTGTAGACTGAGAAGAACATAACCTAGAAAAACCATAGGGTGAATTAGTTAGTTGTGAGGTTCAAAAAACCAACTTTGGTGATAGGTACACAATATTTGAACCTTTCCAAATCTCCCTTTTGACTATTGTATCAGTTAGATTTAATAAATGTTCCTCATTTACATATTATAGCTCATATTTTGAATAAAATTAGAGAAATAGTTCCATTGTTCATCACTCCATTGTGGTGAACATGCCCATTTTTTCTTTGTTTCAAAATCCTAACGCTCACCCTATCAATAAATGTAAATGTAACCATAACCCAAAGTTTTATCCTAAAATCCTAAACCTAATCTTAATTGGATGTTTTTGATATGATAACCAACATTTACAAGGTTTTGTACCCTACATGGAGAGCCTCAAGGGCCATAAATTTCTAGAACAACAAAACATTAAACAAACCTAAACACCAAAAAACATAACCAAAATAGGATGCAAATCAACAACACACTTGGACAAACAACTAACTAGCAATAGATTAGCTGGCTTTTTCCCAATTCTTTGACAACAGCTGAACCATATCATCCCCAACCCATTTAGGGTTGTCCTCAGTCTCTTTCATCTCCAACTCTTCCTTCATAGTAGCTGATATGGTACTAGTGACACAGTGGATCATCCTGACTGTGAAGCGAGTCATCCCATACAATTTCTTCTCCAGGATGTCCAATCTCTCTTTAAACACACCAGCCTCCTCCCCACCACTCACAATGTACTTAGGAACATTCTACTCCATCCCCATTGGCTCCAAAGAGTGGGAGGTTGAAACCTCCTACAGATCACCACCTGAGTCAGGAACCGAATAGGGCCCTCTGGCTTTCTCATCAAGCTCATCCTCTGACACCACCTCCACATGGTTATCCTTGATATCTAATAGATCCTCCTCAGCATCCAAGTCTCTAACTTGCACTTTCCTTTTATTCTTAGCAAGCCTACCCAAATGTCTTATAATTACATCATAGCCAGTAACCATAGTTTCTGCCACCATCATATCACCCAAGGAATCCTTGCTAACAACATGCTTCCCTTTATTTGGAGGCACCTTCTCCTCCTTGCCCTTCTTCTTTAGACCATGTTTACTAGGAGTCCTAGAAAGAGTATACTTAAGGTCACATAAGCTAACTGTCACATTGGATTTGGAAAAACCCTCAATACCTTTGAGTTTTTTAGTAGGAGGTTTGGGTTTCTCAGCAGGGACATGGTGATTCTTTTTAACATGGCCTTTAGAATCGACTAGAGATAATCTGGGCATAGTGGAGTTCTCAATTTCTTCAATACAAATGGCCAAAATAGGTATAGGTGGGCATAAAGCAAGATGAAAATGGTAAAGTCTAAGAATAAGACCCTAATGCAACAAAAGAGGAGTAGGCTCATTGGGGTTTGTAGTGGCTAAAGCAATACACATTTCAATAGAATTTTAGAGGTCAATCAGCAGGAAAAAGGGAAAGCTTAGAAGAACTTTATGCCTAAGGTTTTTTAACAAAAGAAAATGGTAGAAGAAGTAATTTTTGTACCTTCCTTCCAACCTGACATATTTCATCAAATCCAAACACACCTGATCCCATGGCTTTGGAAGAGCCTCTCATTTAAACCCAAACTGGTTGCACACTAGTGCCTCCACACCAATGAAAAATTTGTTCATGCTCTGATTATCCCAAGTCTTGGAATGCAGAGGATGCTTCATACCTGTGCTCTGTAGACCCGTTGCCTATGTAATAACTTCCTCATCCACCATGAAGGAGATTCCACCCATGGAAACATGATGATTCTTCCATGAATTAATGAATTGAGTGGATAGATTAGGGTCATGACCCACCGGCCTCTCCATGAGAGGAGCAATGCTGCCTTCAACACAAATTTTCCAAACAAGCGGATCCCTGCAATTTTTTTTTGTAATTATCCAGCTTAGTCTACAATATTTTTCTTCCCATAATGCCACAATTCACACAATATAACCAAGAACTTTGAAAACACAGAAGATTAGAGACAATATCCAGGTGAAAAAAACCTCACACAATAAGACATTTAAGTTGTGAACATAAAAAATTGATTATCAATCCAACAGACAAGACACATGGATGAGTAGGAAGCTTTCCCAAAGACATCTTATCAGAGCCATAAATTGGTACTATATTGTACAAACAGTAAAAAAGGAAGGACATGCCAAGCAGGAAAGGATTTCCTTCCACATCGCAAAAGCACAAAAATCTAGGTAGACTAGACATGGGCCTATAGTTAGAAATCTCTAATTTGATGGCTTTAAAAGGAGAAAAACCAAAAAAGAAAATGAAAAAAGGCCAATAAGGAGCTTAGCATCATAATTACAGGTCACATCAAAATAAAAAAAAACATGAATTTAAAAATCTGAGAGTTTAAGCAGATCCCCATAAGGAGATTATGCCAAGTATAGACTAGGTTAGAACTAATCAATCAGTACTTGCCGTAGTAAATCATAATTTCTTTATTTGAATTAGGCTTCATGTTATAATTTGAAAAGATCCACTTGCAATCTATCCCTTTTATACAACTCATCATCCATCTCATCACCACAAGAAGACCACACAACCCAAATAAAAAGCAAGTGGGTCCCCCAACAATCCAGCTAAGAAAATGCATTGTAGTCATCATTGGTCAAGTAAGGCCTTGTTGCTTAAGTATAATACTCTACATATTTGGGGGAAAAAGACTTAAATCACGCAAACATTTGGATATTTTCTAGTGTGTGCTTAAATTGGCCAGGGTGTCTGCAACCTGGTTTCTATCTCTCTAGATATTACTAGCCACATTTAAATTTAGCTTTGACACAAGGAACCTTATGTCAAGAAGAATATCCTTAGTGTTCCATCCCAGTAGTCTACCATAGTTTATAGCTTTAATAATAGAATTTGAGTCCCCTTCAATTTGAAGGTTCTTAATACCCAAAGAAACAACTATATGTAAGCCTTTTAACAATGCACAAGCTTCCACTATCATAAAAGAGTGAATACTAATCCCCCCAGCATAGCCAATCACTAAAGAACCTTTGTGATCTCTAATCACTCCTCCAATACTTACTCTTCCTGGGTTTCCCTTAGCAGCCCCATCAAAATTAAGTTTGAACTAGCCTCCATCTGGTGGTTTCCAAATAGTAGCCCTTCTGACAAGAATTTTAGAGTTATCATAGGAATTGGCATCCAATTCTAGTGCAAAACTTTAGCCATGCTGATTTCCATCTTAGTCGAACCAATATCTGGGATTTTACCATTGAAAAGAGAAATATTTTCCTCTATGAGCTGGGCCCCAATGCTAAAAACCTCTTTTGGGTTCATCTTAGTGTTCCTGAATATCCTGTTGTTTATCTCTTTGCATAAGCACCAACAAATAATGGGAGGAATTTGGATCCATATTTCCATAGTTAAAGGATGGAAAAAGGGACTAGACCAACCTAAAATAAAAGATATGATATCTTTACACATAATCCATTGAATCCCTAATCTTTCAAATGCCATCTCCCACACATCCAGAGAAAAGGGGCAGTGTAACAATAGATGGTTAACAATTTCTTCATTGCTTTTACACAAAAAAATCTATTGGGGATTTGAATCCCCTTATCCTTAGGTTGTCCTGTGTAAGAATTCTATTATGACATGCAGTCCACCAAAAGAAATTAACTTTCGATATCATGTATCGATTCTAGACTTTCTTCCACAAAGTATTCACCACACCCTAGTCCATCAGTTATATATAAGCAGTTTTCACAGTAAGATCACCCTGGTGATCATGAATCCAAAAGAACTCATCCCCATAAGGGGAAGGGGGTATTCTAGTAAGAGTAACTCCTACAGGGATTTAGCAAGAATACATAGATTCAGGGATAAAGGACAACAACTACTAATCTCCTTCCATTTCTTGGCTCCCAAAGGCCCTATCAGGTAGTCACTAATATGTATGTCAAACACTTGAATTTCCTAGCCCATAAGGGCTCTAAACTCAGAAGAATCCAGGGGAAAGTCAAGCAACCAAGTTTCTTCCCATAATCTAATTTTGCTTCCATCACCAATCTTCCATTTTATCCCTCTCCTCAAAAGATCCTGAAGGCTGCAAATCCCTTTCCAAACTAGAGACCCTTGAGGGTGGGCCTCTAAGAGGCAGTGAACTAGAGGTCTGTTCAGAAGATACTTAGCATTCATTATCTCACATGAGTCCTTTTTATCCCTCAGATGAGCCCAAACCACCTTGGTCATGAGAGCTTGATTAGAAACAATAATAGTTCTTATTCCAAGCCTACCACAGCTTGTTGGTTGGAAAACCTTATCCCATTTAACCAGAGAAAGCTTCTTTTTTTCCTCTGTAGTAGACTAGAGGAAGGACCTTTGGATTTTCTCAAAATTTTCAGAAATATATCTAGGCATCTTGAATAGGGATAGGAAGAAAATTGGGATACCTTGAAGAACAATAGATAGAAGTTGAAGCTTACCCACATGGATGAGTAAAGAACCTTTCCACCCAACAAGCTTATGTTGAATCCTCTCCATAATGGAATACCAAAACTTCTGAATGAATTCTTTGATAGTCAAGGGCAACCCTAGATAGACCGAAGGTAGGGATCCACTTTGAACACCAAGAAAAGCAATGATCCAGACCTATAGATTAGGAGTGTTTCTAACCCTAATTGTACCCTACTATAAGTATATATTATATAACCCTAACCCTAACCAAACCCTAATTTAACTCTAATTATAATAATAACCCTAACTATCATCATATCTAAAAGTTTTACAGTAGAACCATAACCATAACTTGATTAAACCCTAAGTAAATTGTAAACCTTACCTATCCTTAATCATAATCCTATATTGTATTATATTATATTATATTATACTATATTATGTTATATTATTTATATTAATATATTAAATTACATTACACTATATTGATATTATTATCTTTTATTATATTATATAATTCATTTTTTAGAATTTTAAATAAATTATATTAATATTGCACTTTAACTCTAACTAATCTATAATTTAATGCTAACCCTAACAAAAATAATAGCTTAAATCAAACCCCAAGATTTATCCATTAAACATAACCCTAACCATAATTGTAACTATAAACATAACTATAACCCAAAGTTTTATTGCACAACTCTAAACCTAAAGCTAATTTAACCTTAATTCTAAAGTAACCCTAATTGAACAAGCAGGAGAGATATTGGAAGAAGAGCTAACATAATTGTCAATGATTTCATTTTGTTTCCTCAAATTATTTTCATAAGAAAAAATATATATACTTATGCAAGGCATGCGTTACCATATCAAAACCACATACTTGAAAAGCAAACATGTTATTTCCCTATAGATCAAATGAGTGATGTCCAAAAAGAATAGATAGGTTTGAAAAAAAAAATTCCAAAACAAGAACCATATCTAGACAAAGGACATACATAGTGATTTTCATATAAATTTTTAGCACAAACTGATTGGACAAGGGCATGTTGTACCCTAGACCAGATAAGTATTTTTAGAAAAATCAAAATCTAGAAACCCCTATAGTGTTTGAGGGTTCTATGTCTTAGATGTTTAGGTCTAAAAATTCAAAAAAATTCTAGAAATGAACCAAAACCCAATTTTTCTATATTAATCACATACATTTATGCAATTTTGGATATTTTTTATAGCAATTGAATATGTTCAAAATATGATTTTCAGAATTTAAATTATGTAATTGATTGGTTTTTCTAAAAAATCTATAGAAAAAAAATGCTCTTTGATCTTTTGAAACGAAAATACTATGCAATTTTGTCACTTTTCAATATTTTTCATCAAAATATGCATGTATAAATGGTCAAACAATTTTTAAATAAATATTCTCAATAAATATAACTCAAATTTAAGCCCTAGACATAGAAAATATGATCTAAACTTTTTTGTAAGTTCTTAAAAATTATTTTTCAATTTTAAGGATGAAAATTAATGAAAAAGGATAGTTTTTTAAAAATAAATGCAAATTATCACCAATCTTTTCAAATAACCTAGGTTTTAAATTCAATTTTCAAATTTTATGCAATGAAAAATTAGAAAAATTACAATCGCAAGAAATGTTGATTTCACCAAAATGTTTCATTGGGAAAGTGATCCTAGGGTTTTACTAGGGTTAGCTACTTTTTTTGTATTAAAGATAGAGTAGCCAAAAAGGTATATGATCAAATGATTATCATGATGCAACCATATTCAACAGTTTTTGCCCCAAACAATTAGAAATTTTATCCCCTCTTTTCTAATTTAATAATTACATACAAGAATGCTTTAGAGCTATTATACATTAAGTTAACTGTGCAAAATTTACAACAAAAGTTGTGCTTCATATACAAAAAAATTAGCATGTAGGGATAGTCTATTCACAAGTTTCTACTCTCACTGATTGATTCAAGGTTGTTCCAAAAAACAAGTGTCTATGTAGCCATTATTTCGTTTGAAGAGAAGACCTCTTCCACCTCAAAGTTCTCATTAGTATGGAACCTTGGGTTCCTAACTGCAACTTGTTCCTGTTCTATTTTGGACTTTTCATTAAACTCTTTCTAGAAATTTTCAAGTGCACTCATGAAAGTGGCTAGGCTAGGTTTCCCTACTTGCCATTTGTATCTAAATTTGGCCTCATTTTAGTTAAGTAGCTCACTACCCCGTCCTTTAGGAGCTTGAGAAACTTGTCTTCAGAGACTTTCATAGTCATGACTACCTGCACAACAATATCAAATAGTATGATTCTTTTTGTTGACTTGGTAAGGATCCTCCTCTTACCACTAATTTTTTTTCCATTTCTTGCTTTCCAAAAATGCCAAAGAAATTCATTAGCTAAATAGTGCAAAAACAATTTACATTATTTTCAAAGTTTCTTATTATTACATAACAATATCTCTTTCCAATTCACTTTGTTGTTTGTTTTCCAAATTGATGATTTATTCCATAAAAATTTTCATACTTCATTTCCATATAAGAAATCAAGAAAAAATTGGTTAATTATTTTTGGTAATCTATAGATGTTATAAATTTTAATATCACTATGTTTCAATTTGATAGTGACTATTTGCAATAGAAATAGCCATGTTAGACAAGTGTTTTTAGGATCAAGCACATAGGACCAGTTTGGGGAAAATATTTCTTGTCATTCCTTGTAGTTTAGGTTTGTTTCCCATGTTTTGTTAAGGTTCTCATTTAGGGACTCATTGTGGATTAGGTCCTTATATATGAATTTTTCTTGTAGGTTCTTAAGTGGTGTGGTGTCTTTCTAAATCAATTTCTTGTAAGGAATCTAAGGTAGTGAAACAACTTCCTACACTAATCTTGAGAGGAGATTAATTTAAAAAATTTACAAATTTTTAACTGTTACAAAAACTTTTAAAAAAATATACATAAATATCATGCATATCACAACACAGTGATTTACATGGTGAAAACCCTTTAAGGAGAAAAACCCACACTCTAAAAGCTTCCCAATATATTATTCACAAATCACAAATATTACAATATAATTACAAAGCAAGCTTCTCATAGGAGTATCACCACTTAGACATATAGAGGGAACACGAGTACTATCAATCTCTTAGAATACATCTCAATGCACAACTATAACACAATTCCCTCATAAAATAGGGTTACCTTCTAGGGAAGGTCAAGATAATAAAATATCAACCATTAGATATGAGACATAATGATGAATGGTCCAGATTTATAATAATAAAATATAAATAAAATTTTGCTTTCGGGGGTGCTTCCCCTGAGCCCCCACCAAGGGAACACTACCCCCTAGACCCCTAGCCAAGGGGATGATACCCCCACTCCCCCTCGTCATCATCAGATGAATAGTACCTTATGTAATTGAAAGGTTGAGACACATTTTCTCAATATTGCTCTGTAAGGTTGCTACTTCCAAGGATTGCTTAGATGAAGAGGGGGAGTGAGCTCCCATGCTTTTTATAGCATTGACTATGTTCTCAAGCTAGAATGGGGTAATTGGAATTTAGATTGCATCTCTTCCCACTCCTTTAACTTTTCATTTATCAAAATATCATTCAATATTTTTGTCCCAACTTGTGCCCATTCTTGGTAGAGCATCCTTGGAGTAATGCTAGAGGTTTCCCATTGTGTTCCATGTTATACCAAATGGACATAGTTGGATGCAAAATATTACCATTTTGGGAAGTGAATAATGGGTTGGAGACATCTTTTTTGATACGTTCCCATGCTTTCCATACGCTTCTAAAGTCCATGGAACCAACAAGAATAACTGGGTTCTTTGATAAGAGAAAGTCACTAAAGGGTAGACCTTTCCAAGATTTTGCATGCCAGGAAGTGGTCAATTGAATGTTGATCTATATTATAACTTTACAGGGCTCATTACCTTTTAGAGCTTTAAAGATCCATTTGCTAGCTAGGGCTATTCCTTGCCTTTACATATCCTTGAGCCCCAACCCCCCTTGGTATTTCCCTATGAAAAACTAGTCCCATTTAACTAAATGATTCATTCTCTACCCTTTCCCATTAGACCAAAGTGTAACATAGATTTTATGACCCAAATGCTTCTCTTGCACTTATACGGTTTTTCACCCAAAAGGAGAGAGATTAGATCCTAAAATGCTCATGTGACATTCAAATTAGAATGTGTGTGATGTGATATGATGTAAATGAACTAATATAAATTCAATAGATTAATCTCTATTATTCAAAATGAATGCAAAACTAAGATTTATGCTTTGTTTGAAAACACAATGTGATATGAAGAAATGAGCTAGAAATGAATGGAAAACTTAACATAAACGAATCAAACTAAAAGTGTGCACCTGGGATATTGATGGAGGTTGAAAAATACATTTGGAAGGCTTTTGATACTAAAATTTAGGCCTAGTGGGACTCATTCGCCAAGCATGGCAAATCAGTCTCAGTTCTGGGTGACTGTACTAGACCCTGTTTCTGACAAAAGGGTACTCAGAAATGTAAAAATAAAAAAATTGACCTTAGAGTGGGACTCATTTACCAAGGGTGGAGAATGAGTCCACTTTGTACTTTCTAAAAGCTCAAAAATGGAATCTATGGCTTTTAGATTGCTCAATTTGCACCTCCAGGAATTCGGGTCTGAAAGTACCGAATTCGGGTCTGAAAGTGACTTTTTGTTGATGAAGGGAAGAAGACTTGGATGAATTTGAAATGACATCTTCAATGATACTGAATATTTCAAAGGACCTAAATCTACATACAAACAACACAAGAAGAGAGATTGTTGATTGTTAGGGCATGTGGATTTGCCTTGGTCCAACCTTGTTTAGGTAATTAAACCAAAATGATGAAATAAGTGAATAAGACATGCAACAATAGAGTATATTACCTTGTAATGATTATTGATCTTGGATTTCTGAAACAATACATGAAAAACTAGCCCTTGAATGCTTTCGAATGCTAACTTGAAGATCTGTAGTGGAGAAACCTTGACTTACTTGACTTGAAATAGAAGATGGATGATGAATTGACGATGAGAGGTATAATAATGAGATTAGATAGATTAAATATGTTGGTAGAATGTAAAAATGAGGTTAAAGATGCTTATTTATAGTCAATTGTGCCCTAGTACCTATTCATACTACATCGCAGGCCGACATGAAGTGAAAATAAATTGTAAATTTCATTTTTTCCCTCTCAAGGGTTAAAAGGGGGCTAGATAAGACCAATTCACCAAGAATGGTGAATGGGTCCCACCTATATGGTAATCATTCACCAAGCATGGTGAATGGGTCCCACAAGGACCATTCCCACACTTATGAAGCTTAGGAGATAGGAAACAAGGTTTAAAATGCTATCTTTTTAGGTGTTTGATCAATTAAAGCCTCAGGATGCACAATATGGGTAAAATAGGGTCTATCATTGATGATGTAAATTTTGAATAAGGCTTGGGACACATATATTAATGTGAAATTGTAAATTAATTTCACTTTACAACACTAAAATTAGGTCCACATAGCCTATAAATGCACAAGAACCAATGTGAATGTATAACTCACATTACAACATTAGTTTATCATTAAGTTTATGTTAATATATTTCTAGATTGATAAAATAATGTTATTAAATATGTTTTATAATGTTGAATTATGAAGAAATAGGTTAATTAAGTCTCGAAAAGAGTGAAAGATTATTACAAGACTTCACAACACCTTTACAAGTCATCAATAAACACATATTATTTGGTTTGCAAGGGTCCAAGATCTAGTGTGGACACATAAAATGCCTCACAACACTAGATTAGGGCCTCATTAAGTTGAATTTATCATGAATTAATCCCATGTCAAGCAAGAGACCCTTTTTCCTATGGTACATTTAGCCTCCACTTTAGTGGGAGAAACTTGCTTCCTCACACTAAAGTAGACATTCAAGAGAGATCCACATGTATGCCAAGCACCCAAGATACAAGATCATACAAAGTAAAGATAAAAGAGAGACAAGGTGAAAGTGATGTACTCACTTTGGGGTGTGAGAAAACCCAAAAAGAAAAAAAAGGTGAGAAACATACGCTAGTTTGTACGCACTCACAAACACAAAACTGGCTATGGGGAAAATTCATGTCACTAGTTGGGCTTCCCACTCAACCATGCCAAAGCTATACCTGTTTGATAACTTTAACAAGGTACCACCAAGCAAAAATGAAATGTTGGTTTTAAATTTCATGAGACAAACAAAATAGGATGGCACCAAAGACATGCAAGTTGTGTTATGCAAGGTGGCCAAGAAATGCAATAGTGTAAAATGAAAATATGTAATGTGAAAGATTGTTCAAAGGAGTCTTGTTTAGTTCATGCAAGGTCAGTCACTTAGGGAACATTGTGTCTAATGTCTCCAAAAGAGGACCAATCAAATAATATTATATTCACTACTTAGGGGATGCAGTGCAACACATCAAACCACCAAGAGGAATGCAATATGTTGAGAAAGATCATATTTATGAAGGACATCACAACCAATGTCATTCAAAAAGTGGAAAATGCATCATGTAAATGAAAAGGCTCAGCTAAGAATACAAATGAAATAATGGTAATGTATGCCACCTCTTTAAAGGAATTGCTACACATCGTTCTATGATAAATCACTTGAAAGTAGAGAAGAAAATAAAATGAATGCATGAGAGTCAACTTGGAAAGCTCTATGCCAAGTCATATGTTTCGAAGGTAGGCTACATCATGCCAAGGGAAGAGAAAGGAAGAGAGTATGTCACATTCGAGTCAGTCTTAAAACATGTCGTCCACATCTCAAGCTTTCTCTTAAATGTTCATGAAAGGTTAATGAAAAAGTCAAAAGAGACAACGACAAGTGACATATAAGAATAAGGCTACCCCTTGCAATGGATGCAAGACATGTAATAGTGAGAATGGAATTATCCTACAACTATTACATGGCAAGGAGCAGCAACTAAGGTTATTGATGTGAATAAGGAGGGATCTTGGAAGAGTTTTGTGTGATAGTATTGATGTTATATGAAGGCTTGTTGATCTCAATTAAACAACAATAACCAATACCATGAGTTATTTTTTGTGTGTTAAGTTCTATAGGGTTACGGATGCCTTTCTCTCGAGCACCACAACCTTTTCCATTATACCCAAATTTTTTCATGAAGTCATATCATTTTCCATAATTCTTTTTCAATTGTGTTGTGGAATCGGGTTGTTGTCTATTGTTATGTTTTTAAAGGATTGTTGAAGAGTATGTGGCATTGTCTAGAGTAGTTGAGGTAGATGCTTTTGAAGGGTTATCCGAATTTGGTGTTGAGAGGATGGTTGGTTGTTCTTGTTGGTTGTTCTTTTGTGTGAGTATTTATTCACCCATAAACAAAGGTGTGAAGTCTAAGGATCCTCAATCATCACCAAATAAGTTAGATGACAATTCCTCATTGTTGTGTGCAATTGTAAGAGTATCTATGTTGGATGTCAGTATTAATGTTGTGAGAGGACTTGTAGCTCTTTTTGCAACATGTAAGCAACTTTCAGGCTTGGGATCAACTTCAAGTTGATAAATTTTATTATTATTGACATATTTCATTTTATGATGGAGGGTTGAAGACACTGCATTCATCTCATGAATCCATGGTCTACCCAAAAGAAGGTTGTATGAAAGTTCATAAGGCATGACATGAATAGGAGTTTGCAAAGTGATTACACCGAGAAGTTTCTTTGTTCTATTATCAAATCCTTGAATAGAAATGGAATTAGGTTTTATTTGTGATGTATCCACTTTCAATCGATCAACAAGGCTCACACTACACACATTAAGTTCCGAACCAGTATCTATAAGAGCAATAATCATGAAAGCCTTACTTTTTTTTTGTAATTCCAAAGGAGGGAGCTCATGTTGGTGAAAAGTAATATCAAGACTATGTTTTGGAACAAGAGTTGTCACATCATTCAAAGTAGTTCCAAAAGGGTTTGTTATTTATTGTAAAGCATTTTGAAGAGTGGTGTTGTAACTTGGTGATGTTTGAAGTAAATCCCAAAGGAAATTTTTCCAAGAGTATTCTTTAGTTGTTCAACAAGATCATGGGTATGTGCAGGATCATCATGGAAAAAAAAGGCCCTTAAGTGGAAAAAAAATCAGAAAAATTAGAGTTAGGAAACTTGACATAAAAATTTGAATAAGTTATCTATATTATTTTAAAAATATGTAAGAATAGAATCTATAGCAAATTGAATGTAGTTTCTAAACTACTAGATTTCTTTAAAAAAAAAAGAAATCTATTTGGTGAAAATTTGAAATTTCAATGCAGTAGTACTTAAATTTCAAGGAAAAAATAAGAAGTAGGTGTCTGTTTGACCACCCTAATCACAATAAAATTATAATATTTTTTATAAGATTTTAGATATAAAAAAAATAAAAAACTCATGTATGACCACCTTAACCTGGTCAAAACTTCATGAAATTAAATTTTTATTTTTTTAATCCTATAGTATGCGAAGCATAGAATGTGACGCATGTTTTCGATTCAAAAGATGTGATATCGTTTGAAAGCTATAGATTTTTTTCAATCAATATATCAATTAGGAATTTAGTCATAATTTGAATAGAAAATGGATAATAATTACTTATTAAATTCAAAGTAGAGAGTAATTTATATTGGTGGAAAGTTGAGAATATCCTTTAAAAACCCTTTTCATTTCATCAATTTGGGTAAAAAAAAGTCATCAACCACATACCCATCATATTGCTAGTTTTTGGCCCATCATGATCCTACACATACCCTCATACTCATTTGTGGGTGGGAGGTAATGAGGAGTACTAGGAAGATTAGGTAAAGGTAATGATGGTTGAATTGGTTGTGGTAGTTGATTATTTTGGGGGTTATATGTATGAGAAACACTATCATCACTAGATTTTTGCGATACATATGTGTTAGGTTGATTAGAGGGATGAAGCAGATGTGAGGGTGGGTAGAGAACAAGTTTAGGTTTATTGGAAGGATGAAGTAGATGTGAGGGTGGGTAAAAGGTAAGTTTAGGTTTATTGGAAGTACAAAGCAGATGCGAAGGTGGGTAAAGGATAATTTTAGGTTGAATATTCTTAATATCTTGTATCAAATGAGATTATTTATTGTCTTTGAATGGGATGCTATCTTTGTCTTGAATAAAAATATCCTCCCTAGGAGAAGAGTTGGTAGAACAACAAACCTCATGTTCATGATAATTAAGGTTTGGTTCATCCAATATAACTTCATCACAAGGGAGTTATTAATGCTTGGATTGTGTTGTTCTATGATATTTTTTCACATAAGATTCTCATGATTTGTAGGGATTGGATTATGTAATACCATAATATCATATTCACTAATGGGAGAGATATAAGGAGAAGGGAAAATTTGATTGTTATCCATAATTTTATTGTCTTGGTTCAAAGCATCTACCATAGTAGGAGAGCTTTGAGAAATGTGACAATCAAGAGAGGCATTACATGTCAAAGCTTCATCACAACTAGTGGAGTCATGAAGGGGAGAACAACTAGGATAGGTGTTAATGATTGGATCTTCTTGTTCAAATAGAGCCTTCCAATTTTTAGAAATATTAGGAAGGAGAGAAATAATGTTATAACTCTCAATCATTGGGTTTCTTAATATCAACATATTCTCCTCACAAATGTGTTTGTTATGATCATTCAGGAAAGTATTGTTACAAGTAGGGGAATTGTTGGGAAATGAATCTATGGTCTCATCATCATGTTGTGTTGTTGGATCATCATGATTACTTAGTGTGAAGTCCTCTTCTTTAGTAATTTCATTTCTAATAGGAGAGGTAAGAGGAGAGAAACAACTTAGATTGTCACAACTCTCATCAATTGGGTCTTCTAGCACTAAATTATCTTCTTCACAAGTGTGAGAGATACTAGGAGAATAATAAATGTAAGTGTTATGATTATCCAAGGTTTCTTTCACTAAACTCACCTCATCCACCAAAGGTGAACTAGGAGAAGGATCTATGGTGAACAAAAAGAAAGGGGAAAGGACCTCAAATTCATATGCCTTGAACAAAAATTGCTCACAATGTGTACTTATATCTAAAAATAGAACATGAAAGATGAGAAGTATAGAATTTTGTAATGAAAACATGATGCAATGATTAATGTACAAACTTGAAAAATAACAATGCAAAAGAAAAGATGCAAATGAAGAATAATGTTTCAGAATTCAAAGGTGACAATTAACTGATTATGATATATAACAAAATGAGAGTATAAAATTGAAAATGAAACTATGCATGAAATGAGTCCATTAATGCTAAATTTCATGAAATACATGCTACATAAATGCAATTAACTTATATATATATAGGTTAAGGTACCAAACAAAAGCCTAAAAAAAGGTTATGAATTTTGTAAAGTGACGTTTTATGGGTCATAAGGGACTGATTCGCCCAGCGTGATGAATGAGTCCCAGTATGAACTTTTTGTAAAATTTCAAAAATTTCAAACTGAGTTTTAGGAATTATAAGAGCCAATATGGAGAACTAAAGGAAAAAGACATAATTTCAGGGAATCTAAATGAATTTAGATGCTACAAATGCAACCTAAATGCATGTTTTATGAATGTAAAATTATAAAACCTAGAATGAAAATGAATCATGGAAATCCTAATGAAAACTAGATCTATAATGAAAGAAACCAAGTTAGAAGATAGAAGTATTTGAAGAGTCAGGTTCACCAAAATGTAACATATATTTTAGGACCCACTGGACTCTCTAACTCATAGGGTTTTTCACCCAAAAGGAGAGAGATTAGATCCTAAAATGCTTATGTTCATTCAAATAAGGAAATGTGTGATGTCATATGATGTAAACGAACTAAGATAAATGCAAAAGATTAATCTATATGATTGAAAACGAATGCAAAACTAAGATTTATTCTTTGTTTGAAAACACAATGTGATATGCAGAAATGAACTAGAAATGAATGCAAAACTTAACAAAAATGAATCAAACTGAAAGTGTGAACCTAGGATATTGGTGGAGGCTGGAAAATACATCTAGAATGCTGCTAATACTAAAATTTAGGCATAGTGGGACTCATTCTCCAAGCATGGCGAATCAGTCCTAGTTCTAGGTGACTATACTAGAGCCTGTTTCTGACAAAACGGTACTCAGAAATGTAAAAATCCAAATTTTTACCTTAGGGTGAGACTCATTAACAAAGGGTGGTGAATAATTCCAGTTTGGAATTTCTAAAAACTCACAAATGGAATCTATGGCTTTCGGGTTGCTCAATCTGCACCTCCAGGTGTCAGGATCTAAAACTATTGAATTTGGGTTTGAAAGTGACTTTTTCTTGATGATTTGACTTGAATGAAGGGAAGAAGACTTGGATGACTTCGAAATGAAATATTCAATGATCCTCAAGCTTTCAAAGGACCTAAATCTGCATACAAACAACACAAGAAGAGAGATTGTTGATTGTTAGGGCATGGGGGTTTGCCTTGGTCAAACCTTATTTAAGTAATTAAACCAAAATGATGAAATAAGTGAATAAGAAATGAAACAATGGATTAGATTAACTTTTAATGATGGTTGATCTTGGATTTCTGCAAAAAAACATGAAAAAACCCCTTGAATGCTTTAGAATGCTAACTTGAAGATCTATAATGGAGAAACCTTGACTTGCTTGACTTGAAGTAGAAGATGGATGATGAATTGATGATGAGAGATATAATGATGAGATTAGATAGATGGAATATGTTGGTAGAATGTAAAAATGAGGTTAAAGATGCTTATTTATAGTCAATTTTTCCCTAGTACCCATTCATACTACATCACATGCCGACATGAAATGAAAATAAACTTTAAATTTCACTTTTTCCCGCTGAAGGATCAAAATGGGGGATAGATAGGATTCATTCACCAAGCATGGAAAATGGGTACCACCTAGATGGGACTCATTCACCACGCATGTGAATGTATCCCATAGGGTCCATTCCCACACCTATGAAGCTGAGGAGATAGGAAACAAGGTTTAAAATGCTATCTTGTCAGGTGTTTGATCAATTAAAACCTCAAGATGCATAATATGGTTAAAATAGGGTCTATCATTGATGATGTAAATGTTGAATAGGGCTTGGGACACATACATTAATGTGAAAGTGTAAATTAAATTGACTTTAGAACACTAAAATTAGGTCCACATAGCCTAGAAATGCGCAAGAACCAATGTGAATGTATAACTCACATCCAACATTAGTTTATCATCAATTTTATGTTAACATCTTACTAGATTGATGAAATAATGTCATTAAATGTGTTTTATAATGTTTAATTAGGAAGAAATAGGTTAATTAAGTCTAGAAAAGTGTGAAATATTATTAGAAGACTTCACAACACCTTTACAAGATGTCAATAAATAAATGTTATTTGGTTTGCAAGGGTCCAAGACCTAGTTTGGACACATAAAATGCCTCACAACACTAGATTAGGGCCTCATTAAGTTGAATTTATCATGAATTAATCCCATGTCAAGAAAGAGACCCTTTTTTCTATGGTACACAAAGTCTCTAATTTTTTTTTTGATTTCTTTTATTTGGTAACTCATAAAGAACCACATTGAGGAAAAATAGATAGAGTAG
This sequence comes from Sequoia sempervirens, assembly GCA_007258455.2. Classification (NCBI taxonomy): domain Eukaryota; kingdom Viridiplantae; phylum Streptophyta; class Pinopsida; order Cupressales; family Cupressaceae; genus Sequoia; species Sequoia sempervirens. Next base: position 100,308,582 of record VDFB02000013.1, read on the forward strand.
GATGAGAGGATTTTCTAGCAAACCTGGAACTTTCCAGCTAAGGAGAGGTATTTCCTATTCCACCTATGCACCTTCCTTTCAATTTTCTCTTTGATCTACATCCACATGTCCTTTAGGCATGTGTTGAATGCAAATGGGATTCCCATGTACCTAACATGTTTTTTTGGGCCTCTCCATTGAAAATCAAATATTTGTAACCACTTTGGATGATTTTTTGACCAACCCAACATTAGGGATTTTTTCTAGAAATATTTGCTCCAAAAGATTTGTAATATATAAGTTATGGTTCCATAGAAAATTCTAAATGTTTTCCTCTTATTTCTCTACAAAAATTATTGTATCATAAGAAAATTGAATATTTGGTAGTGCATTACCTCTTATTTTTGGAGTTACAACAGTGTCTCTTAGTGAGAAGTGTAGTGCATCAGAGGCTATGACAAATAGGGTCGGTGCTAGGGAGAAACCCTGTCTTATAGATCTCTCAAGCATAATTTTCTTAGAAAGTGAGCCATTGATATCCACTTGTGCTGATCATCCTTAAATAAGGTGTACACCATGCTACAAAAATGTTGTGGGAAGCCAAAGTCCTCAAGAGTTCTTCTTAGGAAAGTTCATTCAACACTATCATAAGATTTTTCAAAATCTAACAAGAACATAGCAAAACTTTTCTTGGAAATTTTACTTCATTCCATAGCTTCCCAACTTGTGATGAGGTTCTCTAGAATGTACCTCCCTTTGATGAATCTTTTTTGAGTGTTGTTTATGAACTTTTGAAGTATACGATGAGTTTCAGTGCTAGTACTTTGGCTGGAATTTTGTAGGAGACATTTAAGATAGTTCTTGGTCTCTATTTCTTCATGATTGTTTTGTCTTATTGGTCTCTAGTTCTTCATGCTTGTTTTGTATCATTCTTTGGGTAGTAACCTAATTATTCCTCTTTTGATGTTATCTCCCAAAGACCCTTTGTAAAATTCTTCCATATATACTTGGCACAAATCCTCATAGAACTAGTCTGAAATGGTCTTATAGAACTCAACTAGGAGACCATCAACTCTAATGGATTTATCATTGCTCATAGAGTTGATGGTAGCCTTTATTTCTTCTTTGTTGATATCCTTATCTAGGAACTCAATATCCTCTTTTGAAATTTTTGGGGGGATCATCACTTTAATAAGATTCAAGTTTCATTTCTTCCTTCCTCTATGTCACCTTCAGAGGATAAGAGCTCCTCGAAGAAGCTGAAGAACTGCTTTGAGATATCCTCTTGATTGGTGAAGAGGGTGAAATTATGGAAAATCTAGTCTATTTTTTCTTTAACACCCTTCTCCTTTAAGAATCTAAAAAATAGTTAAATGATCCCTTATCCTTGTTTTCTAGACAATTGCTTTTGGCTCTTATTTTTAGGCCTTGTAGCTTGTGGCCTTGAAGCCTTCTGAGGCAATTCTTTTCCATTACTATTTCCTTGTTAACATTCTCATCAGTTGGATTATTTTGTAATCTTCTTTTTGTTATCAACAACTCTTCTTGGAGGAGGTTTTCCTCCCCCCTCTCTAGTGCCATGTGCTTTATAATTGTTTGGCATAATATTTTCCACCCATTTGTATTGTTCTCCCACCTTTGGGTTACCCTTTCCCTCCCAAGGATATTTTTGTTTATTTCCCTAAGGGTGTAGATGGAAGCCTTGCATCTCTCAACTATTAGTAGGCTAACATTGAGGATGAATTTTTGTCCATTTCTCCTTTCTTTTTTCCTTTCTAAGTTCAAGATTAGGGTGGCTTTAATCAGGTGGTGGTCATAGATTGGGTAAGGATAGACCATCACACTCTAGCACCCATCTAGAGGGGTGAAGTTGTACCAATCTTTGTTTACATAGAATCTATATAATCTGTAGAAGATCCATTTTCATCCTTTCTATGCATTATGTTAGCATAATTGTCTATATAAAATTGTTAGTGGCTAACAAAGACAAGAAGGATAACTATTCGATACTATTAACTAACTATTTCTATTAACATTTAAACCATTTTCTTGTATCTGTCATCCTCATTGATCCTTTGTATGAATGTGTTGGAATATCTAATTTTGAGAAGCAACAGGAAATTCCATTTAATGCATAGTTAGATGAGATATTTTGGGATCCTCCAACACTCTATCGTGTCTAACAACCATGCTAGCCAGCTAATGTTTTGGTAGAAAATTAATTATGGTGGTTGAATTTGAATTGGGCGGTAGTTGTTTGGAAAGGGAAACAACTTAGACAAAATAAGAATAGAATGTTTTTCTATAGGAGAGATAGTAGAGTTACTTTTTGTAGCAAAAAACAAGGAGGAATGGTCAACATAATAGAAAAGGGAATGTTTAAGGGAACCTGCAACAACAAAAGACATTGACAAAGAGTTGTGCTTCAGTGCTCTGAAATATCAATAACATTCAGCATCACACAGAAAGCTCGAATGCACCAGAATATACACAATATTTTGTATGAAGAATATATAGAGCTTTAGCTCTGATTTTTTTTTTTGTGTAATCATTTTGAATGTAATTATTTTTTTCAGAATGAATGAAATAGAAAATATTATGCCTCCTTTTCTTGTTATCTCTTTGTTCTTTGTTTTCATTCTTTTCCCATTGTAGTTGGGTTCTTTTTCCCAATAGACTAGTATCAAAGCCCTATGTTTTATTGGAATTTAGTTTGTTAAATCCCTAGCTTTGTTCCTAGGCATGCATGACATAACCCCAATTTCTAGATATTTGGGAACACCCTAGTTTTCTAGGTAGTGAAGAAAATCCTTATATTTTTTCCGAGTATTTGCATTTTCACCCATTTAGAAAAATGGCTAGAGATAATAGGAGTTGTCAACAACCGCCTATATTTGATGGTAAAAATTATGACATCTTGGCAAAGAATATGAAAACCATTTTAGTAGCAAATGACTTGTGGGAGTTAGTGGCAAATAGGTTCAGATATGTGACTGACCCAAATTTATTTACAACATTGAGCAATGCTCAAAAGAATCAGTTGAAGGATACAAGAAAAAATGATGCCAAAGCCCTTAGTCTAATTGAGGCAGCCTTGATAGAGGCTATCTTTCCTCAAATAGTAACAACTAGTTATGCAAAAGAAGCATGGTAAATACTTCAAACCACCAACAAAGGGACTGAGAAAGTTAGATCAGTGAAACTCCAGTTGCATAGGAGAGAATTTGAGACAATGTAGATGAAGGACAAGGAGTCCATTTTAGATTTCCATACTGGGGGTCTCCGCCTTGGTTAGCCAATGGAGGGTAAATGGAGAAACCATGGAAGAGAAGAAGATTGTGGAGAAGATTCACAGAAGTTTACCCACAAAATTTGACCCAGTGGTTATTGCCATAGAAGAGGCAAAGGACCTCTCAAAAATGTTAGTTGATGAGTTAATGGGTTCACTTCAAACCCATGAGCAACACCTAAATAGGTCTACATAGTCTTCCTAGAAACAAGCCTTCAAATCTCAAGCCAATGTGAGAGGTAGGGGAAGAGGAAGAAATGGAAAAGGAAGAGGTCAAAGAGGTAGAGGTAGAAGCAACTCTAGAAGAGGAGGCTCAAATAGTCAAGAGGAGGCCAACACCTCCCAATTAGACTTCCAAAACACAAAGAAAAATAACAGCTCAAATCAAAGATTTGTTAAGAGCAATGTGTAGTGTTACTATTGCCACAAGTATGGTCACTATGCAAGTGAATGTAGGAAAAAAAAACATGACCAAGGGAGTCAAAATGAAAATGTGGCAAATGAGAACAAGGCTAAAAATGAAAAAAATATCACAAGTGTTTATTGCATGCAATCTTGTAGAACAAGGCAACACTGAAGTTTAGTATTTGGATAGTGGGTGTAGAAACCACATGAGTGGTAATAGAAATTTATTTGCCTCCATAGAAAACAACATTAAGTCTAAAATTAAAATGGGGAACAATGAGAAGGTTCCAGTCATGGGCAAGGGCATATTGTGCCTACAAACCACACATTCTGAAGAAAGATAGCTCCATTCCATCTTTTATGCCCCAGGTATGAAACAAAATCTCTTGAGCATTAGAAAGATGGTCCAAAATGGTTATAAAGTGCTAATGGAGAAAGGGGAATGCATCATCTATGAGAAAGATAGAAGCAAGAAAGTTATGGTAGTGGTTCAAATGACAAAGAACTGAATGTTTCCCCTCAAAATGCAAATCTCACACACAATCAACAAGCTTGCAATAGTTAACCTTCAAAACAGTCATCCAAGACCCATCCAAGCTTTGGAATTTGAGGTATGGGAATCTAAGTTATTATAGTTTAAATCTTCTAGCTAAAAAAGATATGGTTAGGGACCTACTAGCAATTGTAGAGCCCAATGGAAAGTGTAAAGCATGTATCTTAGGTAAACAACATAGGAAAGCCTTTCAATCAGGGAATTCTAGGAGAGATACAGCACCATTAGAGTTGGTGCATTAAGATTTTTGTGGTCCCATGAAGACCCCAACTCTAGGTGGAAATGTTTATTTCATGACACTCATAGATGATTATTGTAGAAAAATTTGGGTGTATTTTTTGAAGAACAAATCAGATGCATTTGAGAAGTTCAAGGAGTCTAAGGCCTTGGATGAAAAGAAAAGTGGCCACTATATCAAAGTCCTTAGAATGGACAAAGGGGGAGAGTATATCTTTCAAGATTTTATGAATTTTTTCAATTCTCAAGGCATACAAAGACAAATCATAGCCTGATATACTCCACAACAAAATGGAGTGGCTAAAAGAAAGAATATAACCATCACAGAGATGGCAATAAGCATGTTGAAGGAAAAAGGTTTTTCTACTGAATATTAGGGTGATGCTATAGCAACAATGGTCTAAATCTTGAATAGGTGCCCCACAAAGGTCGTTCGTGATAGTATCCCACAAGAAGAGTGGAAAAAATTCAAATTGAGTGTTGAGAATTTGAGAATATTTGGATGTTTGGCATATGCACTCATGCCAAAAGAGAAAAGACAAAAAAATTATGACAAAGGTGAAAAATGCATTTTCATAGGCTATAGTGAATAATCCAAAGCCTGCAGATTGTATAATCCCATCACCAAGAAAGTGGTGATCAGTAGGGACATTGAATTCATTGAAAATGAGTCATGAGATGGAATAGTGGACAAAAATATAGGTATTTCTATCTCAATACCTTTTTAGGATGAAGAAGCTACAGAATGAAGATGTGTCAAAAATCTACAACAAGGTAACAATTCAAAAAATATTAGCAGTAGATCCATAAATTCTCAGTAGAGAAGTAGCTCCAGAAATTTCCAACAGGGTAGATGGATCAAAAACTTTCAGTAGGGAAGTTGCTCCAGAAATTTACAATAGCAATCTTCTTCATCAGTCTGGCCATCAAGCAACTTCAGAAATTATGACCCTACACTTGCATCATTGACGCCACAGAAGACTAGAAGCATGAGGGAAATTTATGACAACACAAGGTATAATGACTTTGATGAGAATTCATATTTTTCTTTTTTTTTGATAGTGATCCAATGTATTTTGAAGAAGTCGTGAAAGAAGAAAAATGGTATAAGGGCATGGATGAAGAGGTGGATGCTATAGTAAGAAACTTGAGACATGGGAGCTCACCGATTTACCTAAAGAGAAATCAATCATTGGTGTTAAGTGGGTAAGACCAAATGTATTGTTGATGGTAAGGTTTGAAGGCATAAAGCAAGGCTAGTTGTTAAGGGATACAAACTACAGCCTGGAAGAAACTAGGATGAGACATATGCACCAGATGCAAGGCTGGAAATAGTGCAGGCAATCCTAAGAATTGCAGCCCAGCATGAATGGAAAGTATTTCAAATGGATGTGAAATCAGCCTTCTTGAATGGAGTAATGAAAGAAGAGGTGTATGTGGAGCAGCCGCTTGGCTATGAAGTCCCAAGGAAAGAAGACAAGGTCTACATGCTCCAGGAATCTCTTTATGGGCTAAAACAAGCACCATGGGCATGGTACAACAAAATTTTTTCGTACCTTCTGAGCAATGGCTTTCACAAAAGAGGTAGTGAGCCCACACTCTACATCAAGGTAACCAATAGTGAGATTATTATTGCTTTTTAGTATGTAGATGATTTAATTTTCATAGGGAATAGTAATCTTTTCATTGTTGATTTCAAAGAGGCAATGAAAAATGAGTTTGAAATGATAGACCTAGGTTTGATAAAATATTTCCTAGGGATAGAGGTCCAACAAAAAAATCATGAAATCTTTATTTCACAAACAAATTATGCTAAAAAAATATTGAATATTTTTAGAATGTTGGACAACAAACCAACCCCAACCCCAACAACTATAGGTCTAAAATTACGCAAAGAGGACAGTAGCAATGATGTTAACCCAACTCTATATAAGATCATGGTTGGAAGCCTCATGTACTTGACAACAAAAAGAACTGATTTGATGTACATGGTAAGCTTGTTTTCTAGGTTCATGGAGCAACCTAAGGACACACACTGGCAAGTAGGAAAAATAATTCTAAGGTATGTCAATGGCACGAAAGGCTATGGCATTATGTACACTACCTCCAATGAGTTTTAGCTAGTTGGGTACATAGACAATGATTGGGAAGGAAATATAGATGACATGAAGAGCACATTGGGATATTTGTCCCACATGGGTTTAGGAGAAATATCATGGGCATCAAAGAAATAGCCCATAGTTTCACTCTCCACAGCTGAAGTAGAGTACATAGTAGCAAATGCAACAACATGTAAGGCTATTTTTCTTAGAAGAATCCTCACAGATTTGAATCAGCAGCAAGAATATGGTACAACCATATTTTGTGACAACATGTCTTCTATTGCATTGACTAAGAATCCCATCTTTAATGGACAAAGCAAGCATATCGAGATCCGATATGATTTCATAAGGGAGTTGGTAGAGCATGGAGAGATTCAACTTCAGTACTACAGATCTGAGTAGCAGCTCGCTGATATTTTCACAAAGGAATTTTTGAAAGAATCCTTTGAATGCCTAAGAGATAGGCTTGGTATGAAGGAATGCGCTGGATATTTAATTATGGAGAATTCATAAGAAGCATTGATGCTTCAGAAATTCAATTCTAGAAACTGAGAAAGGTGCAAAAAATTAGAACATGTGCAAATAGGTATGCTCTAGAAACATTGCACTAGTGCTCTAGAATTTTTTATCTGTTGCTCCAAAAATTTTGTAGAGTGATGAAAAATAGGGACCGGTGCTTTGGAAACTTTGCTCCAGAAATTTTAAATGATGATGAAAAACAAGAAGGCTCAAAATTAAGGGGGGGTGTTGGAATATCTAATTTTGAGTAGCAATGGGAAAGTGCATTTAATGTAAAGTTAGATGAGGTCCATTGGGATCCTCCAACCCCTCTGTTGTGTCTAACAACCATGCTGGCTAGCTAATTTTTTGGTAGAAAATTAATTGTGGTGGTAGAATTTGAATTGGGCGACAGTTTTTTGGAAAGGGAAACAAAGACAAAAGAAGAATAGAATGTTTTTTAGTAGGAGAGATAGTAGAGTTAGTTTTTGCAACATCAATCAAGGAGGAATGTTCAAAAGAAAAAAAAAGGTAATGTTTATGAGAACCTATAGTAGTAGAAGAAATTGACACAGAGTTGTTCTTAAGTGCTTTAGAATATCACTAGCACGCAACATCACACATAAATCTCAAATGCGCTAGAATATACACACTATTTTGTACGAAAAATATACAAAGCTTTAGCTCTATTTTTGTTTTGTGCAATCATTTTGAATGTAATCTTTTTTGTGAATGAATTAATTAGAAAATATTCTTCTTCCTTGTCTTGTTGTCTCTTTGGTTTGTCTTTTCATTCTTTTCCCATTGTAGTTGGGTTCTTTTTCCCAACAAAATGTATCTAAATGGTGTTTGAATAATACAATCAATTACATTCACTTCATTTGGTATCAGAGCAACAAACAATTATGGGAGTTGGAAATGGAGGTTTCATCGGTAGAGACTATAGTGATTGAATGTTGATGTATTTTATTTCCACTCTACCTCTCCTCTACACAAGTGTACGTTTCCTCTAGTATCATCATTTTTTACAAACTTGTCAATCAACTATTCACCGATCAATTCTATTTTTTCATAATCCATGATACAAGAAATTCATATACATTCTTCAGCAATTAGCCCATCCTCTTTTCCTTAAAAATATATGAAAAGGTAAAGCATTCATTTTTCACTAGATTGTGTGATGTAGATCTGATATAACATTGGATATTTGATATTTTATTTTATGGCATGGGCTAACAAAATGTTTCTCTTCACTTCATGCAACTAGTGTTTCTGGATGGAGAGAAGTACACATTATTGATTTTTGGCATATGTTATGCAAGCCAAGAGTTGTCTCTATCATGTCATTGTTCCTTCATTATGACAGTTGTTGATTGATAGGATGATCATTCTGAAGAATAGGTGTATTCAGGGAAACAATATGTATTCATGTTGAATGAAAGCATTGGATTATGAGGTAATGTCTTGGGCATAAAAGATTTAACAAAAGTTATTTTTCATTTGTTTCCCAATTGTAAATTTTAGCGGATCCCATTTTAGTTCATGATGGCAGCCATTCATTGACCTATTTACACAAAAAATTGGTGACATAAATTCCATTAAAGAAACATCTCAAGGAATACTAGTATTGTAGCATATAAAAGACATATTTATTCTCTCGCAATAGTTCGGACTCTCAGAATAAGAATTGAAACAACATTAGAAAGATGTGATATTTCCCATGAGAAGAAAAAAATACAGTGGTAAAGGTGGCTTCCTAATAGTAGGTAATACTTTAGTTTTAAGAAATATTAACAACTAGAATGAAAAGGTTATACTCCTCAATCAATAGGTGTTAGGTGGATGATTTGTAACATTGCACTATTTGTTGAATCTAAGCTTTTTGTTATTGGTTAATTAAAGATGAATGGTCTACCTATCAAAGGAGTTAACCAAGTTTATGTGATTTCCATTTCCATAAAGATTGATGTGAGTGGGGTTGATGTAAGAAAATTTGATGATAAGTATCTTGAAAGGAAGGCACTAGTTGAACAAGTACTCAAGGTTAAAGAAGTTATTTTTTATTTGATGCATTACTTGAATGCTAGATTTTCTCTAAGATCAAGAATGAAGCCTCATGAGTTTGTACTTTAATTCTTCACTTTATTGGAGGCTAGTGGCATCAAAGGATGGAAGAATTTCAATCATCTCAAGTTAGCTTGTTGCTTTGAGATGATGCTTTGCATGAGAAGCATTTATTACTTTAATTTTTTTCTTTTCCTTGTTATTGCTGATAAATTTGAACAATACATATATTGTGAAGTTTTATTTTTGGAGAGAGGTAAGGGATTTTTTATAGATCTCAATATGGATGGTTGTCTAGTGAGAACTCGAGGTTGTGATCTGAATTATACCCTTACGAGGGTCATCAAACAACTTGATGGAGCCATGTGTTTAGAGAGCTCAATATGGATTGTTGCCGAATGATTTGAGGAATATGTGATTCAGGAGTTCATGTGAGGAAGAATAACTGGAGAATTTATCTAGGGGCTACACCTTTATGAGGGTGAAGAGATAGCTTGATGGAGCTCTACATGGTTGACGATTTGTTTCTTCAATGAAGATCTTCACAAAGATGGATATGTATATATATATATTTTAATCAACAAGTTTTGATATGTAAGCCTTAAGGGGGGTCCCTTGGTAAAGTGAATAAGATATTTTAGGGGATACTTTATAGGAACAATGTAATAAGTGGGGAATCTTAGCATAGTCACCTATATGGTGCAGGTGCACCAAAGCAAGAAAATACCTCAAGCAGACAACTTCAAGGTTTGATTTCAAAAATGTTGATCTAATGTTGTAACAAGGTAAAATGAATTTTTTTGAGATTGTAATAGGTCATAGTTCATCATTTTAAGGTTATTCGGCAATAAATGTTAAAGTTGCAAAATATTGACAAAATGTTGCCAAGACAATTTTGTAAAATGCAAAAATTGCTAAATAGAGGAAGATGAAGGGATAGGTAGTTGAAGAATCAATTTTAGGAATTTAAATTGCTTTATAAAGGTATTTTGAACCTTCACAAATCTCAGGGAATGTTGATAATTTCATGTATGAATGAAGTTCCAATGAAAAATATATTTTTCTCTTAATTTTATATATTTTCTTGGTTATCAGGCCATTGTATGACCATATTTGTGTAAGAAAACCTATCCTCCTTCATTGGTAACTGAAGTCCTATGAATCAAATTGAATTTTCATTTTTTTTCATTTAAAACCATTAAGATTTGTGAAAGATATGAGAAAATTTGTCTTGGTGGGTTGAAACCCTGAACAAGGGTAACTAGAGGGTAAGAAATTTGTGTTTCTTCAACTTTAACCATTAGAAATTTCTCTAAATTGGTGTAGAGATATTTTTTTATGTATTTTAACATATTCCAAAGTTTTAGTACATGAGAACAAGGTTTGGGGTAGTTTCCATGATGCCCTAGCTTTGAAAATTATGAAAATTTAGTAAATTTGGGTCCACAATGGTGATTTTGAGATATTTAATGATAATACGTGAGTCATTTTGGAATAACAAGGTTTTGAAAGGTTTTTTATGATGTTTTTATCCCTTCTTAGTTATTTATTGGTGAATTTATAAGTTGTGGCCATTGTTTATATGACTTTCATGTTAAGACAGTTTGGAGACATTCTTATTTTTGGTCAAGAATTGAAGGTTTGAGATAGGTCTTTGATAAAATGTTATGAAAAAAGAATGGAGATAGTTTATTTGATTTTTCTAGATGTATTTGAGCATGTTTGAAGCATCTACAAGGGAGAATGGGCTTGGGAATTTAGTGTTGTTTTGTTGATGAGGCCTAAATGGCCTAATGTTGATTTGGACAATCCACTTTGAAAATTTCTTACAATTGAGTTTCCTAAGTTGGAAATAGGATTTGAGAAGATCTTTTGATTTTTTTCAAAGTGTTTTGAAGGTCTTAAACAAATTTAGAAGTTTGATTACAAGTTTGAGTGATTGAGTTTAGTGTTTGTGAAGGGAAAAGTGAAATATTGATGAGAAAATCAAACAAAAAATGCTTTGAGATTTGTCAAATTAGGTTGAGTGAGGTTGTTTCTTCCTTTTATTACATTAGTTTAGTATCAGAGCACATATAATGTCTAGGCTGGTGATTTTTAGTTTTTTGCTTTGTGTGTTTGTGGTTGTGTGTAGGTTGAGAAGATAACTTGGTTGTTGCCAAGATAAGGTAGGGAAAGTTGAGAAAAAGTGGATGCAAGAAGAAGCTTTCCTGAAGAGAAAAGATGGAGATCTTGAGAAGAGATTTGCAGGAAAAGGAAGAAAGGAAAAAGAGAAAGAGGCAAGAGAAATTTGACAAAGAGATATTTGAGTTCAAGCAAGAGATGAGAAGGTTAGAAAAAGAGTTCCAAGAGTCCATGATGAAGATGGAACATATGATTAAGTAGATGAAAATTTGGCACTTGAAGATTAAGAAAGGAGTTACATGGTGCATAAATAATATATTCAAAAGAAGGATAAAACAAGCCAAGTTAGCAGCTGATAAACAAGAAGAAGAAGATATGCAAATAAAAATAATGATGAAGTGGATTGAAGATGAATTCCTTGAAGGAGTAGAAGACCTAATAATCAAGGGGGAAGAAATCATAGTTACATGGAAAAAGAAAGAAGGTAAAGTGGTCATTTATCAATTCTTTGTTATGATGATGATTTTGATGGGATATAGGCCCAATTCTAAAGTGAATAGGGAGAAACAAGATACTGAGATGCATCAAAGCATAGTGAATCTGATTCTAGTTGGCAAAACAAAATGGAAGCAAGTTGGCATTGACCAAATCAAACCAAAATTGAAGATGAAAGTTGTTGCAGGGCATAAAATACTACAAGGAGGAGAATTTGATGATCCAAGAGGACTTGAATGTTTTTATTTGGTCAGGAGAATGGTGCAGGTGCACCCAAGCAAGAAAATTCTTCAAGGAGGAAACCTCAAGTTTTGATTTCAAAAATGTTGATCTAATGTTGTAACAAGGTCAAATGGACCACTTTGAGATTGTAATAAGTCATAGCTCATCATTTTAACGTCAATGGGCTTTAAATGTTAAAGTTGCAAAAGATTGACAAAATGTTGTCAAGACAATTTTGTAAAATGTAAAAAATGCTAAATAGAGGATGATGAAGAGATAGGTAGTTGAAGAATCAGTTTTATGCATTGGAATTTCTTTATAAAGGAATTTTGAAGCTTCAAAAATCTCAAGGAATGTTGGGAATTGACTGTATGAATGAAGTTCCAATGAAAAAATATAGTTTTTTGTTAATTTTATTTATTTTCTTGGTTATCGGGCAATTGTACAGCCATATTTGTGCAAGAAAACCTATTCTCCTCCATTGGTAACTTAATCCCTATGAATCTAGTTGAATTTTAATTTTGTTTCATTTAAAACCATAAATATTTGTGAAAAATATGAGCAAATTTGTCTTGGTAGGTTGAAACCCCAAACAAGGGTAACTAGAGGGTAAGAAATTTGTGTTTGAAATTTCTCTAATTTGGTGTAGAGATATATTTTATGTATTGTAACATATTCCAAAGTTGCGGTGTAGGAGAACAAGGTTTGGGGCAGTTTCCATGATGCCCTAGCTCTAAAAATTGTGAAAATTCAATAATTTCAGTGCACAGTGGTGATTTTGAGACATTTAATGATAATATGTGAGTCCTAGAATAGCAAGGTTTTGAAAGGTTTTTTAGGAGTTTTTTGATCCCTTCTTTTTTATTTATTGGTAAATTTATAAGTTGTGGCCATTATTTATTTGACTGTCATGTTAAGACAATTTGGAGACATTCTTATTTTGGGTCAAGAATTGAAGGTTTGAGATAGGTCTTTGATAAAATGTTATGAACAAATAATGGGAGATAGTTTATTTTATTTTTCCAGATGTATTTGATCATTTTTGAAGCATCTACAAAGGAGAATGGGCCTGAGAATTTATTGTTATTTTGTTGATGAGGCCTAAATGGCCTAATGCTGATTTGGACAGTCCACTTTGAAAAGTTCTTACAATTGAGTAACTGCCTAAGTTGGAAATGAGATTTGAGTTGATCTTTTAATATTTTTGAAAGTGTTTTTAAGGTCTTCAAGGAATTTGGAACTATAGTTGCAAGTTTGAGTCGTTGAGTTTAGTGTTTGTGAAGGGAAAAGTGAAATATTGATGAGAAAATCAAACAAAGAATGTTTTGAGATTTTTCAAATGAGGTTGAGAGAGGTTGTTTCTTCCTTTGCTTACATCACTATATTACATTATCAATGGATAACAATGAAAGGAAGCATAACTATTTGGTACTGTTAACTAATTGTTTTTGTTAATAGTTAAACTATTTTCTTTTATCTATCATCATCATTGATCCTTTGTATAAATGTATCTAAATGGTGTTTGAATAATACTTGAACAATTACATTTGTTTCACATTGCACTAGGTATATAACACACAAACTTATACTGGTATTTTGTCTTCTCTAGGGGATTTATAAAATTTTGTTTTCTTTTGAATCTCATCCATAAGTATTTTTCATTCTCTTTCCAATTCATGCAAAGGCCACCTATTTTATATTCAATGTTTTGCACCATACTTAAGTCCCTCCCAAATATCCAAGGGATATCAAAAAGGGTTGCAATCCATTTCTAGAGTTTAGAACGTTCTCCATAGTTATTTGGAGCATAGATTAAGAAAATACCAAATTTTGCTTCTTCTTTCTCAAAGGTTTCCCAAACTTCCCTATTACATGGGGATGTCGAACTTCCGATGAGATAAGATGCCCTTAGACTTTGTCCATTAGTATAAAAGTTTCCCCCTTTCCTTTATCATGTTTGGAGACCAAGGTGGAGGAATTATTCCAAATAAATCTCAGATTGGTTTCAAGAGTGAATCCAATAGCCTTTATTTCTTGTAGGAGCACAAAGTATTTGTCCTTTTCCATGTTAAGAAACCTCCTCACTAGGTATTTCCTATCTAGGTATTCTAGACCCCTCACATTCCATGAAGTGTAATTAATGTTCATTAGCAATAGGAATTGAATAGGTCTCTTTGTATTTCCTAAACATCTCAAAATATTTATAAGAGTCCCCAGTTTCCAATATCTTGGTGCTTGGGGTAGGAAGCACAATTCTTATCTTTTTTATTTTGTTCTTACTTAACATGAGACTACAACCATTGATCTTTATGAAAAAAACTTTCTTCTTGCCTCTTCTTTTTATGCCTAGTGGGAGGTTCATAGCAGCCTCTTGATTTTCAATAGTGGCATGCTCATCATCCAAGCACCTAATAGGTCATGTTGGTTCACTATCCTTTTTTAAGCCAATCGTAGGTGTTTTATTAGTGTTTATTTATATTTTTTCCCACTTGATTATCCCCTTTAAGTCTTGAGTAGTCCAGAGCAACATCACTTCTTTTTATCAAAGAGTTTATAATTTCTTACATTTTGTTCACACTTTCAATGACATGATCTGAATTCCTTTTTCCATTCCCCACTATGCTGGAATCCCCTCTATTTATTTTTGGGGTATCCAATTCATGGTTTCCAACCTTGTAGTTGGGTTCCCTTAGGTTACTATCTCCTATTAGTACCTCCTTCCCATCAATGCTAATACTTGTTATAGAGTTTTCCTTCAACCTAGTGCTCAAGGTTGAATGAGCTATAGTGCCTTGGGGGTATCCAACACCACATTGGAGACCACTATGATTTGTATTTCTCCCTTCAACATTGCCGCTTGTATCCCCTTCAATTGTGCCCCCTCTTTTTGTCTTGCAACTAAAGCAAGAACATTTCCTTCACCCACTTATAATAGGGGGTTGAAAGGGTTACCCATTGTTACAAGGTTTGGAGGAGTAGGGGTTGGGGTTGAAAGATCAATGAACACCTCATGGGGGGGTGGGGGACTAAGAAGAGGATTCCAAAAGAAAGCCTATTATTTGTTTAATTATGACATTTCAAGGATACTGGGGGTTGTTTAGGGTTTCTACCCACATCGGCTTCATTACCAGCATCTGATTCTGGAACACCATTTGGTTTGCTAAAGTTAGGGATACCCTTAGTTTTGTTTTTTTGAATGATAGGAAATTTATTTCTTGAGAGGCCTTCACATCTACGCAAGCAACAAGTGCCAAGGTTTCCTAACATTTCAATTTGGCATGAGTGAATCCCATAATCCATGTGAATATCTAAGAAATATAAAACTTCCTGACTCAGAGGGAGGGAAGTTAACACCCTTATGTTCATATCTGAGAGGGAAACCCTTAGATTATCCACCCGTAATATAGTGCTAGATAGTGCCATATATGGATCTTGAGGGGTTTCTTTTACTAGGATCCATCTAGGGCTAGATAGTGCCAAAATTTCTTTCATGCTTTCCCTGTGTCCCTATGTTATAGCCCTAAAGATGCTTTTCATCACTTTCCAAAATTGGTTTTTGGTTATTTTATATTGCATTTCATGATTTTTCAAGAAAACAAGAAATAAACCTTTTTGAATCATTCGACATAAAGACACTGTGATTCCCATTTTTATGCCAAATTTTTTTGAAGAAATTATATCCAAAAAATTCCTAGGAGTATTATTTACATCCACAACAACAAAGAAGAAATCTATGTTTTTGAGCTTTTCCCTTTCCAAAACAATAAAAATTTTCATGGCACTATTTGGAGGAAAAGGGAGTCTCAATGGAAGGGGAGAGGAGTCCTTACCTCTTTCCTCATGAATGTTCTCAAATCCCTTGCCATCGTTGTAGGAGACTGCTTCAAATCTCACCCCTGTTATGATAGGAGTAGATTTGTCAACCACGACTTCCTTGAAAGTTTTGTTATTTTACTCAATCACCAAGTACGAGCCAACACCATTATCAGGAGGGTTGGGGGCTTACATTCCCCCATCCATAAAGTCTTCTAAATCCTCCAGAGCCCTGCAAAGAGGAGTGAATGCAAGGTACACAGGTTGTACTTGGGGGAGGATAGCCTCCCACAAACACTTGGATAGAAAATCAAAAATCAACTACAACCAACTTGCAGGACCCAATTTCTTAAAACAATATTTTTTTTGGAAAAAAATAAATTGGTAAAACTAGCTTTGGGTTAGCTACTTTTCACTTACAATACATTAGAATTTAAATAGGAAAGGGTATGAGATTAACTTGCAACCTAAAAGGTGAGTCATTCAACCTTGGATCAAATTTATTTTGGGGGTTTGAAATGTATTTTGATGAAATAAAATGATGTAGCTGATTAACTAGGAAGATGCAACATTCTATCATGAATTATGGAAAACTGGAAAATGATAGATAAATTTGAGTTCCAAAAAAGAGAAAGGTAGATAAAGACATATCAGACATGCGAATTTGAGATAGATTTTACTGTACAAGGGTGCCCAGGGTGCCCTAGAGTAGTGATCTAAAATTGAAATCTACTTTCACAGTCCTCAAGTCCTTGGACAATGGCTTCTTCATTTTAGATCTTATGGTTGAATCTTCATATATTGCTAAGATAATTGGGTTTTCATATCTTGTAAAGTTTTAGGGCTTGAATGCATAAATTATAAAATTGACTTCAATCTTCTTTCAATCTATTGTAGATCTATAATATGCACACACAAAAGGAGAGGAAGGGTTGTGTCATATAGGGGCTTGCCTTAGTCAAACCCCATGTTGGTATTTCTACCTCCTCAATGGAAAAATTTCTAATCAAGAGAGCTTATCGTTTTAAGGGATAGAAGCTAAATGACAATGGGGTAATGGATTAACAACTTGTTGCAGCTCACCAATTAGATCTGATCTCCTTTATGGATTGATGGCATACTCATCACCTTCAAGGATTGATCATTTCTTGGATTCATTTGATTTGATAACTTACAAGTTTTAGTACAGACAAAAAGTACATGTAAGCATGAACATAAACTCACATAACATATGAAATGATGCTTGAATGATGAAGTACATTGTAATAGTCTTGATAATTCTCCTCTTGATTGTCCTTGACTAATTTTTCGGATCTTTAATTTTCTCAATAATTCCCTCTTGTTGCTTCTATAGGATCTCAA
The DNA here is from genome assembly GCA_007258455.2 of Sequoia sempervirens. NCBI lineage: Eukaryota > Viridiplantae > Streptophyta > Pinopsida > Cupressales > Cupressaceae > Sequoia > Sequoia sempervirens. The sequence goes on from VDFB02000013.1 coordinate 100,325,725, forward strand.
GTGATGAAATGACTAGCTATTTATATGCAATTAATCTATTTTTATCACAAATAAAATCTTGATAGTCAAAATTTAAGATTTTAAATTCAAATAATAAATCACCAACTATAACATATTTAAATTTGGGGCCAAACTAAGAGGAGAAGGGCACCTAGAACACCCTTGTCTAGAACCACTTTTTTGGGATTTGAAAAGCTAGGGTAAAATATTAAATGTATACTTTGGTTTTTCACATTGGGTGTTTCAATAAATGTTTAAAATGAGCCATGGAATGCATAATATAGGAAATTTGGTGCATAATTACGCACAAACCCTTAGGAGGGAGTCAAACATAGTGTGAAATTGTCAAGGGTGAAAATTTACAATGCTAAAAATGATAATTGGATTCAAAGGGTAATGGGATGTTGTAGCTATCATTCTTTTCTTTTAATTATAAGTGTATCTTCTTCTACAAGTTTTACTCTAAAAGAGACATATATCATGGTAATCCTCACTCTCCATAACTCTTTCTCATTCTAGTAAAAGAGTTTTTTTTGTTTTTAAAACACCTTAAGAGCTCTAGTTCTATTACTGGATTTTATATTGTGCAAGGTATGGATCCACTTTACCATATTCAATTTTTGGATGACACTTATTTGATAGTCAATGCCACTATTGATGATGTTATTGCTATTAGGTGAGCTATTGATATTTATATCAACACATCTAGTCATCTCTTCAATGAATAAAAGTCTAAAGTTCAAATTTTTCTATACTAACCCTCATCTTCATGAATAAATTAGTAATATTATTCATTTCCAAGCTCCTTTAAAATAGTTGGGTATCCCTATTTCCCCTACTTATTTCAAAAATTGACTAGAAAATTTTATGTTGGACTTTGTTTAATCTGATATTAGCCATGGGCGTATAGATACATCTCTTTGGATGGTTGTATAATCCTTATTAAACCTATGATTTGAGTTGTACACCTTTATAGATTTATGGCTCTTGCAACTACAAAATGAATTCTCCCTCGTTTGAAGTTATGTAAAATGAGAAAGTTTCTTCAAAAAGGAAATTCAAAATAAAAAAGGAATTTAATCAATTGCAATAAGATTTGTTAGCCTAAGGAGATAGGTGGTTTAGGTACGAGATCTTCCCTCCTTAATAATATAGTTCTAGTAGCCAAATAACATTAAATACATGGTGTGTCGATATAACCTTATGAGAAATAATTCTTAATCTAATTTACCTAAAAATGGATAATCATACTTTCATCCCTAGAATGTGAACCCTTGGTAGAGGTTCTCAGATATGAAAAATTATGGAATTTGATTATAGTTTGATTATAGTTATCCTTTCATAGATTTTGGGGAAGATAAACCTTTATCTTTTATAGGTTGATGTATGGAACCAACATATCCCTCTTTGTGTGGAATTCCTTGATCTCTTGGAGTTAAAAAATAAATGTATTAAAGTGGGTTAGATTTTAGATTTTTTTTCTATACCTATTCATGCAAGATGGTATGAAGATTTAGAAATAGAAACTTAAATATATTTGAATAGGTCAGTAATTGTCTCTTATTGATTATTGAGCTCATATTTTGGCATCCTATAAAGTCTCTTTAGATATACATTCATATTTTCTTAGATGTGGTTTGAAATGATTTGGGATTTACACTATGCAATCTAGTTATAATATTATATAGATGATAACTTGAAATCTAAAAATTCTAAGCTTTAGAAAAGGGTCTAGCCTCCTAAATTTTGGCCTAAGGTTGATCCTTTCATGTGGCTTGCAAATATAGATAAATTTTTCACAAGGATAATTTTTTGGACTCAATAGTTATTTTTATTTGGCTCTACAATGCTCCAATGATAGGACTAAGTGTTTGAGTCACCTTGATTTGATAAGGAACATGCAATTATGGATTTACTACCATGTTGGAGAAGTCAATATATGAATAAAACATAGTAGCCTTCAAATAGTGAAACAAAATAATGCATAATAGGATACTTATCATACCAAAATAGGAGTGTGTACATGTCTAATGAGAATATTGCATAAATAGGCAAGATAGAGGAGGCAAGAAGGTAGGACTAAATGATTGACTACCCCTTGAAATGTGCAACATATGTTTTCTCATATGACAAGTGTTTGAGAATATGTAAAATGTGCATGCAATAGGTGTTTCAAAAGGTGAGTACATGTGTTTCAACCATATGAAGTGAGACAAAAATCTCAAATTCTCTAAGTGGATCTACCTAACTACTCTGAATAGTTCAACCTAGAAATGGTGATTAGCTAACTAGATGTGAATTGAACTTATCTACAATAACACATATAAGTTAGGCATGGGTTAGAATAAAGGTCAATCTAAAAGAAACCTATCAAGTTTGGATTCAAGATTATCAATTGAGTTCTTTGTGGGAATTCAGTGTTCTAATGGAGCTTGATATTTATGTAGTTTATGTCTCTTTTACATCTTCTAATAACAACCCTTAGGATTATCATCTTAATTGATGGCAACATCCTCTTCCTTGAGGGTTCTTCAAAAGACAATTCTAGAAATGCTACCATTAGAGGTGTTTGTGTCATTATCATAAAGATAAATTTAAGTTTCTATTTGTAGGTAGTCAAAGTGTTTGTTATAATAATCTTGTAGAGGCTATTCCTATTTTTCTAACTCTTTTACATGCTATGAATAGGTATTTTACTAACATTATTCTACAATTTGATACTAAAATCTTGGTTGACCATTTCAAAAGAAGTCCTCTCACTTCAAGCAATGGTAGTTGAATAAATGTAAGAAATACATAATTATCCTCATTCATGGTTTCAATACTGTTAAGTGGAACTATAATAAAAGGTAAGAAAATTAGGTTGCTAATTTTTTGGCCAAATCAAATTATAATTGGAATGACATGAAGATTGATGTTGGAAATTACTAGGATTTCCCTATCTAGGATATGTGTAGTCTCTTTAGATATTTTATGAATGTTGATTATAACATCTCCTAGGATTTGCGATTCCTATTGTTGTGTTTCTTTTTGGTGTACAAATTATTTTGGTATTCTTCCTATTTAGTCCACCATGGTTAACTTTAATATCACTATTTTTAAATGGTTTTCCTATTGATCTAGCTTTTTAACATAAAGAAAAACATTATTTCTCATACTCAAAGTATGCATAATCTTTAGGGAACAAATGTTTATGTCCTATTTGTGGGGTTGGAGGTTCAATTATCTCTTTTTGTTTGTCTATTTCCAATCCATAAAGATTTTCTTGATTCTCTAAAACTCATGTACCTTGACTCTTTTAAAGAGAAGTGGACTTAATTTGTAATCAATTATTTTTTAATATTTTTTTTCTTTAAAAATAAAATAAAAATTAAATAGATTATACCCATGTAAAGCTATATAAGCATAGAGAATATCAAACTACGAATACATCCATTGCGTTAAGGTAATTGAGAATTCAAAATGCTTTCCCTTCTGGTCCTCCTCCTCAATCTCGCACTATATACACAACCTGCTGGCACATATCACAATTCCTTTTATTCAGACCAACAAGCTCTTATAGCATTCAAGAATTCTCTCATTCTCGATCCATACACTTCATTACAAAGTTGGTCTCCTAGTCTTAATTTCTAAAAATGGACTAAAGTCACCTGCTCTTCTCATCGAGAGTGTGTGGTTTCCCTGAATCTCATAGGTAAGGGATTGGTTGGTCCCATCTACCCTTAAATTGGAAATATTTCATTCTTGAGAGTACTTGATCTCTTTAATAATAGTTTTTTAGGGCCCTCTTCCATATCAGCTTGGAAGGATTTTTCGCTTGAAAACACTTTTATTGTCTTATAATAGCTTGGAAGGTCCAATTCCATCCACCATAGGGGACTGTACTTCTTTGCATAGTCTTAGTCTACATGTTAATCACTTGAGCAGAAGCATTCCCTCCCAAATTGGGCTTCTCTCAAATTTGAAGTTCCTTTTCTTAGGAACAAACCAGTTGATAGGTCCAGTACTATCCTCTCTTACAAACCTTTCTTATTTAAGTCAATTTTATTTCAATGAGAACAAAATCTATGGTGGTATTCCTATGAATTGGGTGCACTAACTCAATTGGAACAAATTAATATTGAGAATAACAACCTTTCGGGACCAATTCCTAGAGCCCTTTTGAACTGCACTCATCTCCAAGTTTTGACCTTAGATGATAATTAGTTAACTACCTACATCCCCTAGCAATTAGGAAAATTATCTAAGTTGCATGAAATGTATTTATGGGGAAACCACCTCATTGGAGAAATTCCAAGTTTCCTCTCCAATTGTACTCTCCTTCAACTGCTTGACTTAGAGAAAAACAATCTAAGTGGCACAGTGCCATTGGAGTTTGGTAGATTGCTTCACCTTCAAAGCCTTGAACTATGGAGAAATAATCTTGATAGTGAAGGCAAGGGTTTGTCTATTTTAATAGCCTTAACCAATTGCTCCAATTTAGAGATCATATGTTTTGGCTTCAAGTATCTCAATGGAGTGTTTCCCTCTTCAGTCGGTCAGCTCTCAAGTAGAGGACCTTTAAATTTTTCATTGACCATAACCAAATTTAGCGAGGCATACTAGATGAGATTAGAAATTTGAAAATGTTGGAAACTCTAAATTTGGGTGAAAATAGTCTCAATGGAACAATTCCATCCACCCTGGGTGGGCTTCCAAATATTTTGAGGTTGTATATGTATATCAACAATTTGCATGGGATGATTCCAAAAAGTTTGGGCTAGGAAAAATATCTTGGGTTGTTACTTTTGAATGATAGCATGCTTTTAGGGTAGATTCCAGATAGTCCTGGCAATATTTCATAGTTAAGAAGACTACAACAATTTTTTAGGGAAAATACCTGCTAATTTAGGGAGATTCCAAGCTTTGGAAAAGTTGGACTTATCTTACAACAAACTAGAAAGAAATATACCTTCATAAATTAAAAATCTTCAAAATCTTCAGTTCTTCTTCAATGTCTCCAACAATTTTTTACAAGGTAACATGTTAGAAATGAGAAAAATGACAATGGTACAAGCTATAGATCTGTCTCACAACCTCTTCTTAGGTGAAATTCTAAGTGCTTTGGAAAGTTGCAAAGCATTGCAATATCTAAGTCTTTCTTGGAATAAGTTTGAAGGCTCAATTCCACAATCATTGGAAAATTTACAAAACCTATAGTATATGGATCTATCCTACAATAATTTGTCATGGGAAACACTTATGGTTTTCAAATAGATGAAAATGTTATGGCATATCAATCTGTCTTCCAACAAGTTGGTTGGAGAGGTCCCAAAGGGAGGAGTTTTCAGAAAACTTGATGCCTCAACACTTATGGGAAATCTTGGTCTTTGTGGTACATGGGTAAATTTTCCACCATGCTCTTTCTCCAAAGACAATTACCCATCAATCTATAAAAAAGTAATAATTCCTATTGCAATAGGTATTGTAATTACTATATTGTTAGCAATTTTGTATGGATGGAGACCTACCAGCCAAAATACCCTCTCTATTGGTTTTTTTTTTTAAGAACCAAAATAACTTTAGAAAATACCTATGGACTTTTCCATTACAATACTTATTACTCCAAAGGGATTGGCCAACGAATGATTAAAAGCTATGAGACTTCTACTCCTACACTTTGGGCTCTGTTAAACCTATGAGAGTGATCCCACAATGTACACTCAGGGATTTATATGATTACTACTCAAATACATGGTCAATAATAGATAATTCTCATAAAATTAATCACAATGTAGCACATCAAAAAACTTGGTAGCTCATTTATTGATATCCTACACTTAGAACATGAGAAGATGGAACTCAACATAAAACAATTACAATGGTATTCATTTTGAAAGTTTATAAAATAAGGTGATTACCTGATGAATCAACTCTAGAATTGAAATGTGAATACTTTACAATAACAAGTGTCTTATTCCAAGCACAAAGTTAATATCAACCTATGTAACCAAATAACATATTATCAATAGTAACCTACAATCTCAAGAAACACTGCTTTACAACATTCCCCTATTACATTCATGATCATCACTTCTTACAAATATCATAACACCTAATTCTCATGAGTTAACAATCTCATCCAAGCACTTGCATTAATTCATTAAACTAATAAGCATGAATGAAATTTAACATCTATTGAGAGACAATAGAGACAAACAAAAGGAATCCTAGATTACTTTCATTCATAACTCATAAAACAAGCACAAGGAGAGACAATAGCCATGGAATTGGTATGATCACTTTGTATCGTATTTGCTATATTGTTATCAAAATTACATACATAATAACAAAAATTTGAACTTAAGAAAAAGCCCTACAATATGCTTGATATTCCTTTTACAATTCACATTGTTGAATATAAAACAATGAACCCCTACTTTCTAGCCCTAAATTCCTTCTTATAGAAATGAAGGAGAAAAATAATACTAAGGCTAGAAAGTACACATGTCAATATCCTATTGGACCGCCAATAGTAAAATATTCCCCTATTTAGTTGAAGTTTAGTCCCAAGAGGTGGGAAACATGTGGGGAAATGCAAGTTGTCTACATTAATTCTTGGAGATCTGGTCCAATCTTAAAAAAGGTATCCTCAAATAGTTACCTCAATTTTGTTCCCACACACACAAAGTGAAACAAGGAAAGAATGACGAAAACATAAAAGAAGAGACAAAAGATATGTCCATGTCTATAGCCTTGTCATCAATTCAACCTGAAGAAGATGCACTATATTTTCCATACTTTATCAAAATCCTAATATGTACTAAATAAAGGCTATGTATTGCAGCTCTCACTTATCCATTATTCCTCATGGTTGTAGACTTCAAAATTTTATATTACCACCCCGCCATTTCACATCATTCCACCACTCCATCCAAGTACCTACCTTTCCATGCTAGGAATTCCTCTTCAGTGGGGCAATTTAAATTCTTGACTTCATCAACACTTTCTCTATAAGGTGCATACTTGGTGATAGTTTGGATAGCCTCTTTATCAAATTCCAGTAGGAAAATCTCAACATGAGTTAGCATATCCATATTTATCTTCAATGTGTTCATATCAAATATATAAAAAAATTAGCACAACTTGATCTAAAAAAACTTTATTAGTTTCATTTTTCCACTCCTGTAGAATTTTGATGCTATCATCATCCCTTAATGGATGGAAGAATTCCATGATGTGAATCATGAAAGGATTTCACCAACTCTTTTATTTTGTTTTCCATTGGTTCAATATTTCCCCTATATCCTTAAAATTTACCTACAAGAACCATAGTAGGTTTAAATTTTTCAGGTGAATTGGCATCTTGTTTAAGTCCAATTGACATCAATACCAAATCCTTCTTCCTAGGGATCGGAATTTCCATGATTGGAATGGCTCTTTCTCTTTCAATTTCAAAATTCTTGATAGCAGGAACCATGGATGAATAACTATGGTGAATACTATTCAACCTGTTATTCACTCTTTTGTTCAAATGTTCCAATACTGTAGTGACAATCTTCATGTTTCTCTCGGAAATATCATCATTATTTTCACATTTCTCCTTGTATTCATTTAACTTCCTAAGCAACTCTTCCCTATTGGTATCTTCCTTAGCCTGTGGACCTTATAGTGTACTAGGTTCTACTATTGAAATGGGCACACTTCCATTGTTATATGGTGCAACTGCCCATTAAGAACTCACTTCAGTAGTAAATTCTAGGGGTATAGATCTTATGAAGTAGTGGGGGTGTCAACATCATTTTTCTTAGGCTTTTTAGGTTCCAAACTCAGCTACTTATTTTCCAATAATGCAACTTTTATCTACCACTACATGGTATACTTCTTAAGCCTTCCATATTTGACTAGAGAGTCATTCTAATATGTTTTAAGCTTATCCTTTTCTATTGTCATAGATTCTACAGTGGCCCTAGTAAATTGTGCAAGATGAATTTTCATATTTGCTACTGAGCGGGTGCATGAAGTTGGGTACCAAATTTTTTTGGCCACTTATGATTTTTTTTAAAAACGTGCTTGTGTTATAATGCGAGCATGTTATAATGCACATGTGTTATTTCATGTTAAAAAAAAAAAAGTGAAATTATTTGCCTTGGAATACCAACCCAAAGGCTTGGAGGGCATTCCCAACAAGGCCAGGGACGTGTTTTTGCAAATTCTACAATTTTTCACATAATCGGGTCCATGCTCACCATCAAGATTGCATCTAGTTCAATATTGACAAAATCGAAAACATGGGTAATGTTAGGTTCTCTCTTAGCTATCCAACGATGTAATTTTTTTCACTTTTCGACAATGTTAAGCCTTTCATCCATAATTTATTTTGTGTGTATGTCTACTTTTTGCCAAAAAGAAGTGTTTATTATTTTTTTTGTTATAAATTAACCATTAATCAAAAATTCAAATAAATTACATTTTGAGAAACTAGATTCCATTCTACAAATTAAAAAAAGAAAAAAAAATCAATTATTTTAAAAAATTTGTAGGGGGAGCACGGCCAAAATTTTTCTTTTCAGGAAGTGCCCACTTAGAAAATTAGTAAAAAATCAAATGTTCATTAAAAAATTATCAAGAAAATTGTGCACCAACTAGATGCTATTAGCTAACTTCTGATTGTAGTGATTTTAAAAATACTACAAAAAATTTCACTATGCTTAGGTCGTACAAGAGTTGCTATGATATGTTTTTCTGACAAAAACAACACCAATTTATGTACATCCCTCTTTTGAACCCCTTAATCTCAACCATTTTCAAAATAAATTAGTAGTTTAGAAAGTAGACTCGAAGCAATTCAATCCTTATTTTTGTTCCATCTCAAAATTTTGAGTGTAACTATCCTCAATTTCATGTCCAAGGTCAACATTTCTTGATTTCAAAAAAATAATGGCCACTTAAGCCCCCTTTTTGGGAACCATCTTGGTGCACTTACCCTGCTTGTAAGGCTAATGTTTTTGAAAATCTTTTTTATTATTAGATCTCCACTGTAGTTAGGTGTAGGATCAACAATATCTGGTTTTTTGGTGCTTGGGGCTAGAGACCATAAAGCCAAGGCTTCCCATTCCTCACTAAAATCAGACCCTTGTAGTGCAAGTGCAACTTCCTCCTCTATATCATAGAGAGGTCTGTCACACTTCTTTATTTTTTCCAAAGCTATGGAAGAAGCTAAATCCCCTTCTGGAAGCAACAAAATACAACTATTCCTTACCAATTCTTGACCCTCTTTTGCAGTCATCTTTTGGAATCTAGCCTTCATCTCATTTCAAACCTTTTTCTGGATGATTTCTTCCAACAATTTTGGATGAAGGCTTCTTTTTATAGCCAATTTTGTTACATATTCATATCTTTGAGCTTTGTATGCAAATTCCATAAAAGCTTGAGACTTTATAAATGAGTCATCATCTATAAACTTCACACATGCTTCAACCCGCATATCATCTCTACCATTTAGTCCTATGAGATCACCTTTACCAAATTTTGTACCCAACTAATGTGTTTCCCTTATTATTGGTGTAGTAGGTACTCCTTTCATTTCCTACTCTGACACCCAAATTTCATCATCAAAGGCTTTGTCATCATAATCCACCAGACCAATCAATTCAACTTTTTTCTTTTTCAATGATGTCTCTCTTGGTAGTATTTCACTAGGTGTGAAGAATCAATGTCCATAAGCTCAGGCTCTGTTGGCCTTAGAGGAGATGGTGGTGGTACTTGTAGCATATGAGAAGGAGGCTTATATTCTTTTTATGGAGAAGAATCAAAAACTACATCACATTTATTTTCCTTACTCTTTCTCCTTACAAAGAACTTTATTCTTGGTTCATCAAAGTCTGTAGATGTAGATTTCCCTCCTATGGCAGGGATTTCCCCTCCAATTTGTTCTTCTACCATTAGGGCTTTTCCCTTATCCTTGCTTATTACCCCTTTAGCTTCAAGGTGGCCCACTATTGAATCAAAATTCCTTGATACATGCTCCACATTTTTTGTTACATTTTCAGTTTCTAGGAGAACCTTGAAATCAAGTTCTTCTTTCTTGATCTTTCTTTGCATCTTGTTAAAAAAATACACATTGATATTCTTTTCTCCTACTTGAAAATGTTCAACACATTTCTTATCACATCTTCAAGATATTGAAAATTGTGTATAAATTTGAAGCTCTTGTTTCTTTCTTTCAACCAAGCCATAAAACCTTCAGGGTCATATTTGAACCTTTGAACTGACCTCCACATGCGGTAGATTTTTAGTATATCAAGAATATTATTCCATCCTCCCTTGGTCATTAAGAAATTAGAAAAGTAGGTGTACAGAGGAAAGAATGTTCATTTTCCCTGATTAAATAAGTGTCCATTTTCAACACTTCCCAATTTCCACATTACTTCTAAGAAACCAATTCTTTCTGGCACAAACCTTTGTAGCAAGTGAGGTGCTACTATGGAACCATATACTCTTAAGATAGTGTAATCAGGGTATGGGATAACATCTCCCCATTTATGGTCAGCTCAAGGATTAGGCCTTCTCTCTTTAGGTCTCAAGAAATCATGTAGATCTATGGGAATTATAGATACACCCACAATTAATACTCTTCTTAGTTCTGAAGAAAATAGGTTTTGAAATCTCACATAATCATATGTCTTATAATGCTTGTCTAAAATAGTAATCTAGAATTTTATGAGAAAGTCCAAGTCACCCTTTGTTCTTTCTGAAGTTATACTAGGCCCAAAGAAAACTGCACCTTGGTACAAAAACATATGCATCAATAATGAATACCAGTTGAATCTCACTCCCAATTCACCCTTATTCAACCTTATCAGTCCCTCATGCATTCTTTTTGAAAGAAACCCCGCATAATCATATAGTACACAATATTGGGGGTGCTAAATATGGGCAGCCATATACATCCATTCCATTGGTATTCCCGTCATAGGATCATAACTAATTATTTGACAAATAGAATAGAAGGTTTTTTGGAATTAAGAATTAAAATAGCTAACTAGGAAAGGCTCTTTATCATGTGGCCCTATTATGATCTTTCAACCTACAATTTCATTTACGAATCTCGGTAGGATGCGAACTCTAAATGCAATCTTAGTTTTATAATACTCCTAATTGAGAGTGTCCTCATTAATCTTTTACATTTCATCATTCCATTTAGTAAGATTTAAAACAAGACCCAATTCCTCCTTAGTTATTTTCACCATTTCCTTCCCATCATATGTTCTTATAGTTCTTGTGACTGGGTCATAATTGGTAGCCACTTCTTTAAGCAAGTCAATATCCCTATAAAAATTTGGTACAATCAACTTTCCTAGGTCATAGTTCCAAGGGTTACCTACTATGATACTCATCTTTCTATTCCTAAACTAGCTATAAAATAGATCCCATCCAATATAACAAAATTTGGCATTCTTGATAAAGTAATTCTTGTCAATCAAACCCTCTACTACTTGTAGACCTCTGAGAAGTAGTTGGCCCTTAGTTTTATCAATGGTCAAAGGTGGTAACTAGTCCATGAGGTCTTTATTTAAAGGTCTTTTGGGAGCAGAAGATTCCCCTTTAAACAAAGAAACTTTTACTTTAGGAGCCATAACACAAGAGGTATTACAAGGTAGGTTTTGCGGTTTATTTGAACAAGGCTTATGGCTTTTGTAAGGGTTTGACACAAATTATGCAATGCAAAACTTAACAAATTCTTTTTAAGAACCTCAAATCTTAAAAATGCTAAACCAAGAAAACCCTAACAGACTCAAGAGTTTGAAAAACAACAACTTGACAATAATTTTGATGGGAGGGAAATTCACTTACTGGTTTCCTTCATAGGTTGACAACCCCCTTTCCGATGTTAGAAAATATTAAAAAACCATGGCACAAGCTCCTTGAGTGCATAGAGTATACTTCAAAATGTTGAATTGTGAATTTAAAATAGGTATTAATAATTATGTAACTCCTTACTTCAGTAGCTCGATGTCCTTTGACTGACTTTTGAATGCCAACCATTGATCCTCATGGAGTGTTAATTGATGACAATCTAGATTTATACATCCTATTATGAAAGATCTGACTATACATAAACACAATAATTACCAAATGATAGAAACCCACATGGAACCACTTGCCAGTAGTATGTAGGATACACCATTTCTTTGTTATCCTAACCAGGATCCACTTGTCTTCTTTCCCTTTCCCCCATGAGTCATAACCAGTGTGTAACTTTTATCAATGGGGAGATGGGGAGAGGTGGAGATTAAAACTATTGGCTTATTCATACACACTTCTTAATTGCCAACAACTTTATCCTTCTTACAAAATCTAGGGCCTAGATTAAAAGATCTTCGAACACATGTAATATATCTACATTAGTAACACATAATTTATTCTCCATGTTCCTTGTCTAAAATATTTAATTAATATTTTCTCTTGCACCAATGATTACACATCCTCTGTATCACTCCACGTGGAAAATTCTTGCTTCCCCATTGGGAGTCCAGTAGTAAAGTTGAGACCCATATGGGATAGTGGGGAGCGCTCAAGATTAGTCCATGTCACTCGCTATTGACTGTTGATTTACTTGAACACTCAGTGATGGACCACTTGACACCACTAGGCCCACTATTTAGACCAGACATGTGACATCTGCCTACTAGCCTGTGTGATTATTTTAATAGGCAAGAAAAATAAACGGGTGAATGGGGAAGGGTCCAAATGCGGCCACATCATTCATCGCACATTGTTGATATCCTCTGACAACCATCTACATGCTTTATCAAAGACATCAGGCCCTCCAATTGTACAAGACACGTGGCCTTTTCCCATGAGCCCATGGAAATAAAATAAGAAGCAATAAAATGGAACAAGCGTGTAGGGAACGACAAAGATTTGTTTACAACAATCAAATGGTAGTCAGGGGTCCTCATATTTGCACATGCTGAAATTGTTAATATTTAAAAAGGGACCCAACTAGGATGACAAGATAATACCCATGGAAAAGATGACTTAAATCCTAATGGGAAATACCTAGCGTGACTTAGGAAAAATTGAAATAATGACCCAACACATGACAACCAATAAAAAAACCAAAGGGTCGATTGCTCAACATATTTCGATGGCACAAGATATAACTTAAAAGAAAAGGGACCGACAACAAGGGGTGAATAGAGAATCGAAACCTTGGTGAGGATATAGACTCAAATATTTCGTTTTTCAAATAAGACTTTGAGTAACTAAAACCCTAACACGGTCACAAGGAACAAAACCTTAAGCCCTCGGATAGAATTTCAACCCAAATGTAAGCAAGATTGGAGATGGGACATGAAAATTTTTTGGGGTTACACCAGTGGCTCCGACTGGGGATGCATATCTCTCGTAGGCATGATGAGATCCTAGAATCTATTGTTGAAGCAGACCAATCAAAACACTTTGAACCTGTGTCATAGAAAAAGGGTCCCTTGTCATTTTCATGGCCTTTTAGGTCTTTTTTCATGGTTTTTGATCTATTTTTCTTTGATTTTATGATGTAACATGGCTTGAACATGCATATTTAGGTACTAAAATTCAAATAATGGCATCTTGTGAAGGTATTGTGAAGTGTTGTAAAACATTTCTACACTCTTCTAGACCCTATTAATTACAATTCACCTAAAAATCACCTTTTCATCACTAATCAAGTCCTATTTTGAAGTGTTGTTAGGTATTGTAACAATATTTCACGCTTTTCTAGGCACAATGTCACCATTTATCCCTTTCTTATGACTTATTTGACCCCTCTATGCCCTTATAAGGCTTAATTAAGTGTATTTTTGAATGTAAGCTTGACAAATAGCATTAAATGCAACATAATTCCTCACACCCATTTTCAAGTTCTAGGTGGGACCCATTCACCATGGGTGGCAAATGAGTCCCCCTTGGCTCCAAATTCAAAAATTTTAAAATTTCCTTTTGGGTTTTTATTCAAAAACACTTGATGACACCCTGTGATTAGGTATGAATATGTTACTAATCCACAAGATTGTATAAATATGTGGTTTTCACCTCATTTGAAATCCTCCAAAATTCACATATCATATTCAAGAAATTCCAAGCATTCAATCATCTTACAACATCCTATCATGCATTATTCAAGAACATTGAATCATCCATTGACATTAATTCATATTTTCATCATCAAGGGTTTGGTAATTTGATAGAATTTGCATGCTGTTAGTTTATCATTCTCTTGCATTTCATTATTTCATTAAGGGTTTGATTACAAAAAGTGTGGTTTGACCAAGGTAAACCCCTATTTGCTAACCCTCAACCATTTTTCCCCTCTTGCATGTGTGTTTGCAAACCTAGTTATGCATATTTATCAAGCACTTTGGTGTTGAAGATTGGCCAACAAGTCAAATAGGTGCTTCAAGTCAAATCAATTCTATTTCAAGCTTGGAGAAGGTTTTATGTCTATTTTTTATAGAATTGACTTCGGCAACCCGACAAGAAGATATTTCCAAATCTAGTGTTGCAAAGTTGTCTCCTAATTTCTCATATTTTTGGGAGAGGACTGATTCACCACCAATGGTGAATGAGTCCCACCTTAAGACTGAAAATCTGAATTTTGTTAGATTCGGGATCCCAACAGTCAAAAACATGTTTCTGATAGATTTCATCAGTAGCAGGACTAATTCACCACCCTAGGTGAATGAATCCCACTGTGGAATTTTAGTAATTTTAGACAACCTTCTACATATTCCAAATTATTTATCAAGCCTCCAGGTGAAATCTGTTTCTTCCCATTTCTTTTTGTTATGCATAGTTTCATCTTTTACTTCATTGTTTGCTTATCATAGTGTGTTTTCAAACATAGCATAAATCTTAGTCTTGCATTCAAATTCATTCATTTAAATCATTCATTTTCATTTGTTTTACTTCATTTAGCTTAGAAAAAATCTCACAAAACATAATTTTAATGAACCCTTAGCATTTTTGGGCCCTATCTCTCTCCTTTTAGGTGGAAAACCCTAGAAGAGCTAGAGAAGTCCATAGGAACCAAAAATCTATGATTAATTTTGGTAAACATGCATTTTGAACACTTTGCATTTCTGATTTCATTCACATATTGCATCCTATATTACATTTGCATCAACATTCAATTAGCACATTGTTTTTTTTTTTGCATTCTAGGCCTTCTCATATTGCATTAGTGAAAGATTTTTTTAGGTTTCATTTTTGCATCAATATCATTGAAGAAACATAAAATATGCATTTTGCATTCTTAATTGCATTATGAAAAGCATTAGAATCATCTTCAAATTTGTAAAAAGCACAAAAAAAATATCATATTTGGACTCATTCACCACCCTGGGTGAATCAGTCCCTCTACACTTTTTAAACATCATTTCTCCCATTTTCCTATCATTTTCCTACATTACAGTTTTATGTTCTTGCGTGCTATTTTAATTTCCAGAATCAATGTTTTTCATCATTTATTGCATCTTAGTTTATTTGCATCATGGCATTTTCTTTCAATAAGTTTTGGAATTCATTAAAATCATTGGTAGACATGTCCAATTGTGCCTTTGGTTGTGACCCTAATGAGATTGAGCTACCTCATGCTCCTTCAAATCCTCATGATTATCCTCCTTGTGATGTAGACATCATTGGAGAAGATGATGTTAGCATGAACAAGTTCTGCAATGACTTCCTTGATAACTTAGAAGCCAATGCAACCTTTTATCCCTCCATGAAGTCACAAGATCTTCCTATTCTTGCACCTCCTGATCACTTTGCATATTTACATCTTGAAATCAATGGAGATAAGGTTCCTCCCTCAAGTGGACCTAGTTCCTATAAAAAAACACACTCACAACCATCTTACAATCACAAAGTCACAAACACTTCCATAAACCTTGAAGAAACATATGGTAAAGGCTTTACTATTTTAAGTAAACAAGGTTGTGACACAAAACATGAACATTCCATTCATCAACTTCTTGAACAAAAACCAAAAAAATAAAACACAACTGGACTAGGATATCAAGATCCTTCTCATTCTGATAGACCTCATTTTCAACCTAGGAGACTTCAGGATGTTGGTACAGTTATCTTTGATGCTCCTCTTGACTTGAACATTCTCCTTCCACATGAACAACCATTCTCTCCTTCTAATGATAAGGATAATAGGAACCCCATGGGTCCCCTTCCTCCTATTCATGAACAAGGAGAATCTAGCAAGAAAAAACAACCTTACAAACTGAAGAAACTCAAGTTTCCTACACATCCTCCACCTAAATGTGAAAGGAGGCTTCAATTAATTTTAAAGAAAGGCCTTATACTCTTACCACCTTCAAATAGGTTGGTCATTTGTCCTAAATATTCTCACATACCATATTTCAAATATCATTGTGTTTTGGAACATCAAACCGAAGAATGTCAAACGTTGAATGAGATACTAGACAAATATCACTTCACTGATATTGATTGCTTTCCTATCATCCCTTAAAATTTCATTGCCTTATCATGCCATAGTTGCAAGATATTTCATTCTCACTATTGCATGATCCTTTCCATCATCACCATTGGCTCATGTCTATTTTTTCCTTTGTGGACACAAGTAGTTGTTAGATTTTGTCCTTGTAATGCACTTGTCTTTGTCTCTTAACTATGTTATTCATTTTCTGCTTACATTTTTAAGATTGAGAAACCAATAACTTAGTTAATGGTTGAATTACATTTGCATTACTTGTTCCTTTTTCTTTCATTTTCATATCGTGTTCCCCCGTAACGTGTGTTTCATGTTCCTCTCTTATTGTACACTTCTTCTATTTGTATCTATATTCTTCTATTTTCCGTGCATCTTCACTTGTTCATTTTTTGTTTTGTGATTTCCTTTTGGGGATGATGCAAAGCATTGAGACACCCTATGTCTCTTCCATGTTGACCCAAAAGGTCCTTGAGTTTTTCTCTTTTTTGTTTTGTGTTTTCCTTTTTGGGATGATGCAAAGTGTTCAGACACCCTATGTCTCTTCCATGTTGACCCAATTGGTCCCTTTTCCTTTTTTTCTTTTTCTTGTGCTTTCCTTTTGGGGATGATGCAAGGTGTTGAGACCACAATGTCTCTTCCATGTTGACCGAAACAAAATTTCCTTTTCTTTTTTTTTCACTCTCTTTGTGTCATTCTTCCAGTTCTATGTGCTTTGGGGAATGACGACAGTTCTGAGCTCTTTCATAAAAACATTGCATCAACGAACATACTGACCCCAAATCCATAGATCCCTTATGTGTTTTGTGTGCTCTTTTTTGGGGGGAAACTCCATTTCTTTGTTTTTCATTTTCATTAAAATGATGTAGCCTAACTTCAAAACATATGACTTCGCATATGGATTTCCCAATTGTCTCTCATGTCTCATTTTCCTTTTTGTATTTTCTTTCCTTTTCTACTTTAAATAAATTACTCATAGAATGATGTGTCATAATGCCTTTAAAATGGGGGGAATACATTACCATAATTCTTTTACATTCTTGGTTTCTAGTGTAGCCTTTTAATTTTTGTGATATGTTCATCACTTTGTGGATGACATTAGGTGTAATGTCCTTCATAGGTGTGATCTATCTTAGCATATTACCTTCCTCTTGGTGGTATGATGTGACACACTGCATACCTTAAGTTGTGAATATTCTATTCTTTGATTGGTCCTCTCTTGGAGACATTAGACACAATTTTCCCTAACTTAAAGACCTCACATGAACTAAGAAAGGCTCCTTTAAACATCTTTTACATTTTACATGTTACATTTTTTCATTTTACAATTTTTTCACCTTGCATAACACAACTTTCATTCATGTGGTACCTTTCTCTTTGTTCATGAGTTCAAAGCATAGAAAGCTTTGCTTGTCTCATGAAGCACAAACAACCATTTTCCTTTGTGGAACCTTGTTAAAGTTATTAGGAGGTATAACTTTGATATGGTTGATCAGGAAGCCCATTCAGCTGCATGACTTTTCCCCATAGCCACCTTTGTGTTTGTAAGTACATACTAACTAGCATATGTATCTTACCTATTTGGGATTTCTCACCCCATGGACAGTCAGAAGTTTCGTGGCCCCAGAGTGTGTAAATTTGGGCCTTCTCACCCAGTGGATCATCATGTGCTTTTTTTCCCCAAAGTGAGTATACATTCTCTTTTAGCCTGGATCCAATCCAAAACTAGTTGGATAGATGATTGAAGCTTCATCTAATTCTCAACACTTGTGTGTTCCAATTTTATTATGCTTAGTTTTCCATGGGATCTTCATCCAAGGGGATTGATCATCCCTCTTGATCATGGTTATTCAATGTTGCTAACATAAATGCATTTGAATCCTCTTCTTGATGTTCATGGCTACTTTACTATGAGTTTGAAGGAAGTTCATCCTCTCACTTAAGTGGGAGCTAAATGTGCCATAGAAAAATGGCCCCTTATCATTTTCATGGCATTTTAGGTCTTGTTTCATGGTGTTTGATCTATTTTTCTCTCATTTTATGATGTAACGTGGCTTGAACATGCATATTTAAGTACTAAAATTCAAATAATGATGTCTTGTGAAGGTGTTGTGAAGTGTTGTAAAACATTTCTACACTCTTCTAGAGTCTATTCATTACAATTCACCTAAAAATCACCTTTTCATCACTAATCAAGTCCTATTTTGGATATTTGTAAAGTCTTGTAACAAGATTTCATGCTTTTCTAGGCACAAATTCACCATTTATCTCTTTCTTATGACTTAATTGACCCCTTTATTCCCTTATAATGATTAATTAAGCTTATTTTTTAATGTAAGCCCAA
This sequence comes from Sequoia sempervirens, assembly GCA_007258455.2. Taxonomy (NCBI): domain Eukaryota; kingdom Viridiplantae; phylum Streptophyta; class Pinopsida; order Cupressales; family Cupressaceae; genus Sequoia; species Sequoia sempervirens. Next base: position 100,344,552 of record VDFB02000013.1, read on the forward strand.
CCAACAACATTAAATGCAAGATAATTCCCAACACACATTTTCAAATCCTAGGTGGGACCCATTCACCATGGGTGGTGAATGAGTCCCCCTTGGCTCCAACTTCAAAATTTTTAAAATTTATTTTTGGGTTTTTATTCAAAAACACTTGATATCGGCATGTGATGAGGTATGAACGGGTTACTAAGGCACAAGATTGTATAAATATGTCATTTTCACCTCATTTCAAATCCTCCAACATTCACATATCATATTCAAGTAATCTCAACCATCAATACATCTTACAATATCTTATCAATCATTATTCAAGAACTTTGAAGCATCCATTGACATTACTTCAGATTTGCATCATCAGGGGTTTGGTAAGTTGATAACATTTGCATGTTGTTAGTTTATCATTCTCTTGCATTTCATTATCTCATTAAGGGTTTGATTACCAAAAGTGGGGTTTGACCAAGGCAAACCCCTATTTGCTAACCCTCAACCATTTTCCCCCTCTTGAATGTGTGTTTGTAGACCTAGGTATGCAAATTTATCAATAATTTTGGTGTTGAATATTGGTCAACAAGTCAACTAGGTGCTTCAAGTAAAATAAATTATATTTCAAGCTTGGAGAAGGTTTTATGTCTGTTTCATGTATAATTGAATTCGACAACCCGAGAAGTAGATATTTCCAAATCTGTTGTTGTAGAGTTGTCTCCTTATTTTTGAGAATTTCAAGAGAGGATTGATTCACCACAAATGGTGAATGAGTCCCACCTTAAGATTGAAAACCTGAATTTTTTTAGATTCAAAATTCCAATAGTCAGAAACCTATTTCCGATAGATTTCACCAGTAGTGAGACTCATTCACCACCCTGGGTGAATGGGTCCCATTGTGGAATTTCAGTAATTTTAGATAGCCTTCTACAGATTCTAGATTCTTCATCAGGCCTCCAATTGTACTCTATTTCTTCACATTTCTTTTTTTCCTTCATAGTTTCATCTTTTAGTTCATTTTTTGCATATCATAGTATGTTTTCAAACATAGCATAAATCTTAGTCTTGCATTCAAATTCATTCATTTGCATTTATTTTACTTCATTTAGCTTAGAAAACATCTCACAAAACATAATTAGAATGAACCCTTAGAATTTTTGGGCCCTATCTCTCTCCTTTTAGGTGAAGAACCCTAGAAGAGCTAGAGAAGTCCATAGGAACCAAAACTCTACCATTTAGAACCAAAACCAGGGAGCTACTTGGACTAGGTAGTAGGACTAAACCAAGGACAACCAAAGCAAACAAACCTATAAAAAATATACAAAACTTACAGTGTACATGGAATCATAACATACTTAGTGGAAGAATGGCTTTAAGAACTATCCATGTACTGGCAGTTCAAAAAGTTCACCTATCAATGTTTGAAGGAAATATGAATCCTCACCATGTGTACTAGCTACCAGATAAGGGCCTAACCATAATGCTTCAAACTTTCCATGTTTACCCTTATCCTGAGCCCTTGCATTCTAGGCTAACACGATACTATTCACCTCAATTTTTTTAGGAGAAGCTCTCTTATCATGCAAGTGTTTAACTTGCAACTGCAACTTTGTATTCTTAGCATGAGCTTCTCTTCTAGTTTCATCTAATTGCACCAGATTATTGATTATGTGCTACATATCTTCACATACATCTTCATCATATTATTTCACAAACTTATACATCTTTAGCAAGTTATTATGTGGTAACCTATCATCCAAACCATATACCATGCCAAACAGAGAATAACCAATAGCTTTTTTCATAGTCACTCTCTCTGCCTAGAGTGCCAATTTTAGCTTTGAATCCCAAGACTTTTTATTTTTCCCCATCACCCTCTTGATGATTTCCATTAAGCTCTTATTTCTAGACTCAGCCTAACCATTTCCTTGAGGATGGTAAGGTGAAGAATAGGAAACCTGTATACCATGTTTGTCACAAAAGACTATGAATTCTTCAGACCTAAAACACATATCATTATCTAAAATGATTTTTTCTGGGACTCCAAATATAATGAGAATATTATTCAATAGGAAATCCACCACCACCTTGCTTGTTTCCTTTTTTGTGGGTATTGCTTCTACCCATTTTGTAAAATAATTAGTGGCAACAAGAGTTCGTGAGTTCCCTCCACTAAAATTTTCTATTATCTCTTTGATGAAATCAGTCCGCCATTTTTGGAAAGGGGCCTCGATAGAAATAGGCATAAGTGGTAAATTTCCTAAAAACCTCATATTTCCAACAAACCTTTGACAAGAATCACAAATTTTAACAAGCTTATGAGTATCCTTAAAAATAGTAAACCACTAAAATCCTAGTCTCAAAACTTTGTGAGGTCTTTTCCATGTAATGAACACCACACACTCCATTATGCATTTCTTGAAAGATTTCTAATGCTTGCTTTCCATCCACACATTTAATAAATATACCATATAGGCTTCTCCAACATAGCTCATTGTCAATAATCACATACTTAATGGCATGCAACTTTAATGTCCTTTTTTCATTCTCAGCCATATCTGTAAGACACTATAAAGTTTTTGGATATTGGAAAATTCTTCTATACCACCCACATTTTTTCATATCATAGATAAGTTCCACATCAACCATTTATGTCTAATTAACTTGATTAGCCTCCAAATTAGTTTATTTCATTAATCTAGCTAGGCCATGTCCTTTTACTAATTTGGTAATCTGGATATCAATGTTGAACTCTTGGATCCTGTTGATCCATATACACCTTCTTCTTGTAGTTTCTTGTTGAGTGAAAATATCTTTTACATCAACACTTGGCACAAAAGCTATGATAGTAGCTCCCACTAAATACATCCTAAAAAATTTCACAACCTTAACTAGAGCATATGCTTGCTTTTCCATCATGTAATATTTGAGCTTTGTAGCTTGTAAAGAATTGCTAAAGAATGCAATGGGATTTTCATAGCCTTCCTCACTTTTTTTTAATAAAACAACAACAATTATATGGAAATAAGCAAAAGAAAAAATGTGCATTGACTTGGAGAAATCATGAGACTTTAATACTAGAGCCTGCTAAATAGCTTGTTTAATCTTTTTGAATGCTTGCCTAGGCTCCTCACTCCAAATAATTTGTTTCCCCTTCTTTAGAATCTTGGAAATAGATCTTGTGATTTCTGAAAACTTAGTCACAAACCTTCTTAAAAAACTTATTTGTCAAAAAAATGACTGAATGCCCTTGACATTTTTTTGGCTGAGGGATTTATCTATGACTACTACTTTTTTTAGGGTCTATTCTTACCCTGTCCTTAGACATAATGTGCCCCAATAATTTTCCCTAAATAACCCAAAAAGAATATTTTTTAGGATTCAAAGATATCTCATACTCCAGAGATCTAACAAATATGTTCTCTAAGTGCATACAATCATCTTCCTCTTTCTTGGAGTAAGTGGTTAGTTCATCTTGATATATAGCCATAAAAAAATTAATAAAATTAGAAAAATCTATGTCCATAGCCCTTTGAAAAGTGGCACCTACATATGTTAAGCCAAAAGGCATTCTTACATAGAAATAAGTACCCCATGGATTATTGAATGTAGTCTTGTACTGCTTAGACTCCTTCACCTTTACTTGATTATAACATAAAAATCCATCCATCATTGACAACAGCTCATAGCAAGTCACCTTTTATAACATGGATTCCATGTTTGGAAATGGGTAGTTGTCCTTTAGTGAGGATATATTTAGGTTTCTAAAATCAACACACAACCTAATATCACCATTCATTTTCTTCACTAGCACTAGATTGGATACCCATGAAGAATTTTTAATGGTTTTTATAATGCCAACATCTCTTAATTTTACCAACTCCTCTTGCATCTTAGGAGCTATAGTAGGATTGATGGGTCTTTGATTTTTCCTAAAAGGTTTAGCATTCTCCATTAGAGTGATCTCATGTTGAATCAATTCCTCTCTGTAAGCTTTCAGTTCATCGTATGACAAAGCAAAGACATGTCTATATTTTCTAAGTAAAGCAATTAACATTGATTTTACCTTTGGCTTCATCTTCTTTCCTACATACACTTTCTTAGGGGTGATTTTCAGTCCCAAAATTTAGTTCCTCCAGGTACTTTGGATGAGCAACAATTTTTTTAATCTTTCTTTTATCTTGATTGTCAAATACCCTTTCAAGTGCTACAAGGCCTTTGGGGGAATGTGCACGATCATGATGGGCCAAAAAGTGGCAATATGATGGGTATGTGGCTGACGAATTTTTTTGACCCAAAATTGATGAAATGAAAAGGGTTTTTAAAGGAGATTCTCAGATTTCCACCAATATAAATTATGCTTTATTTTTTAATTTAATAAGTAATTATTATTCATTTTCTATTTGAATTACGACTAAAGTCCTTATTTATAGGCTGATTGAAAATCATCTATAGCTTTCAAACGGTGTCATATTTTTTGAATCCAAAACATGTGTCACATTCTATGCTTTGCATACTATAGGATTAAAAAAAGAAAAAATAAATTTCATGAAGTTTTGACCAAGTTAAGGTGGTTAGACATATGAGTTTTTCTATTTTTTAAAAATTGTAATAAAAAATTCATAATTAATTATTTACTTGGAAAAAAATTACAAAAAGATATGCATCACATTGGGAAATGAGTCCTTTACTTGTATCTAAAATCTTATAAAAAAATTTATCATTTTATTGTAGTTAGGGTGGTCAGACAGACACCTACTTCTTAATTTTCCCCAGAAATTTAAGCACTATTGCATTGAAATTTAAAATTTTCACCATATATATATATATATATATATATATATATATTTAAAAAAACCTAGTGGTTTAGAAACTACATTCAAGATGCTATAGATTCTATTCTTACATATTTTTCAAATAATATAGATAACTTATTCAATTTTTTATGTCAAGTTGCCTAACTCTAATTTTTTTGAATTTTTTGCCACTTAAGGGCCTATTTTTTCCATGATGATCCTGCACATACCCTTGGGGATTTTTTTTTTTTTAATTGGATAACCTAGTTTACAAATACTATGTCCTTTTCATCAATACTGTCTACAAATCCACCAAAGTCGATCTCCCGACCTTCATATTCATCAACACAATTCAAGAATTTGAGAATATCCTCATCATCATTGAAAATCTTCCAATTGTGCACATTGTCAGGAATGGAAGGTCTCGTTTGCACCTCAACTTTAGAGATTCCTATAAAATTTATGTAATTTTGTCTTAATATAATATTAGCAAGTAAGTAAGCTACTCTGTTATGTCCTCTTTCCATCCAGTCAATTCCAAAAGCATCAAATTGCTCAATGGAATCCTAGACAACATTTCTATATTGCTTAAGTTTGTTATTTTTGCAAGCATACTTAGCTCTTGAGATATCACAAGCTGAAAATCACCAATTACCATTAACTTTATTATTCCATGCTTCTTAGCCAATCTCAATCCCAATAATAATACTTCATATTCTGCCACATTATTCATGCAGAAAAAAAGAAAATGTAAAAGAGAATTTATAAGTACTACCACTAGGTGATACCAGTAATATCCCCACACTCGAACCTTCTTTGTAACTTACACCATCAAAGTAATTTTTCCAAATTCCATTCTTGTATGACAATCTTAAAACTTCATTTTCTATTGGCATAGGGAACCTATCAATTTTTCTTGGTACTTCTTCCATTTTGAAATTACTGATGTCAATTTCTACAAAAAAGAATTGTATCATCCTTAGGAATGTGTTCCAACATATGTGGTACTCTTGGTTCTCTCATCACTTTAACATCCTTACCATCAATGGGAAATGTGGCATAAGACATGTCACATTGCAGACTTCCTCCCATAGATGCACTCCATAATTAGGTGGGATATCCACTACCACCACACTCATCTTAAAATCTTTGTATGGGTGGGCTACTAATTTGTATGGAAGTTCATTTATTACACTAATAACAGGGAAGTCTCTTGAATCCATAGCATAGCACTTACCATGAATTCTATCCACTTTCAATCCTAATGCCTCCATGATTTTAGCTGGCATGATGTTATTTTGACGCTCTACATTCAATAATACATAATTTTATAAAGTTTTCCCCAACAATCAAAGTGAGAAAAAATAGGTCTATCATGGAATCTCGGTGATAACTCCCTCAACTTGTCTTCATTATCTTTCTCGCTTAGTTTGGGTGGAGTAGGAAACACCAAATCATTAAAGGCTATATTAGCACCATTGATAAGGGCTACTACCTTCTACTTATGTTCCTCTATTCTCATCATTTCAAGAAAAGGCACAGATAATTTTACTTGGCTAAGTAATTGAAACATATCAACATGAGTATACTTGGGTAATTCAATTGGGATCATACCTTGTTCATTATTTCTCTCCTTTTGTTTATTTTTGGGTACCTTGGCCATATGTTTGACATCTTTCTTTGTAACTTCAAGATTTTTCTTTTGTGTCTTTACTTTCACAATAGGGGATTTGAATTCTTTAGTAGATTTTGGTTTACCTACCCTTTTAGCCCAAATTTTATCTCCCCTAGCTTCTTTATCTTTGAATACTTCCATTTTTCCATCAAGGTTGTGCTCCTTTCCTTTGGAATTCTGCTCCTTTATGAAAAGACCAACAAGACTATCTTGTTTTCCAATAAATGTTTTATTTCTTAGATGATATCTTCTCAGTCACACACCATCTTCAATCGGTTCAAGATTATACACCTCAATATCACTATCAACATCCTCATTAGTGAGGACTTGTTGATGATATGCACTAATAATTTTCCTTTGATTATATACATCTACTTCATAAGAGTCCATATTAGAAGAGCACTCACTGTTAGCAACGTTAGAATCACTCATAACCATAAGCAAATAAATATCTTCCTCATTTTTTGATCAGAGTATTTAGTCATATCCTCTTCCATCTCAACCATCTATGCAATTGCACATTGGTGAGGAGAGTGTGGAATTTGAAAAACCATACACCAAGGGGTGTCTTCAACAAAATTTCTTGAATTATTTTGCAAAGGGTCTAAAGGGACCTTGTTCTGAGTATTTATCTGATTATTAGGAATAGGCCTTCCATTATAACAATTAGTATTATATGGGTGATCTGGCAACCTAGGAGGTCTTTTATTCCTTTGATAATTTTTTGGTTGAGCCTTTTCTTTCTTTACAATTTTGTCACTTATAGTGTTCATAAAATTATCAATCTTATCCTCAAAAGTGTTCCCTTTAGCTCCTGAACTCTTTTCCTCCTTTGAATTTTTGTGATTTTTTGCATCATCTCTTCTACCAACTTTACTAGTTTCTCTGCTAATATTATTAGTATGCTCCGCCATCTTGAAGGATTCCCTCAATGTTTGAGGATTCTCATCTAGCAGGTGGTAACTCATTTTTGTATTTAATTGTAAATGAGGAGGCAACTTCTTGCTAGCCTTTTAAAATCTTGTATTGAACTCAACTATAGATTCATTAGGACCCTTAGCAATATTATTAAATTGATTCAACAAAAAACTTGAATCATCCTTTTCACCGTACTGCTCTCTAAATATCCTTTTGAATTCTTTCCAAGAGCCAATGCTCTCAGTAGGAGAAATCATATACCATTCTCTAGCATCTTCAATTAGAAACTATATAAACAAATTCATCATGACATTCTCTACTTCTACCTCAAAATAATCCATCACATTAGCAAATGCTTTGAGGTGGTCCTCACCACTCAAGGAATTATTTCCAAAGAATCTGATTAAAGAAAGTTTGAAATCTTTAGGAAATGGGTTAGGGTAGCCAGGTATTTCGGTGAAACACAACTATTGGTATCTATCTACTTGGAGTGGCCTCCTAGTATGTTGATCCCTATGAAAATCCATTTGTTCATCATTTCTTTTGTTGTTAGATTGACTGCTATCCTTACCCTTTCAAATTTTTCCATCACCACCTCCCCTCTTGTTTCCTTCATCATTTTCCAAATACCAATTATTCTTCTTCTTATTTCCTCCACCTCCACCACCCTGATCTCCACCACCACCTCCACTAGGAATATGTCCTTTTGGCTTCTTCTTTTGTGACTCACTATTAGTATGTCCAGAGCTTGAAGCTTCCGGAGTGGATGTGGACATTTTAAGAAAAAAAATCTTCCTAGCTATCTCTACATTAGAAGCTTTTATCTCAATTTTCTTCAAATCTTCATGCAGTTTTTCATTTTCCAACTGTAATCTCAAAAATTTAGAATTTGGAGGTGCAGTGTACAAATTATGACCCTTTTTGGCATTGTGTTTGGGGGTTCTCAACAGATGCAGTATGGGTAGTGGTATTTTTATTGAAGGTAGTTTTCTTAGGTTGATCAATGGGCTTCTTCCCATGATCTAAAAAAGATGTCTTTTTAGCAGTAATAGGAGGATCTAAGGCTCTGATATTTGATACAAATGTGGTATAGGTATCATTAGTAGAGGTTCCCATCAAGACTATTATTTTAGGGATATCATTGGTCATTTTAGTAGAAAATTTAAAGACATTTTCTTCAAAGTTCTTACATCTAGCAGCATCTTCTCTCATTTTCTCCAATCTTTGTTTCCAAGCAGCTCTCTCAACTTTCTTAGCTCTAATCCTATCTTCTCTCTCCTTTAACACCCTCAATCTATTCTCCTCTTATTCTTTAAGCCTTAACTCTTCTTCTTCCATAGCTTGCATATCTTTATCTATATCTTCTTAATTTTCTAGAAGATCTTCAGGCTCACTTTGTGTAGGAGTATAATAAGGTTGGTCAATTGGATCTTCCTCAAGAGAAAGCTACACTTGTATATTAGGACCTTTAACTCGTGGCTTAAATTTTTTTCTATTAAAAACAAAGCCAACTCCAGGTGTTAAAGGCTCTAAAAAATTCTTATTCTTACCCCCAAACTCTCATCCATTCTCCTCTCTTGAGATGTTAAGCTCATTACCAAACACTTGCTCAATAGGAAAAATTCCTTGGTCTACGTCAGACCCTTCAACTTCATGTGCCTTTTCCTGGACACTGACACAACTCACATCAATATTAAAAGTGGGAGATGCATCAATAAAAGAATCAATAGACTTGTAACTTGATTTAAAGCTCATTTTTACCCAAGCGGGTTGCTTTTCTTTTACAGGCTCCCCTTTTTCCTTATGCTTAGGATGCTTCTCTGCATAACTTCTAGTCTTGTTCATGATGTCAAATATGTTAGAATCCTTCTTCTTATGTTCCTTTTGAGAATTTATCATTATACTAGTATTAGAGACATTAGAGTTTCCACCTAGAATATAAGGAAATAGAAAGTGATTGCACTTTGACTTTGTATTTCCAACCTCAGAAAATATTTTAAACATAACCTGACATAAGGTGATAGAATGAAGTAAGGACTAACACATAAGACTCAGTATGATGTGACTTCTTACAACAAAATTTAAACCAATTATTCTTTAGACAGTAAAGAATAATATAACAAACTACTAGACTCTATTGTACCAAATCTGAACTTAGAGACTTTGGACTTAGCTAGTCCCTAGTAGAGTCACCAATCTGTTGATTATTTTTTTTAAGAACCAAACTAACTTTAGAAAATACCTATGGACTTTTCCATTTCCAATACTTAGTACTCCAAAGGGATTTTCCAATGAATGAGTAAAAGTTGTGAGATTTCTACTCCTACACTTTGGGCTATGTTAAACCTAGGAGGGTGATCCCACAATGTACACTCAGGGATTTACATGATTACTAGACAAATGCGTGGTCAATAAAAAATAATTCTCATAAAATTACCCAGAAAAGTAGCACATCAAATAATTTGGTAGCCCATTTACTAATATCCTACACTTAGAGCATGAGAAGATGAAACTCAGCATAAAAAAAACTACATTTGTATCCATTTTGAAAGTTTATAAAATAAGGTGATTAGTTGATAAATCAACTCAGGAACTGAATTATGAATACTTTGCAAGAACCTGTGTCTTATTCCAAGAACAAAGTAAATACCAACCTATGCAACCAAATAACATATTATCAATAGCAACCTGCAATCTCAAGAAACACTACTTTACAACATTCCCCTATTACATTCATGATCATCACTGCTTACAAAAATCCTAGCACCTAATTCTTATGAGTTTACAATCTCATCCAAGAACTTACATTAATTCATTGAACTAATAAGTAGGAATGAAATTAAACATCTATTGAGAGACAATGAGACACACAAAAGGAATCCTAGATTACTTTCATTCATAACTCATAAAACGAGAACACAGAGAGACAATAGTGATGAAATTGTTATAACTTTGTATTGTATTTAATATATTGTTATCAAAATTACATACATAATAAAAAAATTTGAAGTTAAGACAAAATCCTAAAATATGTTTGATATTCCTTTTATAATTGACAGTGTTGAATAAAAAACAATGAACCCCTATTTTCTGGCCCTGAATTCCTTCTTATAGAAATGAAGGAGAAAAACAAGCCTTAGGCCAAAAAGTACACATGTCAATATCCTATTGGACTGCCAATAGTAAAAGATTCCCCTATTTAGTTGCAGTGCATTCCCAAGAGGTGGGAAACATGTTCGGAAATGCAAGTAGTCTTCATTCATTATTGGAGATCCAGTACAAACTTCAAAAGGGTATATTCAAATAGTTACCTCAAAATTTGTGCCAATGCACACAAAGTGAAAGAAGGAAAGAATGATAAATATAGAAAAGAAGAAACAAAAGATATGTCCACATCTCCAACCTTGTCATCAATTCAACCTGAGGAATATGCACTATATTTTCCATACTTTATCAAAGGCCTAATCTATATTAAATCTAGGCTATGTAGTGCAACTCTCACTTATCCATTATTCTTCATGGTTGCAGACTTCAAAATTTCAAATTACCACCCCGCCATTTCACATCAGTCCACCACTCTCTCCAAGTACCTACCTTTCCATGCTAGGAATTCATGTTTAGTGGGGCAATTGAAATTCATGACTTCATCCTCCCTTTTCTCTATAAGGTGCATACTTGGTGATGATTTGGTTAGCCTCATTATCAAATTCCAATATGATGGTCTTAGCATGAGTTAGCATATCCATATTTATCTTCAATGTGTTCATATCAAATTTCTAACAAATTCATATAGCTTGATCTAAAATAAATTTATTAATTTCATTTTTTCACACTTGTAGAGCTTTGATGCTATCATCATCCCTTAGAATGGATGGAATTTTGCCATAATGTGACTCATGAAAGGATTTCACTAGCTCTTTTATTTTTTTTCTAATGGTTAAATATTTCCCCTGTATCCTTCAATTTTACCTACAAAAACCATAATTTTTTCAGGAGGATTGGCATCTTGTTTAAATCCAATTGACATCAATACCAAATCCTTCTTCCTAGGGATTCAAATTTCCATGAGTGGAATGGCTCTTTCTCTGTCAATGTCAAAATTCTTAATAGCAGCCATCATGGATAAATAACTATGGTGAAGAGTATTCAACCTATTATTCACTCTTTTGTTCAAATGTTCCAATATTGTAGTGAAAATATTCATGTTGCTCTTGAAAATTTCCTCATCATGATTGTCACATTTATCCTTGTATTTACTTAACTGCCTAAGCAACTCTTCCCTATTGGTATCTTAGCATATGGCCCTTCTGGTGTATTGTGTTCTACTATTGAAATTGGTAGAATTCCCATGTTATATGGCCTAATTTCCCATGAAGAACTCACTTCAATAGTAAATTCTAGGGGTACAACTTCTTGTGAAGTGGTGGGGGAATCAACATCATTCTATTTAGACTTTTTAGGTTGCAAACTCAGCAACTTATTTCCCAATAATGCAACTTTTTTCTGCCACTACATGTTATACTGCTCAAGGCTTCCATATTTCACTAGAAAATCATTGTAATTTGTTCAAAGCTTATCCTTTTCTATAGTCAAAGATTCTATTCTGGCCCTTGTAAATTGTGCAACATGAACTGACATATTTGCTACTTCTAAGGCTGATGATTTTGACAATCTTTTTATTATTAGGAATTCACTATAGTTAGGTGTAGGCTCAACAATATCCATTTTTTTGGTGCTTGGGGCTAGAGACCATATAGCCAGGGCTTCCCATTCCTCACTGAAAGCAGACCCCTATAGTATAAGTCCAGCTTCTACTATATATCATAGAGAGCTCTGTCACACTTTTTTATCATTTTAAAAGCTATGGAAGAAGCTAAATCCCATTTTGGAAGCAACAAAATACCACTATTCCTTACTAATTATTGACCCTGTTTTGTAGTCATCTTTTGGAATCTAGCTTTCATCCCATTTAAAATTTTTTTCTAGATGATCATCTTTGAAAATTATGGATGAAGGCTTCTTTCTATAGCCAAGTTTGTTGCATATTCATATCTTTTAGCTCTATATGCAAATTCCATAAAATTTTGAGACTTTATAAATGAATCATCATCTAGAAACTTTGCACATGCTTCAACCCACATATCATCTCTACCATATAGTCTTGTGAGATTATCTTTAATAAATATTGTACCCAACTGATGTGTTTCCCTTACTATTGCTATAGTAGGTACTCCTTCTTGCATTTCCTTCTCTAATGCCCAAATGTCATCATCGAAGCCTTGGTCATCATAATCCACTAGACCAGTCACTTCATCCTTTTTATTTTTGAATGGTGGCTCTCTTGGTGGTGTTTCACTAGGTGGTGAAGAATCAATCTCCTCAATCTCAGGCTCTATTGGCCTTGGAGGAGATGGTGGTGGTACTTGAGGCACATGAGAATGAGGCCTATATTGTTTTTGTGGAGAAGTATAAGAAACTACATCACCTTTCTTTTCCTTACTCTTTCTCCTTACAAAGAAATTTATTCTTGGTTCATCAGAGGCTAAGGATGTATATTTTCCTCCTATGGAAGAGAATTCCCCTCCACTTTTTTCTTCTACCATTGGGGCTTTTCCCTTATCCTTACTTATTACCAATTTAGCTTCAAGGTGGCCCACTCCTTAATCAAAATTCCTTGATATATTCTCCACAAAAAGGATGTATATTTTCCTCCTATGGAAGAGAATTCCCCTCCACTTTTTTCTTCTACCATTGGGGCTTTTCCCTTATCCTTACTTATTACCAATTTAGCTTCAAGGTGGCCCACTCCTTAATAAAAATTCCTTGATATATTACATTTTCAATTTCTAGGAGAACCTTGAAATTAGGTTCTTTCTTTATCTTTCTTTGCATTTTTCTAAAAGAAATCCACCTCGCTATTCTTTTCTCCTACTCCAAAAGTTTGAACACATTTCTATCACATCTTCTGGATATTGGAAAATGTGTATAAATTTGAAGCTCTTGTTTCTTTTTTTCAACAAAGCCATAAAACCTTCAGGATCATATCTGACCCTCTCAACTAACCTCTACATGCGGTAGATTTTGAGTATATCAAGAATATTATTATATCCTCCCTTGATCATTACAAAATCAGAAAAAATGGGTGTACAAAGGAAATAATGTTCCTTTTCCTTGATTAAATAAGTTTTCATTTTCAATACTTCCTAATTGCCACATCACTTCTAAGAAACTAATTCTTTCTAGCACAAACCCTGGCAACAAGTGAGGTGCTACCATGGAACCATATACTCTTAAGATAGTGTAATCAAGGTATGGGATAACATCTCACCAATTATGGTAAACTCCAAGCTCATGCCTTCTCTCCTGAGGTCTCAAGAAATCATGTAGAGCTATGGGAATTCTAGGTACACTCACAATTAAGACTCTTCTCAGTTCTGAAGCAAACAAGTTCTGAAATGTCACATAATCATATGTCCTATCATCCTTGTCTAAAATAGTAGTCCAACTTTGCACAAGAAACTCCAAGTCACCCTTTCTTCTTTCCAAAGTTATACTAGGCCTAAAGAAAATTGCACCTTTGTACAAAAACATATGCATCAATAATGACTACCAGTTGAATCTCAATCCCAATTCACCCTTCTTCAACCTTATTAGTCCCTCATCCATTCTTTCTGAAAGAAACCATGCATAATCATATATTGCACAATACTAGGGGTGTTGAATATGGGTAGCCATATACATCCATACCATTGGAATTCGTATGACAAGATCATAACCAAGTATTTGATAAATAGAATAGAAATTTTTTTGGAAGAAATAAAATAGCTAACTAGGAAAGGCTTTTTATCATGTGACCCTATTATGATCTTTTGACCTGCAATTTCTGCTAGGGCTCTTGGTAAGATGTGAACTTTGAATGCAATCTTAGTTTTATCATAATCCTTCTTGAGAATGTCCCCATTTATCTTATATATTTCATCATTCCATTTAGTAAGCTTGAAAACAAGACCCAATTCCTCCTTGGTGATTTTGACCATTTCCCTCCCATCATATGTTCTTATAGTTCTTATGACTGGGACATAATTGGAGGCAACTACCTTAAGCAATTCAACATCCATATAAATATTTGGTAAATTCAACTTTCCCAGGACACGGTTCTAAGGGTTACCTACTGGGATACTAATGTTTCTATTCCTGAATGAGCTATAAAACAATTCCCATCTAGTATAACGCAATTTGGAATCCTTGATAAAGTAATTCTTGTCAATCAAACCTTCTACTACTTGTGGACCTCTGAGAAGCAGTTGGCCCTTAGGTTTATCAATGGTTGAGGGTGGTAATTGGTCTATGAGGTCTTTCTTTAAATGCCTTTTGGGAGAAAAAGATTCCCCTTTGGATGAAGACACTTTTACTTTAGGAACCATAACACAAGAGGTATTACAAGGTAGGGTTTCTAATTTACTTGAACAAGGATTATTTCTTTTGTAAGGGTTTGACATAAATTATGCAATGCAAAACTTAAGAAATTCTTTCTATGAATGTCAAACATTAAAAATTATAAACCAAGAAAACACTAATAGACTCGAGTTTCATAAACTACAACTTGACAATAATTTTGATGGGAGGGAAACAATTCACTTATTGGTTTTCTTTGCAGGTTGACAACCCTAGTTCTGACATCAGAAAATATTGAAAAACCACAAGACAAGATCCTTGAGTGCATAGAGTATACTTCTCAATGCTAAATTATGCCTTCAAAATAGGTATTAATAATTATGCAACTCCTTACTTCGGTAGCTCTATCTCCTTTTAGCTATTAAGGCTCACTCACATGAACCAAAATGTCTCACTTTCCTTCAACTAAGTTTTGAATGTCATTCGTTGATCCTTTTGGAGTGTTAATTGATCGATGATCCAAATTTAGCCATCCTATTATGAAAGATAGGACTGTACACAACCGCAATACTTACTAAATTAGAAAGCCGCATGGAACCAATTTCCAATAGTATGCAGACTCCACCATTCCTTTTTTTCTTTAACTAGGATCCACATGTCTTCTTTCCCTTTCCCTCATGAGTCATAACTTGTGCACAAATTTTATCAATGGGGAGATGGGGAGAGGTCGAGATTAAATCTCTCAGCTTCTTCATACACACTTCTTAATTACCCACAACTTTATCCTTCTTAAAACATCCACAACCCAGACTAAAAGATCTCCAAACATGTGCAATATATCTGCATTAGTAACACAATTTATTCTCCATGCCCCATGTCAAAAATATTTAATTAATATTTTCCCTTGCACCAATGATTCCACATGTGCCATAGAAAAAGGACACTTTGCTTGACATGGGATGAATTCATGATAAAATTGACTTAATGAGGTCTTAATCTAGTGTTGTGACGCATTTTATGTGTCCATAGTAGGTCTTGGACCCTTGCAAATCAAATAACATGTTTTTATTAACATCTTGCAAAGGTGTTGTAAAGTATTGTAAAGGACTCTCACACTTTTCTAGACTTAATTAACCTATTTCTCCCTAATTCAACATTATAAAATTTGTTCAATAATATTAGTACATCAATCTTGAAGGTTCTTAACTTAAACTTAAAGTTAAACTAGTGTTGTAATGTTTCTTGCACATTCACATCAGTTCTTGTGCCTTCCTAGGATATGTGGATCTCATTTTAATGATGTAAAGTGTAGTTAATCATAGTTTTACATTGATTCATGTGTCCGAAGTCCTATTTTACATTTACATCATCATTAATAGGCCTCTATTAATCCATATTGTGCATCATGCGGCTTAAATTGATCAAATACTCGACAAAGTTGTAATTTAAACCTTATTTCCTTATCTCCTAGCTTTTGAGTTGTCAAATTAGCCCCTATGGGACCCATTCGCCATGCATGGAGAATCAGCCCCATCTAGGTAGGACCCATTTTCCATGTGTGGTGAATGAGTCTTATCTCGCCCCATTTCAACTTTTGAGCAGGAAAAAGTGAAATTTAAAGTTTAATTTTACTACATGTCAGCCTGTGATGAGGTATAATTGGGATATTAAGGCACAATTTCCTATAAATAATTGTTTTTATCCTCATTTTAATCTAACAACTCATTTTCACATCTCTTGTTTTTTTTCATCCACTAGTCTTCACTTCCAAGTCAAGCAACTTAGGGTTTTATGATTTCAAGACATTAAGACATCAATTTTTAGACTTTGAAGGGCAGATCCTCCATGTTTTGCTATAGAATTTCAAGAACAAACAACATGGAAAAGTAATCAACTCCATTTTTTCATGTTTCATTTATTTCATTCATCACTTTGGTTTAATTACCTAAAAGGGGTTTGACTTAGGCAAACCCTCATGCCATAACATTCACCATTTATCTCTCTTATCTTGTGTTTATGCAAATTTAGGTATCTTGGAAGTTTAGAAATCATTGAAGATCAAGTTGCAAGGTTTTTAAAATCTTCTCTTCATCATCCAAGTCAAAATGTCAACAAAAAGTGACTTTCAGACCTGAATTCGACAGTTTCAGAAGCAGACACCTGTAGGAAGCCGAAGTGCAAATCGGAAGCCTTTGGTACCACTCTTGAATATTCATAAATTTAGAAGTGGACTCATTCGCAATTAGTGGAAAATGAGTCCCACTTCCAAGGTCAATTTTGAGTTTTTTATATTTTTAGGTACCCTTTTGTCAGAAATGGGTTCTAGCTCAGTTTTGCATAACTAGGGCTAATTTGCCCAGCATGGTGAATGAGTCCCACCAAGCCTAAAAATAAAAATAAAAAATGTTTCAAAAGCAATATCCAGTCTCCTTCAAGCTTTGAGGCACACACTTCAAGTTTCATTCAATTCTATTTAGTTTTGCATTCATTTCTAGTTCATTGTTGCAATACACAATGTGTTTCCAAACATGACTTGCTTCTTAGTTTTTACATTGATATTTGATAAATTTCATAGCTTAGCTTCATTCATATCATCTCATTTAAGATTAACAACTACATATATAACATAATTTGAATGAACCCTTTACAGCATTTTTGGCCTAGGTTCTCTCCTTTTAGGTGAAAAAACCTAGAAAAGTTAGAGAGTACATTAGAGCCAAAAATCTATGGTTCATTTTGCTGAACCTGATTTCGGAACACTTTCATCCATCATCATCCTAGCAATATCTTGCATTGACGTTGCATTAAATTTGTATTGGTTAATTTGCATCTAGGGTTTCAAATTTTGCATTAGAAAAAAGGTGCATTTAGTTTGTGTTTTTGAATACAATTTCCTAAAAAAACTCTACAATTAAGCATTTCCATCTTAGGTATGCATCTTGCAACATCAAACAAAAAAAAAATTCAAATTTTCTAAAAAATTTGTAAAAAACAAGTATTGGGACTCATTCGCCATGCTAGGCGAATAAGTCCCTGTCCAAATTTTTAACTGACTGGTACAACATTAGAAACCTCATTTTTGTGCTTCCTAAGCCTCCTAGTATCATATATTATAATTTTGGAAAGTTTTTGTAACATTTCTTTTATGCATTTAGCTCAAAAACATCATTTTAGATTACTCATTCTTTAAATCACTTCATTTGCACACATCTTTATATCTGAAAATGCTTCCATTTCTGCACTTTTGCATAACATTGATAAAATTTATTTTCACTTTTGCATACACAACATGTTTCTATTCCTAAAACTTTGCATAAGTTTGTTAAAAGTGCTTTTCATTCTTGCATGTACATTGTTTTCATTTTCTAAATCTTGCCTACATTGGATAAGAATGTTTTGTATCTTTGCATATACATTGTTCATATTGTTGAAACATTGCATGAAATGGTGACATGTGATTTTCATTCTTATTCAAACACTCCTAGTACCTTACATATGTAAACATGTTAAGAAACACTTTGTATCACCTCCCTATGAGAGTGTTTTAGTGAAGGAGATTACAACTTGGGCCATTCCAAACAATCATACTTGTTCTTCTCATAATATCTCTCCTCTTGGTGATGAATATATTTTAGTAGAAGAATAAATTAATGAGATTTTTGAGAATCCTAGTTGTTTCTCTCCTTTTACCTCTCTTAGTTGACAAAACATTCACAACCAACATAAAAAAATATCAGATGATCATGACAACATTTGTCTTTCTCCTAGTATCTCTCCTAGTGGTGAAGAAGATAATTTGTTGTTAGAAAACACAATTGATGATAGTCATGGGAATCTTCATTGTCCCCCTTTACCTAATAAAACCCTTCTTGAACAAGACACTTCAACCATTGCTCACTCTCTTACTTGTGAGGAAGTCCTTTTAGAAGAACCAACCTTAGAATGTCATGAACATTTAGTTTGTAGTTCTCCTCAAAACCCTCCTCCTAGGAAGGATATCATAATGCAAGACAAGAACCACAATAATGATATGGACTCTCATTTTCTAAGGGATGTTAACATTATTCAACCTCAACTTATCCTTTACCCCCCTTCACATAAACCTCCACCTCAAAACAAATCCAAATTTACCCTCTACCCACCTTCACACAAACAAAAAACTCAAACTAAACCTCAACTTATTGTCTACCAACCTTCACATAAACTTCACCCGTCCAACCAACCATAGTATACCCTTTACCCACTAACACCAATGTATCTTAGCCATCTAGTAATGATATTGTCTCTCATACATATAACACTTGAAATAATCTGCAACTGCCACAACCAACTCCACCCTCCTTACCTTTACCAAATCTGCCTATTACCCCTCGTTACCTCCCACACATAAAGGAGTATGATATTGTTGAAAAAATAATGAATACTCCACCAAAATTTTCCTTTGGGATTTTCTTGAAAACTCACCAAATTATCACAACATTCTTCAAACTGCCCTAAAATAAATCATAGTTCCTCCCAGTACCACTTCAAATGATGTGGTAGCTCTCATTCACAAAAATAATCTTGACATTATCTTCCATCAACATGAGCTCCCTCCTTTGGATTTGTGTAATCAACATCATTCCTTTATGATAATTTCTCAATTCAATCGCACAACTATCAAATAGACTCTCATAGATAATGGTTCTACCCTTAATGTGTGTAGTGAGTCTACTTGATCGATTAAATGTTGACTGGTCACAAATAATACCTAATTCCATATCTATTTGAGGATTTTATAATACAACAACCAAACCACTTGGTGTAATCACTTTACCTATTACAGTTGGGGTTGTTACTTTGTAAACTCCTATTCATGTCATGCCATATGATCTCTCATATAATCTTCTTTTAGGAAAACTGTGGATTCATGAGATGAATGTAGTTCCTTCAACCCTTCATTGTACAATGAAATATGTCTATAAAAATAACATTTATCATGTTGAAATAGACCCCGAGTTTGAAAGTTGCTTGCATCCTGAAAAAAGAACTTTAAGTCCTCTAAAAACATTGATTCAAACATCCAATATATAACCTCTTGAAGTTGAACACAACAATGATGAATCAGTGCCTAAATTATTTGGTGATTATTGGGGATCCTTAGAATTCACACCATCATTTATGGGTAAATACATATTCACACAAAATCCAAACAGGAAACAAGACCAACCAACCATCATGTCAACACAAAATTTGGACAAACTTTCGCAAGCATCCACCTCAACCACTTTAGACAATGCAAAAAACTCCACAACAACCCTTAACGAACAAAACAATGAACAAACACCTGATTCCAAAGCAATGGAATAGCTTTATGGAAAAGGTTATGACCTCATGAAACAACTTGGGTATAGTGGAAAAGGATGTGGTACTCGAGAACAAGGTATCTGCAACCCTATAAAGACTAACACACAACAAACAACTCATAGTATTAGTTATTTTCATTTGATTGAGATCAACAAAACTTCACTCAACATCAACAAAACACCCTTCTAAACCATCCTTAAAACCTAGTGGTCTTGAACATCATCCTTTACAAAATATGGAACAAACAACTATAGCTTCGCTTAATCACCATGTCATCTCGCAAAATGTTTGTGATTTGAATTCATTAGATTTTGTACCCTCCTATAATGGATAAAAAAAGATCTCCCAATCTAGAGAAACTTGTGTAAGTATGACATCTAATACTAAACAAGATGTATCTTTATCACATACCACATGACCACCTTCTCCTCTTGATCCAGAGGGTCTCTTTTTGAGACTCCTCCAAGATCACTTGATCTTCCTCCCTCGAAGAACTCGAAATAAATTCTTTTCCAAAACTTCTTTTTGTGCCTATCATAGAGTTCATGGTCACTCCACTAATGAATGTAATGCTTTGAGTTGCAAAATCCAAAATTTTTAGGAGTCTAGTATGCTTCCTTTTGTGGGGGCATCTAATTCCTCTAATTGATATTTATTTTCACTCTAGCACACATTTCATCAACCATTTTGGCTCACCCTTGCCCTGCACTCTATGGGGGCAAGGGGTTTGATAGCCTTGTTCTCGTATGTCACTTGTCGCTACTTCTTTTGACTAGTCATTAACCTTTCATGAACACACAAGAGCAAGCTTGGGACGTGGACGATGTGCCTTACGTTGGATTGCATGTGACATACTACCCTTTTCATGGTGTTCCTTCTCAAAAACATATGACTTGGCATAGGGCTTTTCGAGTAACCTCTCATGTTCTCCTTCTTCACCTTTAAAGCAATTGATCACAGTAATGGTGCTCACAACTACTTAAAATTGGGGGCATACATCACTGTTGGGAAAAAATGGACGAGGCATCTAATTATAACTCCAAACAGTAGTGCCTTTGGTAACTTTATTTCCATTAGGTTGCCTCAAAGACACGTACAAGTATGTCCTAAAGCAGAAACAAACACAGTTTATTTCCCACATTAATCCTTCTGAGAGATGCACATGTAAATTCAATAGCAAGCATTAACAGATTCTCTAATAGAACCATTATAGACATGAAAGACGAGACAGAAAAATAGAACACAAAGATTTATGTGGGGAAAACTCTTTCGGGTAAAAAACCCCACTCTACAAAGTTTGAGCCATTGTATTATTCAGCAACAGAAAGTTACAATAGAGTTTCAGGCTCTTAGCCTTTTAGAGATTACATCTTGTTCATTCTGGATACAACTGGTAGAAAACTATCCCTGAGAGATCAACCAAATCAATCATGATCATGAGAGATTCCAGTAGCTTAACTCTGCCTCTCAATCCTCTGCTTCGACCTCATGGCCTCGACCTTTCATCCAGCCATTTGGTCCTCTCTATCATTCTATCTCTGGCTTTCGGCTCTTCAGCTCCTTGGCTTATCAACTCTCACTTCAGAATGTTCAATGCATATGTATATACATTCGTTCTCTATAGGCCCTATGAAATCATTCTTTTCCAACTGTCGGATCATAACTAACAAATCATCCAGCCCAGCATCATAGATGTTTCAACTTCCTTGCATAAAAGATAATACATCCAGGTCACACCACGTTGGAAAATCTTCAAATGGTCAAGGGCATTCAACCTATGTTGTCATGTCAGTGAGACACTAACTGTGTCTCCCTGATGCCAACACAGCCAACATTTAATATTGCCAAGAGTCATCCGTATTGGCAAGAGGTTACATCAAGTCCAGAGAGCTATCGCTAAGACTTCACCATGTTGCCAAGACCTCACACCAAAGATCACAAGGTATTTTGAAGAGTTCATCAGTCGGCAAGACTATCACTCTTTGCCCAGACATTACACCAAAGTCTTAAAGCCACATCGACCTCAACATTCTCATCGGCGAGATAATCACCATTCGATGAGACATCATACTGAAGTACAAAAGGTCATATCGATGTTAGCTTTTCCATCGGCAAGACAACCATTCGCCAAGAGGTTTCGCCCAGTCTCCTCAAGTTTCACCAAAGCACTTGACAGTCGGCAAGACATTCATCTTTTGCCAAGACCTCACATCTAGCAACCAAGTCTTACCGAGTCAGAAATACTCTTTTCTTTCACCGAGACCTTTCACTGACCACAACATGTCATATCGAGTCAGTAAGACTTTTGACCTTCGCCAAAACCTTTCACCGAGCTCTTCAACTGAAACATCCAAAATTCGGCAAGACTTAGGGTATCGCTGAGATGTTATACTGACATCAGGATTCCCATCGGCAAGACAATCGCTCTTTTCCAAGAGATAATACTGATGCCTCCATGTTACTCCGAAGTCTCCTGTCGATAGACATTCTGTGTTGCCAAGAGGTCATAACAAACCCCTTTCATTACCTTGATGACTCCAATTGGTGAGACATCTCCCAGTTGCTATGACTTCATGCCAATAGGAGCAAGTCATACCGATTTCCACATCAGCCAGACAAACCAAAGGTCATGCCGATATCGGCAAGACTTCCTATCATCGCCGAGACATCATTTCGACACATATGAGTTACCCCGATGACCACAAGTGTATAGAATTAACAAGACATCTCCTTGTTGCCAAGAATTCCTGCCAAACCCTTATGTTATACCAAAGACTTCTTTTGGTGAGACTTCTCTCATCGGCATGAGACATACCAAACGCCCAAGACTCTCCTCGAAAGCTTCTTTCACCATAGGTCTCTCCGACATCCTCTAGACACTAACCTATTGGCCAGAGATCTCCAGTCGGTAGAAGGTTACAACAAATGCCACAAGTCATAGCGACATCACTAGTCAGCAAGATAGAAGCATTGTCTTGGTGACATGAGAAAAACACAAGGATACTAAACTACCAATCGACTAGACAACAAGAATGTCCCAATGACCATGCTTTCTTAGAGGTTTCAACCTATGAGATTGAGTCAATAATTCCAACAATCTCCCACTTGACAAAGATCACATAGGAACCTCCAAAGCAACCAGAAACTAGGATCACACTAGCTCCACCAATTCAAACCCCACAATACTCAAGACACCCAATCAACATGATTCAATAGATAACATTCCACCAGAAAATCTACAATAAAGACCAAGCATCCAACTACAAGTCACTAACCAACAAAGCAACCAATCATAGCCTTCCAGGAAAACACATAGATCTAAAACATGCTCTCATGCTCCATCAAGAATTTTTCTCCATCATCCAAGATGTCCACCATTCAGGCAACAATCCTGTCATCTTCCAACATGCCACCGATGGAAGAAGGATACAATGCCAAGGTGTATAAGCACCATTCTAATGAACACAAGCAAAAGATCCCAGTGATAACATCAACAACATATAGCTACCACTTCACTATGCTCAAACACTATACATAAGCAATATCAACTTCAAAGCTTCAATCAGAACACAACAATGAAGTCATTATCCAGAAACAAGAAACTAAACATCAGTTAGAACAACAATCAGACTGACTAGTTCCATCTAACTGATAAACCCATGCGACTGGAAATAGCACCCACAACTCATACTATTCCATCCAATCTCACATACCTCAAAGGTATCAACATTAGTAAACTCATGCTGCTCCAAAAAACAACCCATCAACAGCATATGCAAGCTCCAAGTTCTAACCAGTCGAAGAAGACAAGACACATACAGGAACTCCCATTGCTTGAGTAATCCAGATCTGAAAGATCAAAGGCATCGCAAGTCTACCAATACTAGCACATAGAAAATGTAACCCTATAGTACAAAGAAAAAATCCACAATGATATGCACATCCTGCAACAACCTGCCACAAGAAACATTTCTATCACCACAAACCTTCACGGCCATAGAGAGAAAATCTACACATCATCTTCCTATAGAACATCCTCCTACATACACTTCTAATAGCCAACTGTGTCAAGAATGATCTTCTTCACATCCCAAAAGAAAAAACCTTAACAACATCCATTCGTTCAATTACCAAGATCAAACTAACTTTAAAAAACATGGATGTAAGCTTCTTAAAGAAGATCAAACTACTTCATTCCCCATTTCAGGAAATCAGCCCATACAACATCTCCTACCAATTCTCATTAGAAATAAGGAGATAAAACAAAGATGTACAACTTCCACTATGAATCCTCCAAATCCATTAAACAACAATTCAGGATCCATATCATGAAAGCAAACATAAAACACATCTGAAAGATATAAAGGGCCAAATGCCTCTTAGATAAACTTCTGTGTAGACCAAGAGTGGGAATGAGAATACTCATTCAAGATATACAAGTCATCATGACTAATTCAAGAGCAATCTCCTCATAGGTCTCTTATTGAACTCACATTCAATCAAGGTGTAGACTTCTCGGACTTTCTGCTGAAAAAATTCATCAGGAATACCAATCAGCAGCACTTCTCTCATAAGAGAAAAATAGCCTCACCTTATTCTTCATGTATCCATGAGTACTAACAACCAATCATATCATGCTAAACTTCAGCTGCATTACTGCACTCTCACAAAGTATCAAGAAAATAATCAAAGCACCCAATACACAAAGAATTACTAGACCATTGTCAAAGCTCCAATCATCTGAATTAGGAACTTATCATGACATCATGATCTACACATCCCCATAGGAGATCCCATGCTTCAAGTGACTTTTCCATTGTCTCAAGTACAATGCACAATGCCAAAACTCCAACGCACGTGTAAGCAAGAGTATACCATGACATAAAGCAAATAGACTTAAAAGCAACATCACCTATCAAGCACCACCAACACCTTAGCCAAAGACTCCAAGAGTCCTCCATGGATCCAAGATGTTGCACATCTTCAAGTCATGTCGATGCAAATGTGAAAGAACCCTTTTGCAACAACAGGATCTAAGAGCTCTCCCAAGAAACATCTACAACACTAAAGAAGACCATTCAACACCATGTGATGAATCCACAGTCATTGCTAGAGCTCCCACTGAAACGTGACACCTGAGCTCTCCAAGCATCATGACTACTTGCTATAAGTTCCCATTACCAACTATTCAGGTACACAATAGTATCCATCCTCTCATCTCAAAGCACTACACCAATGCACAAGTGACCACAGACAAGGCCAACTAACAAGTTTGTACCAACAATGAATCAACCTCACGGATATAGAGAGTTCACTTCTGAGTTGTCTCATAGCAAACATGTAGGTAAAGGCATCCCACAACATTGCACAACTTGTAGATCCATTCAACAAAAATGTGCAAACCCATCATCGCATTGGAAATGCAAAAACGGAGATCTCAAAGAGAATAACCACATATACAACATGACTCAAACACTAGATCACACCAAATCTGATTTTCAAATCATGTCCACAGTGACCACCATAATCAAGGAACCCACAAGCACCACCACAAGAATGTTGAGTGATGAATCACGTACCAACACTCCTATGCAAAGAAGTAAACATACCTCCTCAATCCATGCACCAATCATGCATGCAGAATTGCAACTATCTCATCCAGCAACACCCCAAAAGGCCAGTGTCTAGATAATAGATTAACAAAAAACTCCACATGCTCACAAGTTTTTCTTAATCATGTAGAACTTGCAAAACCGCAAAGCCATGCAAGTACAAAACATCCTGAGAAAGGAAAAAAAATACTTCAGGAGAATCCAGGTCCCTTTCAGACCAACTCTAAAACCCCCAACATGTACATGCATCTGAGAAAGAGAGAAAGGCTATTTCAGAAGCTTGTAAATCATCTAATGGTTAACTGCATAGCCTTTTAGTATCTGAGGTTAACAAGAAACAGTGCCTTCCAACACCAGGAACCACCACCTAGCATAAACACTCTCCTCCATGGCTGAGAAACAACCTAGGCTTCTCCAGATCACCCAGAATCCTAACACATAAATGCCCAATATGAAAGCTTTACTGCTACATAGCCATAGAGCAAAGAAATCCACCTCATAATCAAAGGTTATACTTCTAAAAGTCAGGAGACACAGATCACAACATGTTCAACTCCCTTTTCCATCTTGACCATCCTTGAAGCTACATGTTGTCTCAGAATACCACAAGGCTTCCACTCATCAAAGGATCAATACATCAGTCCATTCCTCTAGATTTCCTCTAGCCCAACAAACTGAGAAATCTTCACAGGAGAAATATCCAAAACCAACAACCAGAAGAAGGCTTTGATACCACTTGTTGGGAAATCAATGGAGCACATCTCATGATAACTCCAAATAGTAGTTCCTTTGGTAACTTTATTTCCATTAGGTTGCCTCAAAGACATGTACAACTATGTCCTAAAGTGGAAACATACACAGTTTATTTCCCACTTTAATCCTTCTCAAAGAAGCACATGTAAATTCAATAGCAAGCATTAATAGATTCTCTAACATAACCATTACAGACATGAAAGATGAGACAGAAAAATAGAACACAAAGATTTATGTGGGGAAAACCCTTTCAGGTAAAAAACCCCACTCTCCAAAGTTTGAGCCATTGTATTATTTAGCAACATAAAGTTGCAATAGAGTTTCAGGCTCTTAGCCTTTCAGAGATTACATCTTGTTCATTCTGGATACAACTGGTAGCAAACTATCCTTGAGAGATCAACCAAAGCAATCATGATCATGAGAGATTCCAGTAGCTTAACTCTGCCTTTCAATCCTCTGCTTCAACCTCATGGCCTCAGCCTTTCAGCCAGCCATTCAATCCTCTCTATCATTCTATCTCTGGCTCTCATCTCTTTAGCTCCTTGGCTTATCAGCTCTCACTTCAGAATGTCCAATGCATACGTATATACATTCGTTCTTTGTAGGCCCTATGAAATCATTCTTTTCCAACTATTGGATCATAACTAACGAATCATCTAGCCCAACATCATAGATGTTTCCACTTCCTTGCATAGAAGATAATACGTCTAGGTCACACCACGTAGGACAATCTTCAAACGGTCTCCTCGATGTTGTCATGTCGGTGAGACACTAACCGTGTCTCCCCGATGCCAACACAACCAGCATTCGATATCACCAAGATTCATCCCTATCAGCAAGAGGTTACACTGAGTCCAGAGAGCTATCACTAAGACTTCGCCATGTCTCCAAGACCTCACACCAAAGATCACAAGGTATTCCGAAGAGTTCATCAGTTGGCAAGACTATCGCTCTTTGCCTAGACATTACACCAAAGTCTTCAAGTCACATCGACCTCAGCATTCTCATCAGTGAGACAATCTCCATTTGATGAGGCATCATATTGAAGTTCAAAAGTTCATATCGATGTTAGCTTTTCCATCGGAAAGACAACCGTTCGCCAAGAGGTTTCGCCGAGTCTCCTCAAGTTTCACTAAAGCACCTAACAGTCGGCAAGACATTCGTCTTTCGCCAAGACCTCACATCTAGCAACCAAGTCTTACCAAGTCGACAATAATTTTGTCTTTTGCTGAGACCTTTCACCGAGCACAACATGTCATACCAAGTCGGCAAGACTTTTGACCTTCACCAAAACCTTTCACCAAGCTCTTCAACTGAAACATCCAATAATCGACACGACTTAGGCTATCGCTAAGATGTTATATCAACATCAAGATTCTGATTGGCAAGACAATAGCTCCTCACAAAGAGATAATACCAATGCCTCCATGTTACCCCAAATTCTCCTGTCAGTTAGACATTCCATGTTGCCAAGAGGTCATAAAGAACCCCTTTCATTACCCCGATGACTCCAATATGTGAAAAATCTCCCATTCGCCAATACTTCATGCTAATAGGAGCAAGTCATACCAATTTCCACATTATCCAAACAGACCAAAGGTCATGCCGATATCGGTAAGACTTCCTATCATCACTAAGACATCATTCTGACACATATGAGTTACCCCAATGACCACAAGTGTATAGTTGTCGGTGAGACATCTCCCTGTCGCCAAGAGTTCCTGCCGAACCCTTATGTTACACTAAAGACTTCTTTCGGTGAGACTTATCTCGTTGGCATGAGACATACCGAACACCCAAGACTCTCCCTGAAAGCTTGTTTTTCCATATGTCTCCCCGACATCCACTAGACACTAACTCGTCAGCCAGATATCTCCATTCGGTAGAAGGTTACAATGAATGCTACAAGTCACAGCGACAACAACAGTCAGAAAGACAAAAGCATTGTCTTGGCAACATGAGCAAAACACAAGGATACTAAACTACCAGTTGGCTAGACAATAGGAATGTCACAACAACCATGCTTTCTCAGAGGTTTTAGCCTGTGAGATTGAGGCAATAATTCCAAAAATCACCACTCACATTTCATTGTGGATTTTCTTTTTTTTTGTGATTCCCTCTCTTGGAAGCATTAGGTACAATGTTGCCTAGGATGAGACCTTCTCATCCTCTCTTAGAGATATTGACCATGATGTTCCATACGATGATACATTGCATAAATTAAGAAAAATATCTTTGAACAATCCTAACATTATTTTGCATTAACAATATGTATAAGTATCAAAATCTTTTCCTTTGTGGTGCCTTGTTAAAGTTATCAGGGGGTATAACTTTGATATAGTTGAGCAGGAAGCCCACCTAGTGGCATGACTTTTCCCATAGCCACCTTTGTGTTTGTGAGTGCATACCAACTAGTGTATGTATCTTACCTTTTTGGGACTTCTCACCCCGCAGACGACCTAAAGTTCTATGGCCCTAGAGTGGGCACATTTTTCTTTCTTTCTCATTCTTTCCATTGCATGATTTTGTATCTTTGGGGCTTGACTTAGGATCTTGGATCCTTAGGGCTTGGCCACCTCCTTTTATCTTTGTCATTATTTGTCATCTATATCTTTACACTTGGATCTCTCTTGAATGTCTACTTTAGTGTGAGTTTGAAGTAGGTTCATCCTCTCACTAAAGTGGGGGTGAAATGTGTCATAAAAAAAAGGACCCTTTATTTGACATGGGATTAATTCATGATAAAATGGACTTAATGAGGTCTTAATCTAGTGTTGTGAGGCATTTTATGTGTCCACACTAGGTATTGGACCCTTGCTAATCAAATAACATGTGTTTATTGACGTCTTGTGAAGGTGTTGTAATTTCACACTTTTCTAGACTTAATTAACCTATTTCTCCCTAATTCAACATTATAAAATGTGTTTAATAACATTATTACATCAATATAGAAGGTTCTTAACTTAAACTTAATGTCAAACTAGTGTGGTAATGTGTCTTACACATTCATCGGTTCTTGTGCCTACCTAGTCTATGTGGACCTCATTTTAATGATGTAAAGTGTATTTAATCACACATTCACATTGATTTATATGTCCCAAGCCCTATTTGACATTTACATCATCATTAATAGGCCTCTATTAATCTATATTGTGCATCCTGAGGCTTCAATTGATCAAATAGCCAACAAAGTTGTAATTTAAACCTTATTTCCTTATCTCCTAGCTTATGAGTTGTCAAATTGGGCCCTGTGGAACCCATTCACTGTGCATGGAGAATCGATCCCATTCAAGTGGGACCCATTCACCATGTGTGGTGAATGAGTCCTATCTAGCCCCATTTTGACCTTTGAGTGGGGAAAAGTGAAATTTAAAGTTTAATTTCACTACATGTTGGCCTGTGATGAGGTATAATCGAGAAGCTAAGGCACAATTGTCTATAAATAAGTGTTTTTATCCTCATTTTACATCTAACAAATCATTTTTACATATCTTATCTTTATTCATCCACCAATCTTCTCTTCCAAGTCAAGATTCAACTTAGGATTTTATCATTTCAAGACATTAAGACATCAATTTTCAAACTTTCAAGGGAAAATCCTCCATGTTTTGTTGCAGAATTTCAAGATCAAACATCATGGCAAGGTAATCAACTCCATTTTTGCATGTTTCATTCATTTCATTCATCAATTTGGTTTAATTACCCAAAAGGGGTTTGACTTAGTTAAACCCCCATGCCCTAACATTCACCATTTTTCTCTCTTGCCTTGTGTTTATGTAGATTTAGGTATCTTGGAAGTTTAGAAATCATCGAAGATCAAGTTGCAAGGTTTTTAAAGTCTTCTCTTCATCATTTAAGTCAAAATATCAACAAAAGTGACTTTCAAACCTGAATTCGATAATTTCAGAAGCAGACACCTATAGGAAGCTGAAGTAATATCAAAAGCCTCAGATCCCACTCTTGAATATTCAATAATTCAAGGGTATGTGTGGGATCATCATGGAAAAAATAGGCCCTTAAGTGGCAAAAAATTCAAAAAAATCAGAGTTAGGCAACTTGACATAAAAATTCAAATAATTTATCTATATTATTTCAAAATACGTAAGAATAGAATATGTAGCACATTGAATGTAGTTTCTAAACTATTAGGTTTATTTAAAAAAAAAAATTGGTAAAAATTTGAAATTTCAATGTAGTAGTACTTAAATTTTAGGAAAAAAATAAGTAGGTGTCTAAGTAACCACCCTAACAACAAGAAAATGATAATATTATTTTATAATATTTTAGATATAAGTAGAGGACTCATGTCCCGATGTGATGCACATTTTTTTGTAATTTTTTTCCAAGTAAATAATTAATTATGAATTTTTTATTACAACTTTTAAAAATATAAAAACTCATATGTCTGACCACCTTAACTTGGTCAAAACTTCATGAAATTCAATTTTTCATTTTTTAATCCTATAGTATGCGAAGCATAGAATGTGACACATGTTTTGGATTCAAAAAATGTGATATTGTTTGAAAGATATAGATGTTTTTCAATCATCCTATCAATCAAGACTCTAGTTGTAATTCAAATAGAAAATGAATAATAATTATTTAATAAATTCAAAGTAAAACATAATTTATATTGGTGGAAAGCTTAAATTCTCCTTTAAAAACCCTTTTAATTTCATCAATTTTGGGTTAAAAAAAAGTCATCAAACACATACCCTACACATACACATCATATCGTCACTTTTTAGCCCATCATGATCTTGCACATACCCTCAAAAGTGGACTCATTTTCCATCAGTGGCAAATGAGTCCCACTTTTAGGGTCAATTTTGAGTTTTCTATATTTTTGGGTACCCTTTTGTCAGAAATGGGTTCTAGCTCAGTTTTGTAGAACTAGGATGAATTCGCCCAGTATGGTGAATGAGTCCCACTAGGCTTGAAAATCAACATCAGTAGTGTTTCAAAAACAATTTCAGTCTCCTTCAAGTTTCATTCAATTATGTTTAGTTTTGCATTCATTTCATTTTCATTGTTGCAATACACAATGTTTTTTCAACCATTACTTGCTTCTTAGGTTTTGCATTCATATTCGATCAATTTCATAGCTTAACTGCATTCATATCATCTCATTTAGCATTAAAAACTTCATACATAACATAATTTGAATAAACCCTTTATAATTTTTGGCCTAGGCTCTCTCCTTTTAGGTGAAAAACCCTACGAGAGTTAGAGAGTGCATTGGAGCCAAAAATATATGGTTCACCACATCCTCTGGATAACTTCATGTGGAAAATTTTTGCTTCCCCATTGGGAGTCTACCAATAAAGGTGAGACCCATACGGGATAGTAGGGAGCGGTCAAGATTAATCCGCGTCACCCACTATTGACAGTTGATTTACTTGAAAACTCTGCAACAAACCACTTGAGATGACTGGGCCCACTGTTTAGACCAGACACGTGACATCCACCCGCCAACCCATGTGATTATTTTAATAGGAAATAAAAAAAATGGGCATGTGGGGAATGGTCCAAATGCGACCACATCATTCATCACTCACCGTTGATCTCCTCTGACAACCATTTGCATGTCTTATCAAAGAAATTGGTTCCTCAAATCGTGCATGACACCTGGCCTTTGCCCATTAGCTCGAGTGAATAAAATAAGAAACAATAAAATGGAATGGGAACGCGAGGAACAATGAATATTTTCTTGCATCAATCAAATGATAGTCAAGGGTCCTCATATCTACACATGTTGAAATTGTTAATCTTTCAAAAGGGACACGACTACGATAATGAGATAATAACCATGGAAAATATTACTTAAATTGTTATGGAAAATACCTAGCCCGAATTAGGAAAAATTAAAATAATGACCCGACACATGACAACCGGTAAAACATAACTAGAGGGCCAGTTGCTCAATAAATTTCAATGGCACAAGATATGATTTAAAAGACTAGGGATTGGCAGCAAGGGGTCAACAAAGAATTAAAACCTTGGCAAGGATATAGACTCAAAGGGTTTTTAAAATAAGACTTTGAGTAACTAAAACCCTAACACAGTGACAAGGAACAAAACCTTAAGCTCTCAAATACAATTTCAACCCAATTTTAAGTAAGACTAGAGATGGGACATCAAAACATTTTGGGGTTCCACCACTCTCAAAGTGGAACCCATAAAAGTTTCATACGATCAACTTGTAGATGCAACTAATGGGTTTAATGTGGAAAATATTTTAGGAATTGGTAAATTTGGATCCATATATAAAGGGATTCTTAACGGTGGTAAAAATATTGCTGTTAAAGTTCTCAATTTAGAAGAAAAAATTGTTCATCAAAGTTTCAGTAGGGAATACAATATATTAAAAGGAGTAAGACACCTTAATGTGATGAAAATTATTTCCAAATATTCTAATCTTGATTTTAAAGCTCTAGTTCTTCCATTTATGACAAATGGAAGTTTGGAGAGATGGATCTATCCTTAAGAAGGAAATGAATGCAAATTAAGTTTGAATGATCGAATAGGGATAGCAATGGAGATAACACATGGAATGGCATATCTGCACCATCACTATTTTATACAAGTGATTCATTGCGATTTAAAACCTAATAGTATATTATTAGGAGATGATATGACCACATATATAGCATATTTTGGTATTTCCAAACTACTATTGGGTATGTGTAGGATCATCATGGAAAAAATAGGCCCTTAAGTGGCAAAAAATTCAAAAAAATTAGAGTTAGGCAACTTGATGTAAAAATTTGAATAATTTATCTATATTATTTCAAAAATATGTAAGAATAGAATATGTAGAAAATTAAATGTAGTTTCTAAACTACTAGATTTATTTTAAAATAAAAA
This sequence comes from Sequoia sempervirens, assembly GCA_007258455.2. Classification (NCBI taxonomy): domain Eukaryota; kingdom Viridiplantae; phylum Streptophyta; class Pinopsida; order Cupressales; family Cupressaceae; genus Sequoia; species Sequoia sempervirens. The sequence continues at coordinate 100,377,890 of VDFB02000013.1, forward strand.
ATCTCTTTGGTGAAATTTTAAATTTCAATGTAGTAGTACTTAAATTTGAGGGAAAAATAAGAAGTAGGTGTCGTCTCCACCCTAACCACAATAAAATGATAATATATTTTTATAATATTTTAGATATAAGTAGAGGACTCATGTCTAGATGTGATGCATGTTTTTTTGTAATTTTTTTTCCAAGTAAATAATTAATTATGAATTTTTTATTACAACTTTTAAAAAATATAAAAACTGTATTTGACCACCTTAACTTGGTCAAAACTTAATGATTTTTTTTTTTTAATCCTATAGTATGCGAAGCATGGAATGTGACGCATGTTTCAAATTCAAAAAATGTGATATCATTTGAAAGCTATAGATGTTTTTCAATCAACCTATCGATTAGAACTTTAGTCATAATTCAAATAGAAAATGAATAATTATTATTTATTAAATTTAAAGTAAAGCATAACTTATATTGGTGGAAAGCTAAGAATCTCTTTTAAAAACCCTTTTTGTTTCATCAATTTTGTGTAAAAAAATTGTCATCAGCCACATACCCTACACATACCCATAATATCGCCACTTTTTGGCCCATCATGATCGTGCACATACCCTATTTGGAAATTCCATGGACTCATCAACTTCAATAAATGCAATTAAAGGCTCAATTGGTTACATTCCACCTGTATGAATTTTATATTATTATATGGTACTATTTTAATACACTTTCGTACATTTTAAAAATATTTAGAAAGATACAATAATTATTATATAATCTATTAATTAGATTCTAGAATATAAAAAATTCCATATTACTCTATGCTACTATTGTTCATCTACTTTCATATTTTGTATGAATAAAATGTTGGAATATTTAATTCTGCAGTCAGTAATGTGTCTACTCAGCCCCCACGTTAGATGAAGACTTTCAACTTGCAGCTGGCAACATATACCTCAAACATTTATTTTGGTTCGTATTTTTGAATTTGAATGTAGCACTCATATTTAAGATTGCACAACTTGACCTGTAGCCTTCCAACATTAATTAAGCTAGGTAATTTTGAATTTGAATCTAAGCACTCATTTTCATGATCATTTATCAAGCAAGACATAAATAATGTTGCAACCATTGGAGTTAGTAGAAGAAGTTAGTTTTTTGTATTAGAAGTGAAAAAAAACCTTGCAACAATAGATGAAGTGGAGAATGTTTAGCATAGAACAAGCCACAACAACAGCATAGAAGGAATGTTTATCAAATGCAACAATAAGATTGTCATAGTTTATGATTTTCGGTGTGAGTGTAGCACCTCTTGTATTGGACATATGTCCAAGTTAGTTTAACTTTTATTTTGTTCATGTAAAACAAAGAGTATACTCTATGTTTTTGTATTTTGAAGCAAATATGGAATTTATGAAAAGTTAATTTCTATGTAGTTAGGTTTATTATCGCAATGCATTCTATGTGCATTTTTTGTGTATTATTTTTTTGTTCTGTCAGTCTAGTAACAACAGTGAAGTTGTGTGGTTGCACCCCTGCCCACCAATAAGTGGTATCAAAGCCCTATTTTTCTGGGTAGTCAGTCATTTTTTTACTGTGGGTAAAGCCCTAGGTTATCTAGGCATTGTTTAGTCTTCTCAAATTTGAGAAATATGGCAAGAGGTGACAACAAAGGTTGGCAACAACCACTAAATTTTGATGGGAAGAATTATGACATATGGTCTAAGAAGATGAGAACAATCTTAGTTGAAAATGACCTATGGGAGTTGGTCACGAATGGGTTTAATGATATCACAGACCCAACAACCTATGCAACCCTTCCAAATCCTCAAAAGAATCAATTGAAAGAGATAAGAATGAAGGATGAAAAATCCCTTAGTTTGATTGAGGCAACCTTGAGTGAGGCTATTTTCCCATGTATTGCAGCATCAAACTATGCAAAAAAAGCTTGGGAAATATTGCAAAATAGTTACAAAGGGACTGATAAAGTGAGGTTAGCTAAGTTGCAGCTCTTGAGAAGAAATTTTGAGACACTACTAATGAGAGATAATGAGTCCATTTAAGATTATCATACTGAGGTTTAAACCCTGATAAATCAGCTGAGGATCTGTGGAGGATCATCATGGAAAAAATAGGCCCTTAAGTGGCAAAAAGAAAAAGAAAAATTAGAGTTAGCCAACTTGACATAAAAATTTGAATAAGTTACTTATATTATTTCAAAATATGTAAGAATAGAATATGTAGCAAATTGAATGTACTTTCTAAACTACGAGGTTTATTTAAAAAGAAAAAAATCTATTTGTTGAAAATTTGAAATTTTAATTTAGTAGTATTTAAATTTTAGGGAAAAAATAAGAAGCAGGTGTCCATCTGACCACCCTAACCACAATAAAATGATAATATTTTTTATAAGATTTTCGATATAAATAGAGGACTCGTGTCCTGATGTCATGCATATTTTTTTGTATTTTTTTCCAAGTAAATAATTAATTTTGATTTTTTTATTAATTTTTTTAAAAATATAAAAATTTGGATGTCTAACCACCTTAACTTGGTCAAAACTTCGTTAAATTCAATATATTTTTTTCAATCCTATAGTATGTAAGGAATAGAATGTGACACATGTATATTTTGGATTCACAAAATGTGATACCAGATTTGAAATCTATAAATGAATAATAATTATTTTTAAATCAAAGTAAACATAATTTATATTGGTGGAAATTAAGAATCCTTTAAAAACCCTTTTCGTTTCATCAATTTTGGGTAGAAATAAAGTCATCCACCATATCTAACATACCCATCAATGGAGAAACAAAGGAAGAGTAAAGGATTGATAAAATCCTGAAGTTTTCCTACTAAGTTTGATTATGTAGTTGTTTCCATTCAAGAGGCAAAAGATTTGTCTAAGATTACTATAGATGAGTTGATGGGTTCAGTACAAACCCACGAGCAATGGTTGAACAAATCTACTCCTTCCCTAGAGAAAGCATTCAAAGCTCAGACCAATGCAAGAGGTCAGGGAAGAGGAAGAAACAATAGAGGTAGAGGTCAAAGAGGCAAAGGAATAAGAAATTCTAGAAGAGGAGGTTCTAACACCACAGAGGAGTCGAGAAGCTCACAGTCAACAAACCAGAACCAGAAGAACAACAATTCGAATCAGAGGTGTGACAAAAGTAATGTGCAGTGTTATTATTGTCACAAATATGGCCATTATGCTAGTGAGTACAGAAAGAAGCAACATGACCATGGAGGCCAAAATGCTAATGTAGCAAGTGAGAACAAGACCAATAATGAAAAAGAGTCTAATTTTTTTATTTTTTTGCAACCTTTCTGAATGCATAAATGATGAAGTATGGTACTTAGACAATGGATGAAACAACCACATGAGTGGTAACAACAACTTCTTTGCCTCCATAGACAACAATATAAAAATAGAAATCAAAATGAGAAATGATGAGAAGGTTATCATCATTGGAAGAGGTGTTGTAAGCATCAAAATGAAGAATGGTGAAAGGAAACAAATTCAAGATGTCTTTTATGCCCCTAGAATAAAGCATAACTTATTGAGCATTAGATAAATGGTCCAAAATGGTTTCAAAATCTTGATGCAGAATGGAGAATGCAAGATAATTCATTGGAGGAGGCAACAAAAGAGTGATGGTTGTAATGAAGATTATGAGAAACATAATGTTTCCTCTCAAGATGCACATAGTTTCTACGACATAAACTATAGATAGACAACAACTTTGTTCGTCAACACTCACATCAGTTGCACAATAGGCGTTAGTCGAACAACAGTTTTCTTTCAAGATAGTCATCAAAGACCCATCCAAACTATGACATTTAAGGTATGGGAACTTAAGCTTTTCAAGTTTGAGTTTATTGTCTAGGAAAGGAATGTTTAGGGGTTTACCATCCATTATAGAACTTGATGGCAAGTGTGAGGCTTGTAGTTTAGGAAAACAACATAGGCAACCATTTCAATCTGGGTATTCTAGGAGAGCAAGAGCACCTCTTGAATTAGTGCATTCAGATCTGTGTGGACCCATGAAAACTTCCACCTTAGCTGGAAATATATATTTCATGACTTTCATAGATGACTATAGCAGAAAAATATGGGTCTATTTCTTGAAAACAAATAGGAAGCGTTTGAGAAATTTAAGTGCTTTAAAGCACTAGCTGAAAAAGGAGAGTGGTCACTATATCAAAGCCATCAGAATAGATAGAGGGGGAGAGTATATCTCCAAAAAAAATTTGAATTTTTGTAGGGATGAGGGCATTCACAAACAATTCGAAACTAGATATACTCCACAACAAAATAGAGTGGCTGAGAGGAAAAATAGGACCATTCAAGATACGGCAGCAAGTATGATGAAAGAAAAAGCATTGTCACACATATTTTGGGGAGAAGTTGTAGCAACAGTAGTCTGTATACTGAATAGGTTCCCCACAAAGGTTGTCCGTGATAGGATTCCACATGAGGTGTCAACAAACAACAAATGGAGTGTTGAGAACATAAGGATATTTGGGTGTGTGGCATACACACTCGTGCCAAAATAAAAGAGGCAGAAATTTGATGACAAATGAGAAAAATGCATCTTCATAGGCTATAGTGAAGAGACAAAGGCCTATAAATTGTATAATCCCATCACTAAGAATGTTGTAATCAATAGGGATGTTATATTTATTGAGAATGAAGCATGGGATGGAATGGTGGATGACACCATGGGTATTTCAGTTACAATACTCCTTGAAGGTGAAGAAGTTGCAAAACATAGTAACATAGGGGGAGCTCAAGAGAGTAGTAGCTTAGGGAGAAACTACTATAAAGCATTGGAAAATAGCAGCTCCAGTGATGTGCAATAGAACAGTAGTTCTGCAGGTGTTTAGTAGAACAATAGTTCTGAACAGAGACAATAGTTTAGCAACTCCAAAATTTAGCAGAGTAGTAGCTGGGTATGTGCAGGATCATGATGGGCCAAAAAGTGGAAATATGATAGGTATGTGGCTAACGACTAATTTTTTACCCAAAATTGATGAAACAAAATGGGTTTTTAAAGGAGATTCTCAACTTTCCACCAATATAAGTTATGATTTACTTTGAATTTAATAAGTAATTATTATTCATTTTCTATTCAAATTATGACTAAAGTCCAGATTGATAGACTGATTGAAAAACATCTATAGCTTTCAAACGGTATCACATTTTTTGAATCCAAAAAATGTGTCACATTCTATGCTTCACATACTATAGGATTAAAATAATCAAATTTGAATTTCATGAAGTTTTGACCAAGTTAAGATGGTAAGACATATGAGTTTTATATTTTTTTAAAGTTGTAATAAAAAATTCATAATTAATTGTTTACTTGGAAGAAAATTACAAAAAAATATGCATCACATCGGGACATGAGTCCTCTACTTATATCTAAAATCTTATAAAAAAATATTATGATTTTATTGTGGTTAGGGTGGTCAGAGAAACACCTACTTCTTATTTTTTCCTTAAAATTTAAGTCCTACTGCATTGAAATTTCAAATTTTCACCAAATACATTTTTCTTTTTTAAACAAACCTAGTAGTTTAGAAACTACATTCAATTTTATAAAGATTTTATTCTTAAATATCTTTGCAATAATATAGATAACTTATTCAAATTTTTACGTCAAGTTGTCTAACTCTAATTTTTCTGATTTTTTTGCCACTTAAGGGTATGTTTTTTCCATGATGATTCTGCACATACCCAACTCCGACAACCAATAACATAGTAGCTCTAGAGGTCAGAGTAGCAGTAGCTCAGAAGAAAATTTGGATCCCACACTCACATCATTGATTCCAAGAAAGAAAAAGAGTGTGAGGGAGATATATGACAACACACATGTTGATTTTGATCAGAAATTAGATTTTGCATTATTCTCCTATAGTGATCCAACACACTTTGAAGAAGCAGTGAAAGAAGAGAACTGGTGTAAGGCCATGAACGAAGAATTGGAGGCTCTAGAGAGAAACCAAACATGGGAGTTGACCGATTTACCCAAAGGTAAACGAGTGATTGGAGTAAAGTGGGTCTATAAGACCAAGTGTACAGTTGAAGGAAAAATTAAAAGACACAAAGCAAGGCTTGTTGTCAAAGGGTACAAACTGCAACCTAGTATAGATTATGATGAGACATATGCACTAGTTGCAAGGTTGGAAATAGTGCAGACAATGATAGCAGTTGCAACACAACATTAGTGGAAGGTATTTCAGATAGATTTAAAGTTAGCCTTCTTAAATGGAGTACTGAAAGAGAAAGTATATGTGGAGCAGCCGCTTGGCTACAAAGTCCCAAAGCAAGAGAACAAAGTGTATAGGCTCCATAAATCTCTTTATGGGATGAAACAAACACCTTAGGCATGGTACAACAAAATAGACATCTATTTGTTGAGTAATGGATTTAGCACGGGTAGTAGTGAGCCCACACTCTACATCAAAGCAATGAAAGGTAATATATTAATTGTTGTTTTGTATGTAGATGATCTAATTTTTATAGGTAACAGTGACATCAAAATTGTTGATTTTAAAGAGGTGATAAAATATGAATTTGAGATGACGAATTTAGGTTTGTTGAAGTATTTCCTTGGGATATAATTTTAGCAAAAAAAGCATGGCATTTTTATTTCACAATCTAACTATACCAAAAAATAGTTAAGAAGGTTCAAAATGCATAACATCAAACCTGCCCCCACACCAACAACAACAAGTCTGAAACTATGCAAGAATGACAACAGTAAGGAAGTGAACCCAATGGTCATCTATAAAAGCATGGTTGGAACTTTGATGTACTTGACATCAACTAGGCCTGATTTAAGGTATGCAATAAGCTTGATATCTAGGTTCATGGAGGAACCTAAGGACACACATTGGCAAACAGGAAGAGGATCTTGGGGTATGCCAATGGAATAATAGGATATGGCATCATGTATGGTTCATCAAATGAATTTAAGCTAGATGGTTTTAAAGATAGTGATTGGGCATAAAATGTGGATGATAGGAAGAGCACATTAGGATATGTCTTCAACATGGGATTGGGTGCAATCTCATGGGCATCAAAGAAGCGGTTGATTATCTCTCTCAGCATAGCAGAAGTAGAGTACATAGCAACAAATATAGTAACATGTCAAGCTATTTGGTTGAGGAGGATCCTTGAAAATTTACAACAACAAGATGACAACACAATTATTCATTGTGACAATGTTTCCTCAATAGCTCTGACAAAGAATTCGGTCTTCCATGGACGAAGCAAAAACATCAAGATTCGATATCACTTCATAAGGGAATTGGTGGAACAAGGTGAGATAGAACTTCAATATTGTAGATCCAAGTAGTAGCTCACTGACATCTTCACCAAAGAATTACCAAATTATAGTTTTGAATGCCTAAGAGATAGGCTTGGCACTATGGATAGCTTTGAAGATCAACTCTGAATAGAAACATCAGAGTGATAGCTGGCTTGCAAATTAAGGGGGAGTGTTGGAATATTTAATTTTGTAGTCAACAATCTATCTTCTCAGTCACCATGTCAGATGAAGACTTTCAACTTGTAGCCAACGTATACCTCCAACATTTATTTGGTTGGTATTTTTGAATTTGAATGTAGTGCTCATCTTTGAGCTTGCACAACTTGACCTGCAACCTACCAGCATTAATTAAGGTAGGTAATTTTGAATTTGAATCTAAGCGCTCATTTTCATGAGCATTTTTCAAGCAAGACAAAAAGAATGTTGCAACTGTTGAAGTTAGTAGAAGAAGTCAGTTTTTTGTATTGAAAGTGAAGAAAAACCCTGCAACAACAGATGAAGTAGAGAATGTTCAACACAGAACATGTGACAACAATAGCACAAAAGGAATGTTTATCAGATGCAGCAAATTGACATCTGTAGCTAAAGGATTGTAGCAGTTTATGTTTTTTAGTGTGAGTGTAGCACCTCTTGTATTAGACATATGTCCATGTTAATTTAAGTTTTATTTTGTTCATGTAAAATAGAGAATATACTCTGTTTTTGTATTTTGAAGCAAATATGGAATATATGAAAAGTTAATTTCTTTTTAGTTAGATTTGTTGTCGCAATGCATTGTCTGTGCATTTTTTGTGTGTTACTTTTTTGTTCTGTTAGTCTAGTAACAACAGTGAAGCTGTTTGGTTGCACCCCTACCTGCCAACATAAAACACATCCATTAGCTACATTCCAACATGTATATATTTAAAATGGTTATATGTTCCTATGGTTGGTTAACTTATGAATGTTCCAAGCGGTAATTTTATTGGTTTTCTTTCATAAATTGCTGATTTTTTTTGTATATATAGTATTATCTAATTATTTTAGAATATGGTGTAGAGTATGGAATGGGTAGCAATCTGTCAACAAAGGGAGATATGTATAGTTTTTGTGTTTTACTTTTGGAGTTATTGACAAGGAGAAGACCAAGAGATGATATGTTTGTAGGAGAAATTCATCTTCAAAAATGGGTAGACATGAATTTTCCAAATAACATCATCGAAGTGTTGGATAATAACTTGCTCAAATATGTTAATGAATTAGAGCTATCATCTGTAATGCAATGCATTACTAAAGTTCAAGAAATTAGGTTGGTTTGCAGAAAAAAATTACCTCAATAGTGTCCTAATATGACAGAGGTGGTTGAAAAACTAAACAAAATTTCATGTACATTTTTGGGTACTCCTAAAACCTTTCAATTCCCCATAGACATCTCACATTTAATGGAAGATACAAGTGTTGCAAGAGGATTTGTAGGGAAGAGCAATGGAAGTACATCTACATCCTAGCTCTCTACTCAATGATTCTAATTCATAATTATCCAGTATGCATACTTACCAGGAGAACAAATATAGAACATTTTGTTGTTGTTTGATCCAAACTATGTTGTTAACGTTTGTTTATTGTTAAATGTTATGACCTAAAATGTCATATATATTCAATATGTATTAAAGTTAAGTGTTCATTAATCATTAAAATCTTTGATAGCTAAAATCTTTCGGGAAAAATAGTTTTATAAATTTACATTTGATATTCTAAAATTAAAGTGAATATAATATATATTTTTTTCTCTTCATTTATATATCTGATAAACATAACTTTTCTAATCATTTTATTTTTTCTATATTCAATCCCGGTTCTTACAATAACATCAAAGGAGATTTATAAAAACAAAAAATTAACAAATTTTACTGTAAATCTATTATAAGTCATCTCATCTGGCGAAAGTTTGCCGTTAAGCAGTCTATGGCGTGGAAAACGGATAAAGGCAGTTTTGTCTTTGAATTTAGATGCTAGGAACTGTTGCGCTGACAGTGTGAGGTGAAAGAACTGGCTGCAACTTATGACATGGTTTGTTTTACTCGGTGCGAAGAAAAGAATACTGGCGTAGGGAATAGTGAGGACATCTTCAAACTTCGAAATTATATTAAAGCTTTTTAGCTTGGTTCATATTTTGTATCATTAAATATTTATAAAATTCATGTTTATTAGAGTCAAATACATGTAATTGCTGGGAGTAAACTAAGTTTATATAATAGATTTTTGGGTGTTCATTTCTATTGGTGGAAAATGTAATATTTATAAATATTTTATATAAATTTAATCTTGGTTCTAGCTGATTCATCAACTGTAGAATGTATGTTTGACGAACACGTGCAAAACAAAGAAGCAGATAACGTTTATGTGGCACTAGATCCGGCAAGCTTAATGTTGTCACATATATATAGCTATATATGTTCAAAGCTGGTGCAGTGCAGATTTGTGACCATTTTCTTGAGACCTTCAATTTTATAACTTATTGTAAGGCAAACTCTGTGTTGTATAATTCTAACGTAGAAATCACGTGGTTGGGTCATTCCTGCTTTTTTCAAACCAGTGGGTGAGGATGAGATATCTTAGGAATCTTTGTGAAATTATATGGTTCAGTGAATTGTAAAATTAGGTAGAATTGCCAGATACAAATTTTTATAGCTATGGGGTTAAATTGTCCGTTGAAATCCAAAATTATGTAGAATTGCAACCGAACATTAACAGCCATTCGCAAGAAGTTTATTTGAAAGAAATAAAACTGTTTAAAAATAAATTGAGTAGACATACGACTGAAGCAATTAGGTTATAGGGGAGAGGGATCCATAGTGGGTCACCCTAACTTCCCCCCTCCACCGGGCATGCCACATCATTCAAATAAATTATTTTTTGACTTTGCCATGTAGACGGTGACATGGATAACTTAAATATTTCATTTGAACAAGCTGGACATCGATTTTCCATGTGGATGACACATTTCTTTGGCGGGGTCACATTTTCAGCCATTTTTTACTGTCGACCGAAGACTGGACACACCACACATCGGTGGCGAGAAATGGCATCATGAGTTGTGCTTGTGATACCCTGTGGCATCTAAGCAACATGCCACATTTTAATCACACACTCCTACATTAAAGAGAAGTCTAGTCACATTTTAGATGAAGTTCAGACTCATTAACTCCTACTCCTTCCTTGTTTTTTTGGTTATTGTACCTTGGCTTTTCGCAACTATGGAGCATTCAATGCTCTCATCCTTCACACTTAACAAACCCTTTGAAACCATTACCAATCTGCTCTTTGCATTTTCTCATTGCAGATGGCACCCATACTGGTTCACCTTAGCGCTGGCTTCACTCGTTTCTCCTTCAAACCTAGTAAGGATTCCTTATCCTGCTAAGGCAATGACCTCTCTGGCTTGAGAAAAAGAGGATTTATTTGTTTTTTTGGGTTTGAAAAGGTTTTTGTGCTCAATTTTTCATACTGATTCCAATAGTTCTTGTCGATGATTAAATTTCTTGTAGCTTAATCATTCTAAGGTTTACGAAAGGCTTTCCTTTTTTTGTTTTCGATGTTGGGTATAACAATATCCACCTCTTGGATAATCTACCACTGATAAGCCTCTATTCATTATTCGTTTGGTTTAGTGGTTTGAAAAGTTGTGAAAAGACTTTGTCATGTGACCACCACCACCAATTATGTTTTCGTTTTCTACACAGGATTCCTCCTATTGTGGGCATGGCATCATTTCTTTGTGTAATCATCAATCCATGTGCACGACTTAGGTAGCTATTTGGAACCTTTTTTTAACTTCCATGCCATTGGCTTCCCCTTTCATTTTTCAATGCTTCTCCCCATTATTGTCATCATCGTATCCAAATGTGCAGAGTGGGAAGGGCTCCATAATTTATTATAAGAGTTACCCATCTCTTGGAAATCCCTCCCCCCACTTCCTTTTGCAGAGAAGTATACATTGTTTGCAGTTCAGTATAATAGAGTCTTTCAACCCATTCAAGGAATGGGTGAGGAGGAAGGTTGTGATGTAGGGATTGCTCTAAGATTGAGTATTGGTTTAGGGAGACATTATGATAAGCCTCTATGGAGCAACTATGGAGCATTCCAATGCACCTTGGTCAATGGGTTGTTTTTTATTTATTTTTATCCTGTCACTCCAACGCACTTTGGTGACAAAGATTAAAGTAGTGAGTGTTTCAAATCTATCCAAGTGCATACACAAAAGCCTCTATGGAGCAGCTAGTGGATTATCCCTTTGATTCATTTTTAGGGGGAGAACCAAAATTTATTTGTGCCATACCTCAAAACAAAAATGAATCAAATGGAAAATAAAAATCTATAGTTAGTAGATTTTTCCTTAAGTTCTTTTTTGTTTTGACGCAAAAAGTAGAGTTTTTTCTTCATTTGTTGTTGGAGTTTCCAACAAAAGAAGATGTTGATTCTCCACTTGGTTCATTTTTGTTTTGGGGTCTCCCCACAAGTAGATTTTAGTTCTCCTCAAAAGTGAACCAAATAAAAATTATACTGGCTTTAGGGTTGAGAGAAACCATGATCTACTTTTTGTCACTGTCATGAAGAAATGATAAATTCAAGGGTAGGTGTTGGGTGATGTTCACTTTACTACAGCTACAGTGTATAATGTCTTGTCATTTTGATACTTTTTTCTAGAATAAATTGTCTCCACATTTTGATTTCCATTTGCTGCAACGGCATGGGTTGACTCCACATTATTATTTTTTGAACTGGAAAAAAATGAATGAATGTTGTCATATTCATTTTCAAAGATAGGTGGACGTGACTCATTTTCATTCTCATATTCATTTTCTAAAATAGGAGGGATTAATTGTTCATTTTTTGTCCCAAATTCATTTTCAAAAACTTCAGGAGTTTATTCAACATTTTCATGCTCATTTTCTAAAATAGGAGTTGTTAACCTCTCATAGTTTGAAAAAGGTAAATCTGCATTTTCTAAAATAGAGGGTGTTGCCTCTCATTCGTCATTCTTCATTTCCCTACAATAAGAAAAGGGAAATGGAAAATCAATGCAACTCAATAATAACTGTCCAAAAGAATAAAATGACCAAAATGTAAAACTCAAGCCATCCAGGGAAAAAACCAAGTTATCATTCCTCACCTCATGAAATTGTTGAGTTCTGCCACAACAGACTTTACTGCATGGAGAATCATCTTTTTAACCTATCCAAAATAAGACAAATTTTGTAAGATCTATTTACTTTATTACAAAAAAAAAACAATACAAGATAAAATTTTACTACCTAAAGCCAATCATATGCTTAAAACATCACCTCTAGCTTGTCTTCCTTGGCCTTGTGGCCTTTTGGAAGCAACTAAAAATCTTCAGTCAATCGAATGCATTCATGCACATTTTTAGGAGAGACAAATTCAAGAGCAATTTATATACAGGACTGCAAAGAACAAAAGCAACAAGACACATACATTAATAACTAATTTGATTGAAATGTCTACTTTCAAAAGTATTATAAATCCTCTGAATTATCATTTAGAAACATCAAAAAAGTTTTGATTGCACCCACTTCTTCCTTTTCTCATTCCTCACATAGATGAAAAGTCTTGTGAAATCGTGGGATACATGATGCCTAAACATATCCAAGTAATGGTGAATGTTTGGGCAATGGGAAGGGACCCTACAAATAGGAAGGAACCCTTAAATTTCTTTCTAGAAAGATTTTTGGAGGGTGAGAATAGTAAGATAGATTGCAAGGGAAAATATTTTGAATTAATACCATTTGGAACAGGAAGAAGAATATGCATGGGTCTTCCTTTAGCACATAGAATGGTTCATTTAATTTTGGCTTCACTAATCCATTCTTTTGAATGGACTCTTCCACATTGAATGAATGTCAAAAAACTAGACATGGGTGATAACTTTGGAATCACTTTGAAGAAGGATGTGGACTTACATGCAATCCCCACACCATGCCTCCCACATCACATTTATTATGAAATTCATCTATACTAAATGCAAACTATGTGCTTTCTATCAATATTTAAAATAAAATTGGGTATGTGTAGGATCATCATGGAAAAAAGAGGTGCTTAACTGGCAAAAATTCAAAAAAATCAGAGTTAGGAAACTTGATGTAAAAATTTGAATAAGTAATCTATATTATTTCAAAAATATGTAAGAATAGAATCTACAAAAAAATAAATGTAATTTCTAGACTACTAGTTTTTTTTTTTTTTAAATCTATTTGGTGAAAATTTGAAATTTCAATGCAGTAGTACTTAAATTTCAGGGAAAAAATAAGAAGTAGATGTCTTTCTGACCACCCTAACCACAATAAAATGATAATAATTTTTTTATAAGATTTTAGATATAAGTAGAGGAATCATGTCTGGATGTGATGCATATTTTTTTGTAATTTTTTTCTAAGTAAATAATTAATTATGAATTTTTTATTATAAATTTTAAAAAATATAAAAACTTGTATGTCTGGCCACCTTAACTTGGTCAAAACTTTATGAAATTCATTTTTTTTTTTAAATCCTATAGTATGCGAAGTATAGAATGTGATGCATGTTTTGGATTAAAAAAATGTGATATCGTTTAAAAGTTATAGATGTTTTTCAATCAACCTATCAATTAGGACTTTAGTCATAATTCAAATAGAAAAAGAATAATAATTATTGATTAAATTAAAAGTAAAGAATAATTTATATTGGTGGAAAGCTGAAAATATCCTTTAAAAACCCTTTTTGTTTCATCAATTTTGGGTAAAATAAAAGTCGTCAGCCACATACCCTACACATACCCATCATCTCACCATTTTTTGGCCCATCATGATCCTGCACATAGCCAATCTTGTCCTACAAGAAATATTATGTGATCTTGAAAGTCCTAATAATATTTATGTGAGCATCATCATTTTAATAGTATTATCTATTATTTTCATCTTTTTTATTTTTAAGGTCATGAATATATAAAAAAAATTGGTCATGAATGAAGTCTTCAAGATTATCTTTATTATTTATTTTGTGAGCTATGTAATAGTCATAAATTTTTATTATGAAATTGGAACTTAGGCTATTTAAATGATAAGTTTAGAGGATTTATAATACTTTTGAAAGTAGACATTTCAATCAAAAATATTTTTGACCATCCATATCAATGTCAATTATTGCATGACTAAATGACAACACACCAACCAAGTTAAAAAAGTGAGATAATACATTTGTATCCGATTTTACCAATAAAAAATCTATAAAAAGATCTTTCATAGAACTATATTTAAAAGATCAATAACAAATAGAATCAATCTACTATTCTTTACATTTTCCAAGCCATGTATGGATAAATAGGATATCTCTATGAGTTGTCCATACTTCTCCATGAACAACTTATAAAACTACAAAGAAATAAAAGAAAATTATATTTTGATTATGCATCATATCTTCTAATTGTTTTACTAGTTTAAAATAATGCAGAGTATATTTTGCTTTCACGTCATGTTTTGTAAATCTTTTATCAATTTTCATATCCTTCTATGAAAAAATACTTATTGTAGTGCTTTGTAGGCCTAGTAATATCCTCTTAGGTGGAACCATAGACTTCATAGAGGTCTTGATCTAATTGAGTTAGCTCTGCAAATGTTAATTAATCAGTTGGAAATTTTTCTCTTTCTTCTTAAAAGGAAGGTCTAGTATGTCTATAGCAGGTGTGTTGGCTAGTTTGTTGGAGGCCCACAACTAAACTATAGGTTTTTTTTGGGTTATATGGAAATTAAATAATTTGTATATTAATAATATATAATTTTAGGATATTTCAATTTCTTTTTTTTTTTTAATTTATTGTTAAGATAGATCATGGATCTGATATTTTGATATGATTAAATTCAGAAATAACAAGATTTAAAATCTAATTGTGAAGCCTTCGATCCCTAAGCCTCTATTAGTTCAAAATTAAAAACAAAAAGGATTACCCAAGTTATCATCACTTAGTTTTGTTTTATTTTGTGACCGATTTGAACAACATTAATAGTGGCTTCTTTATGTTTTTGTCTCTACTTCACCAACATATTATTGTTGTATAGAGATTCATAATTTTAGAGGGGTGTTGAGTAAATACTAATGAAGCTCAACTCATTTGGCTGGCCTGTTTTTTTGTTTTAGTTTGTTTATGACTTTTTTTGTCTTGCATTTTTTTGGTGTTATTATATTTCATCCAAATTTTTAATGGGTATAATAGTTTTCTTAATAGAATACATATTTAATCATAAAAGATAATGTATATTTTAAGATTAGTTATTGTGAAATTTTGATAGTAGCTATTATGTGCATAGATCCTTTCATGCTAACCAATCATACCCCCCAAAAAAATTGTTTTTTTTAGTTTGTATTTTATCTGGAAAAAAAATTCTAGAATAAAATTCAAAATTATTAATGATTAATATGTATTCAGATCAATACAATGGAGGATAGTTTTTATGTGAAAAAAATAGAAATAAATTGATATCAAAGAGGAGCATGGAGGCACTGCTTTCTAGGAGAAAAAACTGAACTTCTTAAATAGAAACTAAAGACATCAAATTTCTATAGTCCATATAGATTAGTGTCTAATGTTTTTGGATTCAACTGTGTGAGATTTGTTTGCATCAATGTTTTATATTACTTTGTGATCCATCATTAGGATGTAAAAAGAGAGTTGTAGAAGAAATATGGATGTTTGCAAACCAAGATAGGTTAAAAGGAGGGGAGGTAGGGGGATAAGTGGGTTAAGGTTAAAAAGAGGGGAGGGAGGCAGGGAGGGGGCAAAGTGGGAGAAGTTTAAAGAGAAATATGGATGTATTATACAAAGATTCGAAGAAACTCACTACTTGTATGGTGTATAATGTTGCTTAATTGTTGTACTCTTGCTATCCCTAGACAAGTCCTATTTGGTTTTCCATGTTTTATTTTTGTTAGTAGATTGATTAATCCTACTATTAATTTATTACTTGACTCTAAAACTATGATGTTTAGTTGATGCTTGTTTAATTTTTGATCAGTTAGTTGTTTTTCTTAAGTGTTGTTCCCTTTTTCTATTGTTTTTTTTTATAGGGGATATTTTTATGAATTGATCCTTTTCCTATATATGTTTCTAGTTAATTTGGAGTTGGCCAATGTTCATAGCTATCTTGATATTATTTCAATGTTGTTTGTTCTATTTATTTTCCTATCTTTTACTCATTGCAGATGACACCCATACCGGTTCACCTTGGCGTTGATAAGACATTGTGCATCTGTTGGATTTGCTCATTTTTCATTCGAACTTGGTAAGGATTCCTTATCCTACTAAGGAAATGACCTTTCTAGCTTGAAAACAAAGAGGATTTATTTTGGTTTTATTGTGTTTGCAAATATTTATGTCTCATACATTTAAAGTTTACTAGTTTTTCGTCTGCTTGTATTTTGAAGTTTCAATTTTCAAAAGGGTTTTGGGTTTTCACATGGGTTTTTGGTTGTTTAATGTTGTGTACCTTATGGCTTCGCTGAGTTATCCTTCAACCCTGGTAAGGATATTTTATCCTACTATGGAAGCAAGGGCAACCTTGCAGTCTTTTAACTCAATCTTTTAACCTTTCTCATCGATTCCTTCCTTTTTTCCATTATAGAATAGTGTTGGAAATGAATCAAAGATTCTAAGTGAGAGTTCAAATGTTCACATTCAATAAAATAAATTGGTCTAATTTTTATGTGAATATTTATTCTTGCATTTCATTAATATATCAATCTATAATATTTATATTTTAGAACTATTTGAAACTAGATCTCTTTTTGAGCATCTCCATTTCTTTTTACCTAGGACTTACCCCAACCTCTTTCAAAGTATTTGTGTTACTTCATTCATATCAAAGCAGGAAGATGTTTGGACCCCATACATCATCATTTGTTAATCAAAACTATTATAGAAATTCTCTTCTTAACACTCTAAAGATAGCAGTAGGTATAGATTGGATTATAGATTTCTGTAAGGTTTACAAATGTAAACAAATCCAAAACAAATGTAGTAGATTAGACAACATAATAATAGGACTTATAATTGCACACTTTCGCATTAAAGAGAAGTCCAGTCACATTTAAGATGAATTTCAGACTCATTAACTCCTACTCCTTCCTTGTTTGGTTGGTTATTGTGCCTTGGATTTTTGTAGTTGTGGAGCATTCAATGCTCTACTCCTTCACACTCTACAAACCCTTTGACACCATTAAGAGGTTTTAAAGAAGGCTTAGCTTCAATAACTATTGTGTGGAATCTGAACAACTTGCCACCTTTCAATCATACGCTTCAACATTAAAGAGAAGTCTAGTCACATTTAAGATGAAGTTCAGACTCATTAACTCCTACTCCTTCCTTGTTTTGTTGGTTGTTGTGCCTTGGATTTTTGCAGCTATGGAGCATTCAATTCTCTCCTCCTTCACACTCAACAGACCATTTGACACCATTAAGAGGTTTTAAAGAAGGCTTATAAACATCTAAACATCGCATGTCACCAATGCCTCCTACACAAATTTAAAAAACATGGACTTCAAAACATTCGATACATAAGCAATACTACAAAACTCATATGCAGCTATAGGCTTTGGTGGTGGCAGAGACAATTCCTAAATAGTGCCAAAAGATTTATACCATATTTTCTTTGTACTAAGGCATCATTCAACAGTCATTGTCCACATACATGATGACCCACTTAGATATCTTCACTTGAGCCTTAAGTCATTGTCCACAAAAGTGGAATTGTCTACCATCTCTGTGATGGGAAAAATCTAGCTAAAATCTATCCCCTTAAAAGCACAAGCTATCTCTTCCTACCTTTACATCCAAGTAGCCTCATACTTTTTCAAACACTAATCTATAATGGAAAAAGGGAAGGAATTGATGAGAAATATACCCATATTGGCTTCCCAAAACTAAAATAAGAAAGAGCAAACCAATAGTGCAAGCATTGCAGTAATAAACCTAAGTTTTATAGTGGCAGGCAACTTGAGTTAAAAGACTACGAGGTTTCCCTTCCTTCAAAGACATCATCTAGCAAACAAGAAGTGTCTCCTCATGTCTATTGATTTTTATTTTTGGTTTGCAATAGTTTTCTTCCATCTTTTGCTAGATGTGGTCATTAATGGAAGGTTTTTTTGTTTCTTTGTGGTGGAATGTCTAGTTCAGTGCTTAATCTCTTTGTTTCTTTAACTTTGCACTGCTGAGATTCAAAAGATTCCAAATGGAAAAACTGGTGTTCAATGGTGTTTTTTGTAACATTTTTTCTACTTTTTTGAGTAGTGTTTATCAACACAGCTTATTGGTCATTTTTTGTGTTTTCTAACACATTTATTGCTTTTTGAAATTGCAAAATCCTGTTTGAGCATCACCATGACTCTTTAATTTAAGTTACAAATTTAAGTTTACAGTTTCTAATAATAGAAAATGGAATGGCCAATGTTTTAATGTGCTTAAATTTATTTTTGCAAGTGCATTTTAAGTTTATAATTGATATCATATTGAATACCTTTTATGTAGTGCCCTCCGTTTTGGTCGTCGTTGATGTTAAGTAAGTTGTTGTTGGTAATGTCATGATGATGTGGTGATTTTATTATTTAATTTAATTTTAAGGTTATGAGGTAACACTAATAATATGTTTGGATTTGATTAATAAAATTAATTTACTTATAAGGTTACCTGTTTTGTTTGGAATTAAATAAAGAATTAGATTCAATAATAAACGTTAATTTAATTATATTTGGGAGTTAGTTATTTAAATTAATCGATAAGCTGAGGAAAGGTAATTATCATTTTATGATTAAATTCGCTTAATAAATTTAATAGTATTAGAGAGGATTAAATATTAAAATTGCACTTAAGTTTGAATGAAGGTAAAATCGAGAAAAGCTAGTAAAAGTTTGGTATCTAATTATAATTGATAAGTTAATAATGCTATTATGGTAAGTAATGTGATGAAATAAATTCTAATAAAATAAAATGAATTAAATAAACCAAACTTGAATATCGTAATTAAGTAATTAAGTAAATAAATAAATGAAATAAAATAAAATGAGAATTTATTATTACCTCTGTGAAATAAGCACACAAAGAAATATTATTTCAATTGGAAGATTTCGTTATGGGAAGGTGAAAAGACATTCGGTTGGGAATTCATTCTGGATTGGAAGTTGAATGGTTTCTCGTTGGGAGTGGGAAAAGACTTCGTGAAACAAATTATTAAATGAGAATTATTTTGGAGAAAAAAGGGAGATTTTGGCGGGTTCGAAGGGTTGCTCCTTCTATCATGAATTGTTCGGCTCAGGGTTTTCATTCCAGACAACATTGATTTACAACGCCAATTGAAATTTCCTGTCAATGATCTCTGGAAAAGAGTACAATTTTCTTTCCCCTCTCTATATTTTTGATATGTTGTGTGCGAATTGTAAATCATCCCGAAGATTCAAATTTCATGTGGTGCTAGGGTTTTGATTGTTAAAGGGGTTTCCATGATTGAAATCTATTTGTATTTTGGGTAAATTTTACATTTCATATTCTTAAGTGATTTAATGAAAATTCATCTATTTTATTATTGATGAACCTCTGGTTCTTTATAGATTTATAGATTTATAGATGTGAGATTAGGATTAAAAATCCATTAAAATGTTGATTTAAATTATAATATTTTAAATCTATTGCGATTTTATATATATATACATATTATATTCTGGTTGTAAAAAAATAGATATATTGTTATACTGGTAAACTGTTTCCTCTGACTCTATTCAAACAGTTTAATTGTGTCATCCATAACATTTTTTATACAAACTAGTTTGCTGGTAAATTTAAAGGGTTTCTCCAAATTCCAGTTTTCTATTTGCTGTCCAAAAATCTCAAATACCCAGATTATAGTTTTGGCGTTATGCTTAAAATACGAGGCTGCTGTCAAGCTGCTCCCTTATGGTTGCGTTTTGCTGATAATAAATATAATTTATAAAGAGTTAAATTAAATTTTGGTCTGCTAGTATGATAGGTTTTGAGATAAATAGAGAAATAATAAAGATGTTAAGGGTTTATTATAATAATAAGCTGCATTTTGTTAGTTATTAAACTTAGTGGTTAAAATAAATTGATTATTAGGGAAGTAATACTTGGAGGGAAATGATTTATTTATATTAAGAATTGAATAAATAAAATATAAAATCAATCATAAGTAAAATATTGTTATTTCTTAATCAATCTATTGAAAGAGTTGATCCAATGAATGAATATGCTTTTCTTTGGCTATGGAGTCTTTTATAAATATTTGATAGTTAAGAGTTGATCCAATGAACGAATATGCTTGTCTTTGGCTATGGAGTCTTTTATAAATATTTGATAGTTAGAATTCTCATATTTGTTACCTTAAGAGGAAACATATGTCCCTTTTGAATATTATTAATCATTGTCTCTAAGTTAGGATGGAAAAATAGGTTAAAAGTTTTAACGTGAGATTTAAATTAAGGAAAATTATAATATAAAGTATATCTTGAATTTTCTTACATGTTCTCTTAATTGGTGATTTAATTTTATAGTATTAATTTTATGATATCTTTTAATTGTTTTATATTTCTTTTAGAATGAAGTAAATGTTATCTTAATATCTAACTCCTCACATGCTTTTAGTGTTGGCTAATGGATACTCTTGGCAAATAGGTAGTTGGTTACTTAGAATAAAATATTGCTACAATTACTTGTGAATTATTGTGCCAGGGAATGAATTAGGTAAATAATTAAAGAGAAAATGGTTATTTTGATGGGTTGTTTAGTAAAATATTATTTAACAAAAGATTTTAACGGAATAAACATTATTGAAGTAGGTATTTAATTTTGTTGTAGATAGATGAACTGTGTATTTAGTTAAAGTAAATCGATTTATATGGTTAATTAAGTTTTAGGGTTCACTAAAGGAGATAAGTGATTCTACATTTACATAGTTCTTTTACTTGAAGGTTAAATGATAAAGTTATTTTTAGGTGAGGATAAATTCTAGGTTCATAGGTTAATTAATTTAAATGATACTGATTAAGTGTTAAATGGTTTTAATTACCTTTTTGTTATCTAATGAGTCTATGAATGATAATTATTTATCAAATTACTATGTGAAATAATCCATTAGTATCGTCACCTTAGTATTATAATAAAGTTGTAAATTATAGAATTGTCATCTTAGTATTACATTTTAAAGTTATAATTAGGATTCGTATTAAACAGTTGATGGAGTTGGTTATCTTATAGATGATATAGTTATTTTAAATATAATTATTTGTAGTAAATACTCTCTTAGTGAAATTAAGTGGATATGTTAAAATAAGTGGTAAGAACGTTGAAATAATGCTTAAATTAAAGGAAGGTCATTATGGTTATAATGTGTGAGTAAATGTGTTTTAAACAAAGTGTTTTGATTACTGGTTTAAGTGATATTTAATTGTTTTAAGTTGGGTGTTATTTATGGGATATTTATGGAGATGTCTTGATGGCCTGTTCATTGTAAGTGTTTTAAGATAGTGTTCCTCAAGGTTGATGTGTATGATGGTTCCCTTGTATGGAATTATATGTGTAAAATGGGAACCCGTATTATTGTTCATGATGGTTTTAATTTGTGTTTGGAAGAGTATGCTTGAGAATTAGTGTCTTATGGCTTATAACATCAGATTATATCTTCACTTTGCAATATTGTGATATCCTTAAATGATGGAAATGATTGATCATTAAGATAATGTTCTTTTTAGGTGGTTTCAAGTTACTTCTTATTGAATGAATGGATATATTATATTTGAATTAGTCAATTTATGGATTGTTTTGATAGATCCTTTCAATGTGACTTTTCATGAGTTGATTTTGAGTTAGGGACTTTCTCTCATTTAACATACATTTCTATATGTCTTCTTTTGCTCTTTACCTAAGTGGCAAGTTGGTTAATGTTGTCTTTGTCTTGATTGACAGTTCTTCTTGAGTGTTAATGAGTCAAATTAAAAGTTCTTTGAGTTATGGGTGTTCTGAGAGGAGAAAATAGAGGTTTCCCCTGCGATGTCCGATTTAGTTCATATCGAAGTTGTTGATGTTGTTTAAGGGAATTGTTGATCTTATTTTGATGTATTCTCTCATCATATTTGAATTAAAAATAGTTTTTTTAGGGTTTTACTTTTATGGTTGTCAGATTTTCATGGGAAACCCTAGTGTAACTTTTTGAGAGTCTTCCAGAGGCTTGTTTTTATGGTTGGTCCTTGTTTTCTCTCTATGTGCCTTTGTACTGTCAAGTATTTTGGTATCATTATTTTGAAAGGGTTGTACGAGACTTTGTGAGACTCTGATGTTGTACTTGTTAGCGAGATGGGTAATGCCTCCCATGCTTCTCTGTTGTGATATAATGTTCTTGTTATGTTGTACAACCCTTGGATTTTGTTTTTTTGTGTTTTGAGTGACTAGAGAGAGAGTGGCTCTAAGTGGGTGGTCGGCGCACAAAGGGGCGCCAAGATAGCCCTCGTTAGAGTGAAATTAAAAAGTGATAATTTAAATAATTAATTAGGGGGTGGGTAGAATCACATTAAAAAGATAATTGATGCCTCGTCCGCCGTTTAGTGCTATCACAGGCTAAAGGGGATTGAGAAGGCCGTGGTTGGCAAGATCGTTACCTTGTCTTCATGAAAGGTTAACGATTTCGCATGAGCAACCTTATGGAGCGGCGCTTTGAGATAGGTAGCCTAGATAACCATAGATGGAGGTGGCTCCTATCGCTCGGGTTGCCTGGATAATCCGTTAGTAGATGGAGGCGGCACCTTGCGATAGGGTAGCCTGGAGAATCCATGTTTAGCCATGCGATGACACTCTCCTCTAACACTCCTTATTATGTTGCTTCTTTGGAAATCCTCTGGAAGTGGTTCTTTGTCTTGAATTGATGAAACATAGTTGTTTCGAATTGATTTATGGTTTTACCCTACTTGATCTTTGGTGTATTCTTTGGTCTTGTATAAATATTGTTGATGTTTGGGTTTTGACCTTGTACTCTTATGGTACTGCTATGTGATGTTATTGGAATTGTATTATGTTTTTGGAAGTGTTTCATGATCATCCTTTGGTTATTTTTTTACTGGTTATTGCTTGATTTATGTGATGAGATTTATGACTCTTGGATGTGGTTGGATTGTGTCATTGTAATTCCTGAGTGTTATGATACTTTTGTATGACGTTGATTCTAGTGGTTTCCTATTGGATGTTCTTGGTTGGGGTCTCCTTCTTGTTAGCTTCTAGCACGGGGGGTGGGTCTTCGGACTCACGTGGTCAGGTGGAACGTGCTAAGCACCCCATTGGGTCCCCAGTCAAGGATCGAGAGGTGCAGATTGGTGTTGTTGCAGCGACTTTGTATTTGTCTTGGAGCTAGTTATGATACTTGTATTCATCTATTCATTTGTATCATGCTATCTGGTGATGGTTTCACTCATATTTGGAACACTTTTGTATCATTGTACTTCTTAAACATTGTACTGTAATGAAATGTTAAACTTGGTGTGGATATTGGCTATGATAGTTGTTATTCAATGTGTTAGGATGATCATGCATATGATGTATTTGCGTATTCAGATGGTTTCTTATCATTGATCATCATGTATGTGTTATATTTGTTAATGCTTACTTTATATCTTTAGATTTTATTCTTTATGGTTGTTGTATGGATCTAAGTCGCGTAATGACTCCTCGTGTACCCCAAGGGATGTATGTGTTAATGAATCTATTTAAATGAAATTCATGTTATGACTTAATATGTATTACATGTATGTTATGTTTACAAAAAAAATAATTGTGCGGTAATTATCGTGTGATTGTCCTTTGGGGTTCGCACAGCGGGGTGTTACATTTTAAATCATGTTTACTTGAGCCCTCCAATTGGTGCACCACGTTATCAAAAATAAATAAAATTTTGATCTACTTCTTGGGGTTATTTTATAGTCGATGATGTGGATACCCTAAATATTTTGTTATGTTGTATACATAGACAAAAAAAAAAATGTATGTATGTATGTATGTATGTATATATACATACATACATATACATATACATACATACATACATATATGCATATATATATAGACATATACATATACATATATATACATATACATATATATATATATACATATACATATATATATATATATATGTATTTATTTATATGTATATGTATGTGTGTGTGTAAACAAATGAAACCAAAAGATAATTTCCTAAGTAGGATAGGATATCCTTACCAGGGTTGAAGGACAAATGAGCATGGCCATTGCAAATGATAAACATATAACAATACCCCCATTTCAATACCGAAGCCACATGATTACAACCAGATAGAAGACGAAAAGAACCTTCCATTAATGACAATATTAAACTCTTTACATATGCATATTCATATGTATGGATATATGCATATGTATATATGTGTGTGTGTGTGTGTGTGTGTGTGTGTGTGTGTGTATCCATATGCATATGCATATGCATATACATATATATATTCATATATATATATATATGTATATGCATATGCATATGCATATGCATATATATGTTTATATATGCATGTGTATGCATACATTACATTATGAATGTTTATGGAGATATATATACATATGGCATATATACATATATATATCCATTATTGGTTCCATCTGCAACTACCAAATGTAGAGAGAAGATTGGTAATGGTGTCAAAGGGTTTGTTGAGTGTGAAGGAGGAGAGCATTGAATGCTCCATAGCTGCAAAAAGCCAAGGCACGATAACCAACAAAACAACGAAGGAGTGGGAGTTAATGAGTTTGAACTTCATCTTAAATGCGATTGGACTTCTCATTAATGCGAGAGTGTGTGATTAAAAGGAAAAAAAATTGCTCAAATGCCACACAACATCACGAGCACAACTCATGATGCCATTTCCTACCACCGATGTATGGTGTGTCTGGTCTTCAGTCAGTAGTAAAAAATGGCCAAAAATTTGACCCTGCCAAAGAAATGTGTCATCGACATGGAAAATCAATGTCCATCATGTTAAAAGGAAATATTTAAGTTATCCACCTCATTGCACACATGTTTGAGTATAAATGCATATGACTAAAATAAAGAAATGCCATCTATAACAGTGATGAATGTGAAGCGCATGTTGACCTTGCTAGTTAGGTTGCACCACATTAATCAAAGACATAATAAAAGTACATGGAAAACTAATTTAGAATTTCCATAAACAAGGAATGAGCCAGCTAGAGACCTACATTTAATTTCACATATTCCACATAACATTGAATTTTTTATCACCTCTAAGGAAGTTGAAATTATTTCCTACAAAACCATGATGTATTAAACTTTCTATGTGTACAAAACCATGTCAGTTGCAATTATGTTTTGCAAATCCTTGTAAATCATTTTTGTATGCCCCCTAATACAAAATGCAAAAAACTGCCTCCTTGGCTGCAATTTGAAAATTGTTTGTGTAGAATGATTAGTTGCTACAAATCTCATTCAAACCATACTGGAAAACTTATTGGATTCAAAGTGGCAGAGGTTGTTTTTGACTAGCTGCTTGAAAACTTATTCCCAATTGTCTTCTCTTCCCTTGATGGTGGGCTTAGAGTGTTGTTCAAATGGGATGGCCTTAGGGATAGATTTTGTGTACTGCTCATAATGGATGGGGTTACACTTGGAAATTGAGTACTGGTCACAACGGTATGATAGTTAGGGATGCGAATGTTGACCATCTCCCTAAACAAGGCATGATTTTTTGGCAAAGGGTTTAAGGGGTTACTTAAATGCCTTTGTCTCTTTAGATCCAACCTTTCCATTTCAATCACTTCTTTTTTATCCTACTCCTTTCGAATCCTATCTTTCTCCCTTTTGAGCTCTTTTTCCCTTTTTTTTTGTTCCTTTTCTTTTTGTGCAATCTCTCTATCTAGTTTTACTTGATTATTCAACTCCTTTGCAACAACATGTGTTGCCTTTCTTTCCTGAATTTGCTCCATCTTTTGCAATTTTAACTCCTAAATTTACTTCTTCCTTTGCTCTTGTTCCATTAACAAGTTCATGTATTCATCTGTTGTTAATAATTGGGATTGTCAACTCAACCGAATTCCTCTATTCTATGTTGTCCCAGGTTTTTCCTTCACAATGTGAACTGGAAGTTTGAGAAATTTGTTGATACGTGAATCTAATTGGGAAACCAAGGATTGGTTGGAATCTCCGTGAATTTTTTGTTCAGCCTCGATATCTTGACTCAAATCTAGAATATCTTAGGTATCACCTTCTCCACACTCGGCATAGTAATGCACCATTTCATCCACATTCAACGTGGGTGGTGGAGAGGGGAAAGAGAATGTGCTTCCTTCTTCCTATGGATGCAAGTCATATCCTAAATTCATGGCTCCCTCCACCAACCATGATGGTTGGCTTGGGGGAGAGGGAAAGCTAAGTCCATCCATGTTAGTCTCTTGTTGACTTTTAGCCATGTCATCAACTAGTTGACCCCCCACTGTAGGTTCACCTGAATCATGTAAAGTTGTTTCCTCTCCCACTATTTCTACTATTGTAGGATTTAAATCAGCATTGGCAAGCCTTGACAACAATGTGTTGGCAACTTCCACATTTAATACATTGACCTTGGAAAGACTAAGGATGTTCTGCAATGCAGAAGCATTATCATGCACGTTGAACTGAAAAGTTTCGCTAGGGTGCATGTCCTCCATTAGAGCATCTAGATTGAGGGGCCATATACCTATCCTTCTATAACTAACAGTGATGTTTGAAATTGTCAGTGATTTCTGAAAAAACTTGTTGCCCAATTCTAGTAATTCTGCTATTTTTATTTCTATGTTAGGATATCTGGCTAGCCATGCTGCTCTTTCTAATTTGAAATATGACTTGAATGCTGAAAAAATACTGACATCTAATGGCTACAATTTGTGTGATGTCTGCACTGGTAGTGTGAGAAAATCGATCCCCAAAGACCTGGCTTCTTAGATGGTTGTCACGACTATGTGGCTTCCATGGCCATCAAATATGAGAAAGTGCCTATTTGTTGGGGATACTACACTTGGAATTGATTGTGCAAAATGATGCAGCCAATTCACAAACAACTCTTTCGTCATCCAAGCATGGGGCTGGGAAGCCATGCACACACCTAGTTCATAGCTAGCAATGTAGTTTTTTAGCTACTTTTTACCTTTGTAAAGATAGAAGCCTGGTATTCTCTATCCATCAGCATTAACATAGCATAAAATTTTTTTCCATTCCCTACTCATTGGAATAATGTATGTGACACTTCTACTGCCACTTTTTTCCAAAACTCACATGGCTTCATTTCTCCTAGGATGAATTCTGGTTTCATCACAATTCCAAATTTTATGTGGTCTGTATGGGTTGGCTTGATATGCTTTGGACAGTGTGTCATAGAATGTGGAAACTATAGCAGGCCTAAGGTTTAGAGATCTATCTCTACCTAGTCCTTCCACTTTTCTCAATGTCAATTCGAATGATGCCTTTTAAACACACTCCACCAGGACTTCCCAGGAAGCCCATCCTTAAAAGGATTTGGTCATGTTTGGAATATTTGCATGAATTTTTCT
Organism: Sequoia sempervirens; assembly: GCA_007258455.2. Lineage (NCBI taxonomy): Eukaryota > Viridiplantae > Streptophyta > Pinopsida > Cupressales > Cupressaceae > Sequoia > Sequoia sempervirens. The sequence continues at coordinate 100,405,860 of VDFB02000013.1, forward strand.
TTCAGATTAATAATCTCTAGCCCATGGCCCACTGGTGCCATTTATTTAAACTGTTCCACAATCAAACCCTCTTCAACTATTGTCAATACTATGGGAGGACCTTTTTTTGATGATTTTGTTAAACCGCCTAACCAATTGTTGAGTGTTCTCATAGGGATTTCCCAGTTTTTGGCAGCACTCCTTGTCAAAAATCCATTATCCTCCACATCTTTCAATGCTAAATCCATATCCTCTTTTGTCCACTCCATATGAATTGAAAATTTCTTGTTTCGAGTAGTTGTATTTACTTGAATAACTAACATAGCTGGTTGAGGAATTTTCTTGTTAGCAACTTGACTATCTTCATCCAGAGGGAAATGAACTCCTTTTTTTTTTGGAGGCATGGTTTTCCTTTGTCTCTTGCTACCATGACAGGTCCACATTTGGGATTTTTTTTTCATCTACACATGTCAACAAACACCTTTGGACATCAATTTTGTAATTTGGAATCTTTTTTAATCTCTTCAGTACAAAGTTAAAGAAACAAAGAGCCTAAAGCATTGAACTGGACATCTCACTTGCCTGTGTTTATTAGTAGAGATGCTTGTAGGGTGGCGTAGCCTAACTATCAAGAACTACTTGGTCTTGTACATGATAGGTAGAAAAAATATGAATACTTGGGAATGTGTGCAGTGAGGTTGACAATTTAAAATCTATAAATAAAGATAAAATACATACCAACAATTAGCTATACTAATATTAATCAAAAAAATTACAATATGTGGCATTCCAATTTCTTCATCTTTGTAATTGTAGTTTGTAATTTGAATTTGTATGTTTAGTTGGCGAGTTCACAATGATGCTCTGAACAGAAGATGTGTGATGTTATATGTTTATTTTGATAATTTCACATTCTGATTTATGATGTTCTATGTTTGATTTGATAGTTTCACATTCTGATTTATGATGCTATATGTTTGTTTTGATTGTTCTATGCTTGATTTGATGTCAATATGAGTTTAGTATGCAACTAATGAATAATGTTACCTAGAATCAAGAGAATGAAAATAATAAGATCAAATTGTTTTTGTATATGTTCACAAATTATTAAATAGCAAAAGAAAGCATATATTAAATGGAAAATTAGGGGCCCACTATCCAGAATAATAATTTATCATATAATTAAGCAAGAATATTCATCAAAATTGGTGAGATCTCCACCAAGTTATTATTTCAGTTCAAATCCAAAACTTTGAATTAGTCAACCCAGTATAGATTCAACCTTGCTTGTATAGAAGGAAACTTAAAAAGAAGATAACAAAGTTTATAAATTTGAAGACTTTTATGCTAATGATGATTGCTTAGCTCAGGCATTATGGTAGTTTTTATTTTGCAAATTTTTAAACTACAAAAGAGTTGTAACACTTCCAAGACATTGTAATCAAAATTAGAAACATAATTTATAATCAATTAAAAGATGTCTACTTGAAATGATTTCATGTTAATATCTTCTTTCATATCATTTGATTTCTAATTCTTCTTGAAGATGTAAATTTTTGTATGTATTTTTTATTTCACTGATTTATGAATTTATTTCATATCATTTGAGCATATTGTGTAAGATATGCATATAAAGGGCAGGTGAATACTAAGGTACAATATTGCTTTAATTTAGGCACAACTTTGATACTTATAAGAAAATTCAAACCAAAATTTAAAAACCACATAGTTGGAGGATACAGAGCCAAATTCACTACAAGAATAGTCACCGACTCGCCCCCAATTCAGTGTTCATGCTGAGAAAATAGAAAATATTTTCTCAAGCTAAAATTTAAAAGCAATCATCAACTTTTTTCAATTCTTATGTGTAAACGAGGTATTTTGTTATGGAGAAAGAATAATAGTCATGTTGTTTCTTCAAAAAAAAGTGTAGAAGATATTAGGCAGTTTTGAACAGTAGTAATTCAACAATCAACTGGCCAATGAAAACCCTACCATAGATACATGAATTATTTAATGGATTCTAAAGATTCTTTGATACTCTAAGGATATATTAAGTATTCTTTGCGAATTTATCACTTCCTTAACATTCAACTATGACATTTCCATGTTCTCATAAAATAATATTGACTAAATGACTCTAAATGTAAGAATAACTCTAAATTTGACAATATTTAAAAATAATCATGACTAGAAACAGAAATCAGTGTCATCAAATAAACTTTTTTAAAGTTCACAGTGAAATTATGAACTGAACAATATTTAAGAATGATTATGATTACAAATAGAAATAAATACCTTCCAATAAACTAAAATTTTCATATTTTTCTCTAAAATATTTAGTGAATAAAAAAACTAAATGATTTTCAAGAATAACTTTGAACTAAACAATATTTAAGAAGTGTGTTGTCAAATAAACTTCCTTAAAGCTCAAACAGTGAAATTTCCATGTCCGCATATAAAATACTTAATGAAATGAGTGGTGGAGGTTTTATGGAGTTGTTTACTATAAATGTATTGTCAAATGGTATGGGAAACACTAGCAGAGAAAATCTATGTGCCTTAATGGATAGTTGATTGATTTTAGTTTGAGCTATTTGTGCTAGATTTTAGTAAATTGTAAATTGTTGTCCTCTTGTTTTGACAACTAGTTTGGTGAGCCTTACATAGTTATCTGTGACTTTTTTGTAGGTATTAAGGAAAAGGGACCATTAGATGGGAATTTATTACTATTTTGAGTGCACTTAGGCACTATTACTTTTTATTATATGCACTTTTTTTGGACGGATTGCTATGTTGGATGGGATATGTTGTAATAAAAAATATTTAAAACTATTTATTATAATTCAACTTGGAACTTAAATTAGGTTGATGGTTGGATGTTTACTTATTAATAGAAATGTTGTAATGTGACATTTTAGGTTCTATTGCATCCACTTGCATATAAGTTTAAAATAATGTAAGTTGTATGTGTTTTAAAATCCTTGTTAATAATTTGTGTATGCAACATAATATTAATTAAAAAAACACTAAAAAGTAAACAAATGTGATGGGAACATTGATTGGTCCACATATGTCCTATTTTTGGAAAAAAAAAAATTTAAAAGATCTCTTGTTAAAAAGTAATGGTCCCAGTTTGGTCAACTCCTATACCTAGTATAGGAGCCTGACCTACTATGGGTTCCTCTCCCCTATTCTCTTGTACTTCATTCAGCTTATTGATGACCATACATCTTTATTGGTTCTAGGAAAATTCACTGCCATCAATTCATCGATGGAAAATCCACCATCAACAATTCACCGCGGATAAATTCACGGCCACTAGCAGTTCACTGCTAGAGAAAATTCACATAATCTAAATTTAAAATGTATTCAAACTATTATTTTTAACTTAAAATTGAAAGGAAAACGCTCATTTTAGAGATGATATAAGCAATTATGAATTGATTTATGTTTAATTAATTAGTGTCAACTTTTTTTCAATGCATTTGATTATAATTAAAAGTTGAGAGTACTTTTTTCTTGTTACAAGATGTGAGGCTTGACATTGAACATTTTATGTTGCCAAGAATATATATGATGGAGGATTCTATATCATCTACAATGAATTTATAGTTAACCAATATAGGGACATTAGTCTTTAGGGTGAAGCTAAAAACCTCTTTGATTGAGAGGTATTCATTCCAGAAAATTCATTTGGGATATGATCCCGACCTCATCCCTTATGATGAGGTATTGCATTCAATAAGACTTTATCTCTAGTGGACTCTTTTAGAACCATTCACATTTAACAATAGATCAAAGTCCCATAGAATTTCCAAGAATATTTGAATTCAAGACCAGTTTGATGGTATGAGATTAGAAGAAAGATAAATATAAAAATAGTATGATCGCTTGTCTAAAATTAATTTTACATTGTTTTAATTTCAAATTTTATTTATTTATTCATTTATTTTTGTTATTTTTGTTTTTCTATTTTCATTCATATTTTAAAGCATTTATGTTTTTTTTTTTTTAAATTCATGTAGCGATAAATTATTTCTAATGCATTTTTTATATCCATGCATGGGTGAAGCCAAAAAATTATTATAGTATTAGAAAATGGTTGAGTTTTTGCAATGATGAACATTATTATTGTGTTTAAGTTTTTATTCAAAAATATTTTATATATGGTAACAGTGTATATTGTCTTTTGTATATTTTATGCAACATATTTTTCTCTATATGTGGTATGAGAGTTTGGTTTGAGATTTATTTCAAGGATTATATTTTCTCTTCCCCGCGAAAAACTTTATCCTAAGTGAAATTTATGTGTGTGAAGATCCATGTGCCAATAAAAATGATAGATAGTATCTAAGGATAAAAATAAAATTTTAATGGAAAGAATTTTTAGTTACTAAAGTTGGAGATGGAAGATCTACTTGTTGAAAGAGATTGATGGAATTTTGTAACAAAACCATTTAATATGAAGGATGAAAATTGGTTGGTTATTGATATGAAGGAAATAAATTTGCTTGGATTGTTCCTATTAGGTTCGAATTTATTGAATGTAATAACATATTCCATAGAAAAAGAGTTATGAAATAACTTGTGTACTCCATATTAGGGAAAGCCTCTAGAAAATGAAATTTTGATTTAAAATTTTGTATTCACTATGAATGAATGATGGTGACTATGTGGTTGAACATTTGAATACCTTGAATAATATGGTAATCCAATTATTTAATGTTGATATTAAAATGGTTAATGAAGAGAACTCTATCACTTTCCTTTATTCCTTATTGAAACTCTTTAAATAATTTATTGATGGCAATAATTTATACTAATTCTAAATTAAAATGTGAAAATGTAGGCTTGTAGGATCAACCTTATTGTCCAAAAAATAAGAATAAAACTTCTAGATGATTTATCAATCAAAATTTTCCTTGGTTACAAGAGATCATTATCATGAAATAAATAATAAATATTCAAGAAATAAAAAATTAGGGGATAAGAGATCAAAATTTAAATGTAAATCTAATGTTCCAAATAAAGTCAAATAAAGTGCTAGGAAATATTTAACTTAGATTCATTACAAAAGGGGTTGTAGATATAATTTTTTTGAGAAGATAAATTCATTTTAAAATTCCTCTTCTATAGAATTAAAGACCTCATTTGAAGATTTATTGCAAGCTTGAATGAAAATGACATCAATGGACTAATAGAAAAACTTTTCTCCTTTTATATGGATCCTAATAAGGAATGGTTCAATGATTGTGAAAAAATAAACATCGGTGAAATATTCCTAAGAAATTATTTGATATAAGATTATAGGTCAATGGAATGAATAAAATTGTGTGGGTTCCCTCTTTTGCTTCTAGGGTTTATGACCTAAAAGGAGAGACAATTTTCAATCTTTCACTCAAGAACAAACCCTTGATATTTCAGTGCAAAGAAGATTGGAATCTGCAAAAAAGATGGTTCTAGGGATTGAATGAGATAAAATGAAGGGTTCACCACTAAGTGTAAACTTGGAAAAGACAATGAATTGGAAAGCATAGTGTGATATGCAAAAAAATACTAAATGACCTAAAAAGATAAATAAAATGCAATAAAAATCTATGATTTACTTGAAGTACACACCTGGGAGACTGAAGAACGAAGAATGGAGCTGTGGATCACTGAAAATTATGCTTTTGAAGTTGATTGGGAATCATATGCTAAGCTAGGTGAATCAGTCCAATTTTGGGGAAAATGCTCAAGAACAAGTTTTAGCCAAAAGGGTGTCCAAATCTGCAAAAACCTCTACCAGGCTTGTATAGTGGGACTCATTCGTCAATAGTACCAAATCAATCCACTTTTTCTTTTCTAGAAATTATGAAGTGAATTTTGTGCCTCTCAATCTTCTTTTCTCTTCTTTACTGATTTTTGGATCCAAAACTACAAAATTCCAACTGTAGGTCTTGTCCAAGCTTCTTCAAGGCTTGATGACAAATTTTACAACTTCTAGAGACTTGAAAACTTTTCTGCAACTTGACTTCTTAGTAAATATACAACCTAGCCTTGCAAATCACACACAAGAAGAGAGAAAAATGTTGTAGGGGTTAGTGAATAGGGGTTTTCCTTGGTCAAACCCCTTGTTGGTAATTAAATCTTGAAATAGAATGAAATATGGAAAGAAAATGATAAATGAACAAATATAAATGTTACAACACACCAAACCCTTGCAATAAGGTGTTGCAATCATGTAAGTGATGGCTCCAATAGATGTAGACTTGGAATCTTGCTCGGTGTTGATAGATCTTGAATCAAGCACTTGCTTGAAACAAAAACCCTACATCACAATTGTTAGCTCAAAAACAACATGATGTAAGCAGGTATGTGCAGGATCATCGTGGAAAAAATAGGGCCTTAAGTGGCAAAAAATTCAGAAAAGTAAAAGTTAGGCAACTTGACATATAAATTTGAATAAGTTATCTATATTATTTCAAGAATATGTAAGAATAGAATTTGTAGAAAATTGAATGTAGTTTCTAAACTACCAAGTTTATTTTAAAAAAAACAAAAATCCATTTGGTGAAAATTTGAGATTTCAATGTAGTAGTACTTAAATTTCAGGGAAAAAATAAGTAGGGGTCTGTCTGACAACCCTAACCACAATAAAATGATAATATGTTTTTATAAGATTTTTGACATACGTAGAGGACTCATGTCCAGATGTGATGGATATTTTTTTATAAATTTTTTCCAAGTAAATAATTAATTATTAATTTTTTATTACAATTTTTAAAACATATAAATACTCGCATGTCTAACCACCTTAACTTGGTCAAAACTTCATGAAATTCAATTTTTCTTTTTTTAATCCTATAGTATGAAAAACAGAGAATGTGATGCATGTTTTAGATTCAAAAAATGTGATACTATTTGAATGTTGTAGATGTTTTTCAATTAGCCTATCAATCAGGAATTTAGTCATAATTCAAATAGAAAATGAATAATAATTATTTATTAAATTAAAATTAAAACCTAATTTATATTGGTGGAAAGCTAAGAATCTCCTTTAAAAACCTTTTTCATTTCATCAATTTTGGGTTAAAAAAAAGTCGTCAGTGACATACCCTACAAATGCCCATCATATCGCCACTTTTTGGCCCATCATGATCCTGCACATACCCAAGCAATCTTTTACATGATGAATGGAACTTGAAAAATGCTCTTGAATTCTTGAAAATTTTTCCTTGAAATTCCTTGAATACTCTTGTGAATTCTTAATGATCTCTTGTGAACTCTCTTGAATGCTAATTGTTCCCAGGTGATCTCTTGAATGCTAGGTGTTGAATATGAGTGAAAGAACCTTGTATTTATACTTAATTGTGCAATAATTCTTGAAATTACAACACTAAAAGGAAACATCAGATATAGGAGAGTAAAATCCCTCAAAATTTTTTAATTGAATTAGAATTTTGGTCACAGAGGACTCATTCACCGAAGGTGGGGAATGAGTCCCATCACACATACAGTATGGGACCAAAGATCAAAAGTTTTAAGAAATGTGTGAAACCTACATCAGGGCCAAAAAGAACTAGGTGGAACTCATTCGCTCAAGGTGTAAAATGAGTCCCATACACTAAATTTGGGCCACACAAGCTAAGAACACCTTAATTATGATTGGTTACTAATTTGTGTCAAGATTATCCTCGAAAAGATGTAATAAATGAGGCTTATGGATGCAAAATATGGTTAATTAAAGCATAACAAATCCCAATTATTAATTAAAATCCTAAAGGAATGTGAAAGTGTGTTACAACACTTTACAACACTCCAAATAAGGCAAGGTTAAAGCTAATTATGATTAAAATTATGTTTATTATGTTTAGTTAATTGATAAAACCCTAGAAAAGCATGAAAATGTGTTACAACATTTCACAACACTTTTCCAAGGCACCATTAAATTCCATTAGTTCACAAGGGCCCAAGATCTAATGTGAATGTTTTATGCACATTACAACACCAAATCAAGGCAACATTAAGCCAAAATCCACAAGGAGGACCCAAATGAGTGTGAAAAAGGGAGACCCTTTTTTTGACACTACATTTAGTCCTCACTTTAGTGAGAGGACGAACCTACTTCAAAATCACACTAAAGTAGAAAAACACACACCAAGAGGGGTTCCAATGAATAATGCTAGCAAGATAAGATGACAATAATCAAGAGGGGTGATCAAAGCCCCAGGATCAAGATCCAATGGTAAACCAACATAAGTAGAAAGGAACGCACATGAAAATGACATAAAGACCAATGACAAGGCCAATCATACACTACCAAAGATGAAAAAGAGAGAAAAGAAATAAAAGAATCAGATCAAGCTTCGACCATTTGTCCATCCCGATGTGGATCAAATCTAGGCTATTTGTATGGAAAATGTATACTCAGTCCAAGGTGATTAAGCTCCTAGTTGTCCACCGGGTGAGAAGTCCTAAAAAGGTGAGAAACATACACTCATGGCTGGTATGCACTCACACACATGCAAGTGGTTATGGGGAAAGTCATGCCTCGGATTTGGCTTCCTGCTCAGCCATACCGAAGTTATACCTCTTGATAACTTTAATAAGGTGCCACATAAAAATGACTTTTTGAGCTTCATGAGACAAGAAAAACTTCATATTCTTGGATCTCATGAACAAATGCAATGGCACTACAGGCATGGAAGTTGTATTCTGCAAGGTGGTCATATAACAACAAATGCAAAATGAAAAAATAGGAAATGTTCAAAGGAGTCTTGCTTAGTTCATGTTAGGTCTTTAACTTAGGGAACATTGCGCCTAATGTCTCCAAGAGAGGACCAATCCAATAATAGAAAATTCACAATGTAGGGGATGCAATGCGTCACGTCAAGCCACTAAGAGGAATGTAATATGCTAAGAGAGATTACACCCATGAAGGAAACTACACCCAATGCCATCCAAAAAGCGACAAATGCATTCTATTAAGTAAGAAGGCTGCACTAAGAATCAAGAAAAGAAAAATAAAAAAGAATAATATCAATGTATGCCCCTACTTTAAAGGAATTTCTAAACACCAAACTATGAGCAATTACTTTAAAGTATCAAACAAAAAATGCAAACAAGAAAAGACATGAGAGCCAACTTGGAAAGCCCTATTTCAAGTCATATGTTTCCAAGTAAAGTTGCATCATGTAAGAAAAAAAGAAAAGAAAGGGGTTACACCTAAAATGAAAACACCAAACACATAAGAGATCTATGGATTTGGGGTCAGTATGTTCTTTTCTACAATGTTTTTAAAGAGCTTGGAATTGTCATCATCCCACAAATAAACATAGAACTTAAAGAATGACACTGAGAGAGTGAAAAAAAAGAAAAACCTTTTGGGTGAACACGGAAAAGAAATGAATGTCTTGATGCCTTGTGTCATCCCCAAAAGGAAAACACAAGAAAAATTAAAAAGATAAGGCAAAAGAAAAAGGAAAAGCTTTTGGGTCAAAATGAAGGAGACATGAATGTCTTGATGCCTTGCATCATCCCCAAAAGGAAAAGACAAGAAAATGATAAAGATGAAAAGAGAAAGCAATGCACGACATAGAGAAGAATGAAGGTACAAATAGAGGAATGTCACAAAGAGAGAGAGAACACCAAATAGAGCATTATGGGGGATCATATTACGCACATGCAATCACATAAAATAAAATGAAAAGGAAAAAGAAATAATGCAATAGACTAGTAAGGAAAATGTGAGTCAACCTATGAGCAGATCATCCACCTCCCCATCTCAGTCTGTATAAGCGGAAAGTGAATGACGAATCGAAGGGACAATGAAAATTGCATTAATAGGACAATGCTAACAATTGCTTTCCCCCACTGAGTGCAAGACAAGAATGAGTCGAGGTAGGTGATGGGAAAGGTCATGTAATAGTGAGAATGGAATATTCTACAACTATTACATGACAAGGGGTGAAACTATATGAAGCTAGGAAATCACACGATGGAAATCATTGTCATCAAAGTGAAAGTTTTTTAATATTAACTAGAATACACGGCATTCATTAATTCTATGTATGAGAATTCAATGATATGCACAATGTGGAACTTTTGCATCTTTATGATATAGCACCAACCTATTCATCGGTGGTAATGTTATTAGTTCCTTGTTTAAAAGTATTTATAATTTCCTTTCACTTTCGGGTGGTGGACAAGGAGACTTTAGTTTTTCTAACTTGTAAGGTCTCTTGAATTTGCTAGATTCACTATTTTCTTTAGTTGAATGTGGAGTAGGAGGACCCAGGGAGATCCTCTCATCCTTGTCATTGTTATGATTGGTTAGTTATTCTTTAGGAAGAAGGATATTTAGATTAGGGGGGATCAAAGATCACCGTACCATCATCTCGAAGCCTTAGATATTCTCTTGGAGGCTTTATGTTATGAAAGGGATCTTGATATCCTAACACATTTGCATTTTCATTTGTTGGTCTATTGGTATTTTCTCTAGGAGTTGATGAATTTCATGTTCTCTTATTGTGCCACATCCTTGTTTACTCAATATTGTGAAGCATTTTCCATATGATTCTTCAAGATTGATGGGAGTGTTTGTTACTTTGTTATCATAAAATAGTTGAGTGTTTGCTTGTTTAGAGGAACTAGGGACCTTAGGTTCAACTTTTGTTTCTAGATGTAAGTAACCAAAAATCTCAAGAAGTGGTATTGTAGGAAGATCTTGTTGTTTCATTGATGGATAAAAGGATGCATTAGCTTCAAGCTTGTCAAGGAAATAATTTAGGAACTTATTCATGTTGTCATCATCTTCTCCAATGATGTCAACATCATGAGGAGGACATGCATTAGGAGTCGAGTGAGCATGAGTGAGTTCAATGTCATTAGGGTTATTTCCAAAAGCACAACTTGACACATCCACTAAGGATTTCAATGAAATCCAACACTTGTCAAAGTGCATATCCATGATGAAAATTTCATATTCTAAAGTATGTAATAATATTGTGAAAGGAATTTTTATTTTAAGCAATGCAAAAGATGAATGAAATTAAGCTAAATGAAATTATTTGAATGAAGTAGGAAGTCTACAGAATGAAACAAAGAGATAACCACAACAAACAGAATCTTAGAAAATGAATTGTAAATTCTAGAAAATATAGTGAAAAATATGTAAAGGGACTGATTCACCCTAAGTGGTGAATGAGTCCAAGTACTATTTTTATTGAAATTTTTTAGAATTTTAGAATTTTATTTTTTGAATTTTATTTTTCTGATGCAAATTTGAGATGAAAATGAAAATTTTTATTAATTTTTAATGAAATTAAGATGCAATAATGCAAGCTAAATGAGCTTTTCACTAATGAAAAAATTGAAACCCTAGAATGTAAATTAATCAATACAAAACCTAATGTAATGTTAATGCAACCTAAATCTATGATGCAAATGCACTCCAAATCAGAAATATGATGCTCTAAATATAGGTTCACCAAAATGAAATGAAGAAAATTGTGTGGGTTCTCTCTTTCACTTCTGGGGTTTAGGACCTAAAAGGAGAGACAATTTTCAACCTTTCACTCAAGAACAAACCCTTGAGATTTCAATGCAAAAGAGATTGAAATATGGAAAAGCCATGGTTCTAGGGATTGAATGAGATAAAATGAGGGGTTCACTTCCAAGTGTAAACTTGGAAAAGATAATGAATTAGAAAACATAGTGTGATATGCAAACAAATACTAAATGACATAAACAAAATGCAATAAAGAGCTATGAAACTTGAAGTGTGCATCTGGGAGACTAAAGAAGGAAGAATGGAGCTCTAGATCACTAAAAATTTTGTTGTTGAAGTTGAATAGGACTCATATGCTGGCTAGGTGAATTAGTCTAGTTTTGGGGAAAATGCTCCAGAACAAGTTTCAACCAAAAGGGTGTCCAAAACTGCAAAAACCTCTATCAAGCCTATATAGTGGGACTCATTTGCCAATAGTGGCGAATTAGTACACTTTTACTTTTCTAGAAATGCTAAAGTGAAATCTATGCCTCTCAGTCTACTTTTCTCTTCCTAGCTGATTTCCGAATCTGAAACTACATAATTCCACCTATAGGTCTTCTCCAAGCTTCTTCAAGGTTTGATGGCAACTTTGACAACTTTTAGAGACTTGATAAATTTTCTCCAACTTGAATTTTTGGTAAATATACAACCTAGCCTTGCAAATACAAACAAGAAGAGGGGAAAATGTTGTGGGGGTTAGTGAATAGGGGTTTTCCTTGATCAAACCCCTTGTTGGTAATTAAACCTTGAAATAGAATGAAATATGGAAAAAGAATGATGGATGAACAAATAGCAATGTTGTAACTCACCAAACCCTTGCAATAAGGTGTTGCAATCATGTAAGTGATCGCTCCAATAGATGTAGAATTGGAATCTTCCTTGGTGTTGATAGATCTTGAATGAAGCACCTGCTTGAAACAAAAAACCTACATCATAATTGTTAGCTCTAAAACAAAATGATGCAAGCAATCTTTGACATGATGAATGAAACTTGAAAAATGCTCTTCAATGCTTAAAAATCTACCCTTGAATTCCTTGAGTACTCTTTTGAATACTTAACAATCTCTTGTGAACTCTCTTGAATGCTAAATGTGGCTAGGTAATCTCTTGAATGCTAGGTGTTGAATACGAGTGAAAGAACCTTGTATTCATACTTAATTGTGCATGAATTCCTAAAATTACAATGCTGCAAGCTTACATCAGATCTAGGAGAATAAAATCGTTCCATAAATTTGAATTAAATTTGAATTTTGGTCACATGGGACTCATTCACCCAAGGTGGCGAATGAGTCCCTTCACACATAATGTATGGGACTAAAAATAAAAGTGTAGAAATATGTGAAACCTACATCAGGGCCAAAAATACCTAGGTGGAACTCATTTCCCAAGGTGGCGAATGAGTCCCAGACACTAAATCTAGGCTACACAAGCCAGAGAAACCTAAATTATGATTGGTTACTGATTTTTGTCAAGATTATCCTTGAAAAGATGTAATAAATGAGGCTGGTGGATGAAAAAATAGGGCCTAATTAAAGTGTAAGAAATCCCAATTATTAATGACAAGCCTAGAGGAATGTGAAAGTGTGTTACAACACTTTACAACACTCCAAATAAGGTAAGGTTAATGCTAATTATGATTAAAATTATGTTTATTATGCTTTGTTAATTGATAAAACCCTACAATAGTGTGAAAGTGTGTTACAACACTTCGCAAGACTTTGGCAAGACACTATTAAATTCTATTATTTCACAAGGGCCCAATGCCTAATGTGAATGTGTTATCCACATTACAACACTAAATCAAGGCAACATTAAGCCAAAATCCACAATGTAACGCCCCGTCGTGCGAAACCCAAAGGACAACTAAAGCAAAAATTACCACAATTTTTTTTATTTATTGAAAGTAAAACTAACATACATGAGATGCACATTAAGTTATGACATGAAAATTCATTTAAACAAATCCACTATCACTTACGTACCTTGGGGTACACGAGGATACATTACGAAACTTAATTCCATACAACAACAATAAAGAATAGAAGCCAAAGATATTATCTATAACCAAGTAAAAATTTACAAATGTAACACATACATGGTGAGATCATTAATAAGAAACCATTTGTGTACGTAAATACAACATATACATGATTAACTCAACACATTGAATAACAACTACCATGGCCAATATCCACACAAGGTTTAACGTTAAATTACAGTACAATGTTCAAGAGGTATAGTGATACAAAAGTGTTTCCAAACATGAACAGAAACCATACAACAAGATAACATGATACAAATGAACAAATGAATACATAGTATCATAACTGGCTCCAAGATGAATACAACTCTGGAGTCGCGACAACAACACCAATCTGCACCTCTGAATCCTCGATTGGGGACCCAATGGGGTGCTTAGCACATTCCACCTAACCACATGGGTTTGAAGACCCACCCCTCGTGCTAAGGAGCTGACAAGAAAGAGACCTCAACCAAGAACCTCCAAATAGGGAACCACAAGACTCAATGTCATACAAAATTATCATAAAACTCAAGGATTACAATGACATAATCAACAACATCCATGAGTCAATCATACTAAGATAAAGCTATGGAACTCATCACATTTAAACCAAGCAATAGCAATTAAAAAGTCACCAAAGAACATTCATAAATCATTTTCACAAGAATTTGAATCAACAATAGGAGTACAAAACTAATGAAAATTGATACAACATCCAAAATCCAAAATACATTTCTAGAGGCAATAAACAACAAGGAAAATAGGTGGTCTAGTGGAGAGTGTCATCGCATAGCTCTCATGGGATCTCCTGGCTCTTCCTCCAACTTGAGGCGCCGACACCCATCTATGGATCTCCTGGCTCTTCCTCCTACTTGAGGTGCTGACACCATAGGGTAGCTCATGCGGAGTCGATGACATCTCATGAAGACGAGATTACAACTTTGCAGACCATAGCCTTCTCAGTCTATCATTAGTCTATGATAGCCCTAATGCATAGATGAGGAATCCAATGTTTATTATCTTGTGTGTTTTACTACCCATCCCCCCCTAAATTCTATTTTTAGGTTATTGCTTGTTTAACTACTCTTACATGGGTTCTCTTGTGCACTTCCTCTTACCTAAGGCACTGACCCCCATGAAGAGCCACTCTCCCTAAGACACCAAACACAAACTGAAATCCAAGGGGTTGTACCAATACTAAAAAAAACCAATTCCCAAAACGGAAACACATGCGAGGCATATACCATCTCCAAATAGCCATATACATAATTGCTCATGAAATTAGGTACAACCCAACCATAAACTCAAAATCACAATTACACTTAAGAACTTGGCAGATACCAAATCAATGGAGAATCAAAAATGACACAAGATTAACTTCACCTCTGAAGCTAAAAGAACAACACCCACAAATGAGGGTAAAATGAAGCAACAAGAGTAAGTCAATGATACGGGGCTTCAAGCCAATTTCAACACCAACCCAATGAATAAAAGCTCCTCCAATCAAAATAAACTAAGAAGGTCATACTCATCAGAACATCCAAGACTTCAAGATATTCAAAAGAATCCCAACCAAAATGAACTCAAGGAAAATTCACGTCAAGATGAAACATCAAATCATATAATAACCAACACGAACAAGCAACTACAAGATCCTTAAATTTCACTTTTTGAAGCAACCTACCATTATCAACCAAACAGTAAGACATTCCTTCTATGTGAAAACTACTAAGTCATCTACCAATAACTCAAAGTGTTTTAAGTTAAATAATCTATCAATTCCTTATTAGCTTACTCATGTAAAAGACCATATTTAATAATTCACAGACTACTTTCTTCTAATCCACATAAAGTGATAACATTAAACTAGCATTTAAGGCTTCCTTTATATCTCATCTCTTCAATTATTGAGACATCATCTAAGTCAATTTAAAGAAAATGAAGAGACATATTCTAATATCTATCTCACTACACATTTATCACAAAATAAATTTGCATTAAGATTTACAAAAGTAACCTTAACCTCCTTATTTAATCAATTTTAAAACAAAGTGAGAACACAATAACCTAACCCATTATATAAAACAATTATCACGTAAGAATGACATACATCCGTTAAATGGCTTAAATGATTTCAAAAATAATGGAAATTATCTAATTAAAGAAAGAGTCCTCTAACTACCTAACACAATAAAATGAAACTCGTAACTGAATCTACTTGTCTAAAATAAAATAAAAACATTTGAACTCTAAATAATATAAATTAGTAAGATATCCTTCATTTAAATTCTAAATCAAATAAGTAAGTGAAACATTTCTTTCTCAATTATTTCTACACTTTAAATATGTCCTTATAAAGGTTAATAAAACAAAAGTTTGTTTTAGATAATGGAATATTATCATAAACTTATCTATTCAAGCAAATTTCCTTACAAACATAGATACTTCACATATCAGACATTACTTCCATTTAAACAAACCCTTTCAAATATCTAAATGCAATTAATTCAATTTTAACTATTATAACAATCCTAATTACATTTCCGATTGCTAAATATTGAAACAATAAAAATAACATACAAATACATGTGTATATATATATTTATATCTTTCATTTATTTACTCTTAAGTTATAATCGTGATATACTTATATATACATATATACATATAATAAAATTAGAAAACAGATTTCATTACTCCAATTAATAAGTTAACAACAATGTATATATACAGATATATATATATATATATATATATATATATATATATATATTAATTGGAAAGGAGACGTTGTTTTAAATATGTAGGGAGAACATATATATTTATATGTCAATGAAAAAAAAAATCATATACATTCCAACTAAATAAATCTATTCCTATTTAGGTTCCTCTATTAAAATTACCATAATCTATTCTTGAAAATATTCTTTAAAAGGAACATAAACTCCATAGAATTGGTAGAGATGGGAAGTAGACCTATGCACAAGTTTTGGCTTAAGCAAGAATAAAGATAAGCATAGGAGAAAATTAGATAAGCAATAATCAGTATGATTTCCTACATTTCAAGACAAATTATGAGAGAACATCAATTTATCCGAGGAATCGAATTCACCTGGGGAGAATAAGGTTAGAAGTTAAACACGTTTGCAAAGGAATTAGGGAGGTTATCTAACGTTTAAAAATTCCTATTATGTTCAAGTGCTACAGCTTAGACAGGTTGACAATGAAATTAGAGAGATTATTTAAACCTTTAAACTTCCTATTATGTTCGAGTGCCCAGCTGAGACAGGTTGCAAAAAGAATCAGAGATTTTATTTAAAACTATACACCCTACCATGTTCAAGTGTGCTGCTATGATAGGTTGACAATGAAATCAGGGAATTATTTAAAATTCTACAACATTCTATTTTCAAGTACCGAAGATGGGGTAGGTTGCGAAAAGAATTAGGGAGGCTACTTAATTTCCTACACCTATGCAAGTCTAAAAGTTGCAGCTATGATAGGTCACCAATGATATCAAGGAGGCTGCATAATGCCTGGACTCTAAATGTTGTAACTGTGACAGGTTGCCAAGTATAAAGAAGTGAATAATGGAATTTGGAACTATCAACATCTACTTGCTTTATTATCAAATCCCAAATGTTATCCACAAGACAATGCTCGAACTGGAAGATAGAATGCCTCAAAGAGATGTCACCTCAAGGAATAGTATAATCACAAGAAAAAATAGAAAAAAGATTAGCAAGAAGGCTCTCAAAATACTTAAATTAATGGGGCACTACTGGGTGAAGAGGAGTGTAAGGATAGAACTGGGAAAGCATTTCTCAGCCCCAGTAAAATAAACCTAGCTATCCAGACTGACCATGCAACAAGACAATGTAATAAAAGTGCATGAAAGGTCGACAGAAGGCTTCCTCAAAATCCTCAAATCAATGCAGCATGCTGGAGCGCTTCCTAGCATTGAAGGCACACAATGAAATGTGGATGAAGGTTAAGTTGCATGCAACATGCAAGCAATGATTCTAAGATACCAAGACCATGGTGATCACACGTGCATGGGGTTTCATACCTAAATCAAAAGATTAATAAGCCAAGTAAGAAGGGAAACGCAAAAGAGACACAGTGAACTATTTGGCGGAGTACATCAAAGACAATGCGATGTTAAGGAATACTTGGTGGTAGGATACATACAAGATGGGATTTGCAAGGGAACTCTCAGAATTTCTGCTTTAATGGAACTCTCAGGGGCACCTTCAAGCATTACAAGTTTTGCTTGTGTTCTTAGGGCACATAGTCAAGCAGGTTTAGTGAATAAAGGTTACATGCACCACACACATCATTCACCCATATTACAGTATAATGCTAATCAAAATTAAGTACCCACCAAACTTCTTAAAACTTAGATGGCAGCAAGCTAAGAATTAACATTCATACACAACGAAGGTAAATCTCAAGAGCCAAGGATATCAATATCACATGAATGCATTAAATTCAATTTCTAACCTGATATAAAGGCAATGACATATATAGAGATGTGCACAAGGTCTTGCTATGAAGGTAAAGTGCAGAACTGACCTCTCATTCATCGGTGATTCACCCCAACATGGTCAATGTTTCTATCTCCCCTGGTGCAGATAAGCGTTGGAATTTGATGCTAGACATTAACCTTCTAGTCGGAGAGGCCATCACCTCATAGAGAAAGTATAGATGAAAACCTGCTCAGTCACCCCAAAACCAGGATAGTTTCCCTCCCCCTAAAAAATGATAATTATTCTACTATCTAAGATATGAAAACCATCAGAATATTTAGGCTCCCCTCGATTGAATGAACTCCCTCCCTATCTCTTGAAGACCAACTCTAAAATGGTAATCCCTTGAGGCCGTCGTTATGCTTTTTTCAATCGGCTTCCAACTATGCATGGTCAAGGAAGAAGATTTTTCCATCCTTTCCTCTTCCGTTTTCACCTAAGTTTTTAATCTTATCATGATCATTTATTATTATTTATTTAATTAGCAATAAACTATTCACTTTCCATTTTCCAATTGCTTTCCTTGCTTTTATCTTCAGTTCGAAATCTTATCTTGCCATTTATTTAATTTAAAAAAAAAACATATTACCTTCAATATTTTAATGAGTTAACTCTAGCACAATATTATTCATCTTTTCTATTTTCGTCTTTAGTTTTAAATCTTATCTTCATGATTTATTAGACATGATGCTTATCTTTGTTTATTTATTTATAATATTCTATTAAAATTTATTTCGTCACATTGTTTAATTGAAATAATTACTCATACTTCTTTTAGTTATTATTTTAATTTAATAATTAACCATCCAAAATAGTTATCGTATCATTTACTAAATGTAGTTCATTCAGTTATAATTTCACTTCCCAATTAAATTAAGTGCCCTTTTAATCCTTTTTTTTAATTTAATTAATTAAAATAATGAAAACTATTCAATATTACAAAATCACAAAATTCTAATAACAATATACATACGAAATCAAGACATCTCAAGATCAACTTATCACACTACTTGAACACACGAAAACGACATGACCACCCAACAGTCAACTTACTTGAATGACAAGAGCAACTAAAACAGATGGGTACTACACACAAGGAGGACCCAAACAAATGTGAAAAAGTAAAAGGACCCTTTTTTTGACACTACGGTCAATTAAAAAGAAGTTGAAGCTAAAAGATCGAAGAATTAAAACCTTTCTTATAATTCTATACATTTTACATCTAGCAAAAAATCTAATTTCAATAGGTTAAAAATAATTATGTAGGTGTGTAGGTGGTATTCAATAATAATAAGTTCCAAAATATTTTGTGGTGTTATGATGTTAGCAAAAAGAGTCCATCTAGGAATAGTTTTTAAACTTTAAGCAAGCATTGTAAGTGATGGATACAATTCTTTTGGGTAAGTGCAAAAAGTTGGGTCCAAAAAATGTTAGAAAAGTGGAAGTGTTTTTCTTGACTTACGAAATTTGTCACACTTGGATTGAAAATTTGAAGCACTTACACATTGAATTATAAAAAAGTTCAGGAATATGAAATTTAGTATTTTGAGTCTAATTTCAAATATGTAATTTTCATTCAATAGTTTTGAGTCTAGTATTTTCAATAGTGTAATAAACCAAACATTAATGAGGATATTTTTTATAATTTGTTTCCAAACATTTTTTATTGGCCCTAATTGTTGTTTTTGAAAACCCTAGTGTACGTGCACCATAATTTGATTTAAACTAATATTTTTTTGATTTTTTCATTCTATAAAGAATTGTTGATTGATGCTATAAAAAAATTAAGAAATTAAAAGTTATTAAAAAAGTAAGAAAACCTAACATTTCAAGTTTATGGAGGTTAGTTTCCTTAGAGATTAATTCAAAATAGAAAAAATAATCTAATCATTAAAAAAATTACATATTTGAAAACTAGACATCATGATCTATAATGAGTTTTCATTTTTGAAAACAATTCTAAAAAAAATCCTATTATCCATATTTCCAAAATCAATAATTTCTCTAACATTGCTATGCCCTTGTACTAGTAAGTCCAAGGCTAAGGATTGGGTTCATTTGGTGTTGGTACATCATCACACCTTACCTATATAAGCAAGGAATCATATGTACATTGGAACATCAATTATGAACATCAATCAAGTTCATTCTAGAAATATTTCACCCATAATCATGGCATCATATTTTTTGCATCTCTCTTGTTGAAGTGATTTTGTCTTGTAGGTGATCTTGGAGTGTTGAGGAGTTCACCATAAACTCCTACATGGTATCATAGCTTCAATACTACAAACTTCTTCCTAGATCTAAGGGACCAATCTTGACATGAAATTTTTGTTGGGTGTGAGTTGGGGTTTCAAGGACCTCATCATTGAATCCAAATCATTAGATAAATTCAAGCTTGGATTTTCTTTCGTCAAAGTTCATCATATATTTTCTCATTTATAAGGGTTTCAGCTTGGGAAAGGGTTACTAGATCTAGGAGGTAGATGAATTTTCAGAGCACTTTGAGCCAAAAGTTCACTTACCATTGCATTTGAAAGGTCGAAAAACCCGAATATTGATTTCCAAATCATGAAAATTTGAGAACTTGATGTAGGCCATTAGAGGAAAATTTCTCCTTCGTCGACTATATGATTGACCATATGATTTTTTTTGTCGTACAACCCTTTGCATCAGAAAAATCACAGGTGTAGTGAAAAAATTGAGTTGCAAAAAAAAAAAATTTGCAAGTTTGAAAAAAAAAATTATTATTCAAGTTTTAAAATATTTTGTGGCAATTTTTAAAATTTTTAGAAACAAAATAATAATTTTTTAATTAATGTCTACTTAGTATTGTGACTCTATAGTCACTAGTAGTACTAAGCACCACAAAGGCATCATGTGGCATCCATAGGTGCACCCACATAATTGTTGTGTACTAATGTCCTATCATTGACACATTGACTATCATTTGAGTATATTTCAGAAAAAAGATTCTCTACTCAAACTTGGCAATCAAAATATTCTAGATTTTGAAGTATATTTCTTAAAAGAATATTCCATAGAATTCTCTATGATAGCTTGGCCCATGTCAACTTGTGTAGGCCCCTTGGACATTAAATTTAATTGCCTAATTTGTTGACGTAAATGTTGCATTAGCATGACATTAGCAGAATCATTAATAATTTTCTCCTACCCCTCCATTGTGATTTTCATTTTGGAAGGAAAACTTCAAAGGCCCATAACTTGGTCAAATAGACTCCTATTTTCAACGTAATTTTTTTTATTTGTGGTAGAGTTTCATGCTCTATGTGGTGGTATAATTGGTTTTTTGATTTTTGTGTCTATTTTTTTCTAGAAATTACAAATTCTCATATGTTTTGTTAAGTTTTTCCCATTTTTAGAACTTTTGGGGCTTCCTTCTTCCTCTTAAGGTAACATTTTTGGGTGAGTTTTTTTTAAAGAGCATAATTTTTTATGTAATTTGAATGGTGTGATCAAATTTATCTCATCTTCTATAAAACATTTACCTTGAACTTGTGGCCAAATTTATCATTTGTAAGAACTAATATCAAGTCCTCTTCATTGTTGTTGGAATGTGGCATCTATAATGGCAATACATATAAAGTGCCAAATATTATATTTTTGGGGGATCTCTGAAGATTAAGTACTTTGGGGGGGGGTAATCTTGTAGTGATTGATTGCTTTCTTTTACTTGGTTTGTGTTTTTTCAATGGGGAAATATCAAAATGAACTCCTAACTCCATATAATTATGTTTCATGGAGAAAATCAGTATGGAATTATCTGATAGGGAAGGTTCTTATAGGCTATCTAAGGGAAACTATTTCTCAACCTACTAATTCTAAAGAATTGGCAATATGAGAGATTGATCGTGAGAAAACATTTGGATGCATATGTTCATTAAAGTCTCATTTTATTTACAATTTCATGTTGAATCATGCAAAACACCTAAAAAATCTTGCCAGGGAGGATTTTGAGAAATTATATGGTAAAAGTGATAATATTAGGGGATATCAAATTGATAATGATTTTATGAATCTTGATCCTAAATTTTTTGACCACATTCAATACTACATCTCTCAGATCAAAAAACTAAGAACACAACTAAAAGAATTCAACGTTGATAAAGAGGATTTACAATTGACTTTTAATGTGTCATGAAAGTTTGGTCTTGACTATTTAGTGTTTGTTTCTAGCTTTCATACCCATCAAATTTCTATAGGATTTCATCATATGTTGAACCTAAGTTTTATTACTTTATAAATCTACTAATCCAAGAGGAAGTGAATTTAACTAATACGGGTCTAATCAAGTCTTTTGAGTCCTAAGCATTGTTCGCTAGTGAGTCAAAGTTACAAAAAGAATCAAGGAATCTTGAAAAGAAGAAAAAGAAGAAAAATAACAAGCCACATAAGGAATCAAAATCATTTCCCTCAAACATGGCATCTAAGAAGGAGAGGCCTACTTTTGCATATTACAAGAAATCAGTGGATGATGAACATCAATGCTATTCCAAATAGATTGATGAGTTGAAGCATCTTCTTAAGAAGGATCAAATCAATTCTTATTCTTCATCAAAGGGTTTATCTTTAGGTCTTCATCAAATTATGATAAACTCAAGGGGCATGCACTTGTTGCACTATCATATTATAAGGTAGAGAGGTGATTACTCCATTCAAGTGCCTCACATCACATAGATTCATAAGAGAGTATGTTAGCTTCATTTGAGACTTGTTTATCACCACCAATATTGATGGCTAAAAAAAAATATATGTGCATGTTTTTAGGAAGGGATATATTGACATGGATGATAGATAATTTAAGTATGTTCTTAATGTTCCTTCATTTTCAACCAATATCCTTTCTATCTATTAGATCACATATGGTGGAGTAGGTAGGAGCATTGAGTTCACACTTGATTCTATCATAATTCAAGATTTGCATAGCAGAGATATAGTTGCAATTGGGAAGGTTGATCACCAATCTCATATCTAGACCTTCTCACATTTTTCTCCTAGTGATTCAGTAGATTTTCACATTAAGGTATCTTGTGTGGACACTTTTGAGGAGATTTAATATGGTCATTTGAATCTTGGTATAATTTCATCTTCTAAGGATCAAGTGACATGTGTTGATATTATATCTCTTTCACCTTATGTTGTACATAAGGATGCTTGTGAAACCATAGATTTTTCTTCTTATGATTAAATGTAGTAGAACATACATAGTCTTCTAAAGTTGACTACTTGGGATGAGTACTTGACAAACATTATTGGTTTGTTTTGTGGGTCTCACATTTATATTTGGGATACATCATTGATTTCCTTATAAAATGAATGAAATAGGGTATGCTCACCTTTTAGGAGATGGAAACATAAGAGGGGACCTCCTATTTTTCTCTCGTTCATTCAAAGAAACCCTAGAGATGTCAATCCAACTATGAAATTGAGAGAAGGGATATGCTATAAGGTCCTCTAGGGTGTGATTAAAAATAAAAGGGGGGTTTACCACTAAGAAAAAGCTTAGACAAAAGGAAATGTAAATAATATGAAAAACTAATTGTAGTGTCGAAAAATATCATCTATGACATTTTCACACTTGTTTGAGCCCTCCTTGCTAAATTGAGCATAATGTTTCCTTGACTTAGTGTTGTAATGTGTTTAACATACTCACATTAGGTCTTGGACTCTTGTGAACTAAATGGATGTAATTGTACCTTATTTAGAGTGTTGTAACGTTTTTTCACACTTTTCTAAGGATTTCATTATTAATTGGGCTTCTTTATGCTTTAATTAACATTATTTTGCATCCACAAGCCTTAATTAATGCATCTTTTCAAGGATAATCCTAACATAGATCAACATCCAATCATAATTTAGGTGTTCCTAGGTTGTGTGGCCAAGATTTAATGATCTAGGACTCATACACCACCTTGGGCATATGAGTCCCACCTAAGGTTTTGGGTCCTGATTTAGATTTCACACCTTTATAAGCATTTTTGAAAATGTGTCCATAATTATGCAGGTAATGGGATTCATACGCCACTTCTAGTGTATGAATCTTACGTGTCCCAAATTAAATTTAATTGAAATTCTTGGCTTGATTTTATCCTCCTAGATTTGATGTCATCGTGTAGTGTTGTAATTTTGGAAAATTTGGCATAAACAAGTATAAATACAAGGTTATTTTACTCATTTTCACCTAAGCATTCAAGAGATTATCCTAATCCTTCAAGTATTCATGCATTATAGAAAATTGGAGTTCACAAGAGCATTCAAGAGTATTAAAGAACTGATTACCAAGTGTTTTAGAGCATTATTCAAGTATCAAACATCATGTCAAAGTCATCATGGATCATGTTTGTTTTTGAGCTAACATTTATGATGTAGGGTTTTATGATTCAAGCTAGCATTCAATTTAAGGTCTATCAAATTCAAGCAAGAGTAAGATATACAAACATTGAACCCATTTCATAGATGTTTGTAGCACTTTATTGCTAGGGTTTAGTGAGTTGCAACATTATATTTTGTTCATTCATCATTTTCTTTTTCTACTTCATTTCATTTCAAGGTTTGATTACCAAAATGGGGTTTGACCAAGGGAAACCCCTTTCTACTAAAAAAACAACTTTCCCTCTCTTTAGTGTGTGATTTGCAGTTCTAGGTTGAACACATATTGAAGAGAAATTTTGGAGAAAGTTTTCAAGTGTTCAAATTTGTCAAAGTTAGCAAAGTTGTCACCTTGCATTGAAGATCATTGGAGAACATCTAGAGGCTGCAAATTGAAGACTCGGATCTGGATATCAAGTGGAAAGGATAGAGGATACATAGAAGAGCAGTTTTAGACTTTGAATTTCTAGAAAACCCTAACTATAATGATAAAATACTCCTAGTGTATGAGTCCCAATTTGGTCAAATTTGTAGATTTTAGAAGTTGCAAACACCTCTCTACCAGATTTCAATTTCTACCCAAAACCCCTAATATTGGAATAAATCACCCAGACTGGCATATGAGTCCTAGTAGGATTTAAAATCAATGTTTTTAACATTCTAGGCCTTCATCCAGTTTTCTCTAAGTTTCTAGGTGCACACTTTTAATCTCTCATCTTTCTATTTTTTATTTGCATGCATTTTTAGGTCATTTAGTGAAGTATTGCATTGCATTAGGTTTAATTTGTTAGGTCTTGCATTTCATTAGTCTTTCCAAGCCCTAGCTTGGTGGTGAACCCTTCTTTAGTTTATAATCAAACCCTAGGATGAACCTATTTCAATATCTCTTTCTTCTTTGTACACCTTAAGTTGAGATCTCTAGGGTTTTCCTTGAATGAGATAGCATGCATCTTGATTGTTATTCTATCTCCCAAGCATAGAAGAAAAAAATTCAACCTTTCATTTTTGGTGAAACTACATTTAGAGCATCATAATTCTGATTTGGAATGCATCATCATCCTAGATCTTGCTTGCATTAACTTTGCATTAGGGTTTTCACTAGTTAATTGGCATCTAGGGTTTCTAAATCTTCCATTAGTGAAAGTGCATATAGGTTGTATTTTTGCATCTTACATCATTGAAAATCATCTGAAATTTGTATTTGCATTTAGTCTATAGATCATCCAAACTGAAAAGCATAACAATCACTTAAATTTTTTATTATTTTTTTGAAAAAATCCCTCACTAGGACTCATACGCCCCTCTAGTTGATTTAGTCCCAATGGGTATGTGCAAGATCATGATGGGCCAAAAAGTGGCAATATGATGGGTATGTGGCTGACAACTCTTTCTTTACCTAAAATTGATGAAATGAAAAGGGTTTTTAAAGGAGATTCTCAACTTTCCACCAATATAAATTATGCTTTACTTTGAATTTAATAAGTAATTATTAATCATTTTTTATTCAAATTAAGACTAAAGTCCCGATTCATAGGCTGATTGAAAAACATCTATAGATTTCAAATGACGTCACATTTTTTGAATCCAAAACATGCGTCACATTCTATGCTTTGCATACTATAGGATTTAAAAAAAAATCAATTTCATGAAGTTTTGACCAAGTTAAGGTGGTTAGACATATGAGTTTTTATATTTTTTTAAAAGTTGTAATAAAAAATTCATAATTAATTATTTACTTTTAAAAAAATTACAAAAAAATATGCATCACATCAGGGCATGAGTCCTCTACTTATATCTAAAATATTATAAAAAAATATTATCATTTTATTGTGGTTAGGGTGGTCAGACAGACACCTACTTCTTTTTTCCCTAAAATTTAAGTACCACTACATTGAAATTTCAAATCTTCACCAAATATATTTTTATTTTTTAAAACAAACCTAGTTTAGAAACGCTACACATTCAATTTTCTCTAGATTCTATTCTTACATATTTTTAAAATAATATAGATAACTTATTCAAATTTTTGCGTCAAGTTGCCTAACTCTGATTTTTCTGAATTTTTTGCCACTTAAGGGCCTATTTTTTCCATGATGATCCTGCACATACCCCAATGTATATTTTAAACCGCACTTCACAACAATGAATTCCCTATTTCTAGGCTTATGTTTGTTGATGATAATTTTTTGTTTTAGTTTACATACTTTTTGTTTTATCCACTTCATTTCATCTAGTTTAATTTGGCCCATCTTTTTCATTGCTTAATTGCGTCTAAAACACTTCATTTCACATTGTTGCATAGTTTAGAATCTGAAATTTGCACTAAATTTCATCATGTATATGTGCTTTGGTAAACTGTGGATGTCCTTGAAGTCCCTAGTGGATGTGTCAAGTTTTGCTTCTAGAAATGACCCTAATGAAATTGAATTTACTCATGCTCGCTCAACTCCTAATGCATGTCCTTGTCATGATGTTGACATCATTGGAGAAGATGATCACAACATAAATAAATTCTTAAATTATTTCCTTAACAACCTTGAAGCTAATGCATCCTTTTATCCATCCATTGAACAACCAACACCCCCTATAATACCACCAATTGAGATGTTTAGTTATTTACATCCTAAAGTTGCAACAAAATTTGAACCTAGGTTCCCTACAATAGGTGAACCTAGCTCCTCTAGTCAAACAAACATTCAACCATTTTATGTTAACAAAGTGATAAACACTCCCATCAACCTAGAAGATAAATATGGAAAAAGATTCATGATCTTCAATAAAAAAGGATGTAATACAAGTGAGCATGAAATTCATCAACTCTTAGAGAAAATTCCAACCGAAGATACAAAAGGGTTAGGAAATCAAGATCCTCCTCCAAATATAAGTGTCCTTACTCATGAACAATTGATACCTCAAAATGATAATGACAATGACAAGAAGATCTCCAAACCCCCTACCCTAATCCCAACTATAGAAATTGGTGAGTCTAGCAAGCGAAGAAGGCCTTACAGACTAAAGAAATTGCAATTCCCTTACCCACCAACTAATAGTGAAAGGAATTTATAGATACTTTTGTACCAAGTACTTATTACATTACCACCCATGCTATAAATTTTATTTTTGAATCCTAAAATAAAAAATACATTCATTGTAGATATCATAGAATTAAATTCAAACATAGTACTGACGAGTTTCATGCCTTAAAGAAAATATTTTAAAAGTTAAATATCATAGAAATAGTCCCATAAAGCAGGACCCTTCCACTCCTTGCCATGTAATAGTTGTAGAATGATATAATTCTCACTATTACATGTTATACATTTATTTCAAATCATCTCTAAATACAAGGAGCCCTTTCCCATTAGCTACCTTGTCTCATTCTTGTCCTACACTTTGTGGGGGGAAAGAATTAGATAGCCTTGTCCTACTAATATATTTTCCATTATACCTATGGCTAGTTGTCTACCTTCTGTATATGATGAATATGATTGGGATGTAGACAACCTAATCATAGGTTGACTCACATGTTCCTTACTATTATTTTGCATTATTTCTTTTTCTTTTGTGTGATTACATGTGTGTAATGTGATCCCTTATAATATTTTTTTTGATGTATCTCTCTCTTTCTCTCCCTATGTCGTAAATATTTTAAGCTCTTTTAGGGTGTGTGCAAGAAGTTGAGTCCACTTTTTGGCCAAAAAGTGGAAGTGTTTTTCGTGATTTTCAGAATTTGACACATTTGACCTTAAAATTTGAAGCACTTACAGATGAAATCTTTAACAAAGTCACTAATCATGAAATGTAGTGCTCGGAGTCTAGTTTCCAAATATATAATTTATTTCAATACCCAGATTGTACAAATTGAGTTTTAATAGGAATTTCTAAAAACCACTATTTAAAAGTCATTTTTTAACTCCTTCATGCATGTACAACATCCATATTTTGACTTAAGTGTATTATTTTTCCTAAATCTGTTTTAGGAAAAGTTTTATGACTCAAGAAGCTTGTTCTTGATATTTTTGTAATTTTTATTGAATATTTTTTTGTTAATTTTTTATTAGGCAGAATTGTCATTTTGAAAAATCGTCATGTACGACATGCATAAGATGACCTAAACTTATCATTTTTTGAATTTTTTTTTCAAATTGAAAAGAATTGTTTGAAGTTTGTTCTTGTGCAATCCATTTCTCAAAATGTTATGTTGATCAAAAGTTATTAAAATAGTAAAAAACTCTAATATTTAAAGTTTAAGGACCAATTTTATTAGAAATTAATTGAAAAATAGAAAAAAATTTGCAATTGCAAAAAAAATTACATATTTAGAATTTATATTGTTTCATCTAAAATGGGTTTTAATTTTGTCAAAAAATTATGCAAAAAAGGTCGTCAGCCATATGTTCAAAGTCGGTATTTTTCTTTGACATTGTTAGGACCTTCAACTTGCAGGTCAAACCAGGTTGTAGGCCTAGGTTCCGACTTCCAATGATTTTCCCGAACCAAAAACCTAGGCAAAAACCTGACCATAATGCAAAACAAAATTCAAATTTTAAAAAACAGGATCCCGATTATAAAACAGGATCCCGTATTATAATTAGGATCCTGTTCCTCATTCAACAGTATTCGAACTGTTGTGAATGGAACAGGATCCCGTTTCATAAATAGGATCCCATTGCTTTTACAATGGCTCTGACATTCAATTCACGTGAATGGGATCTCGTTTATTAATAAACATGATCCCGTTTAATAATCAGGATCCCGTATTATAGTAAGCGGGATCCCGTTTATTTTATTTAAATACACTGTGGATAATTACTGTGAAGTCTGGAACTTCACATGTATGGCCGAGAGCACTAAAAATGAATTATTTTTCACAAGTTATTGTATTTACAGGTGGTGAACTTGATTTTTGGTTGATTTTATCAAACATAGTATCATCTACACCATTTTTGAAGTGAAATTGTGTTATTTTGTGCTTGTTTGGAGGAACAAAAGGTTTCAATTTGCAATATGGATTGAATTTTTCAAAGGAAGCTTGAAGAAAATAATTTTTAAAGTGGAATTGTGGTAGTTTCTTCTTGTTTTGAGGAACACAAGAGGAAGAATTTTGTCCTAATAGGTATTCAACTTCCAATTTGGATTGAATATTTTGAAGTATTTCACTATTAACATTCATTTGTGCTTTAGAATTTTATAATTATGGGAGATAAAGCTCGTAATAAGAGAAGAAAGACATTGACTCCTTAAGAAGTTGAAGCAAATAGAGAAAAAGAGAGACAAAGACAAAGAGAAAGAAGAATGAGAATGAAATCAATGAATGATGGTGGAGCAACCAATTCAACAACTATTGAAGATGAAAACATTGAGGATACTATGTAGTTTAACATAGATGAAGAGTAATTACAAAGGAGTCAATTTGAGAGAAATATGATGCTAAACAAGTCCTACATGTCTACGTCCTCTTTTAGATGCTATGGAGAATGTTCAATATGCACAAATCAGTGCGTCTTCAAGTCCATGGTAGTGCATTAAGTAATTTGTAGAAGTTTTACAAAGTGATGGGCTGTGATGTTGGCGGTGACTATATTCAAGAGATGAAACTTTTATAGAATTTATTTGAAACAAAAAAAATAGCTGTTTTGCAAATGAAGAAATCAAAATAGTCCATTTCTTGAAAATGAAAACAAAACCTATATTTTTGATGAAAATGAAAATATAAGTAAGCCGTTTTGATGAAAATGAAGGTGAAAATGAAAATGAAAACCATTTGTTGATGAAAATGAAAATAGAAAGCAGATTTTTTTTTGTTCAAGGAAAATGAGATGAAATGAAATGAAACTGGTTTTGTTAGTGAAAATGAAAATGAAATGAAATGGGAATCATTTGTTGATGAAAATGAAGATGAAAATGAAATGAAAACCATTTGTTGTGAAAATGAAAATGAAATGAAAAAGAAAACCATTTGTTGATGAAAAGGTATGTGCAGGATCATGGTGCACCAAAAAGTGGCAATATTTGTAGGGTATGTGGCTGACGACTTTTTTTTCACCCAAAATTAATGAAACGAAAAGGGTTTTTAGAGGAGATTCTTAGCTTTCCAAAAATATAAATTATGATTTAATTTAGATTTAATAAATAATTATTATTCATTTCTATTAGAATTATGACTAAAGTCATTCGATGGGGATTTGATTGAAGAAACATCTATAACTTTCAAAGCGGTATCATATTTTTGAATCACAAACATAAGTCACATTCTATACTTCACATACATAGGATTAAAAGAAAAATTAAATTTCATAGAAGTTTGACCAAGTTAAGGTGGTCGGATGGGCGAGAGTTTTATATTTTCCACAAAGTTGTAATAAAATTCATAATTAATAATTATTTACTTGGAAAAAAATTACAAAAAAATATGTATCAAACATGGGTACTCTACTTATATATAAAATCTTACAAAATATTATCATTTATTATGGTTAGGGTTGTTAGATGGCCCACCTACACTTTTCTTATTTTTTCACAGAAATTTAAAAGACTACTACTACATTGAAATTTCTAGAATTTACTACCAAATAGATTTTATTTATTTTTTAAATAAACCATAGTATTTTAGAAACTACATTCAATTTTCTAAAATTATATTCTTACATATTTTTAAATAATATAGATAACTTGTTCAAAATATTTTACGTCAGGATTTTAACCGCCTAATTTTTCTTAATTTTTTGCCCACTTAAGGCTGTTTTTTGCATGATAATCCTACACATACCCAAAGTGAAGATTGAAAATGTAAATGAAAGTAGAGATGGAGATAAAATGAGATATGAAAATCTAGAATGTGATGTTGAATTGTGAAAATACTTTTTTTTTTAAAATGGAAGTGAATTGTTTCGATAATCTTCCTGGTCAAATTTCTTAGAGGCAAATAAGAACACATGCGAATAGAATATATACCAAATTCTTTTATCATAAAAAAATTGCATTTCAATGTCAACTAATGATGCAATTGATGAGAATGCAAAAATGAAAAAAGTAATGAAAATGTTAGGCTTTTATGTTAAACCAAAAAGAAAAGATCAATCATTAAAACATGCTATGTCTATTATTTGCTAGTTCATTCAGTCTGACGGGAAAATGAGTAAGGTCTAAAGATAAAAGCATAACAAGAAGAGGCATAACTCTTTTAGTTAATAAAACAACTTTGAATAATAAAAGAATGGTAAAGCAATATTGGTGAAGTTTTGAAATGCATCCTACAACATTATAGGCGGCAAAAGAAGAGAAAGTACATAGAAAATGATCCTATCAATCAATGTTGGAGTTTCAGTGGATGACTACTGAGGTCTGACATGAAATTGAATGTTGAAATTAAATCTTTGATAGAAAAATATTGGCATGATAATACTAGGGTTTCATCTAATGCTAGAGATGTTTTAAAATTAAGGGTGGGGTCCAAAGTTCACGATCCTCACCCAAAACACCTATTAGATACAACACAAACTGAATTTTATAGAAAATTTTGTAGCGATTCAGTGTTACCTGGTAATATTAAAATAAGTCAGGTCTTTTGAAAAATGTAAACCCTGGTATATAAAAATTAATAAGCAACGAATATCTTGTTGTTGTAAAATACATGTTCAATTTTGTTATTTTTTATAATTTTTTTGATATATATACATTGTACTATACGTAATAACATGATTATAAGTTGTGGTATTGATATGCCACACGAAGCAATAAGAGTTTATTTCAGGTTTGTTTTGTGAAAAATCTAATGATAAATTATTTATTTAGGATTCTTGTATTTCTAGACAATGCATTAACTACAATCTTTCATTTTCAAAAATTTGTTTGCAAAGTGTTGATCATGATTTTTGGACAACAATTAGTGAGCAAAAGATTTAGGAATATTCACTATTCTTTAAAGATGGAAAAATAGGAAAGCATTGTGATTTAGTTACAAAGAAAAATTGGGTATCCATGCATTTATAGGTGAATTTAATAATAAAATTGTACCAAAATAAGTTATGCACTTTAAACATGCTCAATGGCTTGATGGCCAATTTTTCACATGTAGAAACACATTTCCAATTGGCACTATACTTTCAGTGGTTGATTTTGCATAGAATTATACTCTTGCTCTGCAACAGGAAATTCAATCTCAATATTATAATTCAGTGCAAGTAGCTATGTTTCTCCATATTGTTTATGGACATGCAGATGATAGCACTGAGGATGATATAAAAGTTTTGAGGGAGTATCATTTTTATTTGAGTGAATCAATTACACTCATCAGAGTTTGTTCAATATTGTTTTAGTATATTTTATAAAAATTTTAAGAGAAAGAGGAATCCATATGAAAGAACACCTCATATGGTCAGATAATTGTATGGGGTAGTCAAAAATGCTAGAATGTTCTATTGGTTAAGTAGGGTTCACAAGGAACTTAATGTCTAACATATATGGAGTTTTTTTGAAGCTAGGCATGGTAAAGGAGAACATGATGGAGCTGGTGTGTGTGTCAAAAGAATTCTTGCTAGAGAACAATTAAAATTTGAGGATTCAGTAAGATTTAAAAATGCACATGAGATTGTGGATTGGTGTAATAAAAGATTATCTATACCTGGTTCAAGTGTTTACTCTATAGTTCATCAATTATTTTGGTTGGTGGAAGAAGAGAACATTGTATCTAGAGTTGATTGTGAGACAATTAGTGGATCTACTAAATGGCATTCATTTAGGAGTGCGAAAGCAAGCACATGGACTATTTGGTGAGGGGCTTGCATGTTTTTCCATTTTGTATCTAGGAGATTGGGGAAGCTTGTAATCTGGGAATGGGTTGAGCAGGTGGGAGCAAATGACACTGCTGGAAATTACATAATCAATATAGAAAGAACTATTGAAAATGATCAATTGTTTGCATCTGAAGATTATGGCCATATTTCGGATATATGTATGCAAGAGGTAATTTAATTCGTTTATTTCATTTTATTTGACTTTATTAAGTTATTTTTAATACTAAATTATTTATATGGATATGCACAAGTTATTAAATCAAAATTTGTTGGCAGACATGTGTATGCTGTTATTGCACCTGAGGGGAATGAAGAGCAAACAAAATATTGGTTGGATCGTTGTGTGGAAACTAAACATAAGTTGATAACACCTCAAGAAGATGATGATGGCTTTCATTATCCAACAGGTATGGTGATCCCCTTAAGACACCTCCTTAAGCAAATTTTGATAACAAGTTTTAGATCCCCTTAAGCAATTTTTTAGAACAAGTCTTTGATCCCCTTAAGAAAATTTTGAGAAGTTATTTGATGATGGTTTTTTAACATGTTTTCCAATAGGATCGGTGGTGGTTGTTGGCACTTGGCTATGAAAATACTTGAGAAGAAAGAATGGTCTACATGCATTCAAAGACTATGAAACACATAAAAAATATTATGCATTATTCACATTTGGTGGTGGCAAAAAATATAAAACTAGAGCGGTATCAAGGAAGACCTTCAAAAAAATTGCTATGGTAAATTTCTATGGAAGAGCATGAGGCAATCATAGATGCATTGCAAAAAAGAGAGGATGCAGATGGTACAATGGAATAAGTAAATACAGGTAAATATACTTTTAGTTTTATTTTTTCCTTTTAAATACATTAAATACATGTTTCGACATTGGTCAAGTGTGTTATTAGTTGAAATTGATTTAAATTTTTCTTTTATATATCCTTAAGGCATAATCACAAAAAGGATCTGGTCCATGCAAATTCAACCTAGACAACATGGAATACTTGGTAAAAACAAGTAATTATTAGTTAAATTATATTTAAATACATGTTTTGATTACATATTGATATTGCTTGGACATTAATTTTTAAAATTGTTTTATTGTCATTTTTTGTATCCTAAAGCCATCATTGCATTGATCTCATACTTTGAAACAAAAAGGAGAGGATGCCTGGATTCAACCTATAAACATGTATATAAACAAAATTAAACATGTATACAAACATACATACTTACAAAATTAAACATACTCTATGTATTTCTATGTATCAAATCAATATTCTATATATTTTGTTTCTTAAATGTGCATGTTTTCCTACCTTGAAACTTTATGTTTATTTGTATAATCACTAAATATCATGCATACATTATTGTTAAATCAATTATATCCTTAAGACATATTATGACCCCTTAATACATCCCCTTAAGACACCCCCTTAAGACCTTAAGACACCCCTTAAGACCCCTTAAGACATCCCCTTAAGATGTTCTATTATGACCCTTTTAGACATCCCCTTAATTAACATGTTCTATTATGACCCCTTTAGACATCCACTTAAGACCCCTTAAGACATCCCCTTAGTTAACACATTCTATTATGACCCCTTTAGACATCGCAAACCTGGGCATCGCAATTAACAGTCTGTGCTGACCCCTTTAGACATCGCTTAAGACCATAAAGGCATCCCTTAGTGCTGTGTTCTATTATGACACATGAACCATCCCTTAAGACATATTATAACCCCTTGAATATGGATGTTCTATTGTAGCTCTTTAGACACCCCTTAAGGCGTCATTATTTGTTTGACAACTTATAAATTAGCATTAGATGTTATTATTTATAGAATTTATTAATGCTTTTATTCTCTAATCTTCTATGGTATTGTTTATTTCTTAAAATTTTATCCTTTCTAGTATATAAATAGATTGCTTTTGTTTGTAAATTATGATTTATTGACTAATTATTGATTGATGTAAATTGAATAAGTTCATTGAGTAATTATCACTATTTATTGAATGTACATATCATATATATCATGTATGAAATCACTAAATTTGTAAAGTATAATTATTAAAATGTCCTATATTAATATCATGTATGAGATCACTAAATTTCACATTAATGTCCTGTATTAATGTCTTGGCCTCAGACATAATAAAATGCATAAGCGTACATATATGAGCAAATTTCAAACAATAATAAAGTCCATAATTTGTAACATAATAGAGTGCATGAAACCAATATATTAAAAGCATGTGAAATAAAAGTCAACCAGTACATGATAAACAGAAATATAGTCCATGAAATAAACAAATATAACATAAAATCACATGTTTCTAGGTCATGTCTTGTCTCTATAATCAAAGAGCCCTCTTCACCATACAGACTATGTGTGGATGACACAAAACACTTTGTATGAAGATGAAATTAGATGTAAGACAATAAAAAATGATTTAATGACAATTTAATTTATAATCCATCATAAAATTAAATTACCATCATATCTACATCTGGATGCTCTGGTGCACCTAAAGCAACCTCTAAATTCTCTAAATCAATCTACATAAACAAGACAAAGGAATTCTAAATTATATGTACAACTCTATAATTAAATTTGTTTAATTTAATTTAATTTATAATTTATCATATTTTAATTGTACCATATTATGAGGTTGTGCACTAGGCTCTTCTCTAGGACCTGTCTATACATGCTCAACTACAAGATGTGTCTCATGCTATAAAAGAAAAAGAATATTTAAAAATCTCATATTATGTACATATATTCAATTTAAAATTTATAATTGACTTTAAATATAATAAAAAAATTAAATTACCATTTGATCTTAAACCTTCTTTACATGTCCTCCTGGTGGTGTAACTATGTATGGGTTAGGGCTGAAAGTTGCACTAACAAAGTCCTACAAGATCAAAATTAAAGCATGTGAAATTTAATTAGGTTAATATATATATATATATATATTCAAGT
The DNA here is from genome assembly GCA_007258455.2 of Sequoia sempervirens. Taxonomy (NCBI): domain Eukaryota; kingdom Viridiplantae; phylum Streptophyta; class Pinopsida; order Cupressales; family Cupressaceae; genus Sequoia; species Sequoia sempervirens. The sequence goes on from VDFB02000013.1 coordinate 100,442,093, forward strand.
TTGCACATTTTGTGTAGGAAGTTTTGTAAACAACCTGGAAATCAGTGGCCTCACAAGTAACTGTAGCATCAAATGTTTGCCCAATGTCCATTCTTATTGTGGTATCAACCTAGACATACATGTTCATAGACATTTAACGCTTATAATATTTACAGAGTGTACATGCATCGTTTCATATATCTAGTGAATTCAAAACTCATAAAATTGTAACTATACAATGTAAACTTTAAACAAATTTACAATATGAATGTACTTTTGATCTATGATGCTCAATAGTGGAGGAGTGCTTGACAATCCCTCAGGAGGAATCGATTGGATGTCGATTGAATCACCTAAACCAACATAAATATTTGAAACATATATGTGATTCAATTATAAATTTAAAACTCAAGTTAAATAATTTATGATTTCATATATAATTTTAAAAATTGAAATCAAAATACCCCATAAGGGTTGCCAAGTATGACCGGTGTCGATGTATGTACTCGTGGAACAGATGATTGCCCTTGCATCATTAGTGTCATTTGTACACCAAACAATTTGATTGTTAAAATGTATTGCAAATTTTTTTTTGATATATACAACCATCAAAATTCTTATAAAATGAATGTACATCTAGATGCACATTTATACTTGTGTCGTAGTGTCCTCAGGGTGATGTTCTGCTATGAGGAACTCTACAAATGAACTGATGCGACCAGATGAACCACCAGAATCTCCCCGTCCACTTGAACTAGGTGTGGCCTGATTAGGTCCATAGCATACTTGATGACAACTAGTACATATATGGGGGATGGGCCTCGACACTCTTGGAGCGGTACTTAGACCAGCTCCATAAAAAACTCCATCATCATCATCATCTCTATGCTCCCCACTCGCTATCACAGAAGTGTGATGATCAAGGTCTCCTGCGAGTGTACTAAGGGAACCTAATGTTGAGACCAGAGCTTGATGATGTACAGGTGTAGGAATGGGAGGACTAGGAGAAAAAACAAGGGGTTGTGCATGCACAGGGCATCAAGGATCAATCCTTTCCCCTAATCTCTATTGTGGCATGCCACCACCAACACCCTAAAATGATCTAAAATCAAAATAATTGGGCTTTTGCCCCAAAACAAACTCTACATACAATTTTCTCAAAAAATATAATGGGAACTCCCAATTAGCATGTGGGGGACTATCAAAAACCATATACCATCGATCCCAAAAATGTGCACTCATCTGCGAATGTATGCACCACCTCATGGATATTCTAGATTTGTTGGGTGGAATGGGTTGTCGAGTAACGGGGTTAAGAAAGTAGGGGGCTAGATGGGCTTTCATTATTTTAAGGTCTAATATTTTTTTGCAAAAGAGACCATCAAAATAAAATTATCTCATTTGTTCTCTGTCTCGTCGATGCCTATCAAGATCAGAATTGATCATCCTGATGGAATCAACAACGTTTTGCATCAGAGATGCAAAACGTCTCGCATGTGGAGGAATCAATGCTTGACTTTGCATAGCATTGATTTTATTTTGTAAGGATGTAACTTGATCATTTATTCATGCTCTCAAGTGAGCCTTGTCAGATGTGATAGGTGCTGGATGTGGCATATTAGGTGGAGGTGGAGGGGGAGGGGGAGGCGGAGGGGGAGGTGGAGGGGGGAGGGAGGTGGATCTGGCTGTGGCTGGGGTGGTGGATTGATGATATCATCAATGTTAAAATCATCCATGATATGCTCGATATAAATGTGCACCTACATTAAATCATACAAAATAGTCCATGTGCATACATATATTAAGATCATATATTTAATTGAAATAGGATGAGCAACATATATATTAAGATCATATATTTAATTGAAATGCACATATATATACATTGATTGTTCAACTCAAGAGCATGTCCATACAAAATTCAAAATTAAATGTATGTACATGTACATTTAAAATAAAAAATATGATGCATAATTTGCATGCATACAAATCATTAAACTAAACTATGTACATACATACAAATTTCAAAATTTAAGAACTATATATGCAAATTTTTAATACATGCACATACATACTAAACAATAAACTTGAAACATTCACAAAATCTCATTTTATGTCTAACACACACACACACACACACACATATATATATTACAATTTTTCAGCAGGAGAAATCATGATCTAGTAGATAGTCATAAAATATATACTATTATATACTATTCATTATAAGTTCATAAATTCCACCAAATTCATAAATCCATGTCACTAAAAATAGCCATCTAGAACCAAAATCATAAATTCATGTCACTAAAAATATCCATTTGGAACCAAATTTATAAATTCATCACACAAAATATCCATCGTTCACCCAATTTATAAATTCATAACTATTTAGGATCATTGTTTTAATTTATAAATTATTATGGCTCTCTACTGCATAGATCTTCATTCCTTTGTGTTTTCCTTTTCAAAATCAGGAGTTCTTCTCTCCTCTATCCATTGTCGATGCTCATCTACGATCCCATCCATAGCCCTGACAGCATCAACAAGGGTTTGCATCCTAGATGTAAACATCCTCACAGGAGGTGTGACACATTCAAGATTCATTTTGAATAATGTTGATTCGATCTTGGATGGTTCTAGTAGAAGCATTGATTTGTGCTTGCAAATGAGCATGTTCATTGATTTCAGGTGGTGGAGGTGGGGGGTTACGAGGTGGAGTGGGCGGAGGTGGAGGTGAAGGTGTTGGATATGGATGGCATGGAGGTGGATTGCAAATATTATTGAATGGATCCATGTGATCTTTAAGATATGAGTGAACCTGCATTAGATTTGTAATTTCAAGATGTAAGATACATGTTTAGGAAATACCTTTATACCATTCAATATAAATGGCCTTAAATAATTGAATACAAATGATAAAATTATATGTAAGCCTCATTTATATGTCTAAGGCACATGTTACTTGAATGAAAATACAATTAACTATTGATATTGTATAAACTTGCAAGATCTTATTATTGTTAAATTTGGTTGGGCCTTTGGCAACTTTGATCACCAAATTTTAAGAACTTCTTTGATCCCCTTAAGAAATGTCATATTGGAACCCCTTAAGAAAATTGAATTACGATTTAGGGTTATAGGATGGCTTAAGGTGTCATGCCCAAAAAATTTAGCCTTGAAGACGTAACATTTTTTTTTTTTTTACACCAACATTTACATATCATGTCTTTATTGCACAACACAACCTCTAATGTCAACACTTATTAGACAATGTCAAATTGGACATGAGACACAGCACTGTTTGGTTGGCTAGGTTATTGTTGTCACACCCTCTCTTGGCCTAGTTTATAAACTTAAATTTATATTAATACCAATGGTTGGATGATATAGTGTCAATGCTTATGCTACCACGTCGATTTCAAATTTGAACAAGAACAACTCTTCCATTGAATCCTCAATTTGACATTTATCAAAAAAAAACTCTTTATGATCCTAACGTTAGTATTAATGCTAAACTTTATTCGACATAACAACTTAATTCCTTCTATTTTTCTACTGTACCATTATTATTTTGAACATCGATCGGACATGATTTTGTTGTTTAATCGGGTGGCCTATAGTGCCTAATAGCCTCCACAACTTTTTTTACTAAGGCATGTAACCTTGCCTCTATCAAAAGATAACTATAATAATAAATTTACTATTTCTTGTCATCATTATTATTATTATTGTACTCACTAACTCAACTTTATGAAATAATCTTCAATTAAATAATTAACAACAATAATTATACTCAAACCATAATTTATCAATGGAAATAGCATTATTATCTAATTAATGTTTTTTGGGACACCTTACCTAAGTTGATGTACCCAACCTCATCATCAAAACTCGAAGTTCAAATGCAAGAGGAGAGGACGTATTTATATATTAATTATCAAATTTATATACCTAATTATTTATTCATACTTAATATTAATTTACTTAATTACTTGTCCTTAACAAGATAAATGAATAATTAAATAATAACTTATTTATATATTTATTCTTACTTAAAATATTAATATGACTTAATTACTAAAGAAGTAAATAAATAATAAAATATTTATCTTCATCTATTATTTACTTATTTCCACTTTAAGGATTAAACTTAAGAAAATAATTACAAGATATATATATATATATTATTCACTTTGTTTGTATGTTTTATTTTATTTTATTTTTAAGGGAAGGAAAAGAATCAAATTAAGAGGAACTTATCTCTTCCTTTTTTTTTGAATTCCTAGGAATACACTACTCTATCCTCATATAGAGCATTATATAACTTAATAGTGTCTCTTTATTAAGGGTATGGGGATATTATTCCCCTCTTCACTTTTCACCATAAAATTATTTTATCCCATGCACAGTTCATGGCAAGGATATGATTATATGCTTAATAGTTTAAACTTTTAATTTAATCACTAACTGAGCTAGTAGTACCCCGTGTCAAGGAAATTATCACCATTCACTGCTAACACTATATACTGTCGCATGATAAATCATCCACTATATTGAAGGTTCTTAACATTCCAAATAAGGAAGTGCCCAAATGTTAGAGCATTTACGGATGATTTACAGACTTAAGAGAGGGAAATTAATCAGAAGTTTATAAACTGATTTAGACGTCCTGTTTACTTACACAATGTATATGTATACCGAACGTATGTATTTAGCTATTTGAAAGAAGATATATCATTTACACTTTCCCAACCATCTAATTTGAATAGAGATAATATAATAGAATAAACTCATTATGATTTCTCTCTATTTGAGTATTTCCTCTATTAATACGTTCTCTTTTAATCATAGTTTTATATTCTTAATCAGTCCACCTGTTTACTTATATTGTAAATTGTATACTTGCATTTAGCTATACCTAAGAATAAAGTTTTATGACATGAAGTTTTGTGTCTATGTACAAGGTATGAGATCCATGGGAATAGCATAGACAGAGTTTCTTTTATTTTTTTATTTTGGTAGATGTTATAGTTGTTGTCTCCATAACATAATCATGCTAGCAAAGGTGGAAAGCCACAAAAATGAAGGCAAAACCCAGGCTCATTATCTCCTTGATAAAATGATCTAGGAATACGTTAGCTCAACAGTGAAATATAAAGGAAAAGACAAAGCAATTTTTTTTTGACAGAATAACTCAATTAAATGTCATCTTACGCATATCTTGGAAGCATAGGGAAGGCGCAAAAGATATTTGGCCGAGTGCCCAGATAGACATATGCTACACTTGCAGGGTATGTATAAAATGGTTTTGATTATGGTAACTACTCCCTGCTGGCAAATATTAAACAAATGCAAGTACCTAACATGGCTTTTAATTAATTCAACGTTTCAACTTGCTACCACTGTAACGTGGATATCTAGATACCTACTCTTTAATGCCAGTAGCTCTTGCGTGCCAGGCTACCATTATAGGATCTACCGTGTGCTGCTTGCCTTCTTTAAATTGATGACTAACCCTTCTGAATAGGCATGTGAGTAGTACACAGCAGGGGTCACATTTAGCTCTTATTACCATTTATTAAGAATTTTCTTTCCTTCCTTTTTTATGTATTGTTGTGAGTTAGATACAAAGATTGGTCTTATTGGTTTGGCATGAGCATAGACGTTGGTGGACATAAATAATGGTTTAGTATGTCGATTAAATGAAAGCAACAGACGCGCACATGGAAAATTCCTTTAACCTTTGACTTTTGCACCGTGTTGTCTGAAGCGTGGGTACGGAGGGGTCACCGCCTTGGTTTTAATTACGAGAAATCTACTCTACCATCCTTTATGTGGAGGCATAGAATCCTACCCCTATTCCTACAATAACTCTCTGATCAAAAATTTAAGGAATAGTAGTCAATAGATTGGCACCTGAGTAACTCTCAATTGACCTACTCCCCCTTAAAACTATTGCATCGATTTGATTCTCCTTGCATCTACATTCTCAAGAAGGAGTTTTCTTAAGGAACACTATTGTGCTTGATCTCAGGAAAGAGAGGTATTTGGGTGGCACCTCTACTGACCTCTATGTGAAGATAATGGTAGTCAAGGCCTGCTAAATCTAATGTTCACAATAATTTTAGTCGACTTATTCCCACACTTAATTCTACTAGAGGTCTGATACACCCCAAAACTCAATCATCTCTATGGTGCAAACAACTGCAATCTTCGCGGTGCAACCAACATCTGTTAGGATCAAGGGTGGCATCTAGTAAGGATTCATTCTCAAAAGTTGTAGTAAAATGGTTAAGCATCAATCTCTAATTACAAATGTCATTACCAGGTGATTGCATAATGAAGGGTGCAGTACTTAATAGCACATATCCAAAGATTTGGTTGTTTGTTGTTATTTTATCAGCTGAATATTTACGTTTCTTTATCACTCTTTGTATAATCTTTTGCAAGTTAGGTTACAAATTCTTACTCTCTATATATCATTTACCAGAGAAGGAACATGATTGTTTTCTATATTTTTTTTTCTTATACTTTTTTATATGTTGTTTAAGTTAGCATAGGAAACTCTCATAGAACTTCATGTAAACTATTATTAGTTAGAGGGTTGTTTGATGACCTATTCTTCTTTACACAGGATACAATGGAGGCTACTCCAGACCTATGCAGTAATACTGATTTATAATGTCAAAGTAAAAACATAAAACCCATTTTTCTCTTCTAAGGAATGCAGTGACATAACAAAATAGATTCTATACTAATATAAAAAAAAGTTGTACTCATTTATGATACAACAAACCCATAGCCAACATTTCATCATATTATAATGCCTTTGAAATAATAAAATGAGAACCTCAATCTCTCTTCTTCTTTTTTTTCTTTTCTAATAGGAGGCTTCCTACCTTCGTTACACAAAATGCATTTCATAAACATCAGGCTTTAATACAAGCAATCAAGACTTTTATTTTCAAGATTCCATATAATATATGCTAAACTTTCACTATCATCCAATACTTAAGAATAAAATGGATACCATACACAAAAATGAGAGCCTACTTTTTTTGTCATTTTCTTTCATGTTACAGCAAGACAATAACTCTCCAAATTACATCTAATTGTAAGAAAATACACTAGTCACACACAACTGAATAAGGCTTGCTCTCCACCCTACCATAATAGCGTCATGGAGCCTCGTAGGCTCTACCCATACCCCCGAGCAAGGAATTATTTTAGCTTCATGGTGATAAATGGAGTCTTTTCTCATTTTTACAAAGAAATAAAACTAACATAGCACAAACTTAATGTATCTAAGTTCTCTACCTTCCATTCTCCACCATGATTCATTCCATATTTCACACCCTTACCACCAATAACAAAGGGAAATAGTAGTAGGAGAGAATACTTATCTCTTTATATGAGGAGGCTAACTCCTTGAACCTTCTTTCCTCTGCCAAGCCATCTTGATCATTCTCTACTATCTCCATTAGAGTTCTCCAAGAGGAGAAGTGGGAAATGCCCAAATATTCCATCTTCTTGAGGTATATAGGAATCTTCCAAACCTACACTCTTTCCCACAAGTGCTCACACATGTGTGAGTCTTTGCTAGTTCCAAGAACTTTTGGGGAGTGGGGAGTTGAGAGTTACAAGCCACACTTCCCAAGCCCCAACACTTTTTGAATTCGTCACATTCATGAATGTGGACTTTTGAGGGGTCTTTTCACACTCCAAGGACAAGTTCACATGTCAAAAAGGTTCCAAACCCATAGGTATAGGTCCTAGGGGTCTATTCTTGTTCAAAAACCAAGGAAATTGACTCAATAACGCCTTTTTAAAACCCACAAAAGAATCCATACGAATTTTGATCCTGACCAAGGGTTCCAACCCCAACCAAACTCTTATCACATGTCCTACAATTGGATTCTACTCAAACATAATCACCCAATCAAAAATATAACCTCAAATCCTTCTAAGTCAAATAGGGCTACACTTGGAACTTCCCAAAGATATATTTGATTTGATTCCAATATTTATCCATCCTCCTATTTGCATATTTGATTCCTTAGCCCTCCAATACATTTACTCTACTTGCTTTTAGGTCTCAGATGGAGTTAAATTTATATCCTCAACAAGAAGTCTTTTGATTTGCACTTGATGGTTATCCCCTCTCATGCTAGCACCGTTATCTTCTCGACCTTTAATGTTAATCCCACATTGACTCATTTAATTTCCTGCACAACATAATTAAGCACAGTTAGACATATTAATAAACAACATTAGTTGTAAATCGAATCTTTGTAACTTTATTCATGAATCATTTACATAGCTAATTACTCTTCTAATGTAATACGACACAACAATTATCTTATTTCAAATTCATCTTATAAGTTTGAATCCCTTACAATAATTCACATGCACATACATCTTCATTAAGTAAAATAAAATAACCTAAAACTATAAGGTTACTATTAGACAATCATCTTCATATCGCTTGCAATATATCTAACCATCTATTTAGGAGGAATATATAACACTTTAAGATAGTATTAGTCACATGCAAAAAGAGGCCTTACATCTCCCTCCCCTTAGCTTAGACTTCCTCCTGGAAGTCGTTAAGGTTTGAAAACATAATCTCAATATAAGAACAATTATATCAAACTTACTAATTACTTTTACTTTCTTGATGGAAGAATCGAAACATTTAGCTATAGGCACATATTAGACGCAAATCTCTTCCATGAATTAAATATTTAAATACTTCGAACAAAATTTCTCATGCTGCAACATTTATTTGATATATGATTAATTTAACAAATGCTAACAACAATCCATGTAGCTCTAATTTATTAATAATGTAATCGACTTCAATTAAATTATGCAAAACTATATCTAAATGAATTCATAACCTTTTATATACCTCCAAAATTTATTTGCATCATAAACATCACTCATGATGTTAGAAAATATTTTTGTTTCATTGACCAATCATGTCTCAGAATTATTAGCTTCACATTTTGTCAAAATATATGCTTAAGAGAACATTTTACCTTGTAATTATGGCACTCATACCATGTCTCAAATAATATTAACTTTGAATCACATGTTACTATTTTTCTCACATAGCTCACAGGTATGCCACATCACATTTATTTGTAATTTCACATGTACACACAACAATAGCAAGGATGCTCTTCCCAAATGGGTGCACTTGTCCTCATACAAAGGATGTTCTTCCCAAATGGGTGCACCTGTCCTCATACAATCACAAAATCTACAACATAAGGCTCACACAATGGGGTTTATAAGGATGGATATTCTTGGATACCATAGCAAATCAAGAAGATGATCTCAAGGTCCTTCTCTAAGGAATCCTCCATGCAGATAAGAAAAATAATAGAATGAAGGGAAGAATAAATTAATGACCATCCCATACTAGTCCCATTTACAATCCCCTTTAAAAATAATTCCCCAGTGCATCTACTCCCCTATACGATCTGCCAAGGAACCCCTTGGGATATGGCAGTTTACAAATTCCACATTACACCACACATGCCAGCAAATTTGCAACCAAGGAGAAAGCCTCAAACTGAATAACATAAGATCATAAACCAAAGTTTCAATAAAACTCCCAAGAGGGAACTATAAATTCAAGAGAAACAAAATAATGATAAATTGTAGCTACATTGCAACATTCCAATCATAATTCAAAGGAGAAATTAAACAAGTCCTTGAGGCAAATCGGACTATATAACAACTTCCAAATGGCTAAATAGCCTAAGTACATAAATGTAAAATTACACATTGCTAGCGCATAATAAAATAAAAAATCAATCAAGAATTATAAATAATTCATATTTCAACAATAAAATCTGCACATTGCAAATACCATGTAACTTGATAAGCCACCTAAGGGGAGGAGGGGAATGGTGGTTCTCTAACCACATCATAAGTATTATAGCAAGCAATAATTGGTGGTCCTTGACCACATAAATATGAATAACTGGTGGTCCCCGACCACATAAATATGCATCGTTGGTGGTCCCTGACCACATAAACATGAAGCACTGGTGGTCCTTGACCACATGAATATGAGTAACTGGTGGTCCCTGACCACATAAATATGAATCACTGGTAGTCCATGTTATTCCATCCTTTACCCATGGGTTATAAACATCAAGTAATAGGTTTGCACTACAAACCAGCAAGTGTGGCTCTCATATGCAGGGGAGTAGGCCATGGTCAGCGTCCATGGGAAGATTACAATGACATGACATAGATCCTTTATGAGGATTAGGGACAACACCCTGAGCTCGTAATCTTCTAATGGTATACCATGTGCCTCTCAACCCCTATTTACACTAGCTGGCATCACACTCCCATAAGGGGGGAACCAAATGCTAGGGGTACACATTTAACATAGAGATAAAACTAACACAAGGAGTACATCACATTTCATTTAATAGACACACTTATACACTTAACACATTTATTTTAACTCACAACTAGCTAGCTTAGATAAAGACCATCACAAAGGGTACATATAGGAGATCATACTAGATGTCCATCACCCTTATCCCAAGTTAGATACCCTGTATCTCATACTTGAGGCACAACACATTTACTAGTTTTCAATTCACATGTCATAACATAATACACTTTATGAAATCCACCATATTGTAGAACAAAATCAATTCACAATTTACAAACACTCCTTTTTCTTTTAACACTATTCACTTTGCTTCTTAATTTTTTACATATCTACTCACTTTGTATACGTAAAAGGAATCACTAGTTGATGCACAAATGTAGCTTATGTATATTACTCCATCTTCCTAAAATTTAACAAGACATGATGCACCGCACTACCCATCTTACTAAGTTAGTGTTTTACATCTCATATAGGATCAAGATTGGTTCTCTATGTATATCCATACCAGTCTTCCTCTTTTATTCAACCATGTTTGTTATGTTCACTAATATATCAATATGGGTAATTCCACTATAATTTTCACAACAAGCTAGAGAAGGTTTCTTACTTAATAAGGAAGATAGTCAACTATTTTTGTTTTGAATAATTGTAATATGAGAAAGGAAAGCACACTCAATGCATAACACACATGACAAATCATGGAATAGTAATTTTCACAACTCATGAATCTATATATATTTTTTAAAAAAAAATCTTGCATTTTTCTACCTAAGGTTGACTCATTTAATCACATGTTATAATCATCATTTTTATTATCATAGTTATTTCTAACTTCATAAGGTTTCAAGAACATGCGATAAGTAACAATTCCTACATTTAAATTTTCTCCATTGTATTTCTCTAACACACACACACACATATATGTTTTCCTCTAGAGTACTAGAGAATTGGTATAAAAATGCACAACATTAGTTGGGAGTATTTCATGACAATTTTTCGTATCCATGATGATACCATTTAGTTTCTCAATCACTTAATTCACAATAAATCTACATAATTCCTCACCCAATTTATAAATTCAAACAATTGATTCTTTTATTTTGACATGTACACAACCTTAAAGGTCAACATCTAATTGAATATGTTATGACTTCATATAATACATGTATCCTTTCTTATTTTGGAACCAAGATTTCTTTAGGTCTTAGCTCATTTATAAGAGAGCTAGTAATAGCATGTGTTCTAGATAATGTTTTAATTTCAACACAAATTTAGATACAGTCTCTTCACAAAGATTTTATGTTTAATTTCTAGAAGTTATTTATATAATATCTAGTTTAATTTTCATCAATCTTAACTTAGTTGTTGTTTACATATTTTCACCTTTGACTTGAATCATTTAATTTAACTTTCTATTCTAGTCTATAGGTAAAAAAACTCCAAGATTTAGTAGTTGTTGCAGTTCTACTAAATTCACTAGGACTTTGTTTACTAGCAAAAGTGTTAGGATAACTTAAGTTTAACCATTTAATTCAAGGTAAAATATGGAATTGACCACTTTTAAAAATTAGATTTACTATGCATTGTAAGGCTCCAATCCTTAGTTGGTGCCATCATACATGAAATTTATCCAACCAACCATCAAGTAAATTATTTGTTACTTCACAAGATTAACTCTTATACACTTGTGTGTAAATCAAGATCTTTGGGTATATGGATAAGATCTAGATATACCATGGTCTAAGATGTGCAAGATACAAATTCATGAGACATATTAATACCAATTTGTGAACAAGTCCTTAACTTAGGTCCAAATATCTATACCTTAGAGGTTTAATTTTAATCTTTGACAATATTTTAAATCCCAAATGTATGGGGTGTTCATATTGCACATAATACAAATTATGAAGATCTTCTATTATTTCACTCTTTTTGTTATTTGATTTAATCAATTTAAGGGTTGTGGAGATATAATCTTATTCAACTGCAACCTTTAACACATTAATCCCCTTTTTGAGCTTTATATAATTCCTTCATTTACCTAATGATACGTTTTCAAAATAATAATAATATATTTTCATTATATATTTGTACTGATGTTTCTATAAGCAAATATGTCTCTCCCAAAACAATCATAACTTCAAGAAGTAGCATAATTATTGTATTTGAGAATTATAGACTTAGGAAGCCAACAAAATAATGTTTCTACACATCATGATGTCCTATAACACTATTCATGCACTTTCTAAAAAAATCTTGCTTCAAAAACTAAACTATACCTTTTTAAGGTTTAAGAAAATTTTATTTCAAAAGACTATATTAACTCCATAAGCCTTATTAACTAGACTAATATGTGGCTCAAGTCATTCACCTTATTTACTTAAAACAAGGGACCATGTTTTATATTGAGTTTCTCCTAAAAGTTGAATGTAATTAATTCAATGCATGCTCAACCCATTTATAATGGTCATTTCTTGGCCAATGGGTACTTTACGATCTTATTTGGGTTGGATAAGTGCAACTAGGTTAATGTTTACTACACCATTCAAGTCCCTTAGAGTTTCCCTTATTAATATTTTATTGAGAACACTTGAGTTGGTTTGCACATTATCCAAGCACTCACAATAATTACTACCTAATTTATTCCCAGAGCTCCCTAGAGTTGCAACCTAGGGCTCTAATACCAAGTGTCATGCCCAAAAAATTTAGCCTTGAAAATGTAACAATTTTTTTTTTACCAACATTTACACATCACATCCTTATTGCACAACACAACCTCTAACGTCCAAACTTATTAGATAATGTCAAATTGGACATGAGACACAACACTGTTTGGTTGGCTAGGTTATTGTTGTCACACCCTCTCTTGGCCTAGTTTATAAACTTAAATTTAGATTAATACCAATGGTTGGATGATATAGTGTCAATGCTTATGCTACCATGTTGATTTCAAATTTGAACAAGAACAACTCTTCCATTGAATCCTCAACTTGACATATGTAAAAAAAATCTTTATGATCCTAACGTTAGTATTAATGCTAAACTTTATTCGACGTAACAACATAATTCCTTCTATTTTTCTACTGTGCCATTATTATTTTGAACATCGATCGGACATGATTTTGTTCTTTAATAGGGTGGCCTATAGTGCCTAATAGCCTCCACAACTTTTTTAACTAAGGCATGTAACCTTGCCTCTATCCAAAGATAACTTTAATAATAAATTTACTATTTCTTGTCATCATTATTATTATTATTGTACTCACTAACTCGACTTTATGAAATAATCTTCAATTAAATAATTAACAACGATAACTATACTCAAACAATAATTTATCAATGGAAATAGCATTATTATCTAATTAACGCTTTTTGGGACACCTTACCTAAGTTGATGTACCCAACCTCATCATCAAAACTTGAAGTTCAAATGCAAGAGGAGAGGACGTATTTATATATTAATTATCAAATTTATATACCTAACTATTTATTCATACTTAATATTAATTTACTTAATTACTTGTCCTTAACAAGATAAATGAATAATTAAATAATAACTTATTTATATATTTATTCTTACTTAAAATATTAATCTGACTTAATTACTAAAGAAGTAACTAAATAATAAAATATTTATCTTCATCTATTATTTAATTATTTTCACTTTAAGGATTAAACTTAAGAAAATAATTACAAGAATTATATATATATATATATATATATTATTCACTTTGTTTGTATGTTTTATTTTATTTTATTTTTAAGGGAAGGAAAAGAATCAAATTAAGAGGAACTTATCTCTTCCTTTTTTTTTGAATTCCTAGGAATACACTACTCTATCCTCATATAGGACATTATATAACTTAATAGTGTCTCTTTATTAAGGGTATGGGGATATTATTCCCCTCTTCACTTTTCACCATAAAATTATTTTATCCCATGCATAGTTCGTGGCAAGGATATGATTATATGCTTAACAGTTTAAACTTTTAATTTAATCACTAACTGAGCTAGTAGTACCCTATGTCAAGGAAATTAGATCACCATTCACTGCTAACACTATATAGTATAGCATGATAAATTGTCCACTATATTGAAGGTTCTTAACATTCCAAAGTAGGAAGTACCCAAACGTTAGAGCATTTACGGATGATTTACAGACTTAAGAGAGGAAAATTAATCAGAAGTTTATAAACTGATTTAGATGACCCGTTTACTTACATAATGTATATGTATACCAAACGTATGTATTTAGCTATTTGAAAGAAGATATATCATTTACACTTTCCAAACCATCTAACTTGAACAGAGATAATATAATAGAATTGACTCATTATGATTTCTGTCTATTTGAGTATTTCCTCTATTAATACGTTCTCTTTTAATCGTAGTTTTATATTCTTAATCAGTGTAACGCCCATCGTGCAAACCCCAAAGAACACACACAATGCAAATAATTTTTTTTTTTAAACAATTTAATTAAACATACAAATATCATTAAACCATAATCACATAACATATTACATAACATTAACACACTTAGTTCTCTGGGGCACGCGAGGTTACATTGCAACAACTAAATGGAAATAAAGGTAAAGATTACAACATAACCATTTATATTATAATATCCATGAATGAGGATACATACAATAACCATGATGCGAGAATAATAAACATCATAGAATACAACCATAATAAATCTCTTAATAAAGATACAAATGATCCTAACTATTACATTGTCGTTTTAATGTTACATTACAATCTCTTGATAAATGAATTACATTGAATTTCCCAACATGGGGATTGATATAAGAACAATGAAATCTGAAATACAAAGTGAATCTTGGTATAACTCAAACTATGGAAATACTGAGATGACAAGATGCTTATGGGGAACCCAACGGGTGCGGAGCACATTCCACCCAACCATGTGAATTATGAATAACTCACTCCCCATGCTCAAAGGCGACAAGGAAGTTAACTCGACCATGATTGTCAAACCAACTCCAAGAACAACATAGTACAAATACAACTCAAGGTATATAATGACATAAACAACCACGTTCACGAATCCACATAATAAGAATAAGCTATGAAGCTCATCACAATTAAACAAGACATGTACAATAGAAAAGGTCACCAAAGAACATTCATAAATCATTTTCACAAGAATCTAAATCAATAATAAAAGTACAAAACTAGTAGAACCGAAACAACATCCAAAATACATTTCCAAATAAATCTAAAACAATAATCAGGATACAATTCCATATAAATCTGAAACAACAATTCAGTACACGATTCCAGAGGCAACAAGAAACAAGGCAAACAGGTGTCAAGTGGAGAGTGTCATCACATAGCTCTCATGGGATCCCCTAGCACTTCCTCCAACTGAGGCGTCGACACCCATCTATGGATCCCCTAGCCCTTCCTCCTACTTGAGGTGCCGACACCATAGGGTGGCTCATGCAGAGTCGATAACCTCTCTTGAAGATGAGATTTTGACTTTGCCGACCATGGCCTACTCAGTCTATCATTAGTCTATGTAATGCCCACCATGCAAACCCTAGAGAACATGCCACAAACCACACACATAACTCACATCACTGGAAACCACATCACACAATGACACAAGGGTTCATAGTGCATCCTTGATAGGAAGGATATCAGTGCATTGTGCACAACACCGAGGGTCCTATCCTTTCCTATCAGTTTTCTGCACCTTCGACCCTACATGGACTAATAGAAGAAACTCAGGTTCACAACAATGACAACAGTAAAGTGAAACTCTAGACTCAAGGGACTAAACGCAAGGTTACATAGTGAGCACACATAGTGTCCAGTGTATGAACCTAGGCTCTGATACCAAGTTGTAATGCCCGCATTGCAAACCCCAGAGAACACACACAATGCGAATAATTTTTGTTTTAAGTAACAAAAGTAAACATGCAATAATATTAAACCATAACCACATAGCATAATACATAGCATTAACACACTTGGTTCTCTGGGGCACGCGAGGTTACATCGCAACAACTAACTAGAAATAAAAATAAATATTACAACAATATCATTTATAATGATAACCAAGGATAAGGATACATCCAATAACCATGATGCGAGAATAATAAACATCGCATAATTACATCTATGATAAATCTCTCAATAGAGTTACAAATGATCCTAACTATTACATCATTGTTTTAATATTACATTACATCTCTTGATAAATGAATTACATAGGATCTCCCAACATGGGAATTGATACAAGAACAATGAAATATGAAATACAAAAGATTACTGGTACAACTCCACTACGGAATGTTGAGAAGACAAGATGCTGATGGGGAACCCAACGGGTGCGGAGCATGTTCCACCCAACCATGTGAATCACAAGTAACTCACCCCCCGTGCTCAGAGGTGATGAGGAAGTGAACCTGACCATGAATGTCAAACTGACTCAACAATAATATAATACAAAAACAAGTACAACTCAAAGCATACAATGAACAACCATCAACGTTTGCAAAGCACATAACAAGTTAAAACTTAAGAAACTCATCACAATAACATAAAGTATCACCAATTAGCAATCATGAGACAAATTCACAAGAATCAAAAGCATCATAAAGATACAATATCCAGAGGAACCGAACCAACACCCAAAATACATTTCCAAATAAATCAGAACCAATAAAAAGAACACGATTCCATAATAACTCTAAATCAACCATTCAATACACCATTCCATAGGCAACAAGAAACAAGTCAGACGGGTGACAAGTGGGGAGGGTCATCGCATAGCTCTCATGGTATCCCCTGGCTCTTCCTCCAACTGAGGCGCCGACACCCATCTATGGATCCCCTAGCCCTAAAATCATAAACATAAATAAAACAATATCCAGAGGCAACAAGAAAGAAGGACAAGGATGTCTAGTGGAGAGTGTCATCGCATAGCTCTCATGGGATCCCCTGGCACTTCCTCCAACTGAGGCACTGGCACCCATCTATGTATCTCCTGGCCCTTCCTCCTAACTGAGGCGTCGACACCATAGGGTAGCTAATGCGGAGCTGATAATCTCTCATGAAGACGAGACTACGACTTTGCCGACCACAGCCTACTCAGTCTATCACTAGTCTACGGTAGCCCTAATGCATAGATGAGGAATCTAGTTTTAATTATCTTGTGTGTTTTACTACCCCTCCCCCTAAATTCTATTTTTAGGTTATCACTTGTTTAAATACTCTTACGTGGGTTCCCCTGAGCACTTCCTCTCACTTGAGGCGCCGGCACCCACGAAGAGCCACTCTCCCTATGACCCCTAACATATCTCAAACTGGCAAGGGTTGAACTAAAACATAAAGAACATAATACTAAAACAAGAACCATGCGAGGCATTAACCCTCTCGCATCACTCATAATCAAAAGTCTTGCAAAACTGTTCAACCCTTCCACATATAAAACTAATAACGCTCAAGAGCATAATCAAGAGGAGAATAACACTCTAAATGACAAGCCTCTGGAACAAGGTTTTCACAATTTGACAATAGGGTTCCCACATTACGAGTAAAATTTACAACCATAAAGAAAGGAAGACAATAACAAGACCGCATGATTTCATAGTTAAGGAAAATGACTCACTCGATTACATAATCAAAATCACAAATTAACTCAATTTCAAAAAAGAACATTCCTATTACATCCAGAGTGCTAAAAATAATCCAAAGTTTAATTATATTTAAAATAATCCCCATTACATCTCGTACAAATAATAATTTCCACAATAACAAATTAAAGCAAATACTAGTTTAAATTTATTCATTCAACCCATGAAATAATACCTTTTATTTATATAATAATACAACTTAACCTTTAAACTATAATACAATAAAAGAAATTACATTATAAACTAACAAAAATATTAAATAAAATAATCATAATTTCATTTTGAATAAATTACAATTATTATATATAATAGTAAAATAAATTATAATTGTTATATTCAATAAAATAAATAAATTATAATTATTATGTTTATTAAATTAAATACTCATCAAATAATAATAAATATATATATATATATATATTTATATTTATATATTAAAAAATAAAATAAAACAAAAATTTAAACGAAGCCCACACAGCCACTAAGGCCGACGGCAGACTGCACAGCAGTCCGTAGGACTGCTGTGCGCGCAATCTACGGACTGCTATCACAGCCGTCTATGGCTGTGGGGAGAGGGGGAGGTACGGCCTCCACCGTCCTTCCCCTTGACCCAATGAATTTTTTTTTTTTTAAGCACAGAAAATAAACAAAATGAATTCATTCGCCCGGGACTAAACGCGAATTTCAAAAAAAACTCAATTTTTAGTTTCTGTAAAATATAAATATTTCGAACAAATGATTTTAATAAAAGAAATTCAAAGATATATATATATATATATATATGAAATCTCACTATATATATATTTAATATATATATTTTCCAAAGAATATACATAAATATATATATAAGGTTATATAAACATAGATAATTCAATCTTCTGTATAAAATATAGAATATCACTTATTTAAAATATATATTAAAGATAATCACAAAAAGAAAAAGAAAAAAAATTTCAAATTTATTAAAATACAAAGATTGATCTTTTCCTCAGTAACATAAGAGTGAGCAATTGGAATTCGACGGAGTTTCATTTTAGTTTGTTTGCAAAGCATTATTTCTAATCTCAACATGGATTTTTCTTTTCAAAGGAAAACCTATTTGTTTATTCATTTTCTAATCTAAAGAAAATCATTTAAATCTAAATCACAGACATATTCTTTTTTGTTTATTTGCAACACAAATTCATTCAAATCATAATTTTTGTTTATTTTGAAGATTCAGAGAAAACAAAGATAGAGACGGGAACCTAGAATCCTGCGCTTCTTTGAGAATCTGATGAAGCCCGTTTGATTCTGATGACTTCAAAGAGCTCCCTGTTCGTGCTTCCAAATCTCCTCTATAGAATTTTTCCCCCGAACTTGAATCTGATTATTTGTTTAGAAAACTCTCCAAGCCGATCCCCAATAATAGATTGAAAATCCCTTTTTATCACTCTCCACAAAATATATCAAAAGATTGAAAAATCCTCTCTCAAATTTCAAAGTACCAAGCCCATATCTTGTTCCACTTCTGTAACCATAATCCTCTGTGTGTGTAAACTTGCCAAAAATTCTTAATTAAATAAAAGATAATATCCCTCTTTTCCCAAAAACTCTAAAAATCAAAAAATAAAAGAAAATCATTCTTTAAAAGCAAGCTTTTTTTTTTAATTAGATTTGTATTCTTATTTGTTCTCACAATCTTTTTCAGTCTTTTATTTGTTTTATTTTTGTTTTAATTTCTATTTTTACAACTTTACTTGCACATCATATTACTTATTTAATTTAAATAAATTATTCTAATAATTATCCTCCACCAGATAATTGATTAAAATAATTAAAACACATTTAATATTTAATTATCATTTAATTACACACATGACCTTATAAACTTAAATAAAACATTTAAACATTTAAATACAAATAATTCTAACATTAATTTAAACAATTATTTCAATCATTTAAATAAAATAAATCATAGCTTATAAAATGCCACCTTAAATAAAAATACGACAAAACACAACACACATACCACAAATGACGACAATTACACCAAAAATGAAAAATACCAAACAAATGAGATGATCTGACATCATGGGACGGGATGACTTCATCATCACCTCTGTTTCAACATTTAACCGTTGGGCTATTGGTGATCACCCTGTCCTGCCGAAGTAGGTGGAATCGAGACTTGTACCTACAATCCTGCATACAAACGAAGTCGTGTACATGTGCATACATATATATATAAAATCAAAGCATTAAATCAAAGTACTGCATTGTGAGAAGGAATCACAACATAGCAGGGCACTCGCGAACGAGTGATGCCAAATTGTCCTTCATCACACCTATTCTAACAATTATAATATAACCAATAATTCAACATTTCTAACTAACAATCATCTCATAACATATCTAATTAACTCACTGCATTATATCATAGTTCTGAAAATCAACTAATATAACCAACCATAATGTCATATGAAATAATCATGTTCATAATGAAATAACAGCATCATCTAACGTCTAACGAACCAAAACAAATAATAACAGTATCATCACAATCACAAGAAGCAAACAAACGAATAGAAAAATAATAAATCCAAACAGAAAGAGGAGGGGTATTACAGTCTATGATAGCCCTAATGCATAGACAGAGAATCCAATGTTTATTATCTTATGTGAGTTACTACCCATCCCCCTAATTTTTACTTTTAGGTTATCACTTGTTTAACTACTCTTATGTGGGTTCCCCTGAGCTCTTCCTCCTTCCGAGGCACTAGTGCCCACGAAGAGCCACTCTCCCTATGACCCCTAACATGAATCAAAACTAGGCAAGGGTTGAACTAAAACATATAAAGCATAATACTCGAGCAAGAACATGCGAGGCATTAACCCTCTCGCAATAACTCATAACCAAAAGTCTTACAAAACCGTTCAATCCTTCCAAGCAAAAACCATTAAGTTTTCAACTCCAAAAATAGATTCAAGATGAAAATAACATTCAAAATAAACAAGCCTCTGAAACAAGGTTTCACAAATTACAACCGATTTCCCACATCGACTATGCTAACCAATAATCACTAAAGAAAAAGGACTCAAAATTAACTTAATAAGGTTACAACATAAAAATTTAAATCATTCCCAATAAACCAATAAATCAATTTTCCCAAATTGCCACTAGTTCCTAAACAATAACACCCATACTATCACATTTGTAATAAATTTTCAAAACAATAAATTTTCTACTTTTGTAATAATCACAATAATAATTTTTGTATTTATTTTAATTTCAATCATAACATTAACACCTATATATATATATAAACTATATATATACATATATATCACTAATTTTAATAATGATAAAAAATTAATAATTATAAAAATAATAAATAAATAAAATATTTAAACATAAACATACATATATATATATATAAATATTTATATATTATATATAAAAAAAACAAATAAACAAAATTCAGCTGAATGTACAGCTGGCAGTATTGCTATTGTGCACAACAGTCATTATGACTGTTGTGCGCAGCAGTCATAATGACTATTGTGCGTAGTCTGAAGGACTGCACAGAGGGTAAGGGGGGTATGGCCTAGCACCATCCCTCCCAACACCCTTCACAAAAATTATATAATTAAAAATAAACTTCAAAATAAAATTTTTGATTCATATAATTTTTTTTATATGAAATAAAACCAAACATGGCTCTCATACTAGGCATGGATATCGCCAACCAAGTCCTAATCCAGCATGGAAAATGACAGAAGAGAATACCATTTCTTATAAGCTTTAACAATTACTTTTTTTTATAAAAATGAATATGCGTTTATATATATATATATATATGTGGACAATATTCGAGTAAAAGATACAAAAAGACAAAAATTATATAAATATATGACAAAGCAGGACAACCGACCATGTACTGGTTCGGCTTGAAACCCAAAGAAAATAAATAAATCTAAAACTTTTTTATTTATTTATTTTTTGACAGTAATAAACAAATTAATAAATCAATATATAAACATAGATATGTATTTCGTACTAATTATCTATATATATATATATATATATATATTTTTCACAAAACTTATTCCATTAAGAGGGCAGATTCACATTCAGATGTAAGCATAGTATAATTTAAATATACATATATTTATATATATTAGAGTATGAAGTCAAACTTTATTTGTTTCAGAGAATCAACTATAAACAAATTGGGGATTTCCATCAGATGAAATTTGTTATCACATACTTCTTTGAAGATTTTTCCCACATATAAATTCTATTTATCTAATTTTCAGAAAAATATTCTTTTACAAGCAAGATTGATTCTAACACACATTTCTATTCTTTTTCTTACAGATTTAACAAAAAACAAAGAGAGAGAGGGTGGAACCTAGAGTCCTACGCTCTCAAAAATCTGATGAAGCTCGTTCGATCACGATGGCCTCTATGAAGAGCTCCTCCTTCTTGCTTCAAATCTCCTCTGAGCAACCGTGCTCAAATCTCGAACCCGATCCTTTGTTCAGAAGACTCCAAAATAACCAGTAACAGATTTCCAATCCCTCTCTAGAACTCCCCTCAAATTATAGCAAAAGATTGAAAAATATTCTCTTTAGATTCAAAAATACATAATCAATAACTTGTGCAACTTCTGTATCCCTCATCTTTTGTGTGAGAGAAAACTCACAAAATTCCTAATTAAATAAAAGATATTGTACATTTCTTCCAAAAAACTCTAAAAATGAAAAATAAAAGAAGATAATTCTTTTAAAAGCAAGCTTTTAATCATATATGTATTCTTATTCATTCTCACAACTTTTTCATTCTTTTATTTGTTTTATTTGTTTTAATTTCTATTTTTACAACTTTACTTGCACATCACATTATCTATTTAATTTAAATAATTTATTCTAATAATTATCCTCAACAAGATAATTAATTAAAATAAATAACACACAATTTAATATTTTAATTATCATTTAATAAAACATATGACCTTTTTAAAATTTAAATAAAACATTTAAATATTTAAATACAAATAAATCTAACATTAAAATAAACAATTATTACCAACATTTAATTAACTAATTCACAACTTATAAAATATCAACATCAATTAAATACGACAAAACACAAACATGACCCACAACGAACGACAACTACACGAACGTACAAAACCATATAGACAAGACGGTCTGACATCATGGGACGAGATGACTTCATTGTCACCTCTATTTCAACATTTAACTGTTGGGCTATTAGTGCTCACCCTGTCCTGCCGAAGCAGGTGGAATCGAGACTTGTACCTGCAAATCCTGCATACAAACAAAGTCGTGTACATTTGCATACATATATATAAAATCAAAGCATTAAATCGAAGTAGTGCATTGTGAGAAGGAATCACAGCGTAACAGAGCACTCGCAAGCGAGTGATGCTACATTGTCCTTCATCACATCTATCCTAACAATT
Source organism: Sequoia sempervirens (assembly GCA_007258455.2). Classification (NCBI taxonomy): domain Eukaryota; kingdom Viridiplantae; phylum Streptophyta; class Pinopsida; order Cupressales; family Cupressaceae; genus Sequoia; species Sequoia sempervirens. Next base: position 100,465,636 of record VDFB02000013.1, read on the forward strand.
ATAATATATTTGATAAAATAACATTTTTAAACTAACAATTCAACTCATGACATAATTAATTAAATCACTGCATCATAACATAGTTCTGAAAATCAACTAATATAACCAACCATAATGTCATATGAAATAATCATGTCCATAATGAAATAACAACATCATCTAACGTCTAACTAACCAAATCAAACAATAACAGTATCATCATAGTATCCAAGAAAAGCATAGAAAATAATAAGTCTAAACAGTATGAGGGGTATTACAATCAGTCCACCTGTTTACTTATATTGTAAATTGTATGCTTGTATTTAGCTATACCTAAGCATAAAGTTTTATGACATGAAGTTATGTGTCTATGTAGAAGGTACAAGATCCATGGGAATAGCATAGACAGAGTTTCTTTTATTTTTTTATTTTGGCAGATGTTATAGTTGTTGTCTCAACAACATAATCATGCCGACAAAGGTGGAAAGCCACAAAAATGAAGGCAAAACCCAGGCTTGTTATCTCCTTGACGGAATGATCTAGGAATACGTTAGCTCAATAGTGAAATACAAAGGTAAAGACAAAGCAATTTTTTTTTTTGACAAAATAACTCAATTAAATGTCATCTTATGCATATCTTGGAAGCATAGGGAAGGCGCAAAAGCTATTTGGCTGAGTGCCCTGATAGAGATATGCTGCACTTGCAGGGTATGTATAAAATGGTTTTGATTATGGTAACTCCTCCCTACTGGAAAATATTAAACAAATGCAAGTACCTAACATGGCCTTTAATTAATTCAAAGTTCCAACTTGCTACCATCGTAACGTGGATATCTAGATACCTGTGTGCTAGGCTACCATTATAGGATCCACTGTGTGCTGCTTGCCTTCTTTAAATTGATGACTAATCCTTCTGAATAGGCATGTGAGTAGTACACAGCAGGGGTCACATTTAGCTCTTATTACCATTTATTAAGAATTTTCTTTCCTTCCTTTTTTATGTATTATTGTGAGTTAGATACAAAGATTGGTCTTATTGGTTTGGCATGAGCATAGACGTTGGTGGACATAAATAATGGTTTAGTACATCGAGTAACTGCAAGCAACAAATGCGCACATGGAAAAGTCCTTTAACCTTTGACTTTTGCACCGTGTTGTCTGAAGCGTGGGTATGGAGGGGTCACCGCCTTGGTTTTAATTACGAGAAATCTACTCTACCATCCTTTATGTGGAGGCATAGAATCCTACCACTATTCCTACAATAACTCTCTGATCAAAAATTTAAGGAATAGTAGTCAACATATTGGCACCCGAGTAACTCTCAATTGACCTACTCCCCCCTAAAACTATTGCATCGATTTGATTCTCCTTGCATCTACGTTCTCAAGGAGTTTTCGTAAGGAACACTATTGTGCTTGATCTCAGGCAAGAGAGGTATTTGGGCGGCACCTCTACTGACCTTTATGTGTAGATAATGGTAGTCAAGGCCTTCTCAACCTAATGTTCACAATAATTTTAGTTGACTTATTCCCACATTTAATTCTACTAGAGGTTTGATACACCCAAAACTCAATAATCTCTATGGTGCAGACAACTACAATCTCTGTGGTGCAACCAACGTCAACGAGGATCAAGGGTGGCATCTAGTAAGGATTCATGCTCAAAAGTTGCAGTGAAATGGTTAAGCATCAATCTCTAATTACACGTGCCATTACGAGGTGATTGCATAATGAAGGGTGCAGTACTTAATAGCACATATCCAAATATTTGGTTGTTTGTTGTTATTTTATCAGCTGAATATTTATGTTTCTTTATCACTCTTTGTATAATATTTTGCAAGTTAGGTTACAAATTCTTACTCTCTATATATCATTTACCAGAGAAGGAACATGATTTTTTTCTTTCTTTTTTTTTTCTTATACTTTTTTATATGTTATATAAGTTAGCATAGGAAACTCTCATAGAACTTCATGTAAACTATTATTAGTTAGAGCATTTTTTGATGACCTATTCTTCTTTATACAAGATACAATGGAGGCTACTCCAGACCTATGCAGTAATACTGATTTATTATGTCAAAGTAAAAACATAAAACCCATTTTTCTCTTCCAAGGAATGTGGTGACATAACAAAATAGATTCTATACTAATATAAAAAAAAGTCATACTTGTTTATGGTACAAAAAACACATAGCCAACATTTCATCATATTATAATGCCTTTGAAATGATAAAATGAGAACCTCAATCTCTCTTCTTCTTTTTTTTCTTTTCTAACAGGAGGCTTCCTACCTTCGTTACACAAAATGCATTTCATAAACATCAGGCTTTAATACAAGCAATCGAGACTTTTATTTTCAATATTCCATATAATATATGCTCAACTTTCACTATCATCCAATACTTAAGAATAAAATGGATACCATACACAAAAATGAGTGCCTTCTTTTTTTGTCATTTTCTTTCATGTTACAGCAAGACAATAACTCTCCAAATTACATCTAATTGTAAGAAAATACACTATTCACACACAACTGAATAAGGCTTGCTCTCCACGCTACCATAATAGCGTCATGGAGCCTCGTAGGCTCTAGCCATATCCCCGAGCAAGGAATTATTTTAGCTCCATGGTGATAAATGGAGTCTTTTCTCATTTTTACAAAGAAAAAAAACTAACATAGCACAAACTTAATGTATCTAAGTTCTCTACCTTCCATTCTCCACCATGATTCATTCCATATTGTACATCCTTACCACCAATTACAAAGGGAAATAGTAGTAGGAGAGAATACTTATCTCTTTATATGAGGAGGCTAACTCCTTGAACCTTCTTTCCTCTGCCAAGCCATCTTGATCATTCTCTACTATCTCCATTAGAGTTCTCCAAGAGGAGAAGTGGGCAATGCCCAAATCTTCCATCTTCTTGAGGTATATAGGAATCTTCCAAACCTACACTCTTTCCCACAAGTTCTCACACATGTGTGAGTCTTTGCTAGTTCCAAGAACTTTTGGGGAGTGGGAAGTTGAGAGTTACAAGTCACACTTCCCAAGCCCCAACACTTTTTGAATTCGTCAAATTCATGAATGTGGACTTTTGAGGGGTCTTTTCACACTCCAAGGACAAGTTCACATGTCAAAAAGGTTCCAAACCCATAGGTATAGGTCCTAGGGGTCTATTCTTGTTCAAAAACCAAGGAAATTGACTCAATAACGCCTTTTTAAAACCCACAAAAGAATCCATACGAATTTTGATCCTGACCAAGGGTTCCAACCCCAACCAAACTCACATCACATGTCCTACAATTGGATTCTACTCAAACATAATCACCCAATCAAAAATATAACCTCAAATCCTTCTAAGTCAAATAGGGCTACACTTGGAACTTCCCAAAGATATATTTGATTTGATTCCAATATTTATCCATCCTCCTATTTGCATATTTGATTCCTTAGCCCTCCAATACATTTACTCTACTTGCTTTTAGGTCTCAGATGGAGTTAAATTTATATCCTCAACAAGAAGTCTTTTGATTTGCACTTGATGGTTATCCCCTCTCATGCTAGCACCGTTATCTTCTCGACCTTTAATGTTAATCCCACATTGACTCATTTAATTTCCTGCACAACATAATTAAGCACAGTTAGACATATTAATAAACAACATTAATTGTAAATCGAATCTTTGTAACTTTATTCATGAATCATTTACATAGCTAATTACTCTTCCAATGTAATACGACACAACAGTTATCTTATTTCAAATTCATCTTATAAGTTCAAATCCCTTACAATAATTCACATGCACATACATTTTAATTAAGTAAAATAAAATAACCTAAAACTATAAGGTTACTATTAGACAATCATCTTCATATCACTTGCAATATATCTAACCATCTATTTAGGAGGAATATATAACACTTTAACATTGTATTAGTCACATGCAAAGAGAGGCCTTACATAAGGGGATTTACGTCTAGTGAGGTCCTAGGAGAAAATGGCATGGATGAAGTGAATAAAATTTGGTGAAGTTTCCCAAGGAAACAAAATTTCATTAAGATCCTTTAAAGATAAAATGATGGCTTTAGGGTTTAGGGTTTAGACTTTAGAGTTTAGGGTTTAGAGTAATAGGATAGCTTAAGGGGATCTACATGTAATAAGATCCTAGGAAAAAATTACATGGCATAAGGGAATGAAATTTTGTGGAGTTTCCTAAGGCAACCAAATTTCATTAAGAGCCTAAGAAAAAATGATGGCTTTAGGGTTTACGGTTTATACTTTAGAGTTTAGGGTTTAGGGTAATAGGATAACTAAGATCCTAGGAAAAAATTACATGGCACAAGGCAATGAAATTTGGTGGAGTTGCCTAAGGCAACCAAATTTCATTAAGAGCCTAAGAAAAAATGATGGCTTTAGGGTTTAGACTTTAGAGTTTAGGGTTTAGGGTAATAGGATAAATTAAGGGCATATATGTAGTAAGATCCTAGGAAAAAATTACATGGCATAAGGGAATGAAATTTGGTGGATTTTCCTAAGACAACCAAATTTCACTTTATGATCCTGGGTAGGACAAAATGAATGGTTTAGTGTTTAGGGTTTAGGGTTTAGAATTTGGAATATTTAATGAGCTTGCAAGTTAGTGAAGAAAATTTTCTTGTGGAATAGTTGATTAAGATCTACTCTTGTTTCAACTGACCAACCTAGATCATGATGGCAACTTTGATCACCAAATTTTAAGAACTTCTTTGATCCCCTTAAGAAAATTGAATTACGATTTAGGGTGAAAAGATGGCTTAAGTAAATAAAATTTGGTGAAGTTTTCCAATGCAACTAAATTTCATTAAGAGCCTTTAAAGAAAAAATAATGGCCTTAGGGTTTAGGATTTAGACTTTAGAGTTCAGGGTTTAGGGTAATAGGATAACTTAAGGGGATGTACATGTAGTAAGATCCTAGGACAAAATTACATGGCATAAGGGAATAAAATATGGTGGATTTTCCTAAGACAACCAAATTTCACTTTATGGTGCTGGGTAGGACAAAATGAATGGTTTAGTGTTTAGGGTTTAGATTTTAGAGTTCAGGGATTAGGGTTTACAAAACTTAGGGTAAAGTTTTGGTGCCCCTTGGAATATTTAATGAACTTGCAAGTTAGTGAAGAACATTTTCTTATGGAATAGTTGATTGAGATCTACTCTTGTTTCAACTAACCAACCTAGATCATGAAATCTCATTCATATTATAATCTTGCACGATCTTATTATTGCTAAATTTGGTTGCCTTGGGCAACTTCACCAAATTTTAAGAACTTCTTTGATCCCCTTAAGAAATTGATTTACGATTTAAGGTGATAGGATGGCTTAACGGGATCTAGATGTCTAGTGAGATCAAAATTTAGTCATACTATAGCCTCATTGGTTCCATCTAGCTCTGGGTCAAAAGTGTTTACCCCTCTAATAAAAATTTATCATGTTAAAAAATGAATCAATCTATACATATCACAAAAATAACAATAATCTTAAATGTAACCCATACTCTAATAATAATAGATGCTAAATGATCCCCACCCCTAACCATATCCTAATTGAATTGCAAACCTTATTGAAACTTAATTAAATTATAACCTTTACCTAATCTTAAATGTATTCCTATATTATTTTATATTTCAATTAATTTATATTTGTATTACAATTATATTAATATTTATTATATATTCCTAATTGTAACCTAACTATTTACTACAAACATAATTGAATCTTAAGCCTAATCCTCATTAAAACCCCAAGTAAATTGTAACATTACCTATCCTTAATTGTAATCTTATATTATATTTTATGATATTAAATATTTATATTATTTAATATATTATATTAAATATAATATATTAAATAATATAAATATTTAATTATATTTCTTTTATATGAATCATCCTCCTATCTCTAAATTGTAATAATAGCATGTACTTCCTCCAAACTATCATCATGTACCTCCTCCCTTTCCCATGTAATAGTTGTACCTTGTAGGTGTTAAATGGTTCCATCTTGGTCTCCTTATTGATGCATTTCTATCCTTCCACATAAATCTATATAGTATCAAAATATAGGAATTTTATGGTTATTGAATCTCTCTTAATTGCTAAAGAATCCATTATGATTGAGGATGGGTGGATTATCATCTAGGATCACGTCTTAAAAATCCTATAGAGGTCATGTGGTATGTTTTTCTTAATACATATATTCCCATACAAACCTCTTTCCATGTATTATCAACTCTCCTATATAATAGACACCTTCCTAGATTTAAATTTCATATGATATATATGTACGCAAGTGTTTCCAATTGGAATTGCTATAATTATACTTTTATGGCATTCTAGATATTCAAAATAGTTTTCATAAATATACCAAATAGACCCATTCTTAACATTGAACCTACATAATTTTAGGTATGTCCAATGAAATATTAGGGTCTAGGGTTCATAAATTTAAAATGCTTTAGTGTTGAGGGTTTAATTTTACAGTTTAGGGTCTAGGGTGTAATGCCCTACCAAGCAATCTCAAAGGATAATAAAAAATTTATCATTTATGGCACCAATTTTTTTTATTTTTATTTTAAAAGTACTAACATACATCATAATAATCATATATCACATGAAATGAAAACTAAACATGAACTACATATAACAAATCCCTCGGGTTTACATGACTGCATTATTTTTCACAGCATTATTACATCACATGAAAGGTAAGTATACACCAGTAACCATAAGATAACATGAACATGGTCAACACATTAATCAAGGGTTACAATATTACAATGCTGCTTCCCAACATGAATGGGGAAGGTACAATAAAATGGAATGATACATTTGAAATGAAGGAGTACAAAGCTGCAATATTGGATCCACTCTGGTACAACTCAGGAGTCACTGCAAAGTACAATTTTGCACTTCTCGATCGATGATTGGGGACCCAATGAGGTGCATAGCATGTTCCACCCAACCACGTGGACCCGAAGGCCCACCCCCATGTTAAGAGATGGAAAGAAGGAATCCCAACCAAACCATCATGAAGGACAAGGTTTACAAAACTTCGCCACAAAATCCACAATAACATAAGGCAATCTCAGCACAAGATATAATCCAACACAAGAGGTGCCCAACATAAGGAACAACCAATAAAGCATCAACATATAAATGTCAACACGTGCTTCTAGAGGTTCAAGAATAACATAGAGGGAAACAAAGCATACTTGGTTGTTAAAGGAAGAGTGTCATCGCAATGTTCCATGGGTTACCCTGGTGAATCTTCCTAGGCCCTGGCCCCCAACTTGGGTTACCTTGGTGACCTCTTACAAAACCCGACCCCACATGCAATCCAATGCGGCATCGATTATCTTTCAGAAGGACAAGACAATGATTTTTCCATTCCAGGCCTTCTCAACTCTTCTCAAGCCCATACAAGCACTTAAGCCATGAGTGAGGCACTCACTCATATCTTGTTAATGTGTGATTCTATCCAAAACCCCTAATTAAATATTAACATTTTCACTTGATTAATAAACTTCCAATGAGTTACCCTGAGACCACTTCTGAGTCTCGGCCCCCATTGAAAGCCACTCCCCTTATGAACAACAAAATTCAAAAGACACTATCAGGGTAAGCCCCCATGCACAACATATAAAGCCACAAGATAAATTGCATTAAGCAAGGCATACACCATCCTACACAAAATCCTCATAATGAATCTATTTTCAAGTGCAAGGCTAAACCCAAACATCAAATAGATCATACGAGCAATAGTTCACAAAGAACCAAAAGTAAAGGCCAATAATAAAGCAACACCTTTCTTTCCCTTTCTCTGGAAGACTGATAAATCACTAAAACAAGGGTTTCCCAACAAGGTGGCAACAAAACTTGATCTCAAAATCAACTTCAATCTCAAAATCAAACAATCACAAAGTTAAATCTTCTTAAAAGTCCATTTATCACAACCTAGTTCCCAACATTAACTCAAAACATTACTCCAAGATAATACATTAAACCCTTCATTTCAAAACTAACCACAAGCAGAAGTCATAACTTCATAGGACCATTAAATTCACTATCATCTCAAACTTATAAAGAGAATTTAAAATAACCAAAGAAGTTAAATATTTCAATAAATATTTATCATATTCAAATTACACTCACCAACAAATCAAAAACAATAAACTTCAAAGAACAATTGAATCATCATCTACAATTTGTCTTTTCACCCAACAAGAAATCATTTTAAATCATCAAAGACTATATACCCATATCTTACTAATATTTCACTATGCTCACTATAAAATTGTTTAAAATAAAAGAAGTTTTTCAAAGCATAACAACAAATTACTTCTATTCTAAGTCATGATTTATAATCATAAAGCTACTTATAAACTAGACATCAATCTTCTTTTGTTTTTCAAGATTTAAATAGCGTAGATTTTTCTTTAAATACAAGAAAATTTTCAATTATCTACCCAAAACCTAGTCACAAGAGAAAACAATTGGGAAGATAATATTTGAAAGCTATTTGTATACTAAAGCAGACATTCAGGAGTTTGATGTTTTGAAGTGAGTCGGATAGGAAGCCTAAATACCCTCATTGACAAAGGATTCATGGAGATCATCTAAGTCTCTACAACAATCTATTTTCATGTGTTGTAGATGTGACAAGTTGCCAACAAAGAGGTTATTTAAATCAAGACAAAATTTTAGTTTCAAGCACTGCAGCTGTGACAGCTTGCCATAGGAATCAAGCGGCATATTAAATCTATTCACTCAACCATGTTCAAGCACTATCGCTGTGATAGGTTGGCAACTGAAGCATGAAGGTTATTTAAATCATGTCAACATCTTATTTAATTTGTGTTGTAGCTATGATAGATTGTCAAAGAAATTAAAGAGGTTATTTAGACTTTTACACCATTCTATGTTCAAGTGCGTGGCTGTAACAAGTTGACAATGAATTCAGAGAGATTATATAAACCTTTAAACTTCCTATTATGTTCAAATGCTATGGCCAAGACAGGCTGACAATGAAACTAGGGGGATTATTTAAATTACTACACCTTTGCAGTCTACAAGTTGCAGCTGTGATAAGTTACCAAAGATTTCATGGAGGCTACTTAATTCTGTACAATGCCTCAACTATAAACAATGTAACAATGACAGGTTGCCAAGTATATTAGAAAATGAATATTGGAATTTGGAAATATTGCCATCTTCTTGCTTTATTATTGCTATTTTCAAATGCTAAAACTATGATAGATTGTCAGTAGAATCTAGCAAGTTATTTAAACCCTTAGACTCCCTGTTAAGTTCAAGATTGTATTCATGTATTCAATAACTCTCAAATCCATTGATGGAGTATCTTCATCATGGATAAGTGAGTCCTAGCCTCCTTTTGATCCTCAGATTCTACTTCCTCCCAACCAAATGTAGCCATGTTAATTCCATATTAAAACCAGATATTAACCTAAATCAAACTAGAGATGTTTATTCTCTCTTATCTCCAACCCTTAATCTCATCAGTTATAGATTCATAATTTAAGTGATACCTGTGGACCATAATAATGGAATTGAAGGAAGTAAAATAAATATAAAATAAATTAAAAATAAATTAGACATAAATGGGAAACAACATAATATATAGGTTTGGTGCATATAGCCTAAGCTTACAGTTACTTTATGTAGACACAAAAATGCTCAATTAGGTATACATATACTATTTAGTATTTATAATAGATATATTCATATCAAACTAAAGTTCAATGAATCCAATAAGTCAAAATAACTATACAAAGATATCACGCACCTCACTTGAAAAGGATACCTCTAGAGTTCAGAACTACGAGTAATCCCTACATGTAACAGTTTGATAGATACAAGGACAATGAAATCAAGGCCACATTGGAGGCCAAGTTCAGATGACCTAAGCATATTAATGAACAAACAGTGAATTCGAAGCTTCCCACTGCTTGGCCATTAGAAATTCAAGATCGCTTTAAAAAAACATTTTTTTTTATTGGACAAATCACCCTAGAGTTTAATTATTGTTTATAAGTCATCCACAATGATCTTTGTAATATCCTTTGAATTTGTCTATATTTTATAAATTTACTTCTTCGATATAATGTAGATGATATAACATAGATCACATGATACCTAGCAAACATACAAATAATGTTTCATTTTGAGTACTCTGTGAATATAGCTACAATAAATGTAGGAAATGTGAAGAATTGTGAAATATTTGATGTAAAATCCAAATCTATAATGCAGCTATGTCATAAGGTTCAGAACAAAGAATATCAATACATCAGCCCACATATGCATAAACAATACTTTAATATTATTACAGGATGACTTACCTCAGCAGCTTGACCCAACGCACCTGCTCTCCTCTAAAGCCCCCTTCTTTCTCTGGATTCTAGAAAACTGAAGATTCAGGTTGATACAAAAATTGATGCTACTCTGGTACCCATATACAACATCATGGTTCCATTTCATGCAGCCACCATCGAAGGTGTTACTAGCCATCAAGATGGAGGAAATTCTTAATCTCTCAACTATCCTCTTGATGAAAATAAAAATACTTGGACTCCCCTCCATGCCGATAGAGAAGGTTGAAGATCATCCCCATGTGCATGGGATTCCTTATCCATTTATTGCATTCCAATCCGATTCCCTCCAAATAACTCCTTGTTTTGCATAAGCGGTTGAACATTAAATGTGCATGATTGAACTGCCTATCCACATATTGCATGAGGTGTCCTAGTAGAGTCTCCTCCCTCCTTACTTCTCTTCCTCTTTACTTCCTTAAAAGCCCGTGAATATCTCTCCTTACCCCTTTTGATTCCTGCCATTGATTCCTCCATCATGTTTGCAAAGAATTTATTGTATAAATCAGAAGAAACAGTGGCGAATGAGATAAATGTGCCAACTACTCCAAATAACACGATAGTAATGAAATTGTGGAAGAATTGTTTCTTCTTAACCTGAAATCCGACATTGAATATTATAGGTGGAAGAAGATAAATAAAGAACAACTCTTTACTAAACAGCAATATATGATATTTTTTTTTTTTTTCCTTTGCTTAAAAGCAATACTATTATTCCAGTACATACACCAAGAATCAGTGCTATGACAGACTCATTCATCCATCGATTCTCCTCAAGAAGATGACCAATTACAATGCAATCACAGAGAAGAGTAACCATTAACGTAATTGCTACCACTGAAGAGTGATCTGATGTACTACCCAACCCCATCCTCACCAAAAATGAACATAGAGGCCCCATGTGATGGACCAGAGAGGAGTCAATCGGAACCCCCATTACTCTCCAAAAATAACTCCTCACTTTCCATTCTCGACATGCATTGGAGAGAGATTTCTTTCGCACCTATTATTCCTGCTATCGTACATGAAATTGTTGATTACATTTGTCATCTCAAATCTATTTTTAGCATCATTCTAGTTTGTGCCATTAAGATGTGACATTACAAACTACACTCCAATTAAAGAATAGTGTTAGTTATATTTATTTAATCCTTTTCATTACTCAATCTCTATTATCGTTATCAAGATATTTGTTACCAATAACTTCAATTAACTTTATGGTTAATATAATAATTAATCCAAATATTAATTGACCCAAAACCACATTATTTAATTTATCCTTCATTCGTATAAGAGCTTGTCTTGAAGCTTTTTAAATCCACTGATTCCTAGTTAACAAAACAATCAAACAAGGACACTAATCAATCACATTATTCACAGCATGCTATCAAACAATTATCTCTAAAGGAGAGACCAAATCACATCTGGCTTCATGGTCAAGACGAAGTGCAGAGGGGGTATTACAAGGGTTTAGAAAACTTAGGGTGAAGTTTGGGTGGCCCTTGGCATAATTTAGACTTGCAAGGTAGTGTCAATTGGAATCGATTGTATGCACTTAGATTTATGAATTTGCTAACTAAATTTGCAAACAAACATCAAGATAAACTTTATGAATTATAACTATTCTTTAACATATTGATTTCTAATCTAATTATAATTTAACATTGAAACTAAAGTTTAATATATATCATTTTTTCCATACAAAACAAATAAAATTTAAAACATTTAAGCAATGCAAATAAATATTTTTGAGCTTGAAATTACCTAGTTTTCAAAATCAAAATGATTTGTTCAATTCCAATTTAGGGTTTTAACAATTTCTTTGTTCCAATTCAATTTAGGGTTTCAATTTTAAACAATTAGGGTTTTTAATGCAATTTTTTCGTTTCAATTCAAACTAGGGTTTTCAAATTCAATTTTTTTTGTTTGATTTGAATTCAAGGTTTCAAAAAGCTTGATTTGGATTTGTAAATGCAATGTTTTTATTTCATTTTGATTTCTAGGGTTTTGAAATGCAAATTTTTTTGTTTTGTTTCAATTAGGGTTTCAAATTCAATTTTTGGGTTTAATCGAACAATTTAGCTTTCAAAAGTTAATTTTTTTTTCTAAAACACAATTCAAGGTTTATTTTTTCATTTTTATTAAAAAACCTTCAGGTTTCATTGCATTTTTTTGTCTATTTTTACAATTATTCATTTCTACTATAATAGTTAAAAAAATGCTTAAAACGTGAAATAAATGAAAAAAAATGCTAAATTCACTTATTTTCTTCAAAATTTCAATTCAAAATAGTAAAATACAAAAAAATGGCATGTAGGCGGGTTCCTGTAGCTGATTGTGGGGGTCACTGTTGCCAGTACTCGGGGTCTCGTCCGCTATGCAGTGAAATCTATTTTTTTTAATAAATAGCAATATAAAACGGGATCCCATTTTTTAGGAATCGGGATCCCATTTCATGAGAATCAGGATCCCATGCCTTTTCCATCGGTTTGGGATCCCAATTTTTAAAAAGCGGGATCCCATTCCATCTCAGGCTCAGGATCTCGAACCATAATGGGATCCTAATTTTTAAAAATCAGGTTCTTGTTTCCTCAATGCCGATTTCAATTTTTTGGTTAAGGAAAAAACTTCCACATTTCGTGGACTCAACTTTGTGCACTTACCCTTTACTTTATCTTTTCTTTGTCTTGTGTTTTCCTTTTGGGGATGATGCAAGGCATGAAGACATTCATGTCTCTTCCATGTTGACCCAAAATATTTTCTTTATCTTTTCATTTGTCTTTGATTTTCCTTTTGGGGATGGCGCAAGGCATTGAGACATTCATGTCTCTTCCATGTTGACCCAAAATATTTTCTTTATCTTTTCATTTTTTTTTTTTCCCTTTTAGGGATGATGCAAGGCATTGAGACATTCATGTCCCTTCCATGTTGACCCAAAAGCTTTTATTTATCTTTTCATTTTTCTTGTGTTTCCCTTTTAGGGATGATGCAAGGCATCAAGACATTCATGTCTCTTCCATGTTGACAAAAAAAATTTCGTTTATCTTTTCCCTAGTTTTGTGTTTTACTTTTGGAGATGATGTAAGGCATCGATACATTCATGTTTCTTCCATGATTACCTAATTTTTTTTTTTCTTTTTTTCACTCTCTTTGTATCATTCTTCCAATTAGATATGAGTATTTAGGGAATGATGATAGTTCTAAGCTCTCTAAGAAAATTGTAGCAAGAACATACTGACCCCAAATCCATAGATCCCTCATGTGTTTGGAGTTTCATTTTTTGGGGGAAACCCCTCTCTTTTGCTTCACATGATGTAGCTCTATTTGGAAACATATGACTTGGCATAGGGATTTCTAAGTTGTCTCTCATGTCTTCTTTATTGTTAGCTTTTATTATTTGCTCCTTTAAAGTAACTACTCACAACAGGGTGTTTAGCAATTTCTTTAAAGTGGGGGCATACATTGGCATTATTCTTTTGTGTTTTTCATGTTTCAAGGTGTTGTATTCTTACTTAATGTGATGTGTCTTTCACTTTCTGGCAACATTGGGTGTGATGTACCTCAAGAGTGTGATCTCTCTTAGCATATTATATTCCTCTTAGTGGCTTGATGTGACACATTGCATCCCTTAAGTTGTGAATCTTTTATTCTTTGATGTGACACATTGCATCAACTAAGCTAGAATCCTTTGAATGTTCTTTAAATTTTTTATTTACAAACTTTTAGTTATATGAACATTTGCATAACACAATTTGCATGCCTATGGAGCCATCTTGTTTGTTCATGAGTTCGATGCATATGAAGCTTTTCTTTCCTCATGAAGCTCAAAGTTCATTGTTGTGTGGCACCTTATCAAAGTTATTAGGAGGTATAACTCAAATGGTATGGTTGGATAGGAAGCCAATTTGAGGCATGACTTTCCCATAGCCACTCGTGTGTGTGTGTGAGTGCATAATGGTCATGTGTATGTGTCTCACCTCTTTGAATACTCACCCAACATATAGCCTAAAATTATGTTGCCCCAAAGTGAGCATGAATTTTTCTAATAAACAACCTAGACCTGATTCCAATCGTGATGGAAAAATGGTCAAAGGTTGATCCACTCCCTTCTTTAATTTTTCTTTTCTCCTTGTCTTAGGTAGTGTATGCTTGTGAATTTTTATTAGTCTTATATATTTTTTATGTGTATTATTTTGTGCTTATGTTGGTTTTCCATAGGATCTTGATCCTAGAGGCTTGATCACTCCTCTTGATCATTGTCATCCTTTCTTACCAACATTGGTGCATTTGAACCCCTCTTGATGTGAATTTTTCTACTTTAGTGTGAGTTTGAAGAAAATTCATCCTCTCACTAAAGTGGGAAATAAATGTAGTGTTAAAAAATGTCATCCATTACATTTTCACACTTGTTTGGGCCCTCCTTGTTGAATTTAGAATAATGTTGCCTTGACGTAGTGTTCTAATGTGTTTAACACACTCACATTAGGTCTTAGTCCCTTGTGAACTAAATGGACTTAATTGTACCTTATTTAGATTGTTGTAACACGCTTTCACAATTTTATAGGGTTTTCATTATTAATTGGGATTCTTTATGCTTTAATTGGCCTTATTTTGCATCCACGAGCCTTAATTAATGCATCTTTCCAAGGATAATCCCAACATAAATCAACATCCAATCATAATTCTGGTGTTTTTAGGTTGTGTGGCCCAGATTTAGTGATTTTGGACTCATACACCACCTTGGGTGTATGAGTCCCACCTAGGTTTTTGGGTCCCGAAATGGATTTCACACCTTTCTAAGCATTTTTGAAAATGTGTCCCATAATTATGCCTAATGAGGCTCATACACCACTTTTTTGTATGAGTCCCATGTGGCCCAAAATTAAATTTAATTCAAATTCTTGGCAGGATTTTATCCTCCCAGATCTGATGTTGGCTTGTAGTGTTGTAATTTTGGAAAATTTGGCATAAATAAGTATAACTACAAGGATAGAGTATGTGTAGGATCATCATGGAAAAAAATAGGCCCTTAAGTGGCAAAAACTTTAGAAAAAATATAGTTAGGCAACTTGACATAAAAATTTGAATAAGTTATCTATATTATTTCAAAAATATGTAACAATAGAATCTGTAGCAAATTGAATGTAGTTTCTAAACTACTAGGTTTTTTTAAGAAAAAAAAATTTGTTTGGTGAAAATTTGAAATTTCAATGTAGTGGTACTTAAATTTCGGGGAAAAAATAAGTAGGTGTTTTTCTGACCACCCTAACCACAATAAAATGATAAAAATATTTTATAATATTTTAGATATAAGTAGATGACTCATTCCCCAATGTGATGCATAATTTTTTGTATTTTTTTCCAAGTAAATAATTAATTATGAATTTTTTATTACAATTTTTAAAAAAATATAAAAAACTCTTATGTTTGACCACCTTAACTTGGTCAGAACTTCATGAAATTCATTTTTTCTTTTTTTAATCCTATAGTATGCAAAGCATAGAATGTGACACATGTTTTGGATTCAAAAAATGTGATACCATTTGAAAGCTATAGATGTTTTTTAATCAACCTATCAATCAAGACTTTAGTCGTAATTTGAATAGAAAATGAATAATAATTACTTATTAAATTCAAAGTAAAGCATAATTTATATCGGTGGAAAGCTGAGAAACTCTTTTAAAATCCCTTTTCATTTCATCAATTTTGGGTAAAAAAAAATTGTTAGCCACATACCCATCATCTTGCCACCTTTTGGCCCATCATGATCCTGCACATACCTGTTATTCCACCCATTTTCACCTAAGCATGCAAGAGATCATCCTAAGCCTTCAAGTATTTGTGCATTATAAAAAATTGGAGTTCACAAGAGCATTCAAGAGTCTTCAAGAGCTGATTATCAAGTGTTTTAGAGAATTATTCAAGTATCAAGCATCATCTCAAAGTCATCATGCATCATGTTTGTTTTTGAGCTAACATTTGTGATGTAGGGTTTTATGATTCAAGCTAGAATTCAATTCAAGATCTATCACATTCAAGCAAGATTCAAGATCTACATCCATTAGATCCACTTCATACATGTTTGCAACACTTTATTGCTAGGTTTTGGTGAGTTGCAAAATTACATTTTGTTCATTCAACATTCTCTTTTCCTACTTCATTTCATTTCAAGGTTTGATTACCAAAACAAGGTTTTACCAAGGAAAACCCCTTTTACTCACAAAACAATATTTTTCCCTCTCTTTAGTGTGTGATTTGTAGATATAGGTTGGAGACATATTGAAGAGAAAGTTTGGAAAATGTTGTCAAGTGTTCAAAGTTGTCAAAGTTGTCACCTTGCATTGAAGATCTGTAATGCCCCAACATGCAACCCTAGAGGAAGTTGCAATTCACTACTTAAACGTACCAATTTTTTTCTTTGTTTAAGTACAAATAACATGTAAAATGAATACATATTGCCAACAACCTCTAAGGCCACAAGACAAAGATTACTTAAAAACCCAAACAACAATTAACATCAACTGAATCCAAAACATTAATCACTTATAGAATTAAGATTACATACATTCAATACAAGATAAATTATGACAAGGAGGATAAATACCTCAAGATTCCAATTAACATTTAAACAACAAGATTACATCACTCATTCCCCGAATGAGGCAATTCCATCCAAAAGATTACATATTACAAATTCCACCTCGATAACTACTGAGGGGTAATAAAATACAATAAGAACGGAGAGAACAAGGCATGAGAAGAACTAATTCCCATGAGCTCTCCAACTAGAAATCACGAATGCACGAACATGAAGAAGAACCAACGGAAAGATGCACGCCACCCGACCACATGGAACCCAAAGGCCCCACTCCCTCCGTGCTAGGAGATAGTAACAAGGATTTCCTAGACAAGACCATCTACCACTAGACACAAGCTAACACAAAAACTAAACTGCAAACAAGAACATAAACCACATCACTTAACATCATAGTTACAATGCTTCCAGAGTACAAAATCGAGTACAATCACTATACAAAATAAACCAATGGTACAACACCATACCAACTACTGTCATACGAGGAGTGTCATTGCAAAGGCTGCATGGGATCTCCTGGCAAGTCTTTCTAGGTCCCGGCCCCCTCTCTAGGGATATCCTGGAAACCTCAACCGACTCTCGGCCCCACATGCACACCAGAGCAGAATTGATTATCTCTCGTAAAGACGAGATAACAATCTTGCCATTCCAGGCCTTCCTGACTCATCTCAAGTCTCGTACAAGCCCTTGAGCCAACGAGCGAGGCTAAATTATCTTATTAATGTTCAAAGCTACTCTCTCCCTAGAAGTTAATTTAATTTTCACTTAATTAACCGACTCTCACACGAGTTATCCTAGAACCACTTTGGGCCCGGCGCTCGTTTGAGAGCCACTCCCTTATCGACAACACATAACTCAACCACATGCCAAGGGTAGACAATGCACTAACACTTATCACAAATAACCAAACACCTCAACAGGTAACACATCAGTATGGATGTCCAAAACTGAAACCAAAGCGTGCACTACCCAAGGCTAACACAAGATTGACTAACATAATGAAACCCACATAACAACTGATAACTCGACTCAGCCATGAATCACAAGGTCACACAACCTGTTTAAAGAACTAGGTAACCACTTGAGCTTAACTCACACATAATCCAATATAGCCAAAGAAAAACATAAGAGACATAGCATCATCTCAAGAAAACACTGCTGGAAGACTTACATGATCAACAAGAAACGACTTAAAGCCAACAATCATAAAAACTCACGTATAACCACCCATACTAATAAATGAACCCATATCAGGAAGATTCACAAAACATTCACTCTCCTTCCACAACATCGAAGGCGAACAATTAAACACTTGAAAATATTTCAGACAAATAGGAAAGCTAATGTTCGGATTTCCTAAATCCATTCAAACACAGATTTCATGACTTGTATCTTATCCAATAAATTGATCCCATTTATTTTCATGACATTGAGATATTTAAAGAACAGATCATTTACTCTAAATTTCATAACCATATTCATAATCAAAACATGTTAATAATGCAGCTATCTGGTTAACATTTAAATCAACCGTTCTCCCTAAGTTTCATGATCGCATACCATAGATAGATCACTTGATTAATAAATCATTTAGGTTAATTAATAAGTTCGTCCTTTATTTTTAGTTTCGTAACCATATTATATAATTAGACATCTAGAAAAATAAATAAGATATGCCTTTAATATCCTTTTGAATAATAGCTTAAAGTCACTTCATTGAAATTTATGACAATATACTGAAATATCAATTTCCACAATCATAATAATCACATGATGGTTTACAAATTCCAGTTTAACATTTAACATTATTTAAATACATCAAATAAAATGATATTTTATTTGCAATTAAATAAATTATATCACTTTAAATTTAAATTCCCATTAAATAAAAGATACCAAATAAAATAATATTTTATTGTCCAATTAACTCATACTTTTAAATCTTCATGATTAACATGAAATACATTTTGAACTTATACTAAAAATCCTTTAATTTAATATATATTAAATATATTATATTTCATATAATATACAATATACAATATTATATATTTAATATACAAAATATATTATAATTAATATATATATATAAGCTAGGTTAATTAAAATTAACCAAAGTTTAACAAAAAAAAGAAACTGTTTTATTTTATAATACACAAAGGGCCGAAGCCCTGGCACACAGGCCCTCGGCGCCCATGGCGGTGGAGCCTGTGTGCAGGGCACACAGTGCCTGCCTCCCCGCAGCGCGACGGTGGCTGTGTGCTTTGCACACAGCACCGCCTCCCTGCCGGGCGGCGGCGGTGGTGGCGGCGGTGGTGGGGTGGGGTTTGACCTCCCACCTCACCAAAAAAACAAAATTTATAATAAAATATTCCTGCGTTTCTTCCAGAAATGAAAAATGAAAAACAACAAAAATTTTATGAAGTTTTTTCTGGGTTTAGCCCAACTTTAAAAATTTCCAAAATAACAAATATATTTGTATATATATTTGTGGGTATTTCCATATATTGCTATATATGGTTGTATTCACAATTATATATACCTAAATCTTGATTTCACACCCAAATTGCAAATTGAAAAGCTTTTCCATGAATTTTTATTGAATCTAAAACTATGTTTTCAATCATTCAAATGAGCAAGAAGAGGAAGGGAGAAAAGATAAAACCTTATGTTTTCTCCAAAATTTGCAAGCTTCCACCATGGATATTTCCAAGCACCCTTTCAACTCCACCATCTTAGCCTCCTCCAAGCCTCTCCACCCAAAATCCAAAACCAAGCATCCATGGAGGGATTGAAAGAAAACCCTAAATAAAAAAATATATCCTTTTTTTCCCAAACTTCCCAAATTCACATTCAAATTCAACTTCTAATTCAACTTCTAATTCTAATTAAATTCAAATGCAAATGCAAATGCAAAATCACTTTCAAATTCAAACTAAATTCAATTTCAAATTCATATTCAATTCTTCACAAATATCCTTCCCCAAAATAGTCAACTATTTCAGAAAATATCCTTTCTACCCCAAAGTCTTTGCATAAGAAAACATTTGAATTTTTAATAACTTTAAACAAGTTTCTAATTCCAATTTGAATTCAAAATATTTTAGCATTTTATATTCAACAAAAGAATTAAATCTTTTACACTTTTAATTCATAGGGATAATTTAATTAATTCACACAATTAATTTAAATTATCAATAAAATAAATCTAATTCAAAATTAGATTATTTTATTAATTCAATTAAATTAATTAATTAATCACTAATTTTCCAACATCTCAATAAGACAAAACATTCATCATTTATAATTTCCAAAAGCTATTTAATCACTTTTAGCTTGCAACTAAACACATTTGATCATTAATTAGACTACGCAAGTCATTTCATAAACCTTAAACTTGAAATTAAATAAACACTCAAGGGGAACTGACCAAGTTAAAACAACTGACCCCGACGACAACCCAACAACATGCTATGACTAGTGTGATGACTTGTTTCGGAAAACCTAGATACTATCTCCCAATTAATTTATGTTGGTCAATGGACACGCTCAAACCTGGAAACTAGGTGGAGTCGATGTCATGTACCTGCCAACCTGCAACAAAGAGCATGTCGAACGTGCATATATACATAATATGATCAATCACACCGTGAAGAGGAAATCTTGGAATTACAAGGCGCTTGCATGCAAGTGATACAATCCGTCCCTTTCACCAATACAGTATCATTAACTGACGCATCTAACATCAAAGATAAGCTCAATAACGTAAACATCATTTAATTAGATATATTCTAAGTTACTCCAAATCATAACATAAGGATAGAGCAAACATACAAGAGTAGTTTTAGACTTTGAATTTCTTGAAAAACCTAGCTGAAATGATATGCCACTTTTGGAATATGAGTCCCAATTTGGTAAAATTTGTAGATTTCAAAAGTTCTAGACACCTCTCTGCCATATTTCAATTTCTACCTAGAAAACCTAATCTAGGACCAAATTGCCGAGATTGGCATATGAGTCCCAATAGGCTTTACAATTAGTGTTTTCATCGTTTCATACCTTCATCCATTCTTCTCTAGGTTTCCAGGCACAAACCTTTCATCTCTCAGCTTTTTGTTTTGATTTGCATGCATATTTAGGTCATTTAGTGAAGTATTACATTGCATTAGGTTCAAGCATTAGATCTTGCATCTTATTAGTCTTTCCAAGCCCTAGCTTGGTGGTGAACCCTCATTTATTTTATAATCAGACCCTATGACAACCCTATTGCAAGATCTATTTCTCCTTTGTACACATTAGGTTGATATCTCTACTATTTTCCTTGAATGAGAGAGTGTGAAGATTGTTATTCTATCTCCCAAACATAGAAGCAACAAAATTCAACCTTTGACTAACAATGTAACCTAGAAAATCAAACTCAAAATCTGAATGATGGATTGATAATGAACAAAGGTGCACCTAGAAAATTGAAGATGCTTGAAAAAAAGTTTGCAATCTTGAAATTTTAAATTTTAAAGAACATTGGGACTCATATGCCAATAGGGGAGATCTTTTCCTAGTTTAGGATTTCAATTCAAAACTTGAATCTGCAACTAGTAAACCAAGATCTACAAAAAAAAACCTAAAAGGTGGTATACTAAGATTCATACACCACAAGTGGAAATTTAGTCCTAGTATTAGGGTTGATCTAAAACTCTGATATCCTCTAGTGTTTTCCTATAGCTTTTCCCCTTTCCGATCTCTGATTTTGAAACTCTGAATTCTAAACCATAGGTGACTTTCTGTGATCTTGTAAGAAAGATGACAACTTTGAAAACTTTACAACTTGACAACTTTCTCCAATCTTGTTATTCAATGGATCTTCAACCTAAATCTACAAATCACACATCAAAGATAAGGAAAAATGTTGTTTTGTTAGTGGCACTAACTCATTTGACTACAAAATCTGATGAAAATTTCTTACGAAAGATGTATAATTTGATGTATTGTTGGGTACTTGTGATATTTTATGTGTATTTTTCAATTTTTTAAAATTTTATCCCTGATGTTGGTTAAGATTTTGATGAACCTGGGTTTTGTCAAAATTTCGACTAAGAGGTGTCCTCAAAATTTTGACGAACATGCAAAATCAGAAAAATTCAAATTGTGGCCAACATAAATAAAAATGAGTTTGCCTAATTATTGCGACAGTGTTTTTCTATACTTGCAAATTTGCTCTAGTTGTGAATTTGATATACTTGCAATGATTTTCATAGGAAAAATTAGAAAAAATTCAAGAAGATATTGCCAGGTTGATCATAGTCATTGTCTTTTTCCAGAATTCATTTGTGAAATTAGATTCGTACTTCTAGGTTTGAAAATCACATTTTAAAGCAACATCTCATGAAATTTCATTTTTAGACTTGAGCATTTTCAAATTTTCATTTCTATATTTTGTTGTGCAAGTTCAATATTCTGATATTAGGAGTCTAATGGTTGGAAATCATAGTAAAATGAAAATTTAATAAGTTCTAGGATTAGTATTTTAAAGTGTTTTTTGGGGTCATTAACTTTAGACTATCTTCTCTTTTGTAGGGGTGGTTGCATGTCGAATTTGTTTGGTGCAAAATATTAGAATTATTAGATTTTGTTACCTATCTATGATTAAAAATTATTGTCCGAGTGTGAGTTTCATATTTTTTGAAGATCTAAATATTGAAGCTTGGTAATGAAAAATCATGTCAAATAATATTAGTGTAGAACAAAATGAACAAAAACTTGATAGATTGTGGGCTAGATTGAAAAGAAAGGGTGATGGGAAATGTTATTGTCATTGCAATAATTGCGAGGGATTAAAGATGAGAAGACTATTAATCATAACAGCTGAGAAACATAGTAGGAAGCATGGTCACATTGAAGTGGGTATGCTTATCATCCATTGGTAGGTTGTTCATTATATGTGTTTATATTGATTGAATTTGTAAATGTTTATATTGTTTTAACATTTTATATATATATAAAAAATCATGATCATGGATTATTTGTGTCAATAATTATTATAAAGGTGGGATGCCCTAGGGAACAAGATATGGATTATCACACCCTAGAGAATGTGTTTTTTAAGAAAAGGAACATGGAGATATGAATATCGAAGATGAAGTTAAGGATGCTACGGAAGAAGATGATCATGCGCTAGAAAACACAGTTAAAGAAGATGGTACAAATACATTAATCCATAACACATTTAGTGGCACAGTTGATCATGATGATCAATATGACTTTGATGATGTTCATGATTTACCTGTACTTGATAAGGCATACAAGCCCCTTTATGAAGGTTCCGAAACAACTCTTCTCTCTATTGTATTATTGCTAGTGAACTTGAAAGTTATGAATGGTTTATCCAACATAAAAATCTCATGGATGTTAAGGTATGTCATAAATGTCAAATGTTTTCATCTATTTTAATTATTGTTAGTTCATCACTAGTAAATAAAGGATGAAACATGTACCATTAATATTATTTATTAACAAATTTATTTTTTGTTGTAGATTGATAGGTGAATTTTTGTTACCACCATCTAATATTTTACCTCACTTATACTGAGATTTATCTTCCATTATCAAAGATATTGGAATAGAGTATCAAGAAATAGATGCATGTCCCAATGATCATATTATATATCATAAGCAACATGAATTTGCAACAGAATGTCGAGAATGTCACATCAGTAGATATCAAATAGATCAACTAACAAAAAATGTGCCTCTCAAGGTTCTTCATTATATTCCCATTATTCCATGTATGCAACGATTATTTAGGTGTGAAAGCTTAGCCCAATTTATGGATTACCATGCACGAAATAGAAGTGGAGATGACATTCTTTGAATTCCTATGGATGGTTCTACATTTAGGGACATGGAGGACAAATGGCCACACATTAAAGAAGAACCTTGCAATCTCAGGCTTTCATTGGCAGCAGACGGTGTCAATCCATTTGGAGAGCTGAGATCTATTTACTTAGTGTGACCTTTTTTTGTTATAAAAAATAAAATTCCTCCATGGATGTCAATAAAGAAGGAGAACATAATGTTGGAAATGATTGTTCCAAGTATTTGTTTACATCAGTTTTCTTTAATGTAGTAGCATCTCATTTGTCTTATTTGTTGCATAATGAATTATATTTTTTCATTTAATAGTCATGTACTTTAATTTATATATATTGTAGTAAAATTCTTATAATAATTAGGTAAGTACCAAGTTAAAGATATGAATGTATATATCAAACCTCTTATCGATGAGTTACTAAAGTTATGGAATGGCATCACTATGTATGACATCTCTAGACCACTAGGACAAAGACGATTTCAATTCCATGCAATGCTTGTATGGAAAATTCATGATGCCTCAAGGCTAACACATTTTTGTGGTATGTTATAACATTCGACTGCACTTTAACGATATTTAATTTTATGAAGTAGATATCATGCATGTTTTTTAAATAATATATTCATTATATATAATTATAAAAAATTGACATATTTAATCCAATTATATATGATCTTGCAGGTCTCCAAACAAAGGGAAAATTTGCATTTCCAATTTGTGATCCAAAGATGAAATCTTGTGGTTCAACAAGTTTAGGAACATGAAGTGTATGAGACCAGTGCCTTGTTGGGTAACAGAGTCAAGTGAAAGTATGAGATGAGAAACTTCTATCTAGTTTAAACTCTAATTGCTTGGCATTATATATTTGTTTATAACTTGTACAAACATGAAAATATGTAACTACTAAATTCTTCTTAATGATCCAAATGATAATTCTAGTCTACTGTGATTGACTTGAAGGTTTTAGTCTTTACTTGAAAGAACCAACAAATCACACCGCACAGATGCAACAAATGTGCATTGATAAACTAAACATATACTTGATATATCAATTTAAATAGCATAGAATTATCAACCTTGGAGACAACTTAATAATCTTTTCAATAAATTCAACAAACAATAGATACCAAAAATATGCCACATAATCAGATAACTTCCATTCATTCTCTCATAGTTTCAAATATGCATCTTAGTCTCTTCAAATAAAAACTTCATTGTTGCATCCTTCTCCTATATTCCTATCCTACTATATTCTATCTTCTATCTTATATCTATTTTGACATTATGAAATAGATATAAATACAACAAAATTCTGAAAGGACACATCCCTTCAGAAATGTTTTTGCTTAACAACAGTAACAAACTAAAATTATGCTCTATTTAACCCTAAATGAACATTTGAAAAATGATCTCAGTAATCCTTTCACTCATGTGTGTCAGCATCTCCAAGCACATTCTAAATAGCTATCTCCATTATCACCATCTTTTTGTTCTATTCACATGCCTTGTCCATTGTCGAATTGTTTCATGTAGCTACCTCCAGAACTATTTGTAGCATTGATTCACATTCCTCGATCCACATGTCCCTTTCTTTTAGTTTTCCTTCGTCTTCAAATAACATTGGTAATCCCTTTTATGTGGCCTCGATCAATCCCTGTTCATCTCCTTGCATTTCTTCATGGAAATCTTGATTCTTTTTAAGAAATGATTGGAAGTATCAATAACCACATTGTCTATAACATCCCTTCCTTTTATCTCTTGGAGCTTTTGTTGGATTCTTTCATTGACCCTCTTATGCTCTCACTTTGCAACATAGTTTTTTAAATGTGTTCCTGAGAGTCTACTCAACCAGGTCATCAAATTAGCTCACCTTCTCTTTATTATTGCAGTAAGTGCATCATATTTACCATTTGAGTATGCATTTGATCCTTCCCATTGGTCTTTTATATGTGATCTCTCACCATGAGTCAATTATTTTGTGGATCCTAATTCAATTCCCACCATGACTTTCAAACAGTCATTTTCTCTGAGTAATCTTTCATTGTTTGTCCTATACATTTCTTTTTCCTTAATTAGCATCTGGATTTGTGCTTTGTTCAAATTGGCAACATTAATACCAATATCCAATTTTTTTATGGGGTCAACTTCACCAGCTTTTAACGTCATTACATTCCCAAAATATTTCTCAGTATCAATTACAACAGATCTCCTGTGTGGTGGATATAAGGCCCATATCATGAGTGATCCTTCATCTGGATTATAGTTGGACCCTACATATATCTATGTTACTCCTTCAGGGTTGAACTTGTGTGTGGTGTTGTTATTTTTCAAGAAGCTATCAAAAACCAAAGCAAAGTTTAAATCTAACCTAGAGAAAATCATAACACCCACATCCTCCAAAAGCTTCCTTCCCTTCTCCAAGGTCTTGCCTTCCATTTCTTTCTCTACACTTAATTTAAATTGCTCAATAATTGGTTTTCATTATCAGGTGTTATATTCTCTACTGACTCCCTTATCAATTTTGTTTCTACTTGTACAAAAAATATTTAAACTCTGGGGTTTTAACAAATGCATTATCTTCCACAAATGATTTGTATACCATCTACCTTGTATCTACATCTGAACTCTCCTTAACATCTAGTTCTCTAAGAGGACTCTTGTATTCTTGAATTTTCATCCCGAAGACTTTATCAACTGTACTGTGAGGCCTATCACCACCAGTTACCTATTATTTCAAAGGAAATAGCTCCATATCTAGAAATCTTCTATTATATTCATCAACAACCCTTTCATTTTCTTCTTCCTCCAAATTCCTAATTAGGTCATCATATAGATAGGGTACATGATTGTATCCTCCCAAGTTCATTTTATCCCTAGCAAAATTAATATACCCTTCTAGATCAAATGCTTTTCGTGGTGGACACTTCTTCATGTTGTACTACAAAATTTTATTGAGAACCATATCATATCCATCCCTTGAAAGCATAGTGAAATCACCAAAACATAGTGTGTTGGGCATAAACTTCTATTTTCCAAAGGAAATCAAATTCATAACATCTTAATAGTACAATTTCCTAGCAATCTCCAAATAGGCAATCCTATCAGGCACTATCCTTGGTAGAATAAAAGGTGCATCCTCAAATCCATATACTCTTATCATAGTGGCACCTTCTAAGCAATACTAGTCTCCCCAATTATGATTTACTGGTCCATTAAAGTCCTTGGGCCCAAGAAATCTTCTTATCTCATCTGATAATGAATACTCACAAGGATGATTGTATAATCTATATAATGGTTTCACCAAAAATTCTTCAAAATGTATGAAACAAGAGTTAGCGAATCTATAGTCCCAGATGGCAGTCCAAAGATGCATTGGCAGTAATTTTCCTTCTCTATGAAATTGTGAAATCCTCAAATTTTTAGTCCACATTTTCAATTATTTTCCATAATATAGTATCATGTGCATTAGGATTGAATATTCCTTCAAGTGAAAAACGGGAGCTCCATTTTTTATTGCTATCAATCCTAAATCAAGACTTTTAACCACATGTCAGGCATAATAAAAAATTCTTGAGTTGTGGCATTGGATATCTGCTGCAATCACCATGGGTTACTAATGACATGTATTTAGGGGCCTCCACTCCCAACACTTGACATACTGAAAAATAAGTGTATCTCATATAGGGTTCAAATAAATCAACATGAAATGGGGGACCATCATTGTCATCTAATGGAACTGAGCTGCCATCCTTCTTAGATCTATGTAATGGCAACCTCCAACCCTTGTATATAGTGTCCATTCTCCAGAACTCCTTTTCTAACTTCTCAAGTATAGTTCTCATCATACATCCCTTCCAGGTTAAAAACTTCAAAGATGGTAGCCTCTGATATATGTATAAAGGGTTTCCTTGATGGATCACAAATAACTTTCAACTTTGGGTCATTATAGGAGGCTAACATTTTCACCAATTCTGCATCTACAAACATGTTAGGGCAGAATAATTTTCCTAGGTTAAACCTCAATGAATTGTACACTAGCTCATATCGATTCCTTCGGTGGTAATGAAAAATAAATAGCTCATATACCCTAATTGGTGTCCATATATCTCCTATATGCTTGAACTTATCCTCCAATTTTTCTACTTCTACCCTAAGTTGTGGTACCCGAACCAGGCAATTGATTAATTAGGTCTTGGTTTAATTTCCTCTTAGCTACCCCAAGCTCTTTTCCAATTTTATTTTTTTACTTTTTCCCTCTAGGGTGATTACTCTCACTTTCCTTCTTACTTCTTACTTTTCTTGAGCTGGTGCCTTCCATTTTTCCCTTTATAAATTATAGAATTAAAAATTCGGCCGCAGAGAACTTACATATCTGCTTCAAAAATCCTTGGCTGTACAGTCCTTTGGCCCTTTGTTCACTCTCCAAATGCCAATTTTACAAAATTGACCTTTATTAATTCTCTTCAATTTGGGGAATGACTAGCACATCAGGTGGAAATGATGCCATTAATGTTTTAGCTTCAAACACGAATGAGGTTGAACTTCGAATTTCACCACTGTCACATCAAACATTTATATCGACAAGACAATTCAAATTCTTGGGTGATCCTTTTTATTTGGGCCCTACCAACGTTCATTGATCACCCTGACGATCGCAGAAACATTATGCCTCTTTCACCGATATCACACAATTCATCATTTTGATCCATATAAAATCACCAAGAGACATCCTGATAATCATTTTGAACTATTCACATCTCCATCGGTGTGAGACATTCAATAGTTTCTCCAATGTTATGAGTCTCCCCGATGACCATTCCTTCATTCGTAATCATGTCACTAAGACTCCTGCTGATGGAACCTTATCGGCATGGCATGGATAATTGGGGAAACATTTTGGACTTATCTGAATATCTTTTGTTTGGGCGATAGCATCTATTTTTTTTTGTCGGCGAGACAAAATGGGTGTCTCGCCGATGATATTTCATTGGCGGGACCAATGTGCTCGGGCTAACCTTAGAATCTCTCCTTGACGGGATATGTCTTTCTGATACATTTCTTTATGCTTGATTAGGGTGACACAATAGATTTCTTATTGATAGCATTTCACTGGCAAGACATATATACTCAGTTTGACATATTGATCTCACTTTGATGGTGCTTATTTGGCCAATGAATTTCCTCATCAATGAGATTGTAAACTATATCTTCCCAACACACAGCTTCTTATGAAAATTTATCAGTGTAACCTTCTTGATCTCTTAG
The DNA here is from genome assembly GCA_007258455.2 of Sequoia sempervirens. Classification (NCBI taxonomy): domain Eukaryota; kingdom Viridiplantae; phylum Streptophyta; class Pinopsida; order Cupressales; family Cupressaceae; genus Sequoia; species Sequoia sempervirens. Next base: position 100,494,767 of record VDFB02000013.1, read on the forward strand.
GGATATGCTGGAAAATACATATAGGAACATGATGATTTATGGATTGGGGAGACCAACACCATCTCTTGCCGATATGAGTTATTTATTCAAATGCTTGGGCTTAGAGGAAAATTATGGTACGAGATCAGTGGTAATTATGATATGTAGAAATTTTTTTACTCAAAATATGGATTTTTTGAAAAACTTATGAGTTAGCTTACTATAAAATTTCAGAATTTTATAGTTCTAATAGGACCAAATCACCAAAATCACCCTTTCTAGGTTGTGTTGATTAGGGTACTAATTAGGCCTATTTTACAATGCTACTAGCCTTTAAGCTTGTGCAATAATTTGTGTAGGTCTCTCCCACCCTTCCTCCCACCCTCTCCCACTCTCTCCCACCCTCTCTCCCACCCTCTCTCCCACTCTCTCCCACTCTCAAACTCTCTCCCACCCCCTCCCACTCTATCCCACTCTATCCCACTCTATCCCACCGTCTCCCACCTTCCCCCACCCTCTCCCACTCTCTCCCACCATCTATCCCACTCTCTCCCACTCTCTCCACTCTCTCTCACTCTCCCACTCTCTCCCACCCTCTCCCATTCTCTCCCACTCTTTCCCACTTCTATTGTTTGTCAGGATTTGAGAGTTGTTTGGATTGTTTAAATTTGTCATTCTAAACTTGTTAGAAGCCTCTTAAAGTAAGGTTGATAGGTTGGTTGAGTTGAGCCTCCTAGGTCTACATCAAGTAGTTGCTATTGCTAATGTGGATAACTCCTTTCTGTGAAGTCCATACACTTATGATTGAGTCAAGTGTTCTTATTTCCTTTTTGATAGCTTATGATTTGATTAGATGGGTTATGAAGCACTTATTTCAAGTAATTTATGTCTATTTTAATTTTTAATTTATTAAATTCAAACACAAAACAATATTAGGTAGATATTCAAACATCTTTCATTTCTATAGTGACTTATTTATCATAGACTAAATAAGTATATAGTATACAAAGAAAACCAAGAAACCCACAACTACTCGTATTTTGAAGAGGAAGAGAGAGAAGAGAATTAGAGATAGGTTGAAGAAGAAGAGAGAGAAGAGAGGGAGATAGATAGGTAGAAAAGGGAGAGAAAGAAGAGGGGGAGAGGGAGAGCGATATGTAGAAAGGAGAGAGAGAAGAAGATAGGGGAGAGAGGGGGAGATAGCTCAATATATATAGAGGGAGAGGGAGAGACATAGAAAGGGGGTTATATAGAGAGATAGAGGGGGATGGTGAAAGAGATAGAGAGATCCTGATAGAGGTAGAGAAAGATATGGATAGAAAGAGATAGAGAGAGGAGTGAGAGGGAGATAAAAAGAGAAATAGAGATAGAGGTATAGAGTAGGAGAGATGGAGGGAGAGATGGAGTGAATGAGAGAGAAAGGGGGAGAGAGAGAGAGATAGCTCAATAGATAAAGGGGGGAAGAGGGAGTGACATAGATAGTGGGAGATATAGAGGGATATAGAGTGATAGGGATAGATATATCAATCACCCTCCCTATATCTCTATCTATTCATCCTTATCTATTTATGTCTCTACCTCTCTCTATCTCTTTTTCTCCCTTTATATTTGTATGTTTCTCATTATCTCCCTCTCTCTCTATATTTTCTTCCCTATATTTATCTTTTCCTCCTTAAGTGTGTAATGGGTACATTAAAGAGGTCTTAAAGGAGAATTAGCATATCTTTAATTAAATGGCATGCTACCTTGAGCATAACTCCCCAAGGACACATGCCATCCTTGGATTGTTGACATGAAACAACCAATGATAATTTAGTTTCTCTTTTCTCTCTCTTTTCCTTTGTATCTCTTATATTTCTCTCTCTCATGCTCTCTCTCTCTCCCTATCTATCTAGGTTCATCTCTTTCTCTCATTCTCTATATTTTTAGTTTCTATCTCTCTTTCTATTAGCTAATAGGCTACATATATTGTGATATTTGAGCTTGAAACAAATCTCATGCCTAGAAACCACTATTGTGTCATTGGAAAACAAGTTTCAATTGCCATTTAGTGGTAAACCATCTATAGTGTAATTGTAAAATCCTCTAAAATATCAAGTAAAAATCCAATATTTACTATTATATAATAATAAATATAATTATATTATATATAATTTAATCTAATATTACTATTATATTAATTATAATTTGTATTATATAAAAATATACTTATTATTAATTATTAATTTCAATAATTTTATATGTATTTAATAATTTTGCTAAAGAATATAATATATAATTATAATAAGTATAATAATTATCTTATTTATTATTTAAAATATAACTAATATATACTTAACTATATTGTAGAATATTAAAACCTAGCTAAATGGCGCCATAGTTTTCAAATTAATGATCATACTCTAGAACCTAACAAAACCAAGTTGTAGCTTGTCAAATTGGAGAAGTGAAAGTTCAATACCAGCATTGAGGAAGAGTTTGGAGTGAAAACAAGGTCAATACCAGCACCGAGGAATATTTTGGAGTTAAAACAAAGTCAATACCACCACCGAAGAAGAGTTTGGAGTTAAAACAAGGTCAATACCAGCACTGATGAAGAGTTTGGAGGAGTGAAAGCAAGTTCAATACTAGTGTCGAGGAAGAGTTTGGAGTGAAAACAAGGTAAATACTAGCCCCGAGAATGAGGTTGTGGGCACTTAGGAAAATCGACAACCAAGTGACAATGAGTACTATAAGTTTGGCACCCCCATTCTCTTTAACCTACAATTTTCATGCCTAGTTTCCAAAGATCTTCTCATACATTGGAACCCCCATTCTCGTAAAATGGTATAAGATAAAATAGAAAAAATAAAATAGCATAGTCTTTCACATATTTATCGACCAGCCTTAGGTCTTGGAAAAATTCCCATAATCTACCCACAGCTTGGTTGAGGTCTAGGATTTCACCACACATAGCCTTCATTGCATGTGTCTAAAGTAATTGTAGACTTAGCCCTCTCTAGAAGCTTAGTGAATTTTACCACTTTATCTTTATTTTTTCTCCAATCTTTATGTTTGTCCCTCCCCTTTCAATCATCTTGCACAGCTCGAACTTATAGTTTCCTTTTCTTATTGATCCTTCATGTGCTTGTGTCAATCAAGCTAGTTGACCACCTAGTTAGCCCCAACATCCTCCATGTTAAGCTTAATGCCTCCCACCTCCTCCAAAAAGATTGGCATTGTCATCATTCTCATCTAGAACTCATAATTAAGTCCCACTAACTTTCGAGGCTCAATTTTTTGGTGGGAACATGTTATTCTTTTTTGTATGACCTAACTCAAATCTTATGTCCACAAAGTTGCTAAAAACATAAAACAATAAGAAAAAAATTGAAGGTACAACTAAAAAGGGGTTATTTCCTTTTGGCCTCCACCTCTTATATTTCAACATAGGATGGAATTATGCATACATAACATAAACTCAAACAAATAGAAGTTTATTATAGGGGCAAAGGAGCCCAAGTATATGCTAGGCTAAGCTAGATCTAATGAATGGAAATAGAGGAATACAATTCTTCTTTAATTCCTCCACCACAAACATATTAAAGGAAAGGTCTCCTCCCTTCTTGGTAGTGATAACTGTTAAATTTTGAACCAGAAAAGAGAGCAAATAGAAAAATTCAAAACATGAACAAATACACACAGTATTTATCCTAGGGAAACCCTCCAACTTGAGGGAGAAAAACCCAGCCGCAAAAGTATCTATTGTATATTAGAATGAAACAACAACAATAAACTTACAACATGGCCCATTGAATAATAGCACCTCTCTTAGATGCATACATATAGAAAACCTCTAATTTCTCCTAGATATCAATCTACTCTTTAAAGGATAATAACTTGTTGTAAATAATCGAAGACGCACAAGCTGGCATTTCATTTTATTATTTAAGGAGGAGTTACAAATGCAATTCATGAGTCTATTTAAGGAATACGAATAGAGATTCTCATGCATGTCATTATGCAGATTCTCCTGAATGTCAGTTACACCTTGCATGTAAACTATCTTGAATGTGACAAATTATGAGGTTGGCCAACAGACATAGTAGATTATTTAAGGAAGATTCTTTTGACACAAGAAGATACCTCCTGTTGCTACCAAAACAATAACAATAACCTCCTCCACACACAACACTCAAAAATTATGAATAGAGGAATATAATCTTTGAAGAACTCAATTGATTCTCTCCTACTTGATGCAATTAGTCATTTAAATAGTTCATGTCCAAAATGCTTTATAAAAGGAACCTTTGCATGAAGGACCTTCAAATGAATACCTTAATTCAAAGGTCCTTCATTAGAAGATCCTTCATATGAAGGTTCCTTTAATGCCATCCCATTATAGCTCTTAGAATTGTTAGAGATATTTTTGTTTCAAAGTAGAGATTGGACCATCAAATAGTGTCACCATGATCTACCAATATATCCATTAAATTGATAAACCCTTACTTAACAACCACAAATTCACAAGTAAATTGCCCCTATCAGCCCTAGGGCATCAATTCAATGCCAAGTTTCTTGCTTTAACAGACCCCTAAATGCAATGAACCTCTATCATACCATGTTGCACACCATTCCACTGAGTTATAGTTCCAAGACAGTGGGTGGATTGGTGGATATCATTTCTATTTAGCCCTCAAACCCTTACATAGGAAAAACAAGGCATTCCCTATATTTGATTTTTTTTCTCCCACAAAATAATGATTTAGGACTTTGAAAAAATGTGAGTTACAAAGCATGAGATGTCATGAATAACATACTGACCATTAAATTCAAGTGGGTTAGCCTACTTTCAAATATGAATTGTTAAGGCATCTTGTGAGGTGGGCTCAAGATATTAAGTTTGATGAGGAAGAGGTAAAATAAATTTGTTTGATGGATTTGTCCTGTGATATTTTTGGTAGTGCCCATGACGTCACTCAATAGCATGATTCGATCCCACAAAATAGTTAAAACATAGAAAATAGTAAAAATAGTAAAGACACAGAAAATTGCTTCAAGAATGTGGTATTTGATATGAAATCTTGGTATCAACTCCTCCAACAATTGCAACAATTGCAATGGGATGGGAATACAATATGATAGAAGTGGGATAAGAAATGCATTGTTTGAAGCATCATACCAATATGAAAAAATAAAAGAAAGTGCTAAACCCTTAAACTGAAAAAGTTTCTTTTAACATTAAGTTTGTTGGGTAGCCAATTATTTTAAGTTATGAAATCCTACCATCATACATAATCAAAATTTTGTTGTTTCAAATGACTACGAGCACTAACTTTCACTATTTGAAAATTTTCATTGAAGAGAAAAAGTCCTTTGATTACAATTAGATAATACATTTGAGGCCTTGGTTGTGCAACTAGTGGACCATAGTCACATTTAACACTTGTTACAAAGTTTGGGAGTTAAAACATTAAGTAGATTTGATTTGTGATGGACATATTTGGACGGTAGTAACAATAAATTGCAATCTATCAAGACTTGATTACCTTATAACTTGTCAAAATCTAGTGATGAAATGATAGATTAATCATAATGTCACCTTGGGATCATATCACCATGAAAGAACTTCATCCAAAATCCTTATGAGTGCAGGTACTACCAAATAGGTATTTGTCAGATTTTTCTTCCTAAAGTGAGGGAAATTTAGGAAGAGAAGAGGAAAGCAAGACATGTAGTAGGTCTAAAAGAGGGAGATCAACTACAAGTCAAAAGATTAGAAGAAAATTTTGTAAAAGCATGGAATTTTTTCTTGCTGAAGGGGGGTCATGTTCTTATGATGATGAGAGCATAGGCGACATCGAGGGGCCCTTGAGGTACAAACATCTACATTGGTACCCAAGGAACCTCCTCCAATAAACACTGATATTTGTGTCAATAAGAGGATATATCACATAGCACCATCATCATTACATGGTTTGGGCCTATTTTGCATGGATGGCATAAATGTCTATTATGACAAAGTTATTGAATTAATGAAGTATGTTGGACCCTGTTACAGTTACAAATATTGGATGTAGTTGGTTCGATATACATGAAGTATGCATAGGTATGCACTGTCAGCAAGTTATATACAGCTAAAAGATAAGGATAAAAATAAAGGAGTGGCTATGTACATTGATAGAAGGCCAAAAGCATCAAGGAATATTGTAGGGTTTATAAATAGTACACGAATTGGGTTAACAAATAAGTAATCCAATTGCATATTTGAGGTGCACGAGGGAAACCGTGTATTTGTATGTGCAATAAATCAATAATTGCAGGGGAAGAGTTGCTAATCAATTACAATTTGAATCGCTTAGTTACAAACACAGTTACTATGGGGGTGGTACATACTATGTACCATTTTACCGAACCTCTAATTAATGACTCCAATATACCATTTTATTCTTATGTTTTTTTTCGTAAGTCTATTGATTTCATTTTGGTATTATTTTTTTATATATAATTTTTTTCATAGTGGGACATTGATTGTACGGGGAAGACTCTAACCTAGAGCATAGATCACGATGCCTCTGCAGGTGCTTCTACCTGATAGGTTTACCTCATTGTAATTGTACAAATTAGATACAAGCAAAATGTGTTATTATTATGTTTTTTTCATAAGTTTATTGGGTTAATTTAGATAATGTTTTTAATATTCTTGTTGGAGTCAGCTAATCGGGGAAAGGCACCAGTAGAAAAGGAGAGCATCAAAAGAAGGTGTAGTCACTATTATGTGATGATGACATCACATATTCAGTAAACACTCTTGATATGATAAGGAAGACCCAAAAAAAAAGCAATGAAGAAATCCTTCATTTTTTATTCATAGTGCCTCAAATAGATGAGATAAGAGAGAGGGTTAAAATATTTATTGAGAGAGAAAAAAACTTGCAAGTAAGTTGTCATGAGGTCTTTTATTATAGCATAGGTTCATTCATGGTTTTATATTTTTTACTCTTTAATGTCATGAACTAAAATATGTGTTGTTTTTACAAGATTGTTTTCATCCTCATGATGTTGTTGTCCATGATCAGGGTAGTGCAAGTGCTTCCTGAGGAGTAGGGGTTGGTAGAAGTGTCCAACCTGATCTTCCTGCACATACATCACATCATCTGACCCCATCATCCGTGCCTTTATTATAATCTAAAATGTTAGAAATGCATACCATGCTAGCATCTGATATTGCACCCTCTGCTAGCAAACACATGCCAGAACATGCATCAGGACATCTACCTTGGGATGAAGAGGCCACTAGTACTAGTGATATTTTAGCAGCATTTCCTGGATCTTCCCGTATTACTAGTACGGGAACATTTCTAGTCACATTTGTGGTGACCGAGAATTTCAATCCCATAAAGATAGAAAAGGTCCTAGGTACTTTAAAATGTTTTAATTATTATTATATATAATCCAATTAAAATTTATTTATTGATCACTCTTTTTAGACTAATGATCCCATGATCATTTTGTAGGAAATGATGTTTTTTATAAACATCTAAGTAATATTACATTGGAGCTCTTCAGAACCACCATATAGGTACATAGTGGAATTCCCAAAATTAAGATTTAAAAGATGAACTCATTAACCATTTAGTTGTGTTGTTCGGTGATAAAACATTCAAATGAACTAAGGTCCTTAAGAAAGTTGGTACCTATCTAAAGTATGTTAGGGACCAATATAGGTTACATTTAGAGAAGAAAAAAAAGGTATGAGCGTCCCCCCATGATTCTGAAGAGGGAGTGGAAGGACCTGGTATTAGATGGAAAGGAGAAGGATGAAAAGAAAGAAAGGAAAGACACCACCATGCTAAGGAAGGTATGTGATACTATCAACAATGTAATTATGTACAGATTACTCTTTATTTTTACATAATATAATGTATTTCAAACTTTTCATAGGATGCCTGAAACGTCGAAGGAAACAAAGGAAAGACTAGAAAAACACGGGAAACAAAAACTTGGCTCTAGTGGTTATATGAAATTAGCTGCATGAATTATAAGTATCATTAAATGAAATATTGCATCCAAATAATTAATTGCAAACAATTTTTGTTTTATCACACCATAGAAGCAAAATTCATGATCTTATGCAAAGATGCAGGGCTTTGAATTCAACAGAGTACCCATAAAAGAGGACCTAAATATTGCCTTCCAGCAAGGCTATAGAGTTGTGGCTAAACGCCTAAGAGTCTTGACTAGGAAAACACAATCTTCCATTGCATCTGACACACAGGTAAATAAAATCAATAAAGTTTATTTAAAATTGAATACTTCTCCAATCTACTTAATATTAATTTCCACCATAAAGTAATTATGTTCCTATTTATTTTAAACAAACAAGAAATGATAATACTACACATGACATTGGAATGCAGCCTAGTGAGGGTGGAGCACAATCTACAGATGAAGGTCATGGTGTGCATCTTGGTACATGATGTATTTGTGTGCTATACAAAATGCAATATGGATTAATATAATTAAACATCTTTAATTTTTCAATTGGTATATTAATTAATGTAACCATTCATGTTTCAACTTTAGAGCATGTAGAGCGTGATCAACATATTGATCATGATCAGGTTATAGAAGATCAGGAAAATGATGTGGCCCCATCAGGTAAAGAGGAGCACTCTAATGTTCTTTTAAACATATTTAATTGCAATTGGTGTATTAATTAATGTAACCTTTTGTGTTTCAACTCCAGATCAATATTTAGAGGGTGTTCAACATGTTGAGCATGAGGCTATAAGACAAGATCAGGAACATGATGTGGTCCCATCAGGCAAAGAGAACCACTCTAATGTTCTTTTAATTAATGAAATACTTGTAATAATGATAATAAAACATATTAATTTAGCATTTCTTTATTATTGTAGCAGACCCCCTTGCAACGGCGTACATGTTGTGAGTACATGTTTAGGCATACATTAAGATCACAAGTAGAGGGCAGAACAACTGAAGGGTGGACATATGATTTAAAAAATGATACTCCACTTTAGCTTGTTTTAGCTTCAAAAAACAAACAAAAAAAAAGTGATTGTAATTATATTATGACAACCATATTTTTGATAATATGTAAAAACTCAAAGAATGAATGTTATATGTTAATGAATGAATGTTATATGTTAATGAATGAATGGGAATATGTTAATGAATGAATGTTATATGCTAATGAATGAATGTTATATGTTATTAATGGATGAATGAATGAATGTGAATATGTTAATGAATGAATGTTATATGTTAATGAATGAATGTTATATTTTATTAATGGATGAATGAATGATTAATGTTATATGATCGGATATGGGGAATTGAGAGAATATTAAACTATTCTCAAAACAAAGAGAAGCTCAATAAGGTAATGCTCTACATCCAAGTATCTTTTTAATTCCTCTATCTTTCATCAACCTCTTTACTATTTGAACCTCGTACATATGTTTTAGATGAAGAACCCATTATTGTCAAATGTGCCTCCAGTTGAGTAAAATGAATCCATGCTCTGGATCATAATTTGAAGTTGTTTCCATTCCAATGTTCTGAGTTTAGTTTGTTTGTATGGATTTGTATAAATACCACATTGTGTTGTGTGTGGATTTGGTTTCAAAGCTCTATTTCTTTTATTTTTAGTGGTGACATAACTCTAAAATTTGAATTTTGTGCATAACAGGTTAGTGGAAAAATTGACATCTCTAAAGGGTTTGGAGGCTTGATTGAGATAGATACATGGATATTCGGATCTTTTTGTTGATGGGATGCTTCCACTTAACCATGAAATTTTGTACCATCTACAAGTATGCAAAATTTCTCTACTTACATTCATTCAACTTACTATCTTCCTTACCAAAATCTACCCTTGTTAAGCCACAACCATAACTAGCACACTGTCAAAATTCTTCATCTCAATCATTAATATTTGTCTTGAAAAAAAGGATAACAGTCATTAATACATTACTAAGGGTAAGCATATTTCATAAAGGCATTGCCAGCATTGAAGACTTAAGAGAAATTAATACGAAGGACCTGGAGGACGGATAGCAAGCATACGAAGGAGGATTTATGTGATATAAATTGGAGAGGATGGTGGCATAGGAGTACAAGGTAATTATTAGTGTTGGTAGGTGAAGTGAGCGGTGAATTAATTGCATGACAGGCATAGCTTTTAAGGAAGGCAGTGGCATTTAGAATGAAGAAACCTTGTGATGTAGAAGTGGTGAGGTTGGCAGAAATAACAAAAATGGAGGCAAGTTTTTTACTATCTTCAAACAAAAAATTAGACCCATTCATAGGGAAGGCCTCCATGAAGAGGTTGCGGGGGATCTTTTTTTTAAGGGAAAGGAGGTGGTGTAAGAAGTAAAATTGATGCTTGGTGAAGGATTTGAGAAATTGACATACAGGTAGCAAATGAACTTAGATATTTGTTCGTTGGTTATGGTGTGGGGACTAGAGGTTGGGAAAATGACCCAAGTACAAAGAATAATGCAATCACTAGTGCTAAAATACTTTATGGGAGAGATGGAACCAATTCTACAGTGAGCGATACCTAGTGTCAGACTAGTAAAAGAGGAGGGTAGGGATGGAGGTGGTCAGAAGATGCTAAAAATGAACCATATTTTCATAAGGTGGCCTGAGGGAAGCACAAAAGAAAAATGGAGGAAGGATGAAGAGCGAGGTTGCTTGGCATTAAAAACATGTGCAAAACTAGTAGAACTGAAGGCAATTGCGAGGGATGAATTGTGGGAGAGCAGAGGCCTATGCCCTTGGAAAAAAGCCAAGCCGTTGAAGGAGATAGTGCAACTGGAGACATGAGAACCCTCATAGAAACAAGAGTAAATTGTAGAATTGAAATGAATTTTTCTTTATTTTGGATAGATAGGTAGAATAGTAGTGATCATTATTGTAGGGTTAGGAAGCAGCAAGTAGTGAAAAATGATATTTTTTGGTGGTTGGGGAAAGCATAATTGTAATGTTAAATTTTAGACACAAGATGCATGGGTATTGTTTATATGCTTTAATGTAGAAAATTTTATGATACAATAAAATAAAAACTTATTATCGATATGCCTAAATTTGAATGAATTTTTACATGCTATAATGGTTCATTGGTCTATAGATATGCCTAAATTTGAATGATTTTTTTTAAAAAAAATTGCATTGATTCGTGCAATACTTCTAACAAAACTTTCATCATAATGACTTGCCTATTCATCGCAATGTTGACAAAATTCTATTGTTGTTCTTTTGATCTCAACCATGTTGCCAAGACTCCTACCAATGTAATCTTATAGGCATGACATAGCATGTCAGGTAGACATTCAGAACTTACTCTGATGGTATATGTCTTGCTAATATGCTTCCCTCATGCTTCATTGATGAGACAAGATGAGTATCTCGTCGATGAGACTTAATTTCTAAGACCACAAGCTAGTCCTCCTAATATATCTTCTCAGACAATATTGATCAATGTAATAGTCTTGATCTTTCACCGATATTTGTAATGGCTTGCCTATTACGTCGTAATTTTGACAAACGTCTATTGTTGTTCTGACACTTTGGAAAAGGCATGCCACTTTTGTTCTATCTATTCTTCATCATTTGATCGATGAAAAATTTCATCAATTTTATGATGAACATTAGTTCCCTTTTCCATGGTGGCAACGAACGAAACTACGTCGTAATTTCAAAATTTTAAGGCTCAGTCGGGAAAACAATGAAAATTTACTGACAAAAATTATTCATGTGATTCGTTGGTATTCTGACAGTATGTTGTCGATATTTCAACAAAATTTCGTCAAAAATTGGAGTCATATGCAGTAGTGTGGATAGGGGTTTTCCTTTTTCAAACCTCGTTTTGGTAATCAAACCTTGAAATGAAATGAAATAGAATGAAGGAATGATGAATGAACAAATATGCTATATTGTAACTCACCAAACCCTTGTAATAAAGGTTGCAATATTCTATGAAATGGATAGCATGAATGTAGATCTTGACTCTTGATTGAATTCTTAAATATTTGTCTTGAATGTTTTCTTGAATCATAAAATACCTACATCACAAATGTTAGCAAAAAAAAAACATGATGCATGATGACTTCGACATGATGCTTGAATCTTGATTGTAGCTCCAAAATTATTGATAATCAACTATTGAATACTCTTGAATTCTCTTGATCACATAAACTTTCTATATGAATGCTTCATAAAAATTCTAGGAGATAACCTTGTATTTATACTTGTTTATGCCAAATTTCTTGAAATTACAACACTACAAGCCAACATCAGATCTAGGAGAATAAAATTCCACTAAGAATTTGAATTTAAAATAGGTCCAAGCTAAGTAGGAATTAAATTCTTGTTGGGGCATATGAATCCGAGTAGCCTAGGATTGGGATACAAATTTCAAGAAATGTTAAGTTCTCTACCAAATTTAGGGCTAGGCCCTAAAACTTAGGTGGGACCGATACATCCAAGGTAGCGTATGAGTCTAAAATCACTAAATTTAGGCCATACAATCCAAAATTACTAAATTATGATTGGTTATTAGATAAATTTTAGGATTATCTTGAAAAGATGCATTAAATAAGGCTTAAAGATGCAAAATAGGACCAAATAAGGCATAAAGAAGCCCAATTTTAGCAGGGAGGGCCCAAAAAAGTTTGAAAATGTAGAGGGATACATTTTTCTACACTACACCATCTTCTCTTTGATGGAGATGATCCTTCTTCAATTGTTGTGAGGGAACAGTCTGAATCTCTTGTTCATTATCTACATGATCATCCTTTGTAGTTTGACACGAGTGTGGATACTTTTGGAAAAAAATTGGAGGATGCTTCTTTGTCTTCAAATGAAGTATCTTTGTCTTTAGATTATGTTCTACAATCATTTCTAGGATATTTTGGATTTTCTTCTTTGATAGTGTGGCCTAGAATGCCTATTTAGAGTACAACACTTTTTAGCATCGACATTGAGACACTTGAGAATTCTTCTGAGATATCACAAATCATCTATCTTCCCTCATCTTCCTTTTGGGAATGGGAAGATGTCTTATATACTATCTTGGTCTTATTTTTGTACAAGGGGAGGAATGTTGTTCGACGATCATGGATCATATTTAGCATTCATAGTTGGACATCTACCATATTTTCAAGAGACTCTAGATTGAGGGGGGCTACATTGTCTCTCTTCTTCTCTCTTATGGGGGATTACTTTTCCTCAAATGTGGTTTTATCCTTTTCATGCATCATTGAGAGGATTTTTTTGTTTCTCTTTTGGGGAGGAGTTTTTCCCTACTTGGTTTTCTCCTTTTCTCCATTTGTACATGGGTACCTAACATGGTCTCAGAGCCAAGACCCATCTTTGTGTCATTTGCATAAGTACTCCCTAAGTTGTACTTAAGTAGGGGTGTTGGTGTAAATAGGTGTTTTACCTATCTAGGTCCTATTTACATTGTTATGTCCACTTAGGTCCTAGTTGTTTTTTCTAGAATTCTTCATTGTATAGATAAGATCTCATCAAATCTTATCTAATTGGCCTTTATTTAATGCATGTGTCTTAAGTCATTTAATGTTGACTCATGTCATTTAATTATGGCACACTCATTTAATGTTGGTACAACATCACACTTTTCCTATATAAGAAATGCATCATATGTACATTGGAACATCAACTTTGAACACGAATCAAGTTCATTCTGGAAATGTTTAATATATAATCATAGCATGATATTTCTTCCATCTCTCTTGTGGAAGTTATTTTGTCTTGTAAGTGATCCAAGAGTGTTTAGGAGTTCACTATGAAATCCTACAATTTTGGCCCCAATTTGAACATATTATTGTTGATGATGAGCTTAAAATGTGCTCATAGTTTGGATATTATGATGGACTCTTAATATCTTTACTTTTTTTATTTTGTGGCTATTTAAAATCTGTTGAAACCTTTTATTGGGATATCCTATGGAAAAATATTTTCATATTCCTGTAGCTTATTGTGTTGACTTGATTACATTTATTGCCCTGTTGACTCCATAAATGACTGGTATATTGCATACATTTTTTGAATGATGAAATAGATTTAAATGTGTGATTAATAAATGGATATTGTGTATGTGCCATACACCTTTTCCTTCGCATCTGTTATCTTTTGTTTCACAGGTTGTTCAAGAATGATCGAGTCAAGCGCAGCCGATCTCGGCCTTGCAGTAAAGTCTATTTCCTGCACGACTTCGAGGAAGCTCTGACAAAGACTCTTTGACCGAAACCGTTGGGAAAGATTTCTAATGACATTCAATCTAGAAAGAGTGGAGTGCTAGATTCTCTCTGGATTGGGTTGAATGCATAAATTCATTTATGAAGTTTGTTCCTTGATTCTGGGATACACTTTACTTCCACGTCTTTCTTTCATAGGGTTAGTTAGTTAGTTGTTCTCCTGATTTTAAATAAAGAACTCCTCCTGGGTGAGGAAAAAAGGAGATGATAGTGAGAGTAAGATAGAAGCATAGTGATAGCAGATATCATGTAAGAATCAATATGATAATGAAAAGCAGAGTTTGTTTGAAAAGAGATAGAGTTTGTTGTTAGTTTCCATATCAACAAAGCAGTGTATATTATTCTATTTTCGTGAATAAATTTTAATGAAGTTCTGAGTTCAGCACCTACGTAATCAGTAGATGCTTTCTAAGGGGGCCCACTTAGTAAGTATCTATAACTAGTTAGTTAGTTGTTCTCTTCTGTTGATCATCAGTTAGCTTTCATCTTTGAAGTTTTCATACAAACTCAGTCTTGTATTGCTCCTGCAGCATAGGGAATCCATCCCTGTGCCTGTTCCTACAGCATAAGGCCAATTCATAGTTTGTGTTTCAGTCGTAGCTGTTATGGTTTCTATTTTAATCAAATCATAGTTGAGTTAAAGAACTTTTCATTACCTTCCTATAGCGTAGATAGAATTCCTTTCCAGCATTTATTTCCGCTAAGTTTTGAATGAAACTAGTTCTTAGTGCATATATTGTGCTGCGCCATTTAAAGTATACATCCCCTAGTTTGATAAGTAAATGAACGTCCATAAAGTGCTAGCAAAGGTGATGACATATTCTGAATTCAGCAAAAGGAGGATAAAAGTCTGAAAGATTATATTTCCAAATTTTTGTTTTCACTAAAAAGGAACTCAAACCATACTCTCAACAAGGACTCTCAGAAACTACTTTTTCTAAGGGGAATCAGTGATGCCTGTATAGGTGCCCTAGACCTAATGGGAGGAGGTGATATAACCCAACTGCCTTGGGATAATATAAAGAAAATATGTCTTAACTACTCTCGAGCAATAGTTAAGAAAGGTTGAGGTCATCATGCTACAATGGGGAAGTCTTCTTCTGGTGGAATTTCCCAGATGGAGATAACAAATTTTCTATCTGACTTCAAGCAGGACATCATTAATAATATAGCTACACAACTAGACATTATGCAAGCTCAGAGGAAACATGAGGAAGTTGAGGCAGTTTTGGCCGAGTTTTGTCCATACTGCAGACAGAAGAAACATGACTGCAGATGCAAGATGGTGGCTAATTTGGAAGCTAAGCAACTAACTACTAACTTCAAGCCAGTAGAAGGTGATGATGATCAAGTGTTCTTTGTTTCACAAAGGAGACCATGGGCCCAAAGACAAGGTATGCCTCAAGATCCTTTAACTTTTGGTAATCCTTATTCTAGCTATAATAACCAATGGCAACTTGCATATGGACCACCACAACCCTGGAATCCACCTCAACCAAGTTGGCCTAATTATTAGAACCCACAATGGCAATCTCCTCAAGGAGGTTGGTAGTAGCCACAAGGGCAATGGACCCCACCTTCAGGAAATTGGCAGCAGAATCCTCAATGGAGAGGTTCTCAGTAATGGAAAAATTAGTCCCCTAGGTTCTTGCAGCTTCCATAGCCACAACCACAAGCCCTCATGCCACCTCCTACAACAACTGCCACAAATACTAGACCTCCAAAACAAATGCCTATGCCTGCCCAGCCATTGCCAAATCCTAATAATAAGCAATAGCAGTAGCCACAGCAGCCTACTTATCTTGCCGAAGCCAACCAATATCAAGCTTATGCCTTAAACATTAATGACATCCATTTGAGGTCTGAAACTACTTTACCTACTCCAAAACGGCCTCTAATTACTGAAATACCAGATTCCCCCCTTGAAGAATCTACTGCACCTATTGTTCCTATTAAGCATATGTCTATACCTGATATGGTTTCTAAGGAGCTTGTTTTGCAGAGCCAAGACAAACCACCTTTTCCTCAGAGGTTGCAAAGTACTGCATTTAAATCCATGGAAGAACCCACTTTTGACATTTTAGATCAGCTCAAGCATGTACAAATTCAAATCCCCTTATTTCAGGCTATTAAAGATGTTCCCATTTTTGGCAAAGCTATTAAGGAGGCTTGTCTGAAGAAGCCAAGACGGAAGAAAAAGGATCGCCAAACAATTCATGTCTTAGGGAAACTGGCTGATATAATATTGGGAAATGTAGTCATCCCAAAATATATTGACCCTGGAAGTCCTTTAGTGTAGATACATATAAATGGCCAAATTGTAAAAAAAAGATTGATTGACTTAGGTGTTGCCATTAATGTCATGACATAGCATACTATGGACTCCTTGAACATTTCAAACATTAGGTCTACACCTACAGTTCTACAGCTTGCAGATAGCTCCACAGTTAAACCTGATGCAATGGTGGAAGATGTAATTGTCACTCTTGAATTTTGGGAGTATGCAGTTGATTTCACAATATTATCAGTTAAGGAAACTTTAGGAGGGTATCTAGTTATCCTTAGTAGACCATGGTTAGAAATTGTTGATGCCTTTATAGGATGTCATTCTGGAGATATGACCATTTTTTATGGATAGTCCACAAAGAAATTGGCTCTGTATCTGCCTACTAGACCTCAACTAGATTTGTCCCAACTTGTTTGGCTAGATGTGGGGGAAAAAACTGAAGAAGCCAATTCCCTGGCTCAATTAATGATGCTTCAAAATGATCCATTCTCACAACTTCAGAATGAGGATGCTTTGCTTTTCCAAATTCTGTAGTTTAACTCTGATACAGGTAGTTCATCTGATCTAAATGGTAGCCATCTACAATGTTTCCTATAGCAACCAAATTCTGAGAGTTCACTACCTAAACTTCCAACGATTTTTCATGACTTGCTTCCACAAGAGGTACAAACATCACCTGTAGATTCTATGAGTAATCTCACTAAGCAGATAGAATTATCTCTAGGTCATTGTTTGAATGTCAATAGCAAGCTGTCACAACCTCAAGAGGCTATCTTATTAAAAATGCTACAAGAACAGCATAAAGCTTTTGCATGGGAATATGGGGACATGCAAGGAATAGATCCTTGAGTTTGTAATCATAAGATATATATCAAAGAAGATTGTTCACCAGTTAGGCAACCTCAAAGAAGAGTAAATCCAACACTTAGAGAAATAGTTAAAAGTGAGGTTCAAAAGTTGCTTGATACTAGTTTTATTTATCCAATCTCTGACAGTCAATGGCTTTCTCCATTAGTTATTGTCCCCAAGAAAGGTGGAAAATGGAGAGTGTGTGTAGATTACAGAAAGTTGAACAATGCCACTAAAAAAGATCACTTTCCACTACCTTTTGTAGACCAAGTACTAGACTCACTGTCTGGCAAAAGATATTTTTTCTTTTTGGATGGTTACAGTAGGTACAATCAGATAAAAATTTCCCCTAAAGATCAAGATAAGACCACTTTTACCTGTCCATGGGGAACATTTTCTTATTCGGTCTTTCCTTTTGGTCTATGTAATGCACCAACAACATTTCAGAGAGCAGTAATTAGTATCTTTGTTGATATATCTCATGACTGTATGGAGATTTATATGGATGTTTTCACTGCCTATGGAGTCACATTTGAAGAAGCACTAGTGAATTTAGAAAAGGTATTGAGAAGGTGCAGAGAGAAAAATTTGTCTCTAAACAGTGAAAAGTTTTTTCTAATGATGGAAGAAGGTATTGTTTTAGGTCATCATGTTTCAAAGAATGGAATTCAGGTCGACCCTGCTAAAATTGAAGTTATTCTAAATTTACAAACTCCTGCAAAACAAAAAGATGTCAGAATTTTCCTTGGCCATGCAAGGTATTATAGAAGGTTTATAAAGGATTTCAGTAAAATTGCCAGCCCACTTTATGCCTTGCAAACTAATGATTCTCAATTCGAGTGGATAGAGGCTTGTGAAAAATCCTTCCTGCAACTAAAGGACTTGCTTACTAAAGCCCCTATTCTTCAAGGTCCAAAATGGAACTTACCTTTTCACATACATGCTAATGCCTTTGATTTTGGTATAGGAGCAGTTTTAATTCAAAAAGAAAATTCAATTAAGCATGCTATCTACTTTATCAGCAAGAACCTTCAAGGTCCTGAGCTCAATTATACTATTACAAAAAAGGAATTACTCGCAGTAGTGTATGCTTTAAATAAATTTAGGCATTATGTCACAGGTTATTAGATATTCATCCATACTGACCATACAGTAATCAAGTATTTGATGAACAAACCTGCCATCTCTGGTAGATTGGCACGATGGCTCCTCTTGTTACAAGAATTTGACATTACAATCATTGACAAACCAGGAAGAGCTAATGTTGTAGCTGACTTTTTATCAAGAATTCAATCAGCTACACCTGTTGAACACGAGGTCATTGATGATAGGTTTCTAGATGAACACTTGTTCTCCATTGTTGCACATACTCCATGGTATGCAGACATTGCCAATTATCTAGCAGCAAGCAGAATACCAGCACACTTTTCTCCAAAAAAAAAGAAATTGTTAATAGAGAAAAGTTTTAATTTTTCATAGATTACAAATTGTCTATTTTATACTAGACCTAATCAAGTGATGCGAAGATGTGTAAGAGAAGATGAGACTTATGATATCTTGCATGCTTGCCATGATGAACCATGTGGGGGACATTTTGCAGCAAAAAGAACATCAATGAAGGATCTTACAACAGGGTACTATTGGGCAACCTTACACAAGGATGTTGTGGCCTATACAAGGAAATGTGACAGATGCCAGCGTATGGGAAGACCAACCAAGTCAGATGAAATTCCACTATATCCACAGGTAATAGTCTCCCCTTTTGATAAATGGGGGATGGATTTTGTGGGACCAATCGATCCACCATCAAATGGCAAGTCATACATTCTAGTTTGCATAGACTATGTAACAAAATGGGTTGAAGTAAAAGCTATGACTCATGCTCGAGATAACAAGGTTGCTGAATTTATGTATGAACAAATTTTCACTAGATTTGGAGTTCCCAGAGAGCTTGTAACTGATCAGGGAGCTCAGTTCACATCGAATCTGATCACTACACTAATGAATGACTATAAGATCAAACATAGGAAGTCCAGCCCCTATCATCCTCAAGCCAATGGTCAGGCGGAGGTAACAAATAGGGAAATTGAGGTGATCCTCACAAAGATAGTGTAGATCCATAGAAAAGATTGGAGCAGTAGACTTCCTGAAGTAGTTTGGGCTTACAAAACTACATGGAAGACAACAACTGGGTTTACACCTTTTGAGCTGCTTCATGGGAAAACAACCATGTTGCCCATTGAATTTGAACACAAAACTTTAAGAGAAGCTCTTGAGCTCAATATGGAAATATCTGAAGCACAGAAGAACTGTCTCCTACAGCTAAATGCTTTGGATGAAATGAGAAAAGCTGCCCTGCAGCACACAGAAGCAATCCAACAGCAAAGGAAGAAATGGCATGATCAACACATCAAAACCAGGAAATTTTCTATTGGTGATTGGGCTCTGTTATATGATTCCAAATATCAAGAGAACCAAGGTAAGCTCACAACATGCTGGCTTGGCCCCTATGAAGTTGAGAATGTATTCGACAATAGAGCTGTACAGCTCGTGACAACTGATTCAGTCCGCTTCAAATTGCTAGTTAATGGCCACCGACTCTGGTTGTACCATAAACTAGTCTTAAAGGAAGAATTCATGTAGTAGTTCATTCAGGTTCCTCTTGCTACTCTTCCTACATCTGAAGGCTTTAGCCCTTCTCCTACAGCTTCACCGTAATTTTGAAAAAAACATGCCCATAATAAAGGTTTTCTTTCTTTAAGGAAACCCCTTTTCTCCATTTTTATTTATCGCCCCATCTCACTTCTTTATCTTCCATTCATCCATCTCATCCATCCATTCCATCCATTCATCTTGTCCGCCCACGTCCCCCATCCACCTCATCCATCCACATCAACCTTCATTATGATATCATTCCCAACTGTCAACTCATGCAGACGCCGTCATCTTTCTTCGCACGTACATGCAATTATCAAAGGTACACAATATCTTTTGTTATCACATATTTGATTTATTTTATTCTATTCATTTACTGCTATGATAGTACCAGTCCTTATTACCTAATCTCCACCTATTCTTTAGTACATGTGAGGACACATGTCATACTCTAAGTAGGGGGCAGGGTAATCCACCTTTTAAAACCTATCTTTTCGCCACTGCCATAACTACACAAATAACCTTTCTTTAATACTTTTCTAGTACTTTTCAAATGTGATCGCATGTCCTTCTTTATTGCATGTTTTTCTTATAAATTATGATTGAGACTACTTGTTCAAAAAGTTTATTTTTGGAAAAGAAAGAAATGTGATGGCACGACAGAAGAAAAACCATAACAAAAAGGGAAACAGAGAATTTTGAATTTTCAGCAGGGAATTGAATTCAACTAAGGGAAAACTATAAACATGGGTGGTCAGCTAGTGCGACATGAGCCTGTAGCTAATGAATTATTATTGCAAAATCCTCAAATAGTCCATGCATTCAGCCTCTGTGGATGGTTAAACTACTTATTGAGTTTAAATGCTTTGGATGAGGAGGCTACTGGAGAATTTTTGAGAACCCTTTCTAAAGGGGAAGCTACTGTATGGGGTCTAACGGTTGTTGCAACTGAAGATAGAATTGCTGAAGAAACCGGGCTTCTAGCCATTGGAGAAAAATTTTCTTCATATTCTATCACTGCAAGGGCTGAGTTTTCAATGCCCACTGATGGACCTTTGGAAGTCTCCAAGCAGGGATGTAAGCAGGTATCGTTGCCTCCTCCTTATTCAGAATACATTGCTTACATAATCAGGTATTTAATATCTGAAGGCCGTTTCTCCTACCTGCGTTCTTATCATTTCAAATTATTAAATCATATGAGGCATGGGTTAGTTATAAATGTTCCAAATTTCCTGTTAAAATATCTAGAACAAAGTTCCCACAGAACCCAACAAGGGAAAGATAATTCTGTTGCTCACCATGGCCTTATCAAATTACTGATTGAGCGCTCTTTGAGAGATGTCTCACTTCTTTCCTGGCAACAATTCGTTGCCCAAAAGAGCTTGAAAATTCCACAACCTCCTAGGGTACTTACCCCACAGCCTCATAAAAAGAAGAAATAAATTGTGTCTACCAGTAGAATAGGGCAAGGGTCATCTGCTCCTGTAGCACCTGGTCCTGCAGCTCCCCCACCGGAATCCTCTGCTCGGGTACAAACCAATTCTACTTGCATGAGATGATTACAATGACTTCAATCCATCAAGGAAAGTAGATCCAAGTTCAATAAGTTGCAACACTTATCAATCAAGCATAAGAACTCTTTTACATCATGATAGCCATTGTGGAGATAGAAATACCAAAATGGGGTTTGACTTAGGTAAGCCCCTATAAGAAAAAACCCTTTTCCCTCTTCTTTTTGTGCAAGTAACAAATCTAAAGTGGGTTTAGAAAAGGATTGAAGACATAATTGTAAGATCTAGCATTAAAGCCTTCTACCTCAACAAATTAGAGAAAGTGGAATTAATCATTGATATACAAAGTTTCAGAGACGAGTCCAGAATGGGAGAACCTGCAAAAAATGACCATTTGAGATCTGATTCCTAAGGCTTGCATTTTTAGTTCTAGGGTGCTAGTGCTTGGGCTATCTAGACAATTTAAGCTAAAATTCATATACCAAGTTCCTTTGTGTCTGCACTCTATTGCTCTATACTTCATTTATGGGTTTTTATTTTGTACTTTTCTCAAATCTAATTATTCTTTTGTAGCTTCATAGTTGACCTAAGTATATATTTCCATTATAAATTCAATTTAATCAACATCAAAAGCCTCAAATAAAGAACCAAAATGTTGATCCACCATTCTAGTTCTTCACTTAAGGTTAGTAACCAAGTGGGTGTTTTTGATCATTTTTGGTTTCTTCCTAAGGGTTAGTGCAAGATCAAGTTCGAAAAATTGATTTGGAAAAAATTAAGAAGCAGGTGTTTTTCTAGCCACCCTAAGTATGAGAAAAAATAAATATTTTTTTGAATCTTTCAATATAAGTAGAGGACACATACCCAAATGTGATGCATGTTTTTTTTGTATTTATTTTGCAAGTAAATAATTAGTTATGAAATTTCCAGTAGGAATTTTAAGAAATATTAAAAACCATTTGTTTGGCCACCCTAACTTGGTCAAAAAATTATGGAATTCATTTGTTTTAAACTATAGTTTGTGAACCATAGAGTGTGACACATATTTAAGATTCAAACATGTATAATTGTTTAAAAATTATAGATATTTTTCAATCAACCTATCAATCGGGACTTTACACATATTGTTGTAGAAAATCAATAATAATTATCTATTAAATTCAAAATAAATCATATCTTATATTGGTAGAATGCTAACAATTTTTTTAATAAACTTTTTTTGTTGCATCAAATTCATATGCAAAAATTCATCAACATGAAGGCTGAAGTTCAAAAAAACATTGCAACCCATGTCAACACATTGGAGTAGTTGACTTTTTAAGTTAGACACCCTCAAGCCAAATCCCAAAGCAATGGCTAAGTAAAAGGATATCCATTATTAATGAATATTTGATAGAAACAAATATCCATTTTTTGAAGTAAAAAATAGACATCTAATTTTTAGAGAAAAAATTGAATATCCATTTCTACCGTTAAGAAACAAATATCCATTTCTTAAAGTTAAGAAATGGATATCTGTTTCTTTAACTTGAGAAATGAATATCTGTTTCTTTTAATTAGAAATATTAATATACATAAATATCACTATAGATTAAAATATAGCTTGTTATAATATTTATATTAATATTATTATTAATATATATTTAAAATATTAATATATATAATATACTATATGATAAATTAATATATACTAGAAAATATTAATATTAATATTTAATATACATCATATTTTATATAAATATTATATGTTAAATTATATAAATATAATATTATATGTAATAATATAATATATTATAAATAATTATTTGATGGATTGTTGTAAGGGAGTTTTGAATATCATATTTATTATAATAAAACTACAAGGAGCTGAGAGAAATGCATACATCTCTCTCACTCTCTCTATCTCTCTCTCTCTATCTCTCCCTCTCCCTCTCTCTCTCTCTCTCTCTCTCTCCTCTCTTTCCCTCTCTTTCATCTTCCCTTTATACTTTTTTGTATCTCCACTTTCCCTCTCCCTCTCTACCTACATTTCTTTTAATCTATCTCACCCTACCTCTCCCTCCCTCCCACCTTCCCCCCCTCTCTCCACCTCTCTCAAGACCCTTCCACCTTTACATCTCTCTATATCCCCTCCCTACAGGTTCATCCCTCTCTACTTCTCTCTATATCCCGTCTCCCTCCATTCCTCCAATCGTACCTCTCTCTAATTATCCTCCATTTATCCATTGATCCCTCCCTCCCTCTTTCTATTCCTCCCTCTTTGTACCTCTCCCTCTCTCTCTGATTCTCCCCCCTCTCTCTCACACTAGATCTCTCTATTTGTACCTCTCTCACCCTACCTCTCTCTCTACCTACCCCTCCCTCCCTCCTTTCCTCTCCCTCCCTCCCTCCCTCTCTCTATCTCTACTCACCCTCTCCCTCTCTACCTATCTTTTCCCTCAATCCATCCCACCCTACCTCTATTTCTACCTACCTCTCCCTCATTCCCAACTTCCCCCCTCTCTCTACTTTTCTCTCCCCTTCCCTCTCTACTTCTCACTATCTCTCATCTCTCTACCTACCTCTCCCTATATTCCTTCCACCTTACCTCTCTCTACCTACCTATCCATGTCTCCCTCATTTCCTCTCTCTCTCTCTCTCTCTCTCCCTTTAACCCTTCCACACTACCTCACTACCTCTCCCTCCCCCCATCCCTCTCTACTTCTCTGTATCTCCCATCTCTCACCATCCCTCATTACCTTCTTCTTCCTCCCTTTGTCCCTCTTTCTCCCCTTTCTCTTTCCTCCTACCACTCCATTTATCACTCAATCCCTCCTTGAAAATTTGAAAGAATATCTTCTTGGTGCTTAGCTTGTGAGAGGAGGCTAGGTTCCAAGGGGATGGGGAATGGAAAGGCGGAATATTATGGAAGGGATCTCTAAAAATATGTGACTCCTAAGAGAAAAGATACCAAATAACTACCATGAGAAATAATAAAGGTTTAATTAAAATCCAAATAAATAACACCCATGGAAAAATGAGACAAAACACCACAAGAAATATTAGAGAAAAAATCTAGTTTATAAGAAAAGTAAACTTGGTTATCCTAAATGGATAAGGGAAAAAATGCCAATAAAGGATTGAAAGAGAGAAAATACTCTGTAGAATAATGGAAATAGTGGAAAATATGAGGAGTGTGCCAATCAAGGTGTTGTTGAGTGTGCCAAAGGGGGTGCTAGGAAGGAAAAAGGAAAAGAGGATAATGAAGATAATTTATGGGAAAAAGCAGGACAACTGATAACTAGTTTAAAGAAGAATATTGATGACTACAAAAAATATAGAAGATTATTATTAGGACCATGTAATAAAGCAAAAACTCCACTACTACTACAACCTTCTAGAGTTCCAACAATCAAACCAGACCTTACTATCAACTTAGATGATTTTTTTAAAATTTTTTTGATAACTCCAAAGAGGACCCTATTCATTCAAGTAAAATATTTAGATGAATTAGTCAATAGAAGCATAAGGAAAATAAAAGAAGAAGAACTAGAGAGAAGTGGAAATAATGTATTTAACGTGGGTGAATAATTATTTTTACAATCAACTAAAATGACACTAACAAATAATAAAAAAAAAATTATAATTTCAAATCACAAACCCCTAACTAGGATCCATCCCCTTTGCCATATAAGATTTAGAGAATTTTAAGAGAAGAGATAAGTTGCAAGATAAGAAAACAAGAGAAGAAGGAAAAGAAATGGAGGGGGGGAGAAATAATAGGAAAAGAATACCTTGATATAAAACTAGCAAGCTTGACAATGGTAGAGAATAGAAAGCCTACTCAGTCAAAAAATTAAATAAGGAGAAAAAAGAAAAACCTAGTCTACAATTCCATAAAGTTAGGAATAAAGAGATAAAAAACAAAACAAATCCTTCAATCAAGATCGCCATATTTGGGAAAGATACCACAGAAGTAGCAAATCACATATTCTTACTAGAATATTTATGGGAGAGACTAAATATTACTGAAGACAAGGCATTTGAAACTACTCAACTTTGTATCCTTGCTCTGAAAGATGTTTTAAATTGGTATAAAAATACCTACCCTAAACATGAGAAAAATTGGGTTGAAGTGAAACATGACTTTCTCACTAATTTGATACTCTAGAAATCCCAAGAAAGAGTGGAAGTGATATGAGAGATCTCATACAAAGGAAAGATGAATCTGTAAAATAATATAATGAAATATTCAAGGAAGTTTTCCACAAACTAGAGGAATCATTGACAAAAAGGAAAAAATATAGAATGGTTTATTTCTAGAAATCAAATAGATACAAGAGCATCTTTAGATAGTAGGATATTCAACACATGTACATAGATATGCTCATTATGGCCTACCACATTGAATCCCAAACTTGGTGTAGGCCTTAGAAGGATTATTTGAAGGAGAATTTATTGAGAAATTACTTGTAGTAGAATATCTAACAATATAGAACTCGATCATAGCAAAAAGAGAAATAATGAAAACCAAATAAATGTGGTGTGCCTATCACCCATGAGAAGGCCACCTACAGAATGATTGTTGAAAGTCCCAAGGAAAGAGAATTACCATCATGTTGCATGTATAATTCATGAATATTCTAGGCAAAAATAAATCAATGTACTATGGGATATGCCAAGAGTGGGATAGTCACCTCATAGAGGGCTATCCTACCAACCAAGTTTAGGTTTGAAACACATAGAATCATCTTGATCCTTGATGCCCTCTACACCACAACTATGATGCACATATGAATAGAAACATTGTATATGTTAAATGATTGGTGTAAGTGCCTCTATATAGTGTTGGGTATAGATATCCACCATGGATGGATAAGGAGAATGCATATGCATTACAAGATGGCCCACCGTAAGACTGCATAGGTGATAATAGAAAATCTAATTACATAGGAGGAAGAGGAGATGCTAGAAACAATTTCCAAATGAGTGATGCAACTCATGTTATAATTGCGGTAGAAGAGGTCACTGTGCCACAAAATGTTTTTCATAAAAGACTAGATAATGTCTTTTCTATGGAGATGATTCATATGATATATTCAAGTGTGATAAGGCTCAATAGTATTACCAAAATACCCCATTTTCAAGAAGCGATGAATTATAGGACAACAAAGGAGCCAAAGTGATTAGAAGAGTGCCAAAAGGAGTCAAAAGTTGTAAAATAGTAGATAATTGGTCTTCAAACACATCAAATGCATCCACCACTAATAAGCACAAAGAAGTCTAGAATAAAGAAAAAAAAAGGCCACAATACTCACTAGAAAAGGAATAAATAATATAAAGAATAGAAGGGAAATTGAAGAGGAGAAGAGTATGACCACTTCCATCCAAATATGAAATAACATGACCAAATAATGGAAAAAGTAAGGAAATAAATTATAAAATAGTAGAAGGATAAAATTGCTTGTTTTTCAAAGGAAGAGGTGATGATGTTAAAGAGTCTAGACACATTGGCTCAACAAAATTGTCTATTAGTAAAATTGAAATAATTAGGAAAGTATTGGAATTGTAATAACATAAAAAAATAGGTCTTTTCCATTACTTTGTTTGATAATTGACATTAAAGCTGAACTACGAGTGTTTTGGAGTAGTGTTTTAATGTTTTGTACACATTCACACTACCCTAAGATATTTATTTAACTAAAAAATGAATTAATTGATCCTTTGCAAGGGTGCTGTAAAGTGTTGTAACACACTTTCACACTTTTCTAGGATATATTTGCTTAGCGGGCACGTTTTCAAGAAAAATGTACATAATGTGTACCTTGTTTAAGTGTTGTAAAATGTTTTAAGGAAATTTTGCACTTATATAGGTAGTCTTAATTAATTGTTTATTAATTGGAGTTATTAACCCCTTATTTAGGCCTTAATTGTGACACCTCTGGAAGATCAATCCTGACAATCATGATTTAAATAACAAATTATTTCATTGGGAAAAATTTGGTCTTGGTAGGTTGAGCTAGGACCCATTTTCCCTTGATGGAAAATGGGTCCCCCCTTAATAGGACCCCCCTTTCTTAGTTGATTTCGAATGGGTTTTCAACCTTCTTTCAATCCCTCGAAGCTTGGTCCTAGAAACTTATCCAAGACCCATTCGCCCAAGGTGGCGAATGGGTCCTCCCTTAATGAGACCCCCCTTTTTGAATTTAATTTTGGCAAGAATTTAATTATCTTTCTTTCCATATTTGGTGTTGGCCTTAATTCTTTGAATTACAGGGTTATTCTCCTAATTTAGTATAAAGAAGGGGTTAATTCACATTGTTTATCCTGAGCAATCCTAGACTTTCAAGCATTCAACCATTCAACCATACAAGTGATCAAGCATTATAGATTATTTCAAGAGTATTCATAAGGAATTTCAAGGTAGATTTCCAGTGTTTATTACAACAACTCAAAGTCATATCATCATTTTAAGGGGTTTGATGCATGTATTCATGTTGTTGAGCTAAGATTGTGAGTGTAGCATTCAAGATCTACTTGAAATTATTTTTCACATCATTCTTAAGGATCCAAGATCTACATTCTTCATGGCCACTACATGATAGTTTGTATATGTTCTTCACAAGACATCATCCAAGGTGACATCATTTACATTATTTCATGTTCATGCTTCATTTCCTTCATTTCATCATCTGGGTTAATTACCTACAAGGGGTTTGACTGAGAAAAACCCTCATTCACTAACAAATCAACAAGTTTTTCTTCCCTTGAGTGTGTGATTATAGATTTACAAGTTGAAGATCAAGTTAGGCAAGATTTGGAGCAAGATTGTCAAAGTTGCAAAGTTGCTAAAGTTGTCATTCAAAGTGCAAGATCACGGAAAGAGATTTTAGAATTAACTATAGAATTTCAGAACTTGATAACTGAGAATTTAAGAGTGTAGACATCAAGGAACAGGATCCTAAAATTAGTTTTTTGAAACCCTAAAAGGACCAATTCACCACTGAAGGCGAATGAGTCCTCCATAGCTCAAAAATAGAAACTTTCTAGTTAGGTACATATCTTTTTTATGCTCTAAAAACATCCCCCATTATTTCTATAAGAGTTAGGTTGCATTTTTGGTTGTTATGAGGATATTATTTTGCATAATTTTAGGTGATAAGGGTCATAGAAAAATAAGCAGTCCATCACTTTATTGATTCATTTGGTGGACCCTATTTTTCACCATCATCATTTATTGGTGAATCTGATGTATTCAACATTGCAATTTTCTAATTTTTGGAGTCTTTCATTGCATTTTAAGTTAAAATAATGCATTCATTGCATTTAGATTTTCATTGAACTAAGATCTCATTTAGGGTTTCTTGTTTTGCATTCAAATCTTGCATATCATATAGGGTTTTGATATGCATTGTTTTGCATCTTTCTAAATCTAAAAATTACAAAAATAAATCAATCATTTTTCATCTCATTTGGATCTCATTCAATTGCATTTGAAAAAAAAATCGCATTTCAAATTAGGTCTTGCATTTCATCTTTTCATTGCATTTTCACATTGAATTTATGAAAATGTGAAGCTTAATTTCACTATGTCAAACCTAGCACTAAAATATCTAACTAAGAACTTGAAAATCAACAAAAAATAGTTTAAAAATACCTAACTAGGACCCATTCACCTTTATTGATGAAAAATTCTTGGATCAGGTCTGATTTGTACCTTCTTGCATCTAGAAAGGAATTAAAATTGACTCTAAAATCCACAGAAAAATCCTAGAAACCCCTAACTAGGACCCATTCACCCTTACTAGTGAATGAGTCCCTGTTAGCTACACTTCTGCATTTTTCAAGACATTAAAAGCTTAGTTTTTAGCTTCTATTTGGTGTTGTTACCTTTCTATTTCAGTTTCCTAATCTTTTGTTTCATCAATTTCATTGCATTTACCTTAAATTTCTTCAATTTAGTGCTTTGTTAAAAGTTCAAAATTGCATCAAAACATTTCATTTTCAGCTTATTACATTATATAATTAGTAAATTACCATGTTTAGGTCTGAAATTCTAAAAATAGAGAACTATTTAGGAAATGTGTGAAAGTCCTTGTTCTCTTTGGTTGATGTTTCAAATTGTGTTTTTGGAAATGATCCTAATGACATTGGGCTCACTCATGCTCACACAACTCCAAATGCATGTCCTCCTCGTGATGTTGAAATAATTGGAGAAGATGATGCTAGCATGAATAAATTCATAAATGATTTCCTTAACAACCTTGAGTCCAACACATCCTTTTATTCTTCAATGAAACAACCCACACAACCTGATATGTTTGATCTTTTACATCCTAAAATTGATTCACAAGTTGAACCTATGTTCCCTACCATAGGTGAACCGAGCACCTCTAAACAAGCAAACATTCAACCATCCTATCTCAACAAAGCGACGAACACATCAATCAACCTTAAAGAGACATATGGAAAAAGATTCACGATCTTGAACAAACAAGGACATGATACAATTTAAGTGAACATAAAATTCATCAACTCATAGAGAAAATACCAACTGAAGAAACTAAAGGAATAGGATATCAAGATCCCCCTCTCAACATAAGTGCTCCTAAAGAATACCTAAGGTTTCATAGTGATGGTATGATTATCTTAGATCCTCCTCCTGATATAGATATCCTCCTTCCTAAAGAACAACCCATACCTCCTAAGGATAATGATAATAAAGACAAGATCATCTCAGGACCTCCTACCCTAATCCCATCTAGAGAATTTGGTGAATATATCAAGCACAAGAGGCCTTACAAGTTATTAAAATGAAAGTTCCCTTGTACACCACCTAAAAGTGAGAGGAAACTACAAATACTTCTAAACAAAGAACTTAAATAACATTATCACTAATGAAAGAAAAGCTCACACTATATCTTAAAGATGCAAATGTTCCACATTGTCGATACCACAAAACTCCTGGGAATAGTATTGATCAGTGTCATGCCTTCAAATTAGTATTGAGCAACTTTCACTTTGATGGCAATGATTTCCATCGAGTCATTGCATAACATACCCTCCCCACTCCTTGCCATGTAATAGTTGTAGAATCTTAAAAAATTCTCACTATTACATGTTATACACTTATTGCAAATCATTTTCTCTAATACAAGGAGCTCATTTTCCTCACCTACCTTGGCTCATTCTTGTCTTGCACAAAGTGGGAACAATAATTTGATAGCCTTTTCCTAGTAATGCATTTGTTGTTGTCTCTTTGGCTAGTTTCTTGCCTTCCGTTTATACCGAATGAGATTGGGAGGTAGACGAATTGCTTTAGGTTAACTCTCCTATGCTTTACTAGTCTTTTCCTTTTTCACTTTTCTTTATGTGATTGCATGCATGTAATATGATCCCCCATGATGTTTCATTTGATGTACTTCTCTCTTATGTGCATTCTTCTATATGTACCTTCATTCTTCTCTATGTCATAATCATATTTTTTTCATTTTTCTTGTGTTTTCCTTTTGGGGATGAAAGAAGGTGTTGAGACATTCATGTTTCTTCCATGTTGACCAAAAAGGTTTTCTTTTTCCTTGATATCTTTTTTTCATTCTTTTAGTTCTGTGAGTATTTTGGGAATGATGATAGTTCCAAGCTCTATGACAACAATGTAGCACACAAATACTGACCCTAAATCCATAGATCCCTTATGTGTTTATGGGGGAAACCCTTCCTATTTCATGACACAACTTGATTTAGAAACATACGACTTGGCATAGGGTTTTTTGAGGAAAAATCTCATGTCTTAGGATCAAAATCATTGACTACTTCAAAGAAATTTTTCATAGTGATGGTGTAGGAATTGCTTTAAAATGGGGGCATACATTGATAATATCATTTTGAAAACTTTCATGGAATTATTTTCCTTTTTTCTTGTGATGTGTCCTCTTCTTGTTGGTTTCATTGGGTTTGATGTTGTCTAAGAGTGTATGATCTACTGACACATGGCATGATATGAACAAGGTATCCCATGGGTGATGATCTGACACTGTTGACTTGTCCTCTCTTGGAGGCATTAGGGACAATGCTCCCTAAGAGGAAGACTGTTACATGAACAAAGAAAAATTCCCTTTAAAATTTTTTTGAGATTCAAAAGCATTTACATTGTGGTTCCTTATCAAAATTTTCAGGAGGATAACTTTGGTATGGTATGAGAGGCTAATATGATTCTCTCATTTGCCACCTCATTGGGATAACTCACCTAGTGGACATACTGAGGTTCCATTACTCTAGAGTGAGCATACACATATTTTGGGACAACTCACCTAGAGGATAGATAGAGGTTCCACTACCCTAGAGTGAGCAGTGTATGTTACAGACAAACAACCCCATTCCACATTGCATTGAAAAAATTGTGCTTGATCCTTTGTTTTTATTTATTTTTCTTGGCCTTTGATAGGATATGATTATGTATCTTTGTTATTTCTACATAATTAAGTGTCTTGGATGTCTACTTTAGTGTGAGTTTGACATGGGGTAATCCTCTCACTAAAGTGAGGGAAAAATGTAGGAATAGAAAAAGTATACCTTTTCCCTTACTGTGTTTGATAAAGATCTATCCTGACAATCATGATTTAAATAACAAATATTTAATTGGGAAAAAATTGGTCCTAGTAAGTTGATTTAGGACCCATTAACCTTTGATGGTGAATGGGTCCTCCCTTAATAGGACCCCCCTTTCTTAGTTGATTTGGAATGGGTTTTTAGCCTTCTTTCAGTCCCTGGAAGCTTGGTCCTAGAAAATTAGCCAAGACCCATTCGTCCAAGGTGGTTAATGGGTCCTCCCTTAATGAGACCCCCCTTTTTGAATTTCATTCTAGAGGGAATTTAATTATATTTCTTTCTAGATCTGGTGTTGGCCTAAATTCTTTGAATTTCAGGGTTAATCTCCTAATTTAGTATAAATAAGAGGTTAATTCACATTGTTTATCCTAAGTAATCCTATACTTTCAAGCATTTAAGCATTCAAGTGATCAAGCATTATGGAGTATTTCAAGAGCATTCATAAGGCATTTCAAGGCAGATTTCAAGTGTTTACTGCAAGAACTCAAAGTCATATAATCATTTCAAGGGTTTGATGCATGCATTCATGTTGTTGAGCTAAGATGGTGAGTGTAGCAATGAAGATCTACTTGCAAGTATTGTTCACATCATTCTCAAGGATCCAAGATCTACATTCTTCATGGCCACTACATGATAGTTTGTAGATTTTCTTCACAAGACATCATCCAATGTGACATAATTTACATTATTTCATGTTCATGCTTCATTTCCTTCATTTCATCATTTAGATTAATTACCTATAAGGAGTTTGATTAAGGAAAACCCCCATTCACTAACAAAGCAACAAGTTTTTCTACCCTTGAGTGTGTGATTACAAATTTACAGGCTGAAGATCAAGTTGAGCAAGATTTGGAGCAAGATTGTCAAAGTTTCAAAGTTGCTAAAGTTGTCATTCAAAGTGCAAGATCGCAGAAAGAGCTCTACATAATTAACTACATACTTCCAGAACTTGATAAGGGGAATTTTAGAGTACATACATCAAGGAACATGATCTTGAAATCAGTTTTTTGAAACCCTAAAAGGACCAATTCTCCAATTAAGGCGAATGCATCTTCCATAGCTCAAAAACAATAACTTTCTGGCTAGGTACACAACTTTTTATTCTTTAAAAACATCCCCCATAGTTGCTATAATAGTTAGGTTACATTTCTGGTTGTTATGAGCATCTAACTTTGCATAATTTTAGGTGATAAGGGTCATATAAAAATCAATGGTCCATCACTTTGTTGATTCATTTGGTGGACCCTATTTTTCACCCTCGTTAAGAATAAATAGAACCAACAATAGATACATCAAATTGATGAAGACCAAAATTGGAAAAGTGGTCCTCAACTAATTATCGCAAACCTAAATGAATTAAACATGTAATTATTGATCTTGGTGTGAACCTCAACATCATTATATCAAGTACTTGGGAGAGGCTAGGAAGACTTAAACTTATTAGAACTATGAACACAAATATAGCCCATGCTAATGGCATGGAAACATTATGCACATGGAAGAGTGCCAAAGAAAATGTAAAAGGGATCAAACAAATCATTAATTTTGATTTTTTGGAGATGAAGGATCCCTTCAACACATTTAGAGTATTGCTTGAGTAGAAATAGTTTGTGAATTCTAATGGCATAGTAGACTCTAGAAAAGAAGAAATATCCTTAGTGGATGACAATATGATAGTTCACATTCCCCTAGGTGAAAGAAAAGGTAGAACCTACGTAGAGGAAATTTTACAAGATAGAGAAGAAGAAGATCTAAGGAACATGTATTATATTTCAAAGTTACCCATCGTAGAAGAGGAGGAAGATCCTAATAGCTCTTGATAGATTGAATTAGAAAGTGGCAATGCTAGTATTGATAGTGATGATGTCTTAGAGTCATGGGTATGAGATGATCAAGAATTAACATCCCATAAGGTATATGGATTTCAAAGAGAATCTGTGATACACCTTCAACATTTTAGGCATCTGCAAAGTGCCAAAAATTCAAGAAACGTACCACAAATACACCAAGACACCATACCAACACTAGTCCAACTAGTTAAATACTTATTCAAGAAGAAACATATAAAAACTTTAAGAAATCCTAAATCATGAACCTTTGGGAGCAAGCAAGGACACCTAAGGAGTGCACATAGGCTCCACAAACCAAGACAACATAGAAAACTACACCATAAAAAGATGATTACAACTTCACAATTAAAATATTTATAATGGGTAGGTCCATAGTTGAATGAAAATTTCCTCAAGACAACCCTAAATAGATCAAATACTTCAAACAAAAGAGCTCCAATCGAAATATAGTTTGAATAAATTAATGATTGAGAAATTAGAGATAACAAAAAAAATACAAAATGAATCAAAGACAAAACAAAAAATTCCTATGAAAAGCTACAAGAAGAAGAAGCCAAACTAAGAATAGTATCATCAAAGAAATAACAATCTTCTCCTCCTCCATATTTTGGGATACCTTTGTATTCCACAACTTCTAACTAATCCATTAAGGACTTCTTGGTTAAGCACAAACATATTCAAATGATGGATTCTCTACAACTCCTTCAACTACTGGTAGTAGGCTCATGGGTCAATTTGGGAAGCATATCACTATTGCATAAGTTTCTATTGGGAGACATTCTACACCAAAAAACCAAAGAAGAAATCTTGCAACATCATGTGGAGAGCACCGACCAATTAGAGGATCTATTGAACAAGATACAAGGGAAGTTACCTCACATCTCAAGGGACTCCTCACAACCAATGGTGACATAGTTGAGAATTTTGATAGAGGAGTTAATTAAGGACAACTAACTAAAGAAGAAAACATTATGGAAAAAAATCCAAGAAAAATTACAAAAGATCAAGATGGATGAAGAAAGGAAAAAGTGTTGCACAACACATTATACTTTGGAGGCCCTGATTCAAAGCATAAAGAACACATAAGGGGATCTATTTCCCTCTATTAGTTTTGTGTATAATGTCCCATAGTAACAGTAGCCACTAAGGCCCAAATGGATTGGCTAGAAGTCCAAATTAGCAAACAAGCAACAACCTATGATGCATTACAGGACACAAATGGTCAATCAAGGGTACATATAAAATCAATGCATGCCCAATTTCAACAACTACAAGAATAGAGAAATAAGGTCCAAAACCGTTTCCATGATCTTCAAGAGGTAGTTAGCTTATGACTAGCACACATTACTAGAATCCTTTAGGAGACTCAACAACTAACACAAAAGATACAAATTCCATAGATATTGTCAAAGGCAGAGAAACTCCTATTACAGATCTAGGTACAAACATAACAACTACATCTAGCCCAAAACCTAACGGGATACTACATTTTCTAGCCTCAAGGACATCTAAAAAGATATAATTCTAGTAGAGTAACATTGACTTGAGGACAAGTCAACATTTTGAAAGTGGGGATGATGTTAGCAAAAAAATAGGATAGTGAAGACATTGGCTAGGAAAACATACCACATTTTGGCATAAAGGACTTTCAAAGCATAATATTATAAATATAGCATATAGAATAGGGGTAGGATAGATGGGTTATGTACCATCCCATAGATATATGTATAAAGGAAGATATGATGATAGAATTTAATATAGATAGAGAGAGATCTATAGAAAAAGGAACAATTGAATAAAATATATTAGAATAGAGAGAAGAGATAGAGATAGAGAGGACATACAAGGGATAGGAATATGAAGAGAAGATATGTATGAATGTATGACATTCCATATGTATAGAGACTAGAAAATAATTATACAAGAGTATAGGGGGGCCATATTATAATATATTAATTTTGACTAGATTAATATAATGGATACCAGAGTTTTATCTACATAGTGTTATCTACTATTGTATGGATGTGTGAATAGATAAGTATATTTCTAATTGCATTGGTGTTCATATTTATACTATTGAGCTTGGGGTTTAAACTATGTTTCCCTCTAATTTTGAACCATGCAATTTTTCTTCCTTAAATTAAATGACCCCCATCCCATGTCTTTGATAATGATTCGAAGTCACGACTTTCACAAGATTTATAACTTTTGTCACCAATCCCTCTATTTATCTAACCAATGTCTCAAAGTTAGAAGGTTTTACAACCGCCCATCTATCCGATTCACTTCTCTTCTCAACCTCACCCAAGGGCATTTTAAGTGATCAAAATGTCAGAAGTTTTCAAAATCTCAAAAATCCTGACATGTAGTTCAATGTTTCTATCTTTTTGCAACCCTAACACCCTATAGTAGATTTCTTGGTTTTCAAAATGTCACCGACGTATTTAATTATTTGTATGACGTATCTTGTGAACATCTTTTCGAGTGTTTTGAAATACAAACTCAATCTTAAGGCTCTTTTCTCAAGGTGGAAAATTTATAATGCATTAATTAGCCTCTTAAATGACAAATGTAACAAAGGTGGTGGCATGTTATCAGCAGGTTAAAAGTCATCATTACCTACCAGTGTAATTAAATAAGTCTATTTACAGAGAAAGGTGGTGGTAATTCTGAGTTGAGTTTTTCCATCAAATCAGGGAATGCAAAATGGGGCTTCTTGGAACTGGTGAAACCTAGGACAAGGAGCCTATGCTTGTCATGCAACCTGGCTTGGATTGGCCTGAATAAGAACATGTTGATATTGTCTTTCAATCACCTATAGTCGCATGGAAGGAGAAGACCAGCTATGCCCAATATTGCAGGGTAATTTTTCATTCTAGAGGAGGAAGAAGAATGCACCGAGCTGCACAATCTCTTGATGGAAATGCTTCTAATAGTGGAGAATGCTCCTTCACCAGAAGGAATTTGATTTTCTCCTATTCTGCATGGAATCTCTTGTAGTAGATGATGGTAACTGTAAATTTTGCGTAATAAAATTGTTTCTGTTTCAAAACCCTTTTCTTGATACAGATCATTTTCAAAGAATGTTATTTTTGGAAACATGCAATTATCTTTTTGTATATATATTAGCTAAAAAGGAGGAAAAAGAGGGAGAAGGAGGAAAAGGGGGGAAAAGAAAGGAGTTTACTCTCTACACAAATTTTGTACTGGGATACTGAGTCTGTGAACTCATTTTTGATATGGAAGAAAATAAAGAAAATGTTTTAATCTTGAATTCATCATGTTTTCTTTTGATTACATTGAACTTTGAATCTTTATAATTATTCTTTAGTGCCTTTTCTATTTATGAAAATTGTGTGTGTTTGATTATTTTTGGAACTTTGAATTTAGAATAATTCATTTATTGAAAGTGGCCTTGTGCCTTTTATTTTCCTAGATGTCATTCGTAAGTGTGGAATAGATGAAATTCTTGTTGTCTTTTCACAGTTCATGCTTTTTAAATCAAGTTTTCACATCCACTTTCATGGTTATGGGTAGGTGTTAGTTTTCCTTTTCCGCTTTCTAGTAAAAAGCATACCCTATATTTTCATTCACTGCATATCATAAAAGGGAGTTGTACCTCTAAAATTTAGAGGAAAGTTGTCGATACAAAGAAAACTTCTCCAACTGGTGGCACTATTTTTTCTTCTTTTTGGGCATCTTGAGTCAATTTCTATCTTTATTTTCGAAGGACAATTCTGTCAACCAACAAACTACAACACTTAGAAAATAGTTGGGGCTTAAAGCTTCATTCTGTGTTCCCCTAGATTTCTTGCTAACAACTCTCTTCAAATATTAGTGTAGTAATATTTTTTGCATACCCTACT
Source organism: Sequoia sempervirens (assembly GCA_007258455.2). NCBI lineage: Eukaryota > Viridiplantae > Streptophyta > Pinopsida > Cupressales > Cupressaceae > Sequoia > Sequoia sempervirens. The sequence continues at coordinate 100,532,639 of VDFB02000013.1, forward strand.
TCCTTTCATTCTCTAGGTTTGCTTATATCCATAAAGATATATCTTTGAAGGTGATCTAGATAAAAGCTCCCCCACTTTTCTAATAAAAATATTTTCCTTATTGAACTATGTAGAATATAATATGGGAAATAAATAAAAGATGTAAGGAAACAAAAGTAGTTACAATCACATTCCCAATTCATATAAAGTGCTACATATGTAAATATTCATCCAATGCATGAGATATCAAATGGAGCCTTGTTAAAATGGTAATACATTTTTATGATTTTTTTTTTCATTTGATAACAAAACTTATGTATAGAATAACTTTAAACTTGGACCAAAATATTATCATATTACACATATGGAAGACTATTGAGAGGATTGTGAAAATGAAATTGAGTTTAGAAAAAGAAACTAGATGATAATGAATCTAGATTAGTTGAAAGTCTAGATGGATAACTTAGGGTATTTTAGATGATGAGAGAAATATAATTGGTCATGTTTTTTGATAAATCAATTCAAATATTACCATTTCCATATGCTAATGAGGCCAACAAGGAAATCATATATATCAAAGAAATGATTGAGTTCATAGTGTAGAGTTTGAGGGCATGGATTAATAAAGAGATTGTTGAATATACCACCTATAAGAACACTAGCAAGGAAGGACCATAAGAGAGATTAAAACAAGTAGATACTCATTGAGTTCCATAATTTTATTTTATTTATCTAACTCATGCAAAAAGAAAATTTGTAGGTGGTGGGGATGACATGATGACCTACATAAGAGGAAAACCTATATGGACCATGAACTTTGACTTATATAATATAATTCCAAGAATTATTTATAAAGTGGTTATGAACTAGTTAGAAGGGAAAAGGTTATAAATACAAGATATTTTCTAAGAGGAAATTTTTCTCTCTAACAATTATTGTTTCAGATATAAAAAGAGTTTGCACTTTATAATTGAAAGAAATAAAGTGATTTTATTGAACTCTTAGTCAAATTATATTTTCTAGTTCTAATTTTTCCATATGGTCAGTGGCATGCAATAATTCTTTATATTATTCTTTACACTTTATAGGCATGAATTGTAAATTCTTATCTAGACTTAATTTTAGAAAAAAAGTAACAAGATTATATTTATTTATATGTTAGTTGTTATCTTGTCTCTTTGGAATTTCTTACTCTAGATTCAACAAATTTTTGGATTGTTAAGTGTGATGTGTAGATAAAAGAAGTATACATATTTCCTTGTCATAGTACATTCCTCCTCTTTTCTAAGTGTCATTCCACTTTATTTGAGAAGCCTAAAATAACATCTTATATAAGGTTGCCTTGAGTTTCTCCCTTTTATTTTATTTTTCCACTTCCATCCACATTTGGAGGTTAAAAGTATTAGAAACTCCAAAATTCAATCATATGAGGGAGTTGTAACTACCAGAAATAGAGGAAAATTGTTCTTTCAATAAGATTTTTTTTTTTAACTATTTGTAATAGTTATTGCTACCATTTGGGTTATCTTGCTAATATCAATATATTACTATAGTGACAATTTTTTTTACCAACACTATCATAAAATTAAAGCTTTGGAAGAGTATGAACACCCATCAAAGCATAATAAAAGAGGATTTGGTGTCCAAAATAAAATATTTTTCTCCTTCATCCCTATAAACACATAACTATATTCATTACAATTCCTACCCCTAAAATAAAATTTATTTGGAAAAGAAACAAATGAAACAAAGAATGAACCTATTGTAAAGATGATTGTCGTTGCACCAAAATATCGACCTGATAATGCTTAATACAACTACCAAAGTTAATGAATCCATGGGAGGTGGTTAAACCATGTCATAAACCCAAGCATTGCACTGCACAACACAAGGAGACTAAGGTCACACACCTTGCAACAATCCCCCTGGTGCAAGTGAGTTGTTTGAACCTATGACCTAGGCTCTGATAGTAATTGTTTCAAAGTCAATTGTCATTGCACCAAAAGATTGAATTGTTAATGTTGGATACAACCGCTAGAGTTAATAAATCTATGTGAGGTAGTTAAGCCATGTCACAAACCCGAGCATTGCGTTGCACAACACAAGGAGACCAAGGATGCACACTTTGCAACATAACCAACCTTGTGCGTTGAGGGTAAACACATTGGCTTGTGTATTTTCCTTCCAATCACTTTAAGGATCTATAGCATTGGTCATCAAACTGATTTGCATTGCATTTGAGTATAGACAAAAACATCAATATTTTTATCTACTCCTCCAAAAATAAAGACACCATCGACCAATACACCTTTAATATTTTATCAATAGATGAAGTTTGTGAATTTGAAATGGTTTTTTTGGACTTCAAAGTAGATTTAACAATTGTAATAGAGCTCATGGTGAGAATATTGTATGCAAAAGAGTATGTTTGAGTATTTTATCTAAAAATAATAATGGTGGAAGAGAGTTTGTACAATCTAGGCATGGAGAAGGAAAGGTTGAGAACAAAATGGAGTAGAAATTTTTGGATTTTAAATGCAACCAAAACCTAATAAATTTTTTGTTAAACTTTAATCTAAAGAATCTAAGAACTACATTCAAGCTCAAAATCCTTGAAATATTTCCTTCTTGTTGAAATGATGTATGGGTTGATTGTTGTTACCTTGTTTTTCCCCTCCATAGACACCAACAATGAAAACATTGGGAAAAAAAACCACATTTTGGGTGTTGAAGTGAGTGAAGTAGAGTTGTATTTAATGATAGTTAGGGTAGTGGGAGAGATGGGAGAAGTTTGTGGAAAGCACAAAGCTAACTTATGATGATTAAAGATGATTTAATGACTACTTTAATACTTTTTGATGATGTGAGACAAATTAACCAAGATGAAACAATTTTCCAAATATAAATATTCACATAAGAAACCTATCAATTAGGGGAGAGGACCCACTAGTTGAGCATATTCCAATTGTTGTTATAACATTTGTTGATTTAATGCCCAATATTTTTAATATTACAACACTAGTAGTTGTGACTTTAAAATTATAAGTGTTGATCATGAGTACTAATAATTGAATGAAATGTACTTCATAAATCTAAGAGAAACAAAATCATTTGATGCCACACCAGCACACCAATAAAACATGACTTAGTCCATAACGATAGATCTACCTTTTTTAGGGGCTATTTTGGACACCTCAACAAAAACATGCTGATGTGACATCATATTTTAACATGTGGACCTAGAACCTTAATTATAAGTAGATGACTTGCCAAGTAAGCTGTTGTAAAAAAAATGAGAATGATTTAAAATTCTCTCATACTATTTTAAGAGACATGAATTTAGAATGCTCAAATATTGAATACTCTCACCTAATTACAATCTTATCTAAAATTGTTAAAATGAATTTAGAATGCTCACCTAATTACACTCTTATCTAAAATTATTAAAATTATTTGATGTCAAAAATAGTCTAGCCCAATTAGAATTACCGATTCTAATAAAATATCAGCCATATTTCTTTTCCATTGGTGGCTAGCTAGCTAAGTGATAAATACCCATTCTTAGCTCGATGACGAAATATTCGCTAAAAAAGATGAGTGATAATTTAATCAAATTGATATCAACATGGTATTTGACAAGAGTTTTCAATGTAACATTCATTATGCTATTATAAATGTTTTAGTAATGCAAGAAATCACGTGGTTGCGATGTCATTTTAAAATAAATGAACACATATACTTTATGATACAGCTAAAGTTTTCCATCCCAATGTATAGTTGTCAGAACTTATTCAATACAAGTTCCAGAATATCCTTGATCTATGTGAAGGGTAGACAAAGATGTTAACTTTTTAACCCAACTAAAATTTGGTTGATTTCGTTCTCAAAACTGAAAATTAATTAATTTAGTCGATAGGCTATATATAGTGTGAGATTGTTTCCATGAATTTGTCTCACGCCGGGAAGTTGTCTCACGCAAGGTTTTTCCACCGGAAAAACCTTGCCTGGGACATTTCAACATAGGGAAACATGGCCACCTGGGGTTAAACAAATGTTTGTAACGTTTAGTTTTTACTGCTGGCGCATCTCTGTGTTTTCACCGATCCACCTCATGCTGCCTGGCACTGCTACGAAGGTGCTTGGTGCTCGCATTGGAGCTACTTTGTCATGGTGAATGTTTGATATTAAATTGCTTCAGCCTTACGTATCGTTTACTACAAATAGATTGAGGCCCATCTAGGGTTTCAAGCGATTCAGCATGGAGGGAAAAAAATCAAATTCGAGATGAATCACAACACAATCCCTAACCTAAACCCTAACATCTCTCATTATTGATTATTTGGTTCTTCACTCGCTATATTTTTAAACTACTCCTCATAATTCAGAAGATGCAAACATCTTGTGCAAGTCAGAGTAATCTGTAAGTGAGGAGAATATATATTTTTTCTGTGGTAGTCTACGATGGAGTTTTGGGGTAAGCCTTCAGCTATTATTTCAAAGGCATCATTTTTGCTCTATTTCTATTTTAATTTGCTGCAAAGTTGAGTTTGTTCGACAAATTTTTTGGGTACTTTAATCTTTGATTCAGGAATGAAATGATCAAAAAGAGATAACCAATGAAAAGGCCTGTAGTGAATAGAGGACAATGCAAAAATTGTAAAAACAAGAATTGGCGTAATTGGTAAAGTTTCTTTTATAATCAAAATATCCACACTCATAATGGATTTAAGAATACAACAACTGGGTTCGTGAAAGAAGGCCTGGAACATTCATCGGACAATAATAGTTTTGTGCCTATTTGAATTCATAATTGAAAAAAAATGGCATAGCTAGGGTTTCTGTCTTGTTAATTTTTGTTTTAGTTGCCAGAAATGCTTCAAGGTGGAAAATGTTTCCTAGCCATTTGGACATTTTCCAATTCTCAAATGCCCTGGAAATGGGCATTTGCTTGCCAGGTAACTTTTTATTCCCTTGACTTGACATGCAAAAGTGTTTTCCTATTTTAAGTTGTGTGGTATTTAAGCATAATAATTTATGTCTGTGAGTTGAGTACCTCAATTTGTAAAAAAGTCATAAATTGATAGAAAAATGTTATAAGCTAGGAGGGTCATGGATTCATGGAAGAACAACATTCTCTGAGATTGATTTTTCTGTTATTCAACAGACTAAGGAGGAATGTGAGTATTTAATCAGTCTTGCAAATCCACACATGGTGAAGTCTGTAAGACCCTATTTCACAAGTGATTAATGCTAAACATAATTGGTGACATGAATTTCTTAAATTTATGGTTAGATATATGGTGAATGATAAATAAGGTGATCTTTTAGCAAAATCCTTGTAATTTCATTTCGACATTATGTTCTATTGTCACTACCTTGAAGGTGGAATACACTAGTATACTATGGAATGTAGATTAAAATTTAAATGGATTATTATATGGTTAAAGTTTAGAATGTTCACCTAATAAATTAATGTAATATAAAATGTTACTTATGATTTCATTGGTAATGTGTAGGAAAGAAAAGAGGTGCTAATACGAGAACACAAAACCAACGAGAACAAATTGAAAGACACCATTTTGTGCTTATGTACTTGATTTCCTTATTTTGGAGCCGAGGGAAAATAGTTACTATGTTTATTATTTTGGGTTGAAAGGTTATTTAATTGTGTCATGTGAGATATAAGTTGGGGTTAAGGTTTATGAACCCTTATCCAAGTGTGAAACTCGGATAGAACCTTAAGTGGGACTTTAAAAAGGGTTGTTGGTCAATTTATTTAGTTGGGATACAAAGATAAACCCCCTAGGGTCTATACCATAGTTGTAGGGGACAAGTGGGCATGCAATATGGTCCCAAGGACATGATTTCACCCTTCAAAAGTCGACTTGAAAGGATGTGACGAATTTGAGTCTTTGGGAGTTGGGAGAAGTGACTTATCACTTCCCCACCACACTCCCCAAAGTTCATTAATGAACTTTGAAAGAGCATCAAATCTCTCACATGTGTGGAGCCACCTTGTAAGGGTCATTGGGTAGAGTGTCATAGTACATTCCCCATCTCCCCAAAAGTCTCACACATGTGTGAGAACTTGTGGGGATGTGTGTTGAAAGATCAAATGAGAGAGTGACAAGTGTCTCTCTCTCATTCAGGGGAATTCAAGTTGAATGCCTATATACTTGGATGGAAAAGAGGAAATGGGAGTTACCAACTTCTCCTTTTTGGAGAACTTTAATGGAGATGGCAGAAAGAATGAGAAGAGGAGAGGAATCCACCTCTTTGAGAAGAAAGTGTTCAAGATGGCTTGGCTTGAAGAAAAGATGGTTGAAAGAGTTCAATCCCTTCATCAAAAAGAAAGAAGATAAGTTCTTATTTCCATTTACTCTTGTGTATTAGTTGTAAGAATGTGGCATGTTGTATAGATCATGGTTGAACATAGAGATTAGGGAACCTAGATGCATGAAATTCAAAGCTATGTCATTATTGTTCCTTTGTAAGAATTTGAAAAGACTCCATTGATCATCTTGGAGCTGAAAGACTACCTTGCTCGGGGGTATGGCTAGAGCCCACGAGGCTCCATGACGCCATTACGGTAGGGTGGAGAGCAAGCCCAACATTATTCTTTTGACTTGTAAATTAATTGCTTATTTTTCATCAATTTGAGTATTGCTGCAAGTTTAAGAGATGGGTTTCACATCCATTTAATATAGGCATGGAAGCAACAAGCTTCTAATGAAGTTTTCTTTCCATTGAAGATTTTTGTGGTTAAGATGTGAACTTAAAAATAGGGAAAAATAGAAGGTATATTATTCATCTTCTTGTCATAAAAGAGTGTTTGAAAGATGTTAAATTTGTAAAATGGGATAATAAGGTGTGGTTGCATCTGGTAGACCTTCTCGTAAAACCTGCGGGAAAAATAGAAATAAAGTAAAACCAAGTGAATGTGTTGTTTCTAAATGGGGAAATTACTTATTTGTTAAGCTCATCAATTATTTTAAACCTCGTTCACAAGTTGCAAGAAAGCAGATAGGTCGTCTTGCACATGAGTAGTCTCTATGTGTTTTCCATTCTAATGAAAACAAAAACTGTGAAACTATGTATCGAATGCACTGGTTCTTGCATATAGAATACAATAACCCATTGAAAAGCTGGACAGGAAATAGGTATACATATTACACTAAGCTAAATTAGGGTCATAGGAAAATATATACTCCTATAATCAATAAGAGATCTTATACATAGGTCTCTGCTCTATACTTTCGACTTCGAGATCTATTGGAAGATTAATATATTCATCATATTGATAACAATATCATATAATTATATATACATATAAAAGAGAGTGATAAAATGAGTGAAGAGCAGCGTCTGAGAAGTTCAACTTGGGTGCTGCAAGAAGTATGTTTACATATGTGCTCTTTGAGTAGCTGTGTACATCGTGGGAGCAAAGCCTGCACACGTCCTTGTGAGATTTTAGAAAAAAAAATAATAACAGAAGATAACCCAGCTAAGCCAAGAGAAAATGCACAGATCTGTAGCTTTTGTTACTAATGAATATTGGTGTACTACTGCCTACACCAAGTAGCACAATATTGCATAAATAGGAAAAATTAGAGACTCAGTAATAAGGGCTGCAAGGGGGTGGATGAAACTCATGTAGATGAAGAAACCAAATCAAGTGACTTCACCTCATATTGAATTTGAAGGCAAGAGGGCATTCCATAATCTTGTCTCCATCCTATATTTATTTATTCTTACAGCCACTAACTACTCGAATGGATAGCGTATATAGAAAGGAGAGAGGGTAGGAATTCATGTTGAGGTGGGTGGCATAGGATCTTTAATAATGGTGAGGGATTCAACAGTAGAGGCATAGACCCATATCCTATTAAATGTGAGCTCAATATTACCTGGAAATCGATGCAGCAGCTAGAAGATAGGGTTGGAATTTAGTACCAGTCCCAATTATAGTCAATGTGTTTATCAATATCCTTGTAGTAGGTCAGTTCAGCTAGACGTGACATTTGCGTGTGTAGAACAACAAAAGAAAGGTTGTTGTTGTTATGGGCACAACCTTATTGTTAGCACGTTATCCTGGGGGTTGCCAGTGTGCTATACATACAGACTGCATTTAATGTCGAGCTGCATATCTCTGAAGGGGATTTGCATCCCATGCCCTGACGTCTGATAAGATGGGATATCTATCTCTGATCTACTTCTCTTCTAGGAAAAGAAAAATATGTATGGATGGTTTGGTGGATTTTCCTCGTCATACTTTGACTACCACAGCCTGCTGCCCTTGTCACATCCTGCCACCTTGGTAACCTACAAATCCATGTGCTCACTATTGTTTGACTATCATTCATGAGCATTGGAGTTAGATTGCACTGTACCCGTTAACACCATAAATGTTGGCCTACAATTTTCCTTTAGCCACTCTGACTAATTCTCCAATAACTCTTTAAATGCTGCTACCAAAATCAGTAAAGAGTTCAACATTTTTTTTTTGTGGGAAAAGTTTTTCTGTGTCTTGAATAATCAAATATTAAGGGACAAGTCACTTGGTTTATTTGATTACATTCATTGTGAACTTAAACTTTTAAGTGAAGTCATTTTTCAAATAATTTGTTGAAGCAATCACTGTGAAATCTTACCATAACTTTCCTCACTCTTGATATTTTGATTTCATTGTAATTTGTTGAACACCTGGTCCATTGTATGCAATTCTCTGAGATACGTTGCAGCACACACACCTTTTGATTTAACCAATCCATTCACAAGGCTGAAATTAATTATAAATGATGTTGTAAGAGCCAAACGATTACATTTTCTTAATAAAGGTATTATATGGTGACTCAATATTTGGCTGGAACGAATGAATATTTGTAAGTAGTGGTTGATGGGAACAAGAAGAAAACACGTGGATTTCTACTCATCCATGGGAGATTATTAGATTTACAATGATTTTAGGCTTTGTGGAGTGGAACTTAAAGATGGTGGGTCCAATTATGGTTTTGTAGAGTAAACAGTTTTGCATGCGGTGCTTTATAACATGATTCTTATTTAAGTTTATTAAAAGGAAAAGAATCTAGAAAAATAAGTTTAATATAGTGAGAGTCCTCATTTAGGGCCCACGTATGTTTTCTCATGAAGTTCTTTCTTAGATAAATGGTCTTCTTAATATTCTTTCAATAAAGAAACTGTTTTCTTTTCTCTTGGTAAGGGGAAAAGTTTAAATTTAAATAAATTAAGTTTTTACTAATATCACTGTTTAAAAAGGGAGGCATTCTTTTCTTATTTTAAATGGGATCCTTAACTTTTGCTTTAATTAAAAATAAATGATATATATATATATATTTATTAATATAAATGTTTTTTTTTATATAAGAAAGGAAAATAATCAAACAAACAAATTAATAGTTCTAATAATTATAAGTTAGAAAAGGGTATATATTAGTGATCTTATCATTAATGGGAATATTAATCGGGATAGTAATATTAAATTGTATAACAAATATTGTAAAATAAATAAATAAATAATCGACTATTAAGAAATAGTTCTTAGAATAACCTTATTAATGATGTTATGGTGGTAATTAAAAGTATTGTTCGCAATCATGAGTTGGAAATGGTAACATATATATGTTAATGTACAAAATAAAATTGTTAAGTTTTGAGTAATACTATTATTGTTGATCTAGTATTAAATTGATATATTATAATTGGTGAGCTAATCTTGTAACAAAATTACTATGGTGTAAAAGTAAATGTACCTTTGATGAATGAATATAGTTTGGGAATGACAAGCACACATCATCCCTCTTGGAGTCTATCTTATACATGTAGTAGGTCTTGAATCATATACTCAAATAATAATAATAAATAAATAAATAATTGTTGCATTTTCTAGTGAAATTTTTAGGCATGACAACTAGTACCCTCGCTAATGGTTACCATAGAATTAATACCAATCATGTCGTCCCATTTAAGCCAATAGTGAATGTTGTTACTAATTCTAATCTTAATATGGGTATAACAAATAATGTAAATATTAACACAAGGAATAATAAAGACAACCTAATATTAGCATTAATATTGTACTAGATCTAATATGTTGAGTTACGTGCGTAGCATAAAGAATCATAATTGTTGTGACCCTAGTAATAATACATTTTAGAAGGAATAATAATAATGCATTGAATGATAAATTGGGAATGGTAAATCAATCATCATTTCGGACCTATTGGAAGAAACATTAACATAGCTTATTTAAATAGTAACTATTGCTTTCATGTCAACAACACTAATATCTTCTAGAGCATTCTTCCCCTTAAAAGTTCCTTTCATAAGTAAAATCTAACATTACTAATTTTGTCATAAAGAGTTATGTCTTCTTATCAAGTAGAGTTAAACTTTAGTGGTTAGTTTATGTTGCGAAGACGGGATCTGTAAGTTTTGTCAAGAGTGTTGGCCCCATTATAGGTGGGAATGGAAATTCTAGTGTAAATTAGTTTTGTAGAACATACAAAAAAAATAAATTATTAGTTGGTTTTTTTTGACAAAAATTATGGGCATGACACTTGGTATCAGAGCCCTAGGTTGCAACTCTAGGGAGCTTTGGGAATAAATTGGGCATTATGTATTGTGTGTACACAAAACACCTTGTGCTAGTCAGAATAAAATGTTCGTAAGGAAAATTCTAAGGGACTTAAATGGTGCAATAAATAAGATCTTAGTGATAATTATTCAACCTAACTAGTTTGTAAAATCCTAAAAGGATCAAGAATTGACTATTATAAATGGGTCAAGGAAGTATTTATTCAAGAAACCCCAATCTAAACTCGATCCATCATTTTAAGTAAATAAGGTGAATGACCTAAGTTATATATTGGACCATTTAGCAAAGGTTATGACATTAATTAGTCTCTTAACATAAAAATCCTTGAACCTTAGAAAGATAAAATGAAGTTTCTCAAACATAGTTTTTTTTTTAAATACGTGAATAGGTCATCACAATGTGTATTATTAGAGGAACACTACCTTTGTTGACTTCTTAGGACCATAATTCTTAAATATAGTAATGTCATAACTTCTTAAAATTTGGAGTTTTCAGGAAGCAACATATTTTCTTATGCAAATCGTGGTATGAATTGAGGAGGGAATATCATAACTACATATGGAAACATGTAACCATAAAAGGAGCAATGTGTTAAGGGTATAATTAAATGATCCTAAAGTTATAAACCCATAAATTGATTAAATAAAAATGATAACAAGAGTGAAAACAATAGAAAATCTCTTGACCTTGTATTGAGTACAATTTGAGAACTCCATACATTTTGGATTTAAAATACTATCAAAGATCATAATTAAACTTTAAAGGTGTAAACAGATGGACCTAAGTCTAATGGATTACTCATAATTTGGGTATGGAATTGAGATACCCATGAAATGCTACCTAATATGCCTAAGACACCAATAGCCTGGCCTTTCCTATTACTCTAGATCTTAATTTATGCATAAGGACTTAATTTGTGTTCTTGTGAAACAACTAACGATTCACCTTATATGCATATGAGGAACTGATAATTAATGTAAGTTCTTGGAAGTGAATTCTACCAACTTTAACTAATTAAGACTTTCACAACTAAACGGTGACTTAGTTCACTTAATGCAACTATAACAACTATCAAACTATTATGTTCTGTTGTTTAAAGATTAAATAGTAAACGAAACAATAGGGTTTCTATGATTTAAGTCAAAAGTGAAGGAAATAGAAGGATACAATTAAGATAAGATTGTTGAGGACCAATAAATATGGTGTTGAACTATTCCCTTGTAATAAGTAAACATTAAAAAGATTTGTGACTTAAGACCTTGTCAAATGAGAAATTGGAGTTAAAACATTATCTTGAACTCATGTTATTACTACTTCCTTAGGAGACTTGTTGCTTCCCAAATAAGAAAGGATGCATGCCATGCATATGAAATAATAACACACCCAACTACATGTTGAACTTGAAGGTTGTGTGCATGTCATTAGGATTGAATAATCAATTGTATGAAGTTATAAAATAAGTAATGAATTATGAGTGGTGCACAGTGTATTATGTGATGGGAAAGCTAAAATATATAGATAAGAGACACTAAAGTAGACTTGTAAAACCTCCAATTAATGTTGTGAATTCTATACCATTGATTATGTTTACTCTTTGATGGAAGAACATTTGCACCCAAATGTAAGGAGAAAACCTCAAAGTAGGTAAAACTTTTAAGAATTTTACTTGTTGTGCACCTTTATGAGGTTAGATAGAACTATGATTGTAAAAATGATGGTTATAACATGTGATTAAATAGTTCAACCCTGAATAGCAAAATGCAAGTCTTGTAAAAGGATATTAATGACTAGTAGGAATCACTATTTTATGAATTATCATGTGTTTTATACATTGAGTGTGCCTTCTTTTCTCATACTGTAATGTTTCAAATGAAAATGGTTGACTCTACCCCTTATTAAGTAGGAATTTTTTTTTTAGCATGTTGAGAAAATATCATGGAATTACCCATATTGATATGTCGGTGAACATAACAAATGTAGTTGAATAAAAAAGGGAAGAGTGGTATGGATATATATAGAAAAACTATTTCAATCATAAATGTGTTGTTAGTAAGATAGGAAGCGTGGTGTACCATGTATTGCTAATTGTAGGAAAATTGAGTATTGCCTAAATTACAATTGTGAATTATATGGCAATTTATTTTACAAGTACGCAATGGATAGATGTTAACAAAGTGAACATTGTGTAAAGAAAATAAAGTGTGTATGCGTGTACTAGCATTTGTGTTGAAAATGTGACGAACCATGCATTGTTAAGTTCTAGGAAATGGGTTGATATACCTAAGCTATAGTTGCGTATCTTCTAGTGATTTCATGTACTTATGCATAGTGAGTAGATATTTCCAAAATTGAAACAAAAAGTGAATATTGTTTATACAAAATAGAATATGTGTAAGTGCACTGTTCTTGTTCTATGGTGAATTCTGTAAAGCGTGTTGTGTAAAGTGAAACCAGTAAATGTATTGTACCCCAAGTATAGGATACATGGTATCTGACTTGGGATAAGGGTGAGGGAGGTCGAATACGATCCCTTATGAGTACCCTTTGTGATGGACCTTATGTAAGCTAGCTAGTTGTGTGTTTATGTAAATGTGTTAAATGTGCAAATGTGTATTTATCAAATGAAATATGATGTATTCCCTTGTGTTAGTCTTATTTGTATGGTAAATGTGTACCCCTAGCATTTGGTTCCCCCCTTATGGGAGTGCGATGCCAGCTAGTGTAAATAGGGGTTGAGAGGCACATGTTCTCCCATCGGGAAATTATGAGCTCAGGGCGTTGTCCCTAATCCTAACAAAGGATCTATGTTGAGTCATTGTAATCCTCCCATGGATGTTGACTGTGGCCTACTCCCCCACATATGAGAGCTACACTTGTCGGTTCATAGTGCAAACCTATTCCTTGATGTTATAACCCATGGGTAAAGGATGGAATTTTATGGACCACCAGTTACTTATAATTATGTGGTCGGGGACCACCAGTGACTTATAATTATGTGGTCGGGGACCACCAGTGATTTATATTTATGTGGTTGGGGACCACCAGTGATTCATATTTATGTGGTCAGGGACCACCAATTACTTATATTTATGTGGTCAGGGACCACCAATGATGCAGATTTTTGTGGTCAGGGACCACCAGTTATTCATGTTTATGTGGTCAGGGACCACCAGTTATTGCATGCTATTATACTTATGTGGTTAGAGAACCACCATTCCCCTCCTCCCCTTAGGTGGCTTATCAAGTCACGTGGTGCTCGTAATGTGCAATTTTTATTGTTGGAATATGAATTATTGGTAATTCTTGATTGATGTTTTATTTTATTATGTGCCAGCAATGTTGACTTTTCTATTTGTTGTATTAGGCTATTTAGCCACTTGAAGGTTGTTATAGTCTAAATTGCCTCAAGGACTTATTTAATTTCATTTTTGAATTAAGTTTGGAATGTTGAAATGTAGCTACAGATGATCCTTATTTGGTTTTTCTCTTGATTTTATAATTTCATGTTTTATTGAAATGTTGGTTTATGATCTTATGATTTCTTGACTTGAGGCTTTCTTAATGTTTTCTAACTGTTGGTAACCATGGTGTAATGTGACATATGTAAACTGCCATATCTCGGGGGGGTTCCTTGGCAGGTTGTATAGGGGAGTAGATGCGCTGGGGAATTATTCTTGAAAAGGGGTTGTGAATGGGACCAGTATGGGACGGTCATTAATCCATTCTTCCCCTCATTCTATGATTATTCTTATGTATTGGAGGATTCCTTAGAGAAGGGCCTCGAGTGGTATCCAAGAATATCCATCCTTGTAAATCCCATTGAGCCTTGTGATGTGAGCTATGTGTAATTTTTCTGATGTATGGGTAAATTTGTAAATAAATGACATGTGAAAGTACTTAACTGTTATGTGAGAAAGAAAGTGATAGATAAACTTGAGACTACTATTCTTGAGACATGAATTGAAATTGGAATGAAATTATTTTCTAACATCATGAGTGATGTTTGTGACGCAAAAAAAAACCTTGAAGAGTGTCCAAGGATATTAAGGTGTTTGGACATGAATTGGTGCAATTGCTATAAAAAAAAAGTTAACTACATGGATGGTTACTAACATTTGTTACACTATGAATATATCAAATAAATGTTCTTTGGGGAGAAATTTTTTCTCTAAGTATTTAAATATTTAATTCATGGAAGGGATGTCTTTAATGTGCACTTATAGTTGAATAGTTTGATTGTCTCATCAAGAAAGAAAAGCAATTAAGACTTTTAATATATTTATGTGCATTGTTATATGAATATTATGTTCCAAACCTTAACGACTTCCAGGAGGAAGTCTAAGCTAAGGGGAGGGGCATGTAAGACCCCGTTTCACAAGTGATTAATGCTAAACATAATTGGTGACATGAATTTCTTAAATTTATGGTTAGATATATGGTGAATGATAAATAAGGTGATCTTTTAGCAAAATCCTTGTAATTTCATTTTGACATTATGTTCTATTGTCACTACCTTGAAGGTGGAATACACTAGTATACTACGGAATGTAGATTGAAATTTAAATGGATTATTATATGGTTAAAGTTTAGAATGTTCACCTAATAAATTAATGTAATATAAAATGTTACTTATGATTTCATTGGTAATGTGTAGGAAAGAAAAGAGGTGCTAATACGAGAACACAAAACCAATGAGAATAAATTGAAAGACATCATTTTGTGCTTATGTACTTGATTTCCTTATTTTGGAGCCGAGGGAAAATAGTTACTATGTTTATTCTTTTGGGTTGAAAGGTTATTTAATTGTGTCATGTGAGATATAAGTTGGGGTTAAGGTTTATGAACCCTTATCCAAGTGTGAAACTCGGATAGAACCTTAAGTGGGACTTTAAAAAGGGTTGTTGGTCAATTTATTTAGTTGGGATACAAAGATAAACCCCCTAGGGTCTATACCATAGTTGTAGGGGACAAGTGGGCATGCAATATGGTCCCAAGGACATGATTTCACCCTTCAAAAGTCCACTTGAAAGGGTGTGACGAATTTGAGTCTTTGGGAGTTGGGAGAAGTGACTTATCACTTCCCCACCACACTCCCTAAAGTTCATTAATGAACTTGGAAAGAGCATCAAATCTCTCACATGTGTGGAGCCACCTTGTAAGGGTCATTGGGTAGAGTGTCATAGTACATTCCCCATCTCCCCAAAAGTCTCACACATGTGTGAGAACTTGTGGGGATGTGTGTTGAAAGATCAAATGAGAGAGTGACAAGTGTCTCTCTCTCATTCAGGGGAATTCAAGTTGAATGCCTATATACTTGGACGAAAAAAAGGAAATGGGAGTTACCCACTTCTCCTTTTTGGAGAACCTTAATGGAGATGGTAGAAAGAATGAGAAGAGGAGAGGAATCCACCTCTTTGAGAAGAAAGTGTTCAAGATGGCTTGGCTTGAAGAAAAGATGGTTGAAAGAGTTCAATCCCTTCATCAAAAAGAAAGAAGATAAGTTCTTATTTCCATTTACTCTTGTGTATTAGTTGTAAGAATGTGGCATGTTGTATAGATCATGGTTGAACATAGAGATTAGAAAACCTAGATGCATGAAATTCAAAGCTATGTCATTATTGTTCCTTTGTAAGAATTTGAAAAGACTCCATTGATCATCTTGGAGCTGAAAGACTACCTTGCTCGGGGGTATGGCTAGAGCCCACGAGGCTCCATGACGCCATTATGGTAGGGTGGAGAGCAAGCCCAACATTATTCTTTTGACTTTAATTTAATTGCTTGTTTTTCATCAATTTGAGTATTGCTGCAAGTTTAAGAGATGGGTTTCACATCCATTTAATATAGGCATGGAAGCAACAAGCTTCTAATGAAGTTTTCTTTCCATTGAAGATTTTTGTGGTTAAGATGTGTACTTAAAAATAGGGAAAAATAGAAGGTATATTATTCATCTTCTTGTCATAAAAGAGTGTTTGAAAGATGTTAAATTTGTAATATGGGATAATAAGGTGTGGTTGCATCTGGTAGACCTTCTCGTACAAACCTGCGGGAAAAATAGAAATAAAGTAAAACCAAGTGAATGTGTTGTTTCTAAATGGGGAAATTACTTATTTGTTAAGCTCATCAATTATTTTAAACCTCGTTCACAAGTTGCAAGAAAGCAGATAGGTCGTCTTGCACATGAGTAGTCTCTATGTGTTTTCCATTCTAATGAAAACAAAAACTGTGAAACTATGTATCGAATGCACTGGTTCTTGCATATAGAAAATAGTAACCCGTTGAAAAGCTGGACAGGAAATAGGTATACATATTACACTAAGCTAAATCAGGGTCATACAAAAATATATACTCCTATCATCAATAAGAGATCTTATACATAGGTCTCTGCTCTATACTTTCGACTTCGAGATCTATTGGAAGATTAATATATTCATCATATTGATAACAATATCATATAATTATATATACATATAAAAGAGAGCGATAAAATGAGTGAAGAGCAGATTTTGAGAAGTTTGACTTGGGTGCTGCAAGAAGTATGTTTACATATGTGCTCTTTGAGTAGCTGTGTACATCGTGGGAGCAAAGCCTGCACATGTCCTTGTGAGATTTTAGAAAAAAAAAACAAAATTAAAAAAAAAAATAACAGAAGATAAACCAGCTAAGCCAAGAGAAAATGCACAAGACTTCACCTCATATTGAATTTGAAGGCAAGAGGGCATTCCATAATCTTGTCTCCATCCTATATTTATTTATTCTTACAGCCACTAACTACTCGAATCCATAGCGTATATAGCAAGGAGAGATGGTAGGAATTCATGTTGAGGTGGGTGGCATAGGATCTTTAATAATGGTGAGGGATTCAACAGTAGAGGCATAGACCCATATCCTATTAAATGTGAGCTCAATATTTCCTAGAAATCGATGCAGCAGCTAGAAGATAGGGTTGGAATTTAGTACCAGTCCTAATTATAGTCAATGTGTTCATCAATATCCTTGTAGTAGGTTAGTTCAGCTAGACGTGACATTCGCGTGTGTAGAACAACAAAAGAAAGGTCGCTGTTGTTATAGGCACAACCTTATTGTTAGCACGTTATCCTGGGGGTTGCCAGTGTGCTATACATACAGACTACATTTAATGTCGAGCTACATATCTCTAAAGGGGATTTGCATCCCATGCCCTAACGTCTGATAAGATGGGATATCTATCTCTGATCTACTTCTCTTCTAGGAAAAGAAAAATATGTATGGATGGTTTGGTGGATTGTCCTCGTCATACTTTGACTACCACAGCCTGCTGCCCTTGTCACATCCTGCCACCTTGGTAACCTACAAATCCATGTGCTCACTATTGTTTGACTATCATTCATGAGCGTTGGAGTTAGATTGCACCGTACCCGTTAACACCATAAATGTTGGCCTACAATTTTCCTTTAGCCACTCTGACTAATTCTCCAATAACTCTTTAAATGCTGCTACCAAAATCAGTAAAGAGTTCAGCATTTTTTTTTTGTGCGAAATTTTTTTCTGTGTCTCGAATAATCAAATATTAAGGGACAAGTCACTTGGTTTATTTGATTACATTCATTGTGAACTTAAACTTTTAAGTGAAGTCATTTTTCAAATAATCTGTTGAAGCAATCACTGTGAAATCTTACCATAACTTTCCTCACTCTTGATATTTTGATTTCATTGTAATTTGTTGAACACCTGGTCCATTGTATGCAATTCTCTGAGATACGTTGCAGCACACACACCTTTTGGATTTAACCAATCCATTCACAAGGCTGAAATTAATTATAAATGATGTTGTAAGAGCCAGAACGATTACATTTTCTTAATAAAGGTATTATATGGTGACTCAATATTTGGCTGGAACGAATGAATATTTGTAAGCAGTTGTGGTTGATGGGAACAAGAAGACAACACATGGATTTCCTCATCCATGGGAATTATTAGATTTACAATGAGTTTAGGGCTTGTGGGTGGAACTTAAAGATGGGTCCAATTATGGTTTTGTAGAGTAAACAGTTTTGCATGCGGTGCTTTATAACATGATTCTTATTTAAGTTTATTAAAAGGAAAAGAATCTAGCAAAATAAGTTTAATATAGTGAGAGTCCTCATTTAGGTCCCACGTATGTTTTCTCATGAAGTTCTTTCTTAGATAAATGGTCTTCTTAATATTCTTTCAATAAAGGAACTGTTTTCTTTTCTCTTGGTAAGGGGAAAAGTTTAAATTTAAATAAATTAAGTTTTTACTAATATCACTGTTTAAAAAGGGAGGCATTCTTTTCTTATTTTAAATGGGATCCTTAACTTTTGCTTTAATGAAAAATAAATGATATATATATATATATATATATTAATATAAATGTTTTTTTTTATATAAGAAAGGAAAATAATCAAACAAACAAATTAATAGCTCTAATAATTATAAGTTAGAAAAGGGTATATATTA
Organism: Sequoia sempervirens; assembly: GCA_007258455.2. Taxonomy (NCBI): domain Eukaryota; kingdom Viridiplantae; phylum Streptophyta; class Pinopsida; order Cupressales; family Cupressaceae; genus Sequoia; species Sequoia sempervirens. The sequence goes on from VDFB02000013.1 coordinate 100,551,690, forward strand.
GTGATCTTATCATTAATGGGAATATTAATCGGGATAGTAATATTAAATTGTATAACAAATATTGTAAAATAAATAAATAAATAATTGACTATTAAGAAATAGTTCTTAGAATAACCTTATTAATGATGTTATGGTGGTAATTAAAAGTATTGTTCGCAATCATGAGTTGGAAATGGTAACATATATATGTTAATGTACAAAATAAAATTGTTAAGTTTTGAGTAATACTATTATTGTTGATCTAGTATTAAATTGATATATTATAATTGGTGAGGTAATCTTGTAACAAAATTACTATGGTGTAAAAGTAAATGTACCTTTGATGAATGAATATAGTTTGGGAATGACAAGCACACATCATCCCTCTTGGAGTCTATCTTATACATGTAGTAGGTCTTGAATCATATACTCAAATAATAATAATAAATAAATAAATAAATAATTGTTGCATTTTCTAGTGAAATTTTTAGGCATGACAACTAGTACCCTCGCTAATGGTTACCATAGAATTAATACCAATCATGTCATCCCATTTAAGCCAACAGTGAATGTTGTTACTAATTCTAATCTTAATATGGGTATAACAAATAATGTAAATATTAACAGAAGGAATAATAAAGACAACCTAATATTAGCATTAATATTGTACTAGATCTAATATGTTGAGTTACGTGCGTATCATAAAGAATCATAATTGTTGTGACCCTGGTAATAATACATTTTAGAAGGAATAATAATAATGCATTGAATGATAAATTGGGAATGGTAAATCAATCATCATTTCGGACCTATTGGAAGAAACATTAACATAGCTTATTTAAATAGTAACTATTGCTTTCATGTCAACAACACTAATATCTTCTAGAGCATTCTTCCCCTTAAAAGTTCCTTTCATAAGTAAAATCTAACATTACTAATTTTGTCATAAAGAGTTATGTCTTCTTATCAAGTAGAGTTAAACTTTAGTGGTTAGTTTATGTTGCGAAGACGGGATCTGTAAGTTTTGTGAGGAGCGTTGGCCCCATTATAGGTGGGAATGGAAATTCTAGTGTAAATTAGTTTTGTAGAACATACAAAAAAATAAATTATTAGTTGGGTTTTTTTGACAAAAATTATGGGCATGACAAAGTCAACTGCGGTGGATAGTGCAACTAGAAAAAGCAAAGACAGCAAGTTTACGAATGTTTCTTTCATTGTTGGTATTGTGCATAAGATTTTTATTGATAGATATTTGGTAATGATGTTTCTTAGGCTTATATTTTCCCCATATGATAAATTACAGAGTTCGTACAAGCTCAGGAACATTTTAAGACGGGGACAAGATAAAATTATAAGAGGCATTGATAAAAGAATTGCTGATTTGACCTTCATACCAATAGGCATGTAGCCATTGATTTTTTCATCCTTAATTCTCTTTTCTAAAATTTCAATTCCTATATCTATCATGTGTTCTTTCTATTTTGATTCAGTGTTATAGCTATAATTTTTGTTTCTTACATTTGCACTGCTATTCAGGCACCTTCTTTTAGGGTTGAAGAAGCCAATTTCATACAAGTAGCTAATCGGTGGAAGGAACCTTTTAGAATAATTTTAAAATATGATTCATCCTATTTTTATTTTCTTTGGTAACACGCATGTGTTGAAAGCTCCTGTATAAGGCAATATAAGGCATTCAAAGAGGACTGTGGTTAGTTTGAGTTGTTCATTGTTACAAATTGGAAGAATTGTCTCTAACAAGGTTGGACATATGCCTTTGAAGGAAATTTTGGAGAACAATGGCCATTGAAGATTATATGTCATCCTTATGCCTCTTGGTGAAAATGATGATATGTTAGAGTTGTGAGTATAATTGATTGCAAAAATCATATGACTTTTGTCTCCAAAAAAAAGTGTCTATTAGTGCCTATTATTACTATTATTATTATTATTATTATTTGATTGTTAAATTTACCGACTGGGGTGTCCTTCAATTTAGAATCCACAATGTGGGGTTGGGGGGGCTATCTATTCTATGATTCTATCACATTCACCTAGGACTTGCACTTGCTCTTGTTTTTTGGGGTATGTGACACTGAGAAATGGATGTAGTAGTTTACTTGCTTAAAAAATTCAACATTTGTGAGTTAAGGGTTTCAGTTTGGTTTGCATAAGCATTGAGGAAATTTCCAATACAATACAAATTAGTTTTAAAACCCTAGATTTGAGCACACAGGCAACCCTAGGATAGTACATCTGGTAACAAGGTTTTTGCTATTTTATTCTAAAATTAATTTGTTGCAATTGAAAAATTCTTCGGAGGTCTATAATATTTAGAAATTTAATAGTGAAATTCATTTAGCTAGATGTGTGGTATTTGCTATTGATTGCTTCAGAAACTGGAGTGGTACAACTTAAAAAGATATTTTATCTTTTTAATTCTATTTTTTGAGATAGCTAGAAGTTCTGTCGGAACTTTAGCAAAGAATTTGTTTCATTTTATTAGTTGAGACTGATACTATTTTGTTGATTATTCAACTATAGTTGTATTGTGACCTAATGTGCTTTCAGGTTTCACTGAATTGTTTTGGTAACTTTTGGACATTAATATAAATTTTTTTTTTTTTTAAGTAATTGGTAATAAGCAATAACATGTTTCTCTTTTGTGGATGTGTTTAGCTACATAATAGATTTATGAAAGTATTGTTCTGACAGGAATATATACTTGAAATGTTGTGTAGATAACCCTTATTGTGTTGCAGAACAATGGCTTCTAAAGGTAGGGCTCCCAATGACATATAGGGAACAAGTTGTACAATTTATTTTGCAAAATACAGGACAAGCAAATGTTCGTCTTGACATTATATTGGTCGTATGTGAAAATTCAAAATAGACTTCTATCATCTTTATGTTACGCTCAACAATGCTTGCATTCCTAATCAGGAATGCAATGAAGATGATAAACTATTAATTATTTTCTTGATTGAGATGTTTTGTATAGTTTTAACATTTTGACCTCCAAAATTTGATCAAATATCTATATTTTGTAGCTAATGCTTATGTACTTGGAGAAGGATCGTCTTTAGTGTCAGGTTTTATCTACTCTTCACCAGAATTCTTTGATATATAATTTGTTGAAGAATATACAATGGTGAAAAATTCAGATATACTATAGAAATGATAGTCTAAGATTGTTTTTTGTGGTCCATACTAGATCTTTGTGAGAAAGTCTTTTAGTTATTGTTTGTTGACGTTGTTGACTGATGCATTTGTATTATTTCTAACATGTTTGATATTTTTGAACATTAGTAGGTGAGACTCAAAAATATAATTTCAAGCATCTTCCAAAGGTAATGGATATGTTTCCTACTTAGTCTTTATCTTAGTGAATCTCTTATCTAAGAAAAAAATTATATTTTTGGTTGTTGACTTCCTATTAAACTGAATCTTTTGGTTGCTATTTCTTTAAAGAAAGAATTCTATAATTGATCCATTTGAAAATTGCTGCTCTGTTAGCTTCCATTTTCTAATTATGAGATGATATCATATTGATTCTTTTACTCATGAAGGAACTTTGCTTACTTGATCTTTCCACAAAGAAAGAACTAATCTTGACTGTACTTTTACTTCGCCTCTTAATATCATATTTAATTTCTATAAAGGGAAGTGGATTAGAATGTTGAGTTAGCGATGAACAATTGAAGTTTTGTTATAGGATTGCAGTGCTCAAAATTTTTTCAATGATTTGGATTTGAAGAATTTTGTCATTTTTTCTTTTGAAATTTCATTCTATATAAAGCTGCAAATAGGGTATGTTGGGGTTGGATCTATTTTGGAACAACCCCAATGCAAGTCGCCACCTCTTCTTAGCACTGCCTAAGCTGAGTAATAATAATCCTTGAGAATGAGGATGCATGGTTGGGGTTGGCTTTTCAAAATTTTGCGACTAGAGGTTTCAAAAATTAGATCTAGTGGAAGCTCGAGAACCCCGACAATGTCCTTTTTAGCTGGACAATTCTTGAGAATGTCGATGGAAACCTTGTCAAAGGTGTAAAAATGGTGGAGAAACATCAACCTGTTCAACTTCTTCCTCTCAAAAATTCACAAAGTTACTATCAGAGCTTTGCGTGGGAGATCAATAAAGAAGTCTAATATGGCTCTTATAAAAATCCTTATTTAATTATTGATATTTATCTGGTAAACATATTGTTATATGATTTTTTCAAAAACTTTCAAAAATGTACTATTCCAATTGAATTTAGTAGTATAAAAATAATTTATTTAAAATTTATGTCAATTGAAAAAAAGGGGGCACTGATTAATTTTTATTGCATAGCTGGGCCGATCTCAACCTTGAGGTATTGTAATTCATAATTCTATTGAGTAATTTTGATTTGAGTTTTAGAAATTTAAGGATTAATATATTTTTTTTACAATGTTTAGCAAAATAATTTATCATTTTGATTACTATTCTCAAATTTTGGGAGGTTGTACAATTTTTTATTATTATGAGACAGATAATGTGGTCAACTATGTGTGACAAGAGCAGCTGGGGTATGTGGGGTCATAAATTATTATGAGTTTCATCACCAATGTAAAAACTCATGAAATGAAATCAAGTGTGAATCTAGTGCATAAAAGGGTAAGAAGAATACAGGGCAGTCATTAGGAAGAGCAATTGTTGCATGATAGTCTGCAGTGCTACAAGGAGTTTTATTCAACAGTATATAGGAGATTAGTATCATAAGGTAAAATGAGAGGACATCAGACTCTAAAAACACAAAGTCAATTATATTTTTCTATAAACATAATAGGACAGGATAGTAAAGACACAATATCTCTATTGGACAGTCATAATCATAGAATTCACGAGAAGGAAATGGTGAGAATAATATATTATAATAGTGTATAAAGTGGTATGAATATGTGATAGTACTAATGAAGCATTCAAAAGCTAGACATCATGAATTTCATGACTATATTTTGATGACAAACCCTACACAAGCCTGAAGCATGAAAAAACAAAGTCATAAAGATTTAGGGACAACTTACAACAGACGCACTAATCTTCATAGTAGATAAAGTGAGTAATGGAGAAGTGGATAGTGTAATCTTCATAAAGGATAAAGTAATGGTTACAATGGACACACTAATCTTCATAGTAGATAGAGTGAGTAATGGAGAAGTGGATAGCATAATCTTCATAAAGGATAAAGTAATGGTAAAGTACACCACTGAATAGTTGAAGACATAGGAGGACAGTCCAATTATAAATGTGTGAGAATGATAAGGACAATGACTATAAACATTCATGACTTGGTATGGTAGGAAAATAGTGATATTCCATGGGGTCAATTCCATGCTCCCAAATCTTATGACTATTTTCTCATTTGAAACGAGGACTCTTGATGGGTTGCATACTAGACTATTCAGGAAATTATATAATACTATCGGTGTATTCCTTTCAGCTCCCCCAGCTGCAAGTGCTAGTAATAGTATCTTTGCTATGGGAAGGTACTAGGGATACATTGATTTTGATTAGATAAAAAAGATAGATTATGTTTATGGCCAAGAGTTTCATACCCTACAAATGAGCGGTGGATAATAGTTGGATAGTCTATAGATGCCATAATATATTTAGTGCTCCATTTAAAAGAATGTGCATAGGAAGGACGTTTTTCATGTGAAATGTATTCTCTATGTATATTCTCTTTAAGGGAACATTGAATGATGTCTAAATATCTTCCTAACAAATTATGACATCTGTAGGCTATACAACCATTGTTCATGTTTATATAGAGGATCTTATTTGGCAGGTCAGAATAACATGATTTTTTTAATTATTATCATCGGGTCAACAATTCTTCTTTGTGATAAATTTTATTTTCAATTTTATTATATTATTTTTAATCATTCTATTAAATATTTTATTTTTAATGATTAAATATTCAATAATAATTTTAGGCATCATTCTTATACAAAATGATTGATAATTATCTTATTTTTGTTAATTATATATTTTTTAATCGTATAAATAGATGATGTTTAGGAAAAAATATATCATACATTTTCTTTCATAAATCAATAGATAACTCAAATGAATAGTTTTCCAATTTCCAATGGACTTCCTAAAAGTGTGGTCTTTTCACTTCTAGATAAAATCCAATCATTAAAAAAGGTAAATGTAAAATAATAAGGATAACTTATATGATTAAGTTTTTTTAATTTTTTTAATAGTTTTAAAACATAATTGTCTTAAACAAGGATAAGGGTCAATTATAAAATTCATAAAAGAATCAACAAGAATATGCAAAACAACAACAAATTTAAACATTGTTAATGAAATCCTCTTTCGATTTATTGCATAGATTCATATTTTGATTATTATTTTATAGTCTATGGTGAATTTGGTAAACTAAGGTCCTAGCTTAATTAACCAAACTCTTAAAGGTTGAATGGCATCTCCACAATACTAAAACTCATGGCATTCAAAATCTTTCTTTCCTTTCCCCTTCAATCCTTACTTGAAATAATTAGTTTTTAACATTAAGCATCAAGTTAGTAATGAGAGATGTAGTGTCCCTCCAGCTTAGACATACTATTTAGTTGATTCTGCTTGATAGATGCTTTAGATTACTTTGATACTATGTTGTTTCTTTTTTTAGGTGATTCTAGATATTATGTTGTTTTGATTTTGAGGATGATACATCGACATCCTGGTTATTTGGTTATGTTGGTTCGATGATAATATGATAGATTCATTTATGATATGGCTTATTGGTTATGATTATTGCTTATGTTATCATGTTGATATGATTGTATATTATTAATCTTGTTCATTTGTGTCAGTGAAGAAGACAGTGTGGTATTGCTCATTCATGAGTATCCTACCATGCTATAATTCTTATTCACAATGTGTTTTCTAACATGAGTTTATATATATACATGTTTTAACCTTGATGTTTTTTTACAGACACCGGTACCGGGTAACAGCTCCACCTGCTTGTCAGGTCTGAGTTTACCCTAATTCATTATAAATATGTTGTCGAAGGTATTGACAGGTCCTTTTAAACCATCGTTCATTTCTGAATGAGTATCTTTGTTTTACCTTGTGTAGCCCAGTTTGTCTTGTAATGCCCCGTCTTAATAACCTAAGAATGTTGCAATAGTGTATAAAGGTGTAATAATATATTTTTTTTAAATTTTAATTATTGAGTTAATTAGTTGCATACATTCATTAAGCTATGTGACATTACACTACTTTGAGTTTCCATAAGTGACTTAAGTATTTCACATTGCACATATTGATAACATAAAGATAAACATTGCATAATAATAAATTTCCATTCAAGATAATAAAAAATACAAACTTGTTTCATACATTGCATTTGATAGGATATTACAATACTCATCCATCTTGATGAGGTAGTTCAATAATAATTAAAATTACAAGTGTTCACCTCACAACATTTGAGGGATGTTTACAATACAAAGTTTACAATAAACAATGATGAGATACACAAAAGTTTCCAAGTGCGAGCTCTCCATCTATGAAGCTCTTGATGCCATGATCACAAACTGGGGACCCAACGGAGTAAGGTGCACATTCCACCCAACCATGTGGTACCCGTAGGTCCACCCCCCGTGCTAGGAGATAGTAATAAGGTTACCTAGACCTAATCTACTAACCCTAGATACTATTACTTAACAACCTATTGGTTATATTGCTTCCAGATTTTGACAATTGATTATATCACAAACATAAGGTTAATTGTTACTCTAGGTGGAGTTTCATCACAACAATGCAAAGGTTAACCTGGTCTTTCTTCCTAGGTTCCGGCCTCCAATCCTTGGGTTACCCTGGTAACCTCTTACGAAACCTGGCCCCATTTGCATACTGTTGTGGAATTGAATGTCTTTTGAAGGAACAAGACATCGATTAGCCATTCCAGGCCTTCTCATCTTATACTCATGACTGAAGTAGCTCAAGAGTCATAAGTGAGGCAAAAGCATCTTATTAAGAGTTTTAAATCTAACTACTATGTTCTTTAGTTTTCACTGACTTACTAACTCTTTGTAAGTTACCCTGACACCACTTTGTGTGTCGGCCCTTACAAATAGCCACTCCCCTAAACATAACAAGGATTTTTAAGTTTTTTCTGACTAGGTTTTCCAAAGTGCACAAAAATCTCAGTCACATTATAACAAATGACAAACATTACGATCATAGTAAACTTCTATTCTTAAATTAGGTATCGTTACACCATAATCAATCACGTGCAAAACCCTAGTCAACTTATGAAATATACATATGAATAACAACATCACCCTTTCTATACAGCCCGTTCTAAAAGACTTTCTATCACAGTTATCCCAATCTCTTATAATTTACGTAATAAAGGTAAACATAAACTTCACAAGTCATTATGATCAAGTACACAATCTAGCCTTTGGATTTCCTAAATCCATATATTGCAATCATTCATTTCTATCTATTATTCAAAATAAATAAGATTCAATTTGCAATGATAAAGAACAAGCAACTATTTCATTTCAATTTTTATAATCATACTAATTAATATAATTCAACTTCTTATTTTAACAAATCTGTTCGAAATCCTCTTTTTATACATTTATATGGTATATTCCTCAAAATCCAATTAATTTTGAATTAACTTTTACTAATAATAATAATAATAATAATAATAATAATAATAGTAATAATATATATATATATATATTATATAAACTATATATTATAAATAATATATAAGTAATATAACATATATAATACATATAAATATTATTAATATTATATTATAACAACTCAAAATTGATTGACAGCCATTCGCATTTTCTTCTGTTATGAAAACATTTAATATTGGAATTTAATAACAGTGTTTATTTTTTTTGGCCGCGTACACCACCACAGTGGAGGGTGCTACCTATTGGCAGCCGCTCCCCACAATGTCGTGGTGGGCGCTGCCTCACAGCGGCCGCAACCCCACTGTGGATACTGCGGGGGTTTGGGGTTTTCCCAGCCCCTTTCAATAATAAAATCCGTCTAAATTTTTTGTTGGGATTCATATTTTTGTTTAAAATAAAACATATAACCATTAACAACCTTACATTATGTACTCACCTCTAAATGAAATAAATAACGAAATTTAAAACTCAGAATCGCTCGTACGACAATTTTTTTTAAAAAATAAAATCTCTATGTAGTTTTAAAATTTTATTTAAAGTTGAAAAATAAAATTCATATACAGGTTGTACAATTTACTATACATTTATAATAAAATAAAAATTATAATTTCTCATATAACAAATCTATTTGTTCAACCCTTTTAAAATAAATAAGAAATATTTTTCTCAAAGATTTAATCTTTGATCACAGAAGTTCTTCATTTGAGATTTCAATTTACAAACAATAAACAGTTACTCAAACCAATTTACCCCAATTTTAAATAAATTATTTTCACAAAGGATTTCAAAAGGATTCTTGTTTAAATTCTTTCAGACAAATAACGGTTCTCAACAAAATATTTTCTACAAGCTATTGCCAAGAAAATGAGATTCATACAAACAGATTTTCTTTCCATAAACAAAGAAACTAATATCACAAGAAAAATACCTGTAAATAGAAGGTTGTCTGTAGAAGAAACCCTTTTTCCTATAGCGTACAATTTTCAAATAGCCTCTCCAGAGAAACCTCCAAATAAAAGAAAAGCTTCAACCAATACCAAGAATTTCCCAAAAAAGGGATCTTCCACAAGTATAGAATTTTTTTTCAAAATAACACAAAGTAGAGAAATTATGCAAAGCTCTGATCATTTCCCCATGAGGAAATTGAATAACCTCTGTAATTTCCAAATCCCCAGATAATATCCATCAACAACCTCAACAATAAACAATTAAAGCACTGGCACATATGTCGAGAAGTGGTTGAAAAATATCTTCTCCACCACTTCTCGGCAATCTTGCCAATTGCCAATTGCATGCAATTTATTTATTTAATTTTTAAATTTACAACCACTATTCAAATCTCAAGCATTTATTTTTTTATTAATTTTCAAATTTTCAAATACAATATAATTTACACACTTAATAATTTAATTTAATTTATTTATTTATTTAATTAAATAAGTTTAATCTTTTATGATCAAAACATTTAATCAAATAAGCTAATTAATTAATTAAATAATCAAGCAAGTATTTTCTTCCACATTTAAACATTAATTTAAATACCAATAATTTAAAACACAATAAACTATCATTAAAATGTAACCAAATTTAACCTTCCAAGCAATTTATCCAAACAGAAAATACAAGACAAACCTATGACTCTGAACTAAAACAGACGATGTACTAAGACCAGGATTATAGACCAGACTAGGGTAAACCAAACTACTATCTCTGATCAACATATCCATTAAGTCTTGACACGCTCAGACCTGAGTATCTAGGTGGAGTCGGTGTCATGTACCTACAAATTCCTGCAACCAAGCAAATAACGTGCATATATATATATATAAATAAAGCATTAAACAGACACACCGTGCGGAGAAAATCACGAATATCACAGGGCACTCACAATCGAGTGATGCGATTCCATTCTCCACACCAATACATGTCACATCAGACTGACAAAATAAATAGATGTTAGTCCATCATAAACATATGCATAGCAATAATCAACTGAAAGTAAACATCTACACTATCTCATAACATGTCTAAAATCAATAATCAACATACAATGTATCATCATGTCTCAAAATAAATCCACTATCGCTCAAAACTAGCAATCAAAATATCCAAACAAAGTATCATTATCAAACAGTGTGAAAACATGACAACAGAAAGCATAAGCATAAACGGAGGGGTACTACATCCTCCCCCCTAGGATCAGGCTTGCTCCTGAAAGCCTGCGAATAGATAGGGATAAAGTTCCCTTATGCGTGTCGCATCCTCCCAAGTAGCTGAAGCCTCATAGCTAAGATCCCATTGGACCCTCACCTGATCAACATCTTGACCCTTGAGATCAAGCGTCCGGTGCTGTAGAATGGCCATGGGCTCCAAAGCCAGTTGGCCATCCTCTACCTGTAACGCATTCAAATCAAGTACATGATATATGTCGGGATGATATGGTCTAAGAACTGATACACGAAAAAAATCATGAATACGAGACAAACTGGGTGGTAAGGCAAGTCGATACGCCACAGGACCAATTCTCTCTAAAATATCGAATGGCACAACGAAATGAGGCATAAGCTTAGTGCCTTTTCCATAACGGATTGAACTCTTTTGTGGTCACACTCAAAGAAACACTGTATCACCAACAACGAACTGTCGATCGATCCTATGTGCATCGGCATATTTCTTTTGCCTATCCTGAGCTGCTATCAAATGCTCTCTAATACGATCAACCTATTGCTCCATGTCACAAAGAATCTCAGCTCTAAGTAATACTCTATCCTCAAGTCGATCCCAACTTAGTGGAGTTCGACAAGGATGGTCGTATAATGCCTGAAATGGTGGCATACCTATAGAACTCTGATATTCGTTGTTGTAAGTGAATTCTACTAAGTACAAGTAATCCTCCCAACGTGATTGTTGTTCCATTAAGTACATCCTAAGCATATCCTCTAATATTTGGTTAACTCTTTCAGTTTTTCCATCGGTTTGAGGATGATATGCTGAACTAAAGTTCAATTGTGTACCTAACGCATGTTGTAATGAAGTCCATAGAGCTGAAGTAAAAACAAGATCTCTATCTAATATAATCCTATGAGGAATCCAATGCAATCTAACAATGTCCTCCATGAATATCCTAGCTACAGATGAAGCATTGTATGATGATCGTACAAGTGAAAAGTGAGCTACTTTAGTCAAACGGTCAATAGTTACCATAATGGCATCATGTCGATGTGACGACGTAGGTAACCCTACAATAAAGTCCATGGATATAATATCCCATTTCCATTCAAGAATGAGATGTGGCTGCAATAATCTAGTAGGATGTTGATGCTCAGCTTTAACTCGCTAGCATCCAAGACAGGTCGATACATAATCAGCAATATCACGTTTCATACCAGGCTAGAAATACATTTTCCTAAGATTGGCATGCATTTTCTTGACTCCTGGATGAGCTGAGTATGGAGCTCGATGGGCTTCAATCATGATTAATGTACAAAGACTCTCAACATGTGGTACATAAATACAACCTAAATACCATAATATACCATTCGATTCTAGGACATACCCTGCAAATCGACCTTCTAAAGGTCTACTTGATTCAATCTCTGACCTCACTTCCTGATATAATCTATCAGTAGGAAGTGCAGCTACTATTTGACCTCTCAAATCTACTTCGAGAGTAGTAGCTGAGATCTCATGTCGACATAGGCTAAGAGCATCAGCCACTATGTTCTCTTTGCCTTGAACATATTTTACTTCAAAATCATACTCACACAAGAATTCCATCCACTATCTCTGCCTAGCATTCAAGTTAAGTTGCATAAAAATGTATTGCAAACTACGGTGATCAGTATGAAGTTTGAAATAATGACCTAATAAGAAATTCCTCCAATGAACTAATGCATGCACTTCCGCAACTAGTTCTAGATCATGAGTAGGATAAATTTAATTCACGATCTTTGAGTTTGCGAGACTCATAAGCAACCACACACCCATCTTGCATCAAAACTGCTCCCAAACCCTCTAAGGATGCTTCTGTACATACTACGAAATCCTTAGTAGGATCAGGAACAATGAGTATAGGTGCATTAGTCAACTTTTCTTAAAGTGTTTGAAAAGCCAACTGACATTGCTCTGTCCAAACAAACTTCTTCCCTTTCCTCTGAAGAGAAGTAATAGGATGACCAATTCTAGAAAATCCCTCTAGAAATTGTCTATAGTAACCAGCTAGACCCATAAAACTATGAACTTCACCTACATTGGTAGGTGTGGTCCAATCTATAATAGCTTGGATCTTTGAAGGATCCACAGCAATACCTTTTCCAGATATCACATGTCCAAGGTATTTTATTTCAATTTGAAAGAATTCACACTTCTTCAGGTTTGCATACAATTGATTTTCCCTTAAACATTGCAATACTTGTCTCAAGTGTTCTTCATGTTCCTTCATGTTTCTCGAATAGACTAAAATATCATCGAGAAATACGAGGACAAAGCGATCAAGGTATGTATGAAAAAAACCATTCATTAGACTCATAAATACTGAAGGTGCATTCGTTAACCCAAATGGTACTACTGTGAATTCGTAGTGCCCATAACAAGTTCGAAAAGTAGTTTTATGAATGTCTGGTTCAACTTACGCAATTGATGGTAACCGGATTTCAAATTGATTTTAGAGAACACATTAGCTCCCTTAATTTGATAAAAAATATCATCGATTATAGGCAAAGGATAACGATTCTTAATCGTAACCTTGTTCAATTGATGATAGTTAATGCACAGCCTAAGAGATCCATCCTTCTTCTTTACGAAGATGACAGGTGCTCCCCAAGGGGAAACACTTGGATGAATAAATCCCTTTTCTAAAAGTTCCTCTAACTGGATATGAAGTTCCTCTAACTCTTGAGTCATCATTCTATAAGGAGCTCTAGATATAGGCTCAGCTCTAGGAACTAGGTCAACTCTAAAGTCAATATCCCTCTTCAGTGGCATTATAGGAATGTCATCGGGAAACACATCTGTGAATTCCCTAAGAATAGGATGATCATCAAGAGAGACCTCTCGACTCTCACCCTCTTCCAAATCAGTAACTGTTGTTCCAAATAGTTGACATCCCTGACGAAGACATCTCTTTAATTGCATAGAAAATATCATCCACAAAGAGATAGGTCTTTGAATACCTACAATTTCCACTTTTACACCTAAATCATCAATGCAACTAACTTTCTTAAGTCAACAGTCAATTACAGCATGATAAGATGCTAACCAATCCATACCTAAAACTATGTCATACGATCCTAAAGGTGTAACATATAAATCTACTAAGGTAGTTAACGCACCAATTTTAAGTTCACAATTATGTACTAAGTTTTCTACTGCTACTTTCACCCTTGAGGAAAATTCAACTTGCCACTTACCACCTTGCTTTACCACCATAAGACCACAATAGTCTACGATGGTCGGTGAAATAAAGGAGTCAGTGGCTCCAGAATCAAAAAGTATAGAAACACTAACACCATGTATCTTACCTGAAGTCTCGACCACTATGTTCTGGTGATCGGCTTGGCGGTCATTAACCGTAGCATATACTGTATGTGATCATCCTGCATCACCCACTGTAGGCTCTGAAACTATAGGTCGAGGCCCATAACTAGTAGAACCTCTCATCGGACACTGTCTAGCTATGTGTCCCTACTACCCACATGAATAACAACCTGTACCTATGCCTCTACCGAATCCTTTGCCACCCGAGGGTGCATTAGATTTCTGAAAACTACCCCTATTGATAGTAGACTGAGCACTCTGCGCAAGCTGATCCTGCCTATTGCGCTTGTTGCACCACCAGTTGCGACCCTTTCCTGATTGAGGACTATTTTGTTGTTATGGTTGAGGGTTATTGTTCTTTTGAGGTGTTCGTTGTTGTTGTTTCTTCCCACCCTTTGTGGGTGTCTTTTGGTTCCTAGAGGAACCACCTGTCTATACTTGTCCACCCCGTGGACTAAAACCTACTGCAGGAGCACTCCTAATCTGCACTCCTATGTGCCCACCTAAAGCCATAATAAGGTTCTCCTCTACTATGCGAGCCTTCTCCACCGTGACTTCCATAGTCTTTGGCTCAATGACTCGAACACCACCACTAATGCGGGCATTTAAACCCCTGATAAAGTGTTGTACTAGCATAGGCTCATCATCGCTAATACCATCATACTGCTTGAGTTCATAGAACCTATGTTCATATTGCTCAATAGAAAGAGCTAATTGACGTAGATCATGGAACTCGTCAGCCCTACGCTACCTCCAGTGTTCCAATAGGAACTGTGCTCTAAACCTCTTGAGAAACATCTCCCAAGACACATAACCAATATCCAAGTGGAGCTTCTGCTCCTCTAGGTTCCACCAAGTAGAGGCGAATCCTCTCAAGTGCATAATAGCGCATCTGGCATGGGTATTACTATCATAAGGGTTCATGGTAAAGCATCTACCCAAATCTAGTAGCCAGGTCTTAGCCTCTAAGCCACCTCCAGTACCATCAAAGGTAGGAGGGTGTGCTCTCAGTAAATCCCTCATGTGACCTGCAATGATAGAATCTTGATGTACTGTGTTATCTACTCTCCTAGGAGATCTCTCTCTCTCTCTCTGACAACCTCTTGCTCATCTACCTATCTAGGTCCAAGATGAGCTAGGACCTCCTCTAATAATGGACGTATCTAAGAACCCTCTACTGCTAACTGTGTGGGATTTTGTCCCTCATTTCTCTGATCCAACTATTATGCCTGATCACTGTGATGAGGACTAGGAGGGGGAGTAACCTGAGGGATTGGCCCTCGGCCTCCACCTCGACCTCTACCATGACCTCTTCCTCCTTGCCTAGGCATGTTCCTACACATAACAATAATGAGTCTTAGATACTATTCAACCAAGGCTATCAGTTGCGACACTACGTATTAGGTCAACCTAATGGGCTCATGATTACCAGAGCGTCTAGTGTTTGTAACCTTTACTCTGATACCAATCTATTATGCCCCGTCTTAATAACCTAAGAGTCTTGCAATAGTGTATAAAGGTGTAATAATTTTTATTTTTTTAAAGTTTAATTATTAAGTTAATTAGTTGCATACATTTATTAAGCTATGCGACGTTACACTACTTTGAGTTTCCATAAGTGACTTAAGTATTTTGCATTGCACATATTGATAACATAAAGATAAACATTGCATAATAATAAATTTCCATTCAAGATAATAAAAAATACAAACTTGTTTCATACATTGCATTTGATAGGATATTACAATACTCATCCATCTTGATGAGGTAGTTCAATAATAATTACAATTACAAGTGTTCACCTCACAACATTTGAGGGATGTTTACAATGCAAAGTTTACAATATATAATGATGAGATACAAAAAAGTTTCTAAGTGCGAGCTCTCCATCTATAAAGCTGTAGTGCCCCTCCTTTTACTAGTTGGATTTATTATTTTTCTATGCGTTCGTTTGTTACTTGTGACTATGATGACCAGTTTTGTTATTGTGTGAGTTGGATAGTTAGACTTTTGATGATGTTGTTATGCCATTAAGTAGACTGTTGGTGATTATTCTTATACACTTGAGGATTTGATTATTTCATATGACATTGTGGTTGGTTAGGTTAGTTGATTTTCAGAATTATATTATGATGCAATGATTTAATGAATTGTGTCATGAGATGATTGTTAGTTAGAAATGTTGATTTATTGGTTATATTATAATTCTTAGACTAGGTGTGATGAAGGACAATATGGCATCACTCGTTTGTGAGTGCCCTGTTATGTTGCGATTCCTTCTCACAATGCAGTACTTTAATTTAATGCTTCGATTATATATATATATGTATGCACATGTACACAACTTCGTTTGTATGCAGGTATTGCGGGTACAAGTCTAGATTCCACCTGCTTCGGAAGGACAGGGCGAGCACCAATAGCCCAACGGTTAAATGTTGAAATGGAGGTGATGATGAAGTCCTCCCATTCCATGATGTCAGGTCATCTCGTTGATTGGTATTGTTCAATTTTGAAATTGTCGTCATTTGTGGTTTGTGTTTTGTATTTTGTCATCTTTTGATTAATGTTGGTACTTTATATGTTGTGGTGTATTCAATTTTATTGATGGAAGTAATAGTTGTTTTAGTGTTAGATTTAAACTCTTTTTATATATTTAGATGATTTAATTATTTTTGAAAGTCATATATTTCAATTAAATGATAATTAAATAATAAATGTGTCTTAATTATTTTAATCAATTATCTGGTGGAGGATAATTATTAGAATAATTTATTTAAATTAAATAAATAATGTGATGTGCAAGAAAAGCTGCAAAGATAGAAATTAAAACAATAAAACAAATAAAAGAATGAAAAGATTGTGAGAGCAAATAAGAAAAGAGATCTGGGTAAAAAGCTTGCTTTTAAAGAATGATTTTTATTTTATTTTTGTTTTTTTTTATAGTTTTTGAAAAGATTGGACAATGTCTTTTATTTAATTAGGAAAATTGTAAGATTTCTCAGACACACAAAGGATTTTAGTTACAAAAGTTGCAAAAGTTATTGGTTGGTATTCTAAAATTTTTAGAGAGGATATTGGATTCTTTTATTTTATTTTGAGGAGAGTTCTTGAAAGGGATTGGATATCTGTTACTGGATTGTTCTGGAGAGTGTTTTGAACAAAGGATCAGATTTGAGTTCAAAGATGAAATTCTGTAGAGGAGATTTTGAAGCGCAAACAAGGAGCTCTTCGAGGTCGTCAGAAATTAGCTTCATCAGATTTTCAAGACATAGGACTCCAAGTTCCAATCTTTGCTCTTAATAGTTTTAATTCTGTAAATGTAATACCCCCATGTTTCTGATACTATTTACTACTATTGTTGCTTTTATATGTTAGTGTGATACTGAATTGTGATGGTGATTGATTCATCGATTTGGTGTGTGTGGTTGCATAGTTTAGTTGATTGCTACAATTGATATTATTATTATGATTTATGATACTCTGTATGTAGGGTTTGGATTATTTTATTATGCAATGCTTTCTCTCTAATGTTTTATATGTCGATGTGATAATCCTATGGTGATCATGTTATTTGAATTCAGTGTTATTTTATAATGCAATGGTTTAGTAATTAGTTATGATGCAGTAGTTAAGTATGATGTTATCTTATGATCAATTTGGTTAGAAATGTTAGTTTGTTATTGATATTGTAATTGTTAGAATAGATTAGGTGAGAGGATAGTGTAGCATCACTCGTTCACGAGTGCCCTGCTACGTTGCAATTCCTTCTCACGATAGGATGTTTAATTATATATATACATGTGCTACTTGACATTTATTTAGATGCAGGATTAAGTCTCGATTCCACCTGCTTCGGCAGGATAGGGCGAGCAATAAATTAACCCAACGGGTAAAAAAATGTTGAAAAAGGGAGTAGGTTTGGAAGTGTCCCCGTCCCAAGTCCATCGTCTGTTGTGAGTAGTGTTATGACTGAAGTTTTCATTCTCATTGATTGTGTAGTTTGATTGTTGAAGTATACATTTTAGTTATGGTTCATGTTTATTTAATTAACTTTATTTTATATGATAATTGATTAAGTTGTCTAGTTGTTTTGATTTAATTGTGAGTTAGTAGAATGTTAAATTTAAATATATTATAAATTAAAAAGTGATTTAATTTATTAAAAGAGTAAATAATTACTCTAAATTAATATTGTTGATAATAATTAAATTAAATAAATATTGTTGAAGATAATTAAATAATATCTTTTTATTAATATTAAATTAGCAAATCATGTATAGATAATATCTTGATTAAATAAATTATTTTAATTAAAATTTTAGATAAGTGTGCTTTTAAAAGCTGGAAAAAGGACCAATAGGAGGGAGGCTTTTTGAGAAAAGAAAGCAGAAGGGCTTTATTGCTCTTTATTTTTGATTTATTATTTTTTTTATGAGAGGATGATTCACACAGTGAAAGTTTTGCTTTGTTGTTTTGGATCTGGAAAAGAAAAATTAAAAAAAAAGAAAAGATTTTTTTTGGGAAAAACTTTGGGAAAAATAATTGATTGGAAGATAGGTAGATTTGAAAAGAGAGCTGCAGGAGGCGATCGAGAAGGAACTGCAGGAGGAATCCGAAAGGAGGTTACAGAAGGGATTCTTATTCAGACGAAGGACTCTAGGTTTTCCTTTATTATTTATTATTATTTTGTTGTGCTTTGAATAAATCTGTTGGCTGTGTATTGGAAAACTTATAAAAAGAAGACTTGTGGTTTGAAAATTTATTCAAATGAAACCCTTGAATATTTTGTTGAAAACATTAGTAAATATGTTCTGAAATACTTTAACTTAGTAGTGAAAATTATCGTTTTGAAATAGAAAAATTGTTTTAGATTGAAGGTTGAGTTTGCATGTTAGATCTGTATTGGTTTAGGGAAAAATCTATCTATTATGATTTGAAAATAATCTTCTCTACTTTAAAAAAAAAAAAAAGATCTGTAAATGAAAATTTGTTTATTTTAAACCTTTAGTTTCTTGATAGGAAAACTATGGTAAAATCCTCTAAATTTCTTCAATATATAATGTAGTAGTTGAAATAATTGTGTTGAAAAGGAAAATTGTTATTATTATGAATTGAATTGATGAATCTAGTTTCCTCTTAGTTCTGTTAAAGAAAAATATTTTTTAAATATATGCCATTCTGTTGAATTACTTGTGTTTTGTATATATATATATATGTATTGTTATATATATATATATATATCAAGTTCTATCTTTCTATACAAACAAATATATTATACTGTGTTGACCTATTGTTCTGAAATATAAAAATAAAAAAATAAAAATAATATAAATATATATATAAATTAAAATTATGTTCATGTATTCCGTTGTTTTCGTGCCCGAATGGGCGATTGAAATTATAAAAGAGTTTTTGAAAGTAAAATAAAATTTAGAAATTTAATAGATAAATTTTAATAAATAAATTTTTATTGGGTAATGGGGGTCAGCTGAGGCCGTACCCCCATGGCCCCTGTGGACGACCTTTTTGCAGCCGCCACGGGCTCCGCACAGTAGCCCAGCTGCCCACGACAGCCCAGGCTGCGCACGACAGCCTAGGCTACTGGTCGGAGCCTATGGAGGCTGCGGTTAGCTAGTCTGTCCCCTGTGGTACGCAGTACCACAGGTGACTGTGGTACTATGTACCACAGGCCGACAACAACTTCAATTGTTTCATTTTATTTATAGATTCTATTACAAATTTTTAATATTTTTTTTTAATTTGTTTTAATTTTAAATGGGATTTGATATATATATATATATATTTTTAATATATGTATATATATTATATATATATATATATATATATTATATATATATATGTAGAGTTTTAATTCAAATTTTTTTTTTGTTGTTTTCAAATATGATTTAATTAGAGGTTGTTTTATAAAAATATTTTTGAAATATGATTATATTAATTTTATTAAATGATTATTTTATATATCTGGACATTTGGGTAATAGAGTTGTTTGTTGTAAATATGATTTTAACATGATAAGAACCGAAGAAATTTCAACGTCTAATGTAGTTGTCCAAATTAGGAATATATCGTGTGAGTTGAATTAAATCAGATTCTTTTGAGTTAATGATTTATTTATTGGTAAAATGGTTTATGTTTGAAATTAATTGTGTAGCATTGTGTGCTTACTCTTGAGTCTTCATCGAACCTATTGTGATTTTTCTTTTGTTTGAGTTATGTCTTGTAGGAAAACTCTAGAGTTAGCTTGTTCGGTTATAGAAACCTAAGATGTGTTTAGGACTTCCAGAGGAGTGATTATCATTTTCTTTATTCAATCTTGTGGTTTGATGTTGTTTTTATGATTGGCCTTGGATGTGATGTTAATGTACATTTGGATTGTACCGTATGTGAATTTTATATGTATGATTTTGGGCGAGAGGGTTATGCCTCGCGGTTGATCCATTGTTGGTTTAGTTTTTCTTGATGATGCAATCCTGTTCAGTTGGATATTCTTGTGCTAGAGTGTCTAGAGAGAGTGGCTCTAGTGGGGGCCGGCGGACAAAGGGGCTTTCAGGGTAACCCACATAGAGTTGTATTAATCAGTGATAACCTAAGTAATCAACCATGGGTGGGATTAAACACTAATAAGATAATTGTGAAGCCTCATCCACCTGTTAGTGCTATCATAGACTAAAGGGGACTGAGAAGGCCATGGTTGGCAAGGTCATTGCCTTGTCCTCACGAAAGGTCAATGACTCCGCATGAGTGACCCTATGGAGTGGCGCCTTGAGATAGGCTGTTAGGAGAACCATAGATGGAAGCAGCACCTTAACTTGGTTGTCTAGAGAATCCATGTAGAGATGGAGGCGGCACCTTGTGATAGGTTGTCTGGAGAATCCATGTGAAACCATGCGATGACACTCTCGTCTGACATTCTATTTACGTTGATTTTCTAAAGTCCCCTGGAAGTGATTTACGGATTTCTCTTTGGTTATTGTTGGAAGTAGTCTTTGATATTGTGTCTTGAGTTTCATTAATGTTGTGATTGTGACTTGTTATGTTTCGAAGTGGTTTACTGTTGTGCCTTTGGATTTGTCGTTGTTGAGTTTTCTAAGTGGTCTTTGATGTTAAATTTTCTTTTTGGAGTTAGTCTTTGTTATTGTTCGACATGCTTGGTTGGGGACCCTTCCTTGTCTACTCTCAGCACGAGGGTGGTTGGGTGGAATGTGCTTCGCACCCCGTTGGGTTTCCCCTTTTCTGTTTCAGATGTATCTTTTATTTCAGGGCTCTTTGGTAGATGTTGATGATCCAGTAATTCTTTGTACCAGATATATGTTATACTTCATATATAATGTAATCATTGATGTATTGTCTCCCATGTGTGTTGGGATGACCTTGTTGTAAATTGTATATGTGGTTATTAGGATGTATGTTCAGACAGTTGTATTTTACTATCGTTTGGATGTGATGTATTTATTCAGGAACTGTCACTTGTAATAGTTGGTTATGTTATGTTGTATCTATCGAAATATGTAACACTTTATATCTTTATAATTCCATGTATTGTCACATGTGCATATGGTATTAATATGGTTATTGTTTAATAGATCTTTTAAATGATGAAATGAGGATGAATGGATTTATGTACTGTTTAATTATGGCTTAATATATTATCATCGTTATGGGTTAGTATAGTAATGTCACCTCGTGTACCCCAATGGAACTAGTCGTCTAACTTCATACATTGTTATATTGGAATACTTAAGTATGTTTATTATATTCTTTAAAAAAAAATTATTCAGTTGTTATTAGTTCCTTTGGGGTTCGCATGGCGGGGCATTATAGTAAATGGAATAAAAAGGTGTGTCAAAATCAATCTCTAGTTGAGAAAGAAAATCTTCTATGATTTAGATTAAAATGATTTCCTTAAGATTAGAAAATAAATAAACCAATAGGCCTGCTTTGAAAAGAAACATTCTTGTTAAACTTTGGGAATCATGTTTTGCAATCAAACTGAAAAGAAACTCTTCGAATTTGTTTAATTAAGCCCTAATTCTCTCTTGTATTTTTCTATAGAAAAAGTAATTAATCTTCGTATTTTGGATGATTTTGTTGTATTATTTTTAATAATCATGTATATATTTATATACTGTAAATATACACTTTTTTGTATTTATACAGAAAACTGTGTTCTCTGTAATTATTTATGTTTACATATATTTAATATATATATATATTTAAATTTATATATATATATATATATATATATATATTATTGATGAATTATCATATGTATTTTAAAAATTAAATTGAATTGTGTTCGTGCTTAGCAAAGGCCGATTTCGACTGTCAAAATCCGTGCCTGGAAAGGATAAAATTTTATATTATTAAAATAAATTAAAAAATAATAATAATAAAAAAAAATTATAAATAAACTTTTATATAAAAATTTAATTTAAGAGTATGGGAGAGGAGAGGGTCAGCGCAGGGCCATACCCCCTCCCCTGCCCTGCGCCAGGCCACAGACTGCATAGCAGTCCGTGGACTGCTGGCGCAGTAGTCCGTGGGATTGGCGCCAGCAGGTCCCCATTTATTTGGAACTTAACATCTTTAATTTTTATTTAGATTTGTTTTTTTTTAATTTAGACTTGTATATATTTAAAATCTTTAATTTTTATTAAGATTTGTTTCTTTTTAAAATTTAAACTTGTATATATTTAATTAGATAATTTAAATACTTGCTTTTATATAAATTTATTAATATATTTTAAAATATTTGTTAAATGTTAATAATTTTATATATAAATATATTTGGTGTGTATATTCACAATAAGAGTATAATTACATGCATTTTTTTTATTTGTAAGAGTTTTGAGAATTATAAGAAAAGAAAATGTTAGTAGATATATATATTTTTATGTTGATATATATATGTAATAAATTGTAATTATTAATTTAAATAGTTTGTAAGTTTAAATGAATTGTATTTATGAATTTAGATAGTTTGTAAGGTTGGAATTTATAGACTGGGTTGTATTTGTGAAAATTATAAAGTGGGTTTTTATGGGTTATTAAGTGCAACAAATTATATATAGTAGTGAAATTGTTACTGTATGTTTTAATTTCAATGGTTTCTCGATTTCCTTGGTCAGAGGTTTTAATGTATTTTTAGATATTTATCAGATGTCTTTTGTTAAGAATTAAATATTCTAATGTAGGATTATTAACTTCTTGTGTTTCTTTATATCATTTCAAAATTGGAATGTTTTGTGTAATTGTGTGAATCGTTTACTTTAAGTTATGAATTTGTGTGATCTGGTTATCATTTTCCATTTAATTGTTGTAACCTTACTCTTTGATGTGGGAACCCTATTGTTGATTTTGTAATCCTTATTATAGAGGCTTGTTATGTTAAAATGTATTCTCGATTGGTTATGCTATTGGAATTATGGTTTATGTTAGGAAGGGTTGAACAGGTTGTTAAGACTTTTGGATTATGAATTATTGCGAGACGGTTAATGCCTCGCATGTTCTTGTTGTGGTGTTATGCTTTATATGTTTTAGTTCAACCCTTGCCTAGGTTTGAGTTATGTAAGGGGTCATAGGGAGAGTGGCTCTTCATGGGCGCTGGCGCCTCAGGATGAGGAGGGGCTCAGGATAACCCACGAAAGAGTAGTTAAACAAGTGATAACCTAAATAACAGAATTTAGGGGGGGTGGGTAGTTTAAAAACACAAGACAATAAAACACTGGATTCCTCGTCTATGCATTAGGGCTACCATAGACTAGTGATAGACTGAGAAGGCCGTGGTCGGCAAAGTCATAGTCTCGTCTTCATGAGAGATTATTGGCTCCGCATTAGTTACCCTATGGTGCCGGCGCCTCAGTTAGGAGGAAGGGCCAGGAGATCCATAGATGGGTGTTGGCGCCTCAGTTAGGAGGAAGTGCTAGGGGATCCCATGAGAGCTATGCGATGACACTCTACACTAGACACCCCTATTCTTGCTTCTTGTCGCCTCTGGATATTGTAATCTTTATGTTGTTTCTAATTTTAGGGCTAGGGGATCCATAGATGGGTGTCGGCGCCTCAGTTGGAGGAAGTGCCAGGGGATCCCATGAGAGCTATGCGATGACCCTCCCCACTTGACACCATTTTGACTTGTTTCTTGTTGCCTATGGAATTGTGTATTGAATGGCTGATTTAGATTTATTATGGAATCGTGTTCTTTTTATTGGTTTAGATTTATTTGGAAATGTATTTTGGGGTGTTGTTTCGGTTCTTCTGGATATTGTATCTTTATGATGTTTTGATTCTTGTGAATTTGTCTCATGATTGATAATTGGTGGTACTTCATGTTATTGTGATGAGTTTCTTAGTTTTAACTTGTCATGTGATTTGTGAACATTGATGGTTGTTCATCGTATGCTTTGAGTTGTACTTTTTTTGTATCATGTTGTTGTTGAGTCAGTTTGTCATTCATGGTTGAGTTCACTTCCTCGTCACCTCTAAGCATGGGGGGTGAGTTACTTGTAATTCACATGGTTGGGTGGAACGTGCTCTGCACTCGTTGGGTTCCCCATCAGCATCTTGTCTTCTCAGCATTCTGTAGTGGATTTGTACTAGTAATCACTTGTATTTCATATTTCATTATTCTTGTATCAATCCCTATGTTGGGAAATTCAATGTAATTCATTTATCAAAAATTGTAATGTAACTATAAAATGATGATGTAATAGTTAGGGTCATTTGTATCAATATTAAGAGATCCATCATTGATGTATTATGTGATGTTTATTATTCTCGCATCATGTTTATTGGATGTATTATTATTCATGGTGATTATAAAATAAATGGATATGTTGTAATCTTTATTTTTATTTCTGTTTAGTTGTTGCGATGTAACCTCGTATGCCCCATAGAACTAAGTGTGTTAATGTTATTTAATGTGCTATTTGATTATGGTTAAGTGTTATTACATGTTTAATTTAATTATTTAAAAAAAAAAAATTATTCGCTTTGTGTGTGTTCTCTGGGGTTTGCACGACGGGCGTTACAACTTGGTATCAGAGCATAGGTTCATACACTGGGCACTATGTGTGCTCACTATGTAACCTTGCGTTTAGTCCCTTGAGTCTAGAGTTTCATGCTTTTGTTGTCTTTGTTGTGAACCTAAGTTTCTTCCATTAGTCGGTCTTAGGGAAATGGTATAGGAAACTGATGGGAAAGGATAGGACCCTCGGTGTAGTGCGCAATGCACCAATATCCTTCCTATCAAGGATGCACTATGAACCCTTGTGTCGTTGTGTGATGTGGTTTCTAGTGATGTGAGTTATGTGTGTGGTTGTGGCGTGTTCTTTGCGTGGTTGTTGTGTGCTTACTCTTATCTATTTAATTGCTTCCTGGAGTAAGCCATATCCTTGGGGGGGAGGATGTAATACCCCCATATTATTAATACTTTTTAATATTATTTCTTACTCTTATGTGTGAGCTTGATGCTATTTTCTAATGGTGATTAGTTCACCGTCTTGGTGTGTGAGGATGCCTCCTGTATTTGGGAATCTTATTTCCTTTTGTTTACCGGCTTCCAGGAGTAAGCTGATTTTATGGGGGGGAGGATGTAGTACCCCTCCTTTTACTAGTTGGATTTATTATTTTTCTATGTGTTTGTTTGTTACTTGTGACTATGATGACCAGTACTGTTATTGTGTGAGTTGGATAGTTAGACTTTTGATGATGTTGTTATGCCATTAAGTAGACTGTTGGTGATTATGCTTATACACTTGAGGATTTGATTATTTCATATGACATTGTGGTTGATTAGGTTAGTTGATTTTCATAATTATATTATGATGCAATGATTTAATGAATTATGTCATGAGATGATTGTTAGTTAGAAATGTTGATTTATTGGTTATATTATAATTCTTAGAGTAGGTGTGATGAAGGACAATATGGCATCACTCGTTCGTGAGTGCCCTGTTATGTTGCGATTCCTTCTCACAATGCAGTACTTTAATTTAATGCTTCAATTATATATATATGTATGTACATGTACACAACTTCGTTTGTATGCAGGTATTGCGGGTACAAGTCTAGATTCCACCTGCTTCGGCAAGACAGGGCGAGCACCAATAGCCCAATAGTTAAATGTTGAAACGGAGGTGACGATGAAGTCTTCCCGTTCCATGATGTCAGGTTGTTTCGTTGATTGGTATTGTTCATTTTTTAAATTGTCGTCATTTGTGGTTTGTGTTTTGTATTTTCTCGTCTTTTGACTAATGTTGGTACTTTATATGTTGTGGTGTATTCGATTTTAATGATGGAAGTAATAGTTGTTTTAATGTTAGATTTAAACTCTTTTTATATATTTAGATGATTTAATTATTTTTGAAAGTCATATATTTCAATTAAATGATAATTAAATAATAAATGTGTCTTAATTATTTTAATCAATTATCTGGTGGAGGATAATTATTAGAATAATTTATTTAAATTAAATAAATAATGTGATGTGCAAGAAAAGTTGCAAAGATAGAAATTAAAATAATAAAACAAATAAAAGAATGAAAAGATTGTGAGAGCAAATAAGAAAAGAGACCTGGGTAAAAAGCTTGCTTTTAAAGAATGATTTTTATTTTGTTTTTGTTTTTTTTAGAGTTTTTGAAAAGATTGGACAATGTATTTTATTTAATTAGGAAAATTGTAAGTTTTCTCAGACACACAAAGGATTTTAGTTACAAAAGTTGCAGAAGTTATTGGTTGGTATTCTGAAATTTTTAGAGAGGATATTGGATTCTTTTATTTTATTTTGAGGAGAGTTCTTGAAAGGGATTGGATATTTGTTACTGGATTATTCTGGAGAGTGTTCTGAACAAAGGATCAGATTTGAGTTCAAAGACGAAATTCTATAGAGGAGATTTTGAAGTGCAAACAAGGAGCTCTTCGAGGTCGTCAGAAATCAGCTTCATCAGATTTTCAAGACGTAGGACTCTAGGTTCCACTCTTTGCTCTTAATAGTTTTAATTTTGTAAATGGAAGAAAAAGGTGTTTCAGAATCAATCTCTGGTTGAAAAAGAAAATCCTCTATGATTTAGATTAAAATGATTTCCTTGAGATTAGAAAATGAATAAACCAATAGGCCTGCTTTGAAAAGAAACATTCTTGTTAAACTTTGGGAATCATGTTTTGCAATCAAACTGAAAAGAAACTCTTCGAATTTTTTTAATCAAGCCCTAATTCTCTCTTGTATTTTTCTATAGAAAAAGTAATTAATCTTCATATTTTGGATGATTTTGTTGTATTATTTTTAATAATCATGTATATATTTATATACTATAAATATACACTTTTCTGTATTTATACAGAAAACTGTGTTCTCTATAATTATTTATGTTTACATATATTTAATATATATATATTTAAATTTATATATATATATATATTATTTATGAATTATCATAGGTATTTTAAAAATTAAATTGAATTGTGTTCGTGCTTAGCAAAGGCCAATTTTGACTGTCAAAATCCATGCCTGGAAAGGACATAATTTTATATTATTAAAATAAATTAAAAAAAATAATAATAAATAAAATTATAAATAAAATTTTATATAAAAATTTAATTTAAGAGTATGGGAGAGGAGAGGGTCGGCGCAGGGCCATACCCCCTCCCCTGCCCTGTGCTAGACCACAGACTGCATAGCAGTCTGTGGACTGCTGGCGCAGCAGTCATACGGTCTGCCGCGCGCAGTCTGTGGGACTGGTGCCAGTGGGTCCCCATTTATTTGGAACTTAAAATCTTTAATTTTTATTTAGATTTGTTTTTTTTTTTAATTTAAACTTGTATATATTTAATTAGATAATTTAAATACTTGCTTTTATATAAATTTATTAATATATTTTAAAATATTTGTTAAATGTTAATAATTTTATATATAAATATATTTGGTGTGTATATTCACAATAAGAGTATAATTACATGCATTTTGTTTATTTGTAAGAGTTTTGAGAATTATAAGAAAAGAAAATGTTAGTAGATATATATATTTTTATGTTGATATATATATGTAATAAATTGTAATTATTAATTTAGATAGTTTGTAAGTTTAAATGAATTGTATTTATGAATTTAGATAGTTTGTAAGGTTGGAATTTATAGACTGGGTTGTATTTGTGAAAATTATAAAGTGGGATTTTATGGATTATTAAGTGCAACAAATTATATATAGTAGTGAAATTTTTACTGTATGTTTTAATTTCAATGGTTTCTCGATTTCCTTGGTTGGAGGTTTTAATGTATTTTTAGATATTTATTAGATGTCTTTTGTTAAGAATTAAATATTCTGATGTAGGATTATTAACTTCTTGTGTTTCTTTATATCATTTCAAAATTGGAGTGTTTTGTGTAATTGTGTGAATCATTTACTTTAAGTTATGAATTTGTGTGATCTGGTTATCATTTTCCATTTAATTGTTGTAACCTTACTCTTTGATGTGGGAACCCTATTGTTGATTTTGTAATCCTTGTTCTAGAGGCTTGTTATGTTAAAATGTATTCTCGATTGGTTATGCTATTGGAATTATGGTTTATGTTAGGAAGGGTTGAACAGGTTGTTAAGACTTTTGTATTATGAATTATTGCAAGAGGGTTAATGCCTCGCGTGTTCTTGTTGTGGTGTTATGCTTTATATGTTTTAGTTCAACCCTTGCCTAGGTTTGAGTTATGTTAGGGGTCATAAGGAGAGTGGCTCTTTGTCGGCGCCGGTGCCTCAGGATGAGGAAGGGCTCAGGATAACCCATGAAAGAGTAGTTAAACAAGTGATAACCTAAATAATAGAATTTAGGGGGGTGGGTAGTTTAAAAAAACAAGATAATAAAACACTGGATTCCTCGTCTATGCATTAGGGCTACCATAGACTAGTGATAGACTGAGAAGGCCGTGGTCGGCAAAGTCATAGTCTCATCTTCATGAGAGATTATTGGCTCCACATTAGTTACCCTATGGTGCCGGTGCCTTAGTTAGGAGGAAGGGCCAGGAGATCCATAGATGGGTGTCGACGCCTCAGTTAGGAGGAAGTGCTAGGGGATCCCATGAGAGCTATGCGATGACACTCTCCACTAGACACCCCTGTTCTTGCTTCTTGTCGCCTCTGGATATTGTAATCTTTATGTTGTTTCAGATTTTAGGGCTAGGGGATCCATAGATGGGTGTCGGCGCCTCAGTTGGAGGAAGTGCCAGGGGATCCCATGAGAGCTATGCGATGACCCTCCCCACTTGACACCTGTTTGACTTGTTTCTTGTTGCCTATGGAATTGTGTATTGAATGGCTGATTTAGATTTATTATGGAATCGTGTTCTTTTTATTGGTTCAGATTTATTTGGAAATGTATTTTGGGGTGTTGTTTCAGTTCTTCTGGATATTGTATCTTTATGATGTTTTGATTCTTGTGAATTTGTCTCATGATTGATAATTGGTGGTACTTCATGTTATTATGATGAGTTTCTTAGTTTTAACTTGTCATGTGATTCGTGGACGTTGATGGTTGTTCATCGTATGCTTTGAGTTGTGCTTGTTTTGTATCATGTTTTCGTTGAGTCGGTTTGTCATTCATGGTCGGGTTCACTTCCTTGTCACCTCTGAGCATGAGGGGTGAGTTACTTGTAATTCACATGGTTGGGTGGAACGTGCTCTGCACCCGTTGGGTTCCCCATCAGCATCTTGTCTTCTCAACATTCCGCAGTGGAGTTGTACTAGTAATCACTTGTATTTCATATTTCATTATTCTTGTATCAATCCCTATGTTGGGAAATTCAATGTAATTCATTTATCAAAAATTGTAATGTAACTATAAAACGATGATGTAATAGTTAGGGTCATTTGTATCATTATTAAGAGATCCATCATTGATGTATTATGTGATGTTTATTATTCTCGCATCATGTTTATCAGATGTATCATTATTCATGGTGATTATAAAATAAATGGACATGTTGTAATCTTTATTTTTATTTCCATTTAGTTGTTGCGATGTAACCTCCCGTGCCCAAGAGAACTAAGTGTGTTAATGTTATGTAATGTGCTATGTGATTATGGTTAAGTGTTATTACATGTTTAATTTAATTATTTTAAAAAAAAATTATTCGCTTTGTGTGTGTTCTCTGGGGTTTGCACGATGGGTGTTACAAAAGCTCTCGATGCCATGATCACAAACTAGGGACCCAACGGAGTAAGGTGCATGTTCCACCCAACCATGTGGTACCCGTAGGTCCAACCCCCTGTGCTAGGAGATAGTAATAAGGTTACCTAGACCTAATCTACTAACCCTAGATACTAGTACTTAACAACCTATTGGTTATATTGCTTCCAGATTTTGACAATTGATTATCTCACAAACATAAGGTTAACTGTTACTCTAGGTGGAGTGTTATCAGAACAATGCAAAGGTTACCCTGGTAACCTCTTACGAAACCCAGCCCCATTTGCATACTGTTGCAGAATCGAATGTCTTTTGAAGGAACAAGACATCGATTAGCCATTCCAGGCCTTCTCATCTTATACTCATGACTGAAGTAGCTCAAGAGTCATAAGTGAGGCAAAAGCATCTTATTAAGAGTTTTAAATCTAACTACTATGTTCTTTATTTTTCACTGACTTACTAACTCTTTATAAGTTACCCTAACACCACTTTGTGTGTTGTCCCTTACAAATAGCCACTCCCCTAATCATAACAAGGATTTTTTAAGTTTTCCTAACTAAGTTTTCCAAAGTGCACAAAAATCTCAGTCACATTATAACAAATGACAAACATTACGATCATAGTAAACTTCTATTCTTAAATTAGGTATCATTACACCATAATCAATCACGTGCAAAACCCTAGTCAACTTATGAAATATATAGATGAATAACAACATCACCCTTTCTATACAGCCCGTTTTGGAAGACTTTCTATCATAGTTATCCCAATCTCTTATAATTGACGTAATAAAGGTAAACATAAACTTCACAAGTCATTACAATCAAGTACACAATCTAGCCTTTGGATTTCCTAAATCCATATATTGCAATCATTCATTTCTATCTATTATTCAAAATAAATAAGATTCGATTTGCAATGATAAAGAACAAGCAACTATTTCATTTCAATTTTCATAATCATTCTAATTAATATAATTCAACTTCTTATTTTAACAAATCTGTTTGAAATCCTCTTTTTATACATTTATATGGTATATTCCTCAAAATCCAATTAATTTTGAATCAACTTTTACTAATAATATATATATATATATATATATATATATATATATATATATATATATATATTATATAAACTATATATTATAAATAATATATAATTAATATAACATATATATATTATTTATATTATACTATAACAACTTGAAATTGATTAATAGCCATTCGCATTTTCTTATGTTATGTAGACATTTAATACTGTAATTTAATAACAGTGTTTTTTTTTTTTTGGCCGCGTACACCACTACAGTGGAGGATGCGCTACCCATGGGGCGGCGTTTCGTCCACAGCGCTATGGAGGGTGCTGCCTATTAGCAGCCACTCCCCACAGTGCCATGGTGGGCGCTGCCTCACAGCGGCCGCGCCCCCATTGTGGATGAGGCGGGGGTTTGGGGTTTTCCCAACCCCTTTCAATAATAAAATCCGTCTAAATTTTTTGTTGGGATTCGTATTTTTGTTTAAAATAAAACATATAACCATTAACAACCCTACATTATGTATTCACCTCTAAATGAAATAAATAACGAAATTCAAAACTCAGAATCGCCCATATTGCGATTTAAAAAAAATAAAAAATCTCTATGTAGTTTTAAAATTTTATTTAAAGTTAAAAAAAAATTCATATACAGGTTGTCCAATTTATAGTAAATTTATAATAAAATAAAAATTATAATTTGTCATATAAAAAATCTATTTGTTCAACCCTTTTAAAATAAATAAGAAATATTTTTCTCAAAGATTTAATCTTTGATCACAGAAGTTCTTCATTTGAGATTTCAATTTACAAACAATAAACAGTTACTCAAACCAATTTCCCCCAATTTTAAATAAATTATTTTCACAGAGGATTTCAAAAGGATTCTTGTTTAAATTCTTTCAGACAAATAACGGTTCTCAACAAAATATTTTCTACAAGCTATTGCCAAGAAAATGAGATTCATACAAACAGATTTTCTTTCCATAAAAAAAGAAACTAATATCACAAGAAAAATACCTATAAATAGAAGGCTATCTGTAGAAGAAACCCTTTTGCCTGTAGTGTACAATTTTCAAATAGCCTCTCCAGAGAAACCCCCAAATAAAAGAAAAGCTTCAACCAACACCAAGAATTTCCCAAAAAGGGATCTTCCACAAGTATACGATTTTTTTTCAAAATAACACAAAGTAGAGAAATTATGCAAAGCTCTGATAATTTCCCCGTGAGGAAATTGAATAACCACTGTAATTTCCAAATCCCCAGATAATATTCATCAACAACCTCAACAATAAACAATTAAAGCACTGGCACACATGTCGAGAAGTGGTTGAAAAGTATCTTCTCCACCACTTCTCGGCAATCTCACCAATTCCCAATTGCATGCAATTTACTTATTTAATTTTTAAATTTACAACCACTATTCAAATCTCAAGCATTTATTTTTTTTATTAATTTTCTTATTTTCAAATGCAATATAATTTACACACTTAATAATTTAATTTAATTAATTTATTTATTTAATTAAATAAGTTTAATCTTTTATGATCAAACCATTTAACCAAATAAGCTAATTAATTAATTAAATAATCAAGCAAGTAATTTTTTCCACATTTAAACATTAATTTAAATACCAATAATTTAAAACACAATAAACTATCATTAAAATTTAACCAAATTTAACCTTCCATGTAATTTATCCAAACAGAAAATACAAGACAAACCTATGACTCTAAACTAAAATAGATGATGTACTAAGACCAGGATTATAGAACAGAATAGGGTAAACCAAACTACTATCTCCCGATCAACATATCCGTTGAGTCTTGACACGCTTAGACCTGAGTACCCAGGTGGATTCGGTGTCATGTACCTGAAAATTCCTGCAACCAAGGAAATAATGTATATATATATAAAGCATTAAATAGATACACCATACGGAGAAAATCACAGATATCACAGGGCACTCACAATCGAGTGATGCGATTCCGTTCTTCACACAAATACATGTCACATCAGACTAACAAAATAAATAGTTGTTAGTCCATCATAAACATATGCATAGCAATAATCAACTGAAAGTAAACATCTACACTATCTCATAACATGTCTAAAATCAATAATCAACATACAATGTATCATCATGTGTCAAAATAAATCCACTATCGCTCAAAACCAGCCATCAAAATATCCAAATAAAGTATCATCATCAAACAGTGTGAAAACATGATAGTAGAAAGCATAAGCATAAACGGAGGGGTACTACATGTCTTGTCGTGTTCAAATATATACTGTTTTGTGTTTGCAAATTTATAATATTTAATCTTATTAAATGTTTATTAATGTTTCGACCAACGTTAATGATTTAATTTATTAAGTTAAATTAAATAAGTTATTTCTTTGCAATGTTGTAATTAAAATAATATTATTGCTGTTTTTTTTGTGCAAATTAAATAGAAAATTGTTAGATTTAGCACTCAAATGTTATGGAATAATTACTCTTTGAGCCGAATGATACAAATGTTGATTTGTTCATAAATCCTATAATAAAATTTAGGTCTCTTCTTTTACCTATATCATGTCCTTCCTACGCCATCACCTCGTACCATTATTGATATATATATATATATATATATATATATATATATATATATATATGTTTATGGTATTCATAGAATTTGGCGATACTATATCCTATCTTCTTGTCTTAACCCTTTGAATTTTGTAGAAGAAATCCATAGCATGCATAGGGTATAACTGGTAGAATAATAAACTTGATACCGGTCTATTAATATTTGTAATTCTCTTTTATTGAATTGTTGAAGATAAAGTCTTCCACTGGTATTTTCTTTATTTTCAACTATAGAATGATAGCTTACAATTTTAATATATAAAATTTGTCCTCTAAATCTGGGCACAGCCATTTTAAACTAAATCTGTTGGCTTTGTAATTGACTATTGTCTCAGTGATTAGAATTTGGCCAAAGCTTATAATTTCTAAATACGTATTACATTTACCTCTTCACCCGTGTGGCTGTAGATAAGATCTATTTCCTGTTTAGTGCCTATAATTGTGGAAATAGTTTTATTTGAGAAGAAGTTTTCTTCAAGTGATAAATTGCTAACTAAAAGATAATTAAAAAGGGGGATCTGGAGTAAATGATATGTGGAACTGGTCGACCATATTAGGAAAAATGGATTGCATTTGGAAAGTAAGGGAATTGGTTATCTTAGGTTCTAGAAATTTATGTTAAAAGTCGGCAGGCTTTGGGGAAATTGGGGGCTTTTTATAGAGATCTAGGCTTTGGAATACAAAAGCTACTTATGGATTTCCAAACTCTACCTAATATTCTCCACCGCGGAATGAAATTAGCCCAGAGCGCTATTAATTTATTCTCTTTGGAAAGAGACGATCTGCTGGCATTTTGATTTTCCAATCAAATTTACCGTCGCTTGGGGAACGTCGGTGTTCCATCGTTTCCGTTCAGATTTTCGCCACCAAGCCACTTTGATATTTCTGGAAAGTTCCTATATGGGAATTTTCTTTCATCAACTGGCGTGGAGCGAGAAATGGTTTCAGCTGGTTCTGCCAAACAAAACGCAGAGAAAAATGTTAGAATGGCGAAATCTTAGTGCAGCATCGGAACAGGTAGCAAAATTAAGATGCGCAAGCACCGGTAAGGAAATAGAATTCAGCAAAACATCCCAGGAATCGGGAAAATGTATTCTTTAAAGACTCTGAAATTATTCACTGAAAATCGAACAACCGAAACGAGAAATTCAGCGAATGCAATTCGTAAAACAATTTTCCAGTCCACGGAGCCCTGAAAATTTAAAACAACATACAATAGGTTGAAACTTCTAAATCACCCTATAACTATTGTCTATTTTTATTTCTTCTTTACTCCAAACATAACCTCTAAGTTTCCCTCAGGGTTTGCAAATCGTCGGCGATTAACGTAGATTGCAGATTCTTTTTGGTTTTGAAATGATTCCAAAGTATTTATCTTTGTTGTGGCCAACTCCTTTAGTTCCTGACCCCAGCCATAAATTATGCACACTGGAACCGAAGTTACCAGTCAGCAGTCCTTCACCTGCTGCTTTGTAATTGATGCCTTTTGAATCTGGGAAATTACTATGAATTGTAAAGGTTTGTCTCTGTAGATTACGTCTCAAACTTTATAGATCACTATTTTACAATCCTGTTGTAACTCATCTATATGCTCTACGTATAGCTTTCACCTATCTCTTTGTAACAATAAAATTAATATCCTTGCTTCTTAATGGTTTACCTCACAGTAATGGTGATGATTCTCTATTTCTGCGCAAAAGGTGGAAGGAACTATTAACCTCTTTCTTTCTATTGTTATCTCCTCAGATCATAAATAATTATTAATATAACAACCCTACTAAAGAATAGACTCGACCATAGTTAGGTATTAGAGAAAATTTGTCAGAAGAAACGTTTATGTGCAACCCTAAGATGCTCCTTATCTGGTATCTTTTTACTTTAGACTTTTTTGGTTATTAACTGCATGCGTCCAAGTTGATCTTTCTGCGCTTGATTTTAATTAAATGACCCTGAGTTTATTAGATACAACGCAGTAACATTTCTATTTAATTTCTAATATTTATACCTAATTGTTGAATAGCATAATGCTATATGTCATTTGATATTAAAAGAAATTGATATGAGAGACTGGTTTTAAACGCAAATCTTCATAAAGCCATATGTTTCGGTGTGAGTTTAGTGTACTTTAGATTAGGCGCAACAATATGTGGTTATCTAGTTATTCATTATAATATTATAACCAACTCATAATAATTTATGTATCTTTTTCATGGTGTGACTTACACATGTTATCCTTTCCATAAAATAACAAGATGTCCAGATCTTGTGCATCACTTAAAACATGCTTAACATCAGTTAAATGTTATTCTTAAAGACAACGACTTTGATCACTCTGAAATATGTTTACAAGTTATAGTTTAGGCTTACAATGTTTTTTTTTAACCACACTGGAATATCCCTTATTGTGAATATTGATGCGTGGCCTTAGGGATTAAGCAACACCTGATTGATCTGCATCTTTATTCGGGTTGTATAAAGTATGCATTCAAGGGAGTAGATCATACATGTCTTACTTAAACCAACCTCTGAAACAATCTATGTTGAGTTAATCATGCAGGGTGAGAAGTTTACTTTACTTAGATAAAACATATACACCTATGAACTGCAATTTTTTTCATGACGATGCATATTATTTTGTGCATGAGTTGTAGAAGGCAGTTATTTCATTGATGAATTAACTTAATTGTCAGTTGAGTAACATAATAAGCGCAGTAGTCAAAGGGTGTCATTGTTCTTAATAAATACACTTATTTGAAGAAAAATGATTTAAGTACTTAACTGCATGGCATATCATTTAATTCTTCATTAGTGACAGAGAGCTAAAACTTTTGTTCTTTGAACGAATTCTCTGCATGTATTAAAGGTGGCAAAATAACTTAACTCGAAAAACATGAATTTATAATTGTTAGTTATTTGAAATATATATGAGCAGAATAATAAGAATTTAAATAAGCTTATTTATATGATTATTATATATATATATGATGGATAGATATTTAATTTAGTAGATTGTATATTACATGAATTTACAATTCTAGAGGTTTGGTAAATAGTAATTATTTGATGTATATATAATGAAATATTGTAGATATATGCTCTCATTTCTTTACAAACTATTTATGAATATTTCATTTTATTTATGTTGCTCAAGTATGGTGTTTATTTTCATATGGGGTATAACTTTACACCATTTGTTGATTGAAAAAAGTAATATCCAGTTTATTACACTTTATACATATTGCTCCATTACAATAATTTTCACTAGGGGTCTCAGCTTTGTTTATTTTGTGGTGACTTGTGAAAATTCTTAAAGACTTTGGACTATTTTTGAAGGAAGGTGTAGACCTCTGGGGTTTTGAATTATACACTTGATAGCTACCCCTAGTCTTGTGATGTTGAGTCATGTTATAGAGAGAGTGGCTTGCGTTAGGGGCCGAAATCCTATAGTGATTGTCTGGGTAACCTAACGTAGGTGTGATAATTAAGTGATAACCTAACTAATATATTAGGGGTTGGGTAGATCTAAACACTAATTTAGATAAATGTTTTCCTCACCTACTTCTTAACCCTCGTTTAGGTTGAGAAAAGCTTGAGAAGGCCTGGAATGGCAAGTCGCCATCTTGTCTTCTTGAAAGATGTGTTGACTCCAGCCTACCTACAGTTCTAAACCGCAGAGCCAGTAACCCCGAGGAGGTTCATAAGCCTCGAAGGTGCCCCACGGCGGTGCAATTCATCCCGGTCAATTTTGGTATATCATGATGGTGCCTTGGAGTTCAGTTTCTTATTTCGACGCAGATTCAGCTGGCCGGAAATTGATTCCGTTTTCGAATTTCAGGGAATCGCGAATGGTCGCGCCATGGATTTTTTCGAAACTCCTGCGGAATGGCAGCCCTGATCGGCTCTATTTGCGCCTCATCCGCCAGCCAGATTTC
This sequence comes from Sequoia sempervirens, assembly GCA_007258455.2. Lineage (NCBI taxonomy): Eukaryota > Viridiplantae > Streptophyta > Pinopsida > Cupressales > Cupressaceae > Sequoia > Sequoia sempervirens. The sequence goes on from VDFB02000013.1 coordinate 100,589,699, forward strand.
TGGCACCTGCCAGGAAGTGGACCCTGAGTTTCTTCAATGCGGGTTCCCGAGAACCGTTCTCATTTATGGATAGCTTCGTAGAAGATCCCATGCCGTGTCTCGCGGGATCAGCGACTGCGGGATCGGCGCCGTTTTCCCAGGACAAGTGGCCACCCGCCGTGTTGACCATCCGGCCTCTGGCCTCCCTGTAAGGCGAATGCACCGGCTTCAGCCCCTGTCTGTCAAGTCAGGCCGAGATGCTCCAGCAACCCCCAGCCTCTGCGGGTCATGTTTTATTTGGCTATTTTAATTTATGTGGCTGCTACGCAAAACCGTTCGATTCCACATTTCGTATCCGAATTATATAATGTGATGAGTTTTATTTGATAAGCTTATGTAACACTGTCTTGGAAACTTTATAGCATTTGTGTAATCAATTAACTTTTTTTTAAAAATTATTCAATTAACTTTACTCATTACACTTTGTTATAACGGTAACCAAGGTGGGGCGTTACAAGAGAGGTGAGATTTTCTCTAATCTAGTTTCTTGGATGGATTCATAGAATTATTGATGACTATTTTGATATATTTTTGAAATTAAATGAATCACTGGGCATCTCACATCTCTTAAAATAAATCAATCTCAAAATGAAAAATGACTACCAGTAGGTCTCTATTATTAGGTCACGACTTTGTAAGATACCTCAATTGTTCATTGTATTTTGATGTTTCAACTAGGGGCCTACAAATAAGGTCTTATTAGAATCTTGTAAAATAGAGTTAGATAAAAAATATATTGAAATTTAAATAATGTTAAGGGTATGTGCAGGATCATCAAGGAAAAAACAAGCACGTAAGTGGCAAAAAAAGAAGTTACAGAGTTAAGAAACTTGACCTAAAAATTTGAATAAGTTATCTATATTATTTAGAAAAATTGTAAGAATAGAATCTGTAGAAAATTGAATGTATTTTCTAAACTACTAGGTTTGTTTGAAAAAAAAAATCTATTTGGTGAAAATTTGGAATTTCAAATGATTTCAAAATGGAAGGGAAAAATAAGTAGGGTGTTTGTTCCTAAATTCACCCCAACCATAGCTTTAAAAAACAGTAATATTTTTATGAGATTTTTATGCGAGACCATGTCCCGATGTGATGCATATTTTTTGTAATTTTATCACTTTTAAATACCATCATGAATTTTTATTACAAATTTTAAAAAATATAAAAACTCATGTGTCTGACCAGCTTAGCTTGGTCAGAACTTCATGAAATTAAATTTTTATTTTTCTAATCCTATAGTATACGAAGCATAGAATGTGACGCATGTTTTGGATTCAAAAAATGTGATACCATTTGAAAGTTAGTGGTGAGATGTTTTTCAATTAGCTCATCATTCTATCTCTGTAACGTAATTCCGGTCAGAAAACCGAATACAATCACTTACAAATTCCAGCAAAGCTTAATTCTATACGGCGGAAAGGTCAAATCTCCTTTTAAAACCCTTTTTGTTTCAACAATTCGGTGCCTTAGCCACATAACCCATATATCAAGAGGCGGTTTGTCACTTTTTGCCCATCATGATCAAAAATATACCCTTAACCAGCACCGAATTCTCCACATTAAAATTTGAAAATACCCGGCGATCAGCGTACCAAATTTCCGGCATACCTTTCTTAAAAAATCATCAAATCCTTCACATTTTTGGGTAACCTTTAATCCCTGAACTACTCCATCAACAACCGATTACGCGTAATGCGGCATGGCGATGCGGGTATTGCAGCGGTAAAGAGCATAAAGGCGGTAGTGGCAGTATTGCATGTATGTACGGTATTGCATGGCAAAGTATTATGCATGACAGATACGCCATACGTAAGTGCGTAATTCATCACATGCAGCGTTCACGCCCACGATGCGCGCGCGCGCGTGCGCGGCAGAGTATCGCAGGTAATCACATATTACCACCAACACCAACATTACTGAAATTTCAAACTGATGCAAACCAACGAAACATGGATCTTTATCATTTGTATGTTTGAATTTTCTTAGAAAAAACAAAAATCATCTATGTAGTTTTATGTAGAATCACCACTATACTTTAGTTGTTGATAAAATACTAAAAATAAGAATAAGTGGGACCTTGATTTTTATATAATAATTTTAATTTTTTTCTTTCAATTATTCTTTTAGTTTCTATAATTTGAAACTTTAGTGCATGGTTCTTTTTTCTATTTTGGTAAACATTTTATTGAATAAATCTTAAAAAAAAAATTGTTTAAAACATAACCGTTTAAGTGGGGATGCCATATTTTTCCTTAACTATTTGTTCAAAATAGAAAATATCATTTTGACATGACATTTCTTCTCTAGAACATCATTTTGAAAACAATATTTGTAAATTTACAAAAGAGTTGTGACCACCAAAATTGTATCCCCTTCTTGGAGATGGATAAAGAATAAGGTTGGAAACCTAAAACCCTTTTAGCAAGGTACAATTTAAGCTTCTCAAGATAATTAAATCCTTGTTCCATGTTTTCATTGTATCCAAGTTTAGAATGAATTTTAAATCCAACTTCATAATTGTATTCCAACTTAGATGGTGGAGAATTCTTGTTTAAATCATTATTTGTTGAAAGAGGGGTATTATCATGAGAAGAATTGATCCTTTTGCAAGAATGTAACCTCTTTTTTGATGTTGTTATGTTAGGATGAGGAGGATATTTGTTATATTTTTCCAACACATTAGGGACAAAATATAAAGAGCCCCCATCACCATCATGGGATGATTTTTTTTGTAGATTTGTTGATATAGAAGGAGTAGAAGATTATTCAAATGAACAAAAAATTCTTTAAGTTTAGATTGTGAGATTTTGTACTCTCCCACAAATGAGGTTGTAAAATATAATGAACCCCAATCATAACCAAAACACACACTTCAATATAAAAAATTATTTGGACCATTGTCATTGTTTGAAGGAGTTGTGGTGTTGATTTGAGATTGTGTCAACTCATTGGTCTTTGATGGTGAGATTTTACACTCCTAAATGAAAGTAGGTGTAAAATTTAAGGAGCGACAATCATTACCAAAGAGTGTAGTAATAGAATCCTTATTATTGGAAGGTAATGGTTCAACTTTGAAGATGGAATCAAAGTACTAAGATATTTGGAAATGTTACAGTCATATTGGGCTTGTAACAATATTTTTCAATCTGCTTTAACCATATACGCCTTGTTATTATATTCATACTTCATTGTATGGTGAAGAGTAAATGGGACTCCTCTCATGGAATGAATCCACAAACTACCAAGAAGAACATTATATGAAATAATATTGGGCATGACATGGATAAAGGTAGGAAAAACTATAGGTCCTACCTTAATGGATAATCTGATTGTAACCAATGGATGTAATGCCCCGCCACACGACCCTAGAGGAAGTTGCAATTCACTACTTAAATGCACCAATTTTTATTTTTATTTTTTTTAATACAATTAACATGATAAATGAATACGCATTGCCAACAACCTCTAAGGCCACGAGACAAAGATTACTTTAGAACCCAAACAACAACAAACATTAATAAAAACCAAAACGATAAACACTTAAGGAAATGAGACAACATACATTCCATACAAGATAGCTTGCAACAAAAGATAAGAAATACCAAAAGATTTCAATTACATGAATTACCATAAGATTACAATACTCATTCCCCGAATGAGGTACGTCCAAAAGTTATGATTACACTTTACAAATTCCACCTCGATAACAAATGAGGGGTAATAAAATACAATAAGAGCGGAAAGAAAGAAGTGTGAGAAGAATCTGATTCCCACGAGCTCTCCTATAGGAAACACGATCAAATGAACATGAAGAAGGACCAACGGAAGAAGATGCACGCCACCCGACCACGTGGAAACCAAAAGGTTCCACTCCCTCCGTGCTAGGAGATAGTAACCAAGAATTCCTACCAAGACCATCTACCACTAGACACGGGCCACACAAAGAAGAAACAAAATAAATACAAGACCTCATCTCAAGACTGAACGGTCATACGTACAACTCTAGGTGTGACTCACACAAAACTGCCACAGGTTACATTGCTTCCCGACATAGAATAGATCAAGAGTGCCACAACTACAAAAACAAACTGCTGACTTAGGAAGAGTGTCATCGTGAGCAGTCGCCGGGAAAAGGGAGGTCCTCTCGAATAATTCTCAGCCCTGCCCCTCACTGGCGTTTTGGTATTCGGGTAGCTCCTTACCGCGATTCCGCACCCATGCTTACTCATGCAGAACCAAATACCTCTCGTAAAGACGAGATAGATGATCTTGCCATTCCAGGCCTTCCCGTCTCATCCCAAGTCTACAACAAGCCCTTGGGTCCATGAGCGAGGCATACTTAATCTTATTTAATGTTTGATGCATCCTAAACTTCTGAAAGTTTATTTAGTTATCACTGAATTAACCAACTTGCAAAGGGTTATCCTGGTGCCACTTTGTGCACCGGCGCCCGTTTGCAAGCCACTCTCCTAAGACAACACACATGATCATAATCACAATAGGTGACCAGATGACACGACCTCTCTAATCCAAGGAGATAACAAAACAAGAAAGCTCACTCCAACCACTGGAGGAAAACAAGGTTTAAACCCTCTCCACACACTAGAGGAAAGCAAAGGACAAACCCACTCCAAACATAGGAGGAAACCAATTACAGAAACCCACTCCTTCCAAAGGAGGTAAAAAATACATTACCCTCTCCTATTCCAAAGGAGGCACAAATTACAAAACCCGAATGTGAAAACCGGGTGAAACAACTTGGTGACACATGCACAAATCCCAAGGCACCACAAAATTGACTCACGTACCACAATCCCAAACAAATACATGAACCCCAAATTGGAAGACTTCAACGTTGACTCTATTCTCCCAACATAAAGGATGAACGTTACAACATTGCAAGAATTCCGAACAGTTAAGTAAACTAATGTCCGGGTTTCCTAAACCCAGTCAAACACAGTTACATGACTTGCATTTATCAAACAATCGAACCCATTTCTTTTCACCACGAGAAATACACAAGGAATATATCACATACTCGAAAGTTCATATACTAAAACTAAGACATTTAATAGATAACATCATTAAAATGGAATAGACCAATCAATCACTCTATGCCTTACATTCCTATACTGTAAATAAAATTACTCGATTAGCAAAACATTTCCATTAAATAATGAGTCCTTCCTTTCTCTAAGTTTTGCCATTATATTATATAATTAAAACACCTTGATAGATAGCACTTAAATCAACAAATCAATCTCCAATTTCACTCAACATTAAATAAATCAACTATACTCATTTCTACTTGAACACAATATGTTTCCAATCAATTTTACTAAATAGTAAATGCATATGCCCTCTTACCAACATTAAAGAGTTTAATCCAATAATACAACTTTAAATGATCAATTTATAATTAATCAACATCAAAATTATCAATAAACCAACATCTGACAAACAAAGTTCTTTGATGGCAATGAATCATTCGTTATTTCTACGTTTTCTCATACGTATTCTATATTTAGAATATTTTGATAAATAAATCAGTCTTTCCTTTCAACTCGCATTAATAAATCAAATAAATCTTCAACTAAGTCTCATCTCTACTAGAGTACGAATCCATTCCAACAAATGTACTTAATAGAGCCTACTCAATGTATATACTGTTACATACTAAATATTTAAATAACACTATTAACATTTAAGAATCTATAACAATACTTTATATTTCATTTCCCCAATCTCATATCTAAACAAAACCTTTGATTATCTAGACTCTATCCTTTAAAATTAATCACTGACTATTCAAAATTCAAGGTTCTAGATATTCCATTTGAATATAAAATCTACTTTTGCTTCTATTTCGAATCAAAATCATCTTCAAGTTATCTACATTTAAATCTACCCCTTTAATTTCATTTGCCACGATTGTCCGCAAAAATCAAAACTGAATTATAAATAATTCAAACTTTTGATAATTAAAATAACCAAATAAAATAAATATTTCATTATCTCTTAGTTTCCTACATTCCGTATTCAAACTTTTAATAACTAAGGTCATTTGACTGAAATAATTCATTTATTTAATCTCATTTCATAATGGAAATCATAATCAAATTCATAAAGAAACGAATTCATTTGTTAGCCAGTAGATCGATTAATTTGTACTAAGTTACTAGATCCTCAAATTTGAAACAATTAATAAATAACCATTTATTTAAAATAATTTAAATCTTATTTCAACATAGAATGATCAGTTAATTATATTAAATCTTACATCGACTGAATATATTGTCACAACTATATTACATTTTACTAAAATATCAGCTTTCCTTAACTACCTTTATCTCATGATCAATTTTAAAATTCCTATTTAACATTTAACTTCATTTAATATGTCAAATCAAAAATAATTTTTATTTGCATAATAATAAATTATTTAAGGCCTAATTACATAATATTACACATCATTGATATTCTGATAAATCATTTATATATATAATCATTATTTCTTAAATATTAAATATATATCATATTAAATATTCAATATATATACATATCATTTACATATATATTAATATTTAATATTGAATATATATATAATATTAAATATAATATAAACTTTTATATTAAAAAAAATAAAACTAAAAGAAAACGCGTTTCATTTTTGAAAGCGTCGGCTCCCATTAAGCAGCTCCCCGGCCTCCGAGGGCGGCGGGTTGTAAGCCGCATCATCAGCTCATCAGCCCCACGGCGTCTTTGTTTCTGCAAGCAATAATATCCCATCGCCATGGAAGCGGCGTATCGTGTTTCTCCGATAATGGCCTGCCGCCGGATGAGTCGCAAAAGCATTAACGCTGCCGCTATGGCGGCTGATCGGTGGGGGATTAATTTCCCACCCCAAACATAAAACAAATGCAATTTACTTTATACTGTCGCAAAATAAAAATCAAATTCATTTTTCCTTCTGGTATAAACCAGAAAAAAAATAAAAAAAATAGGGAAGGAAAAACATAAACAAATTTTTATTTTAAAAGGAGAAAAATTTCAATTTAGCATTTCCAGTTCAAGCTGAGAAAATGAGCAAGACTTTTTGCCAATCTCAACAAATTTATCCAACAACAAGAGGGTTTAACAATTCAATTTGAAGAGGAGTTTTTCTGTTGGGTTTTCAATCCAAAATTCAACCATTTTGCAAACTTTCATAGGAATAAATCATGGGTTTTATAAGATTCAACAACCTTTCATAGATTTCTCACACATCCAACAAGATTTTCAACAAGCAATTACAAAGATTAAACTATTTAAAAATGAACAAAACAAACACAAAGAAAACCTGGTTTCTTCCTCCAAGATTTGAAGCCTTCAAACATGGAGTTTGTTCCAAGTCCTCCATTGAATCCCCTCCAAGCAAGAGTCTCCACCTCCTTCTCAAACCCAAGTCCAAGCACCCCCAAAACAAAAACCTCCAAAAATGAAATATAATCTCTCCCCAAATCAAATTCAACTCAAATTCAGATTTTCCTCAAATTCAATTTCAAGTTCAAATTAAATTCAAATTTAATTTGCAAACTCCAATTTCAATTCCAAGTTCAAACTCACAAATATCTCATACCAAAATAGTCAACTATTCCCCAAAACAAATATCTTTTCTACAAAATCCTTATATTTTGAAACCTTTGAACTTTAAATAACTTAAACAAAATTCTATTTTTTTCAAATAAAATGTAATACCTTTTAATTTAATTTAATTTAATTTACTTTATTTCTTCTTTTCAACTTTTATTTCTAAAAGTAAAATGTAAAGCATAATTCCAATTTTGATTAACCCAAAATCTAAAGATGTCTACCCAACCAAATTGATTTAATTTAACCCTATTAATTTAATTAGTCAATAAAATACATCTAATTCAAAATTAGATTATTTTATTAATTAAATTAAATTAATTAATCACTCACTAATTTTCTCACATTTCAATAAGATCAAACCATCATCATTTATAAATTTCAAAAGTCATTTAATCACTTTAACATGCAATTTAAACACATTTAGTCATAAATTAAACTACACAAGTCATTCAATATACTTTACACTTGAAATTAAATAAGCACTCAAGGGAAACTAACCAAGTTAAAACAACTGACCCAGACGACAACCCAACAACACGCTATGACTAGGGTGACGACTTGGTTTGGAAAACCTAGCTACTATCTCCCAATTAATTTTCGTTGGTCAATGGACACGCTCAGACCTGGAAACCAGGTGGAGTCGATGTCATGTACCTGCCAACCTACAACAAAGAACATGTCGAACGTGCAACATATATATGCATATTATGATCAAACACGCCGTGAAGAGGAAATCTCAGAATTGTAGGGCACTCGCAAGCGAGTGATACAATCCTGTCCCCTTCACCAATACATAATTACTAATGATTCTAACATCAATGATATGATCACAAGCATAAAACATCATTTAATCAGCTATATTCTAAATTACTCCAAATCATGCCATATAGATAACATCAGAATAAGATCCCATCACATCAACCTATAATTTCACATCGTTTAATCAATCATCATCACAAGTAATCAAGTTCCAAAAGTCAAGGCCTGTTCAAACACAATCGACACAACATGATATAACATGCACATTACTAAATAGTTCATGATTAAATAATCACTAAGTTTCCAGTCACAACAAGCATAATCAAACCTTACCAAAAAAAACAGTGTCGATCCAAATATCCAAAACGGAGGGGTGTTACAATGGATTCCTACCAAAATTATTAAATCCATGAATAGATATATTATCAAGTCTAATGAGATATGTATCCACACTGCTCTAAAAATTCATTGCTACAAACATTAAGACCTGATCCATTATTGATTAGAGTGTGCATAATTTTAGTATCATTAATGATGACAAAAACCATGAGAGTATCATGTATTTGTTTAGTATTTTAGGAGGAGGTAATTCATTTTAATGGAATGTAATGTCAAAGTTTGTTGTAATCATACCATCTAAGAAGGCTACTAATATGTCTTTTGGTTTAACATAAGGTGGTAAAAAAGCCTTCTTCAAAGCCTCTTGGTTCATACCATGATATGTAGGTGACATTTGAATTAAGACCCAAAGAGAGATCTTAGTTGGAGTTTTACAAAGTTTCTCAACAAGATCATACTCTTTACCACTATGTTGAGGGAAATGAGGTGTGGGGCGAGATAAGGTTGAGGAAATGAAATGGAAGTGGGAGTGGTTTTCATTTTCTTAAGTTTTATATTATTTTGAGTGTTGTATACATGTGAGCAATTGCATGACAATGTGGTTGCTATATGACATATTTTGGTATATATAATTGTTTTGAGTGAGTGTTTTTGTAAAGTTTAGGATATAATTAGAGGTTTTAGTTGGTTTGAGGGTCCTCCAATAATGAGAAAAGGTTTAGTTTTGGGTTGAGGAAAATGAGGAGGATAGGTGATCGATTTTGGTTGAGGATATGTTTTAGGAGTGGTGAAAGGAAATATCTAGAGAAGATATAAAGTTTAGACAAGAAAATTTGATTGGTTGATATCCCCATGGGTGAGACAACTAGAATAGGTAGGACTTTATTCACTTTTTATGGGACAAACAATTATTTTTAGGGTAATGCTATGAATTATGTGAATGAGGGCCAAACTAGCAATGTACAATAAAATCTAGAAGTTTTAGGATAGACTACCAAAAATAGGATCTAGATCTAAATAGAGGTTATACGACAAGGCCTAGCATAGAAAACTAAGTAGAAGAGATTAGGACAAGGGTGATGGTTCCTTTGTCTAGAAATGAAAGTTTTAAAATTTTTAATTTCTTGAACATGTGTCACAATATACATGAATATAAGACTGTGACTATCTTGGTTTGATATTGCATAGAGCTAAAAAAAATCAAGATTACCTAATTTGTTTATGAAAAGTTACTAGATGTAATGAATTATTATTTGTAATCATTTGAAAATACTATTATGTTCAATCCAGTTCATGCACTGATACAAACAAAGCTAAAGTTTTACAATAATTTTGATTAAATTTCAAGTTTTTTACAAAAGATCAAGAAATGGAAATATTTATATCTTCTTTTTTTGTGCAACTACAAAAATTCTTGCAAATGTAAATAAATTTAAATTCAATGCTTTCAATAAAAAATCAGATCCAAGGATATGCAATTAAATCAAGATGATCAAGAAATTGTAGGATAATGTCGAGTTCACCAAAATATAAAGGGGGAAAAGAGATCCTATATGTAAGTGGTATATTAACTCAATCTTTCCTTGCCTTGACATTAGAACTCAAACCAACAAGGGTGTTAAGATTGGATAACAACCTAGAATGACATCCAATTTTCCTTGAGTTTAGCTCCTTTTTTGCCAAGAAAATTAATTAATTTAAAGTTAATTTATTGACCTAATTTATTGTAAACACCTAATATGAAAATATGAAATATTTGCAAAGATGAAAACATAAATTTACAAAACAGTTATATATCTAAGAAATAATGACAAAAAGGAACCTACATATGAAATATGAGCCTGAAGTTGAGGGACAATGGTGAGGCACCCTTTTCTAGAGTTGAGGCTTTTTGAATGCATGAAATAATTTTTTGAAGGTATAGTCCTTTGGAATTTTATACACCTTTTTGTTACTTGTTGATGAATATTTTGAATCCACACATGAAAAAGAAGAGGAAAGGTTGTGTTGTGTTGTATATGAGATTTCCTAAGTCAAACTGTATTTTGGTGTTTCCACCTCCACAAAAAAAAATGATGATGGTAAAGAGGGATTATCCCAGGTTAGGCAGAGGATAAATAAACAATAATTAAATTTAGTAATGAATGATAATAGATAATCTTACCTTAGGTATGAGGGTATGTGCAGGATCATGATGGGCCAAAAGGTGGTGATATGATGGGTATGTGTATGGTATGTGGCTGACAAATTTTTTTTACCCAAAATTGATGCAATGAAAAGGGATTCTAAAGGAGAATCTCAGCTTTCCATCGATATAAATTATGCTTTACTTTGAATTTAATAAATAATTATCCTGATTGATAAGTTGATTGAAAAAAATCTATAGCTTTCAAACAGTATCACATTTTTTGAATCTGAAACATGTGTCACACTCTATGCTTTGCATACTATATGATTAAAAAAAATGAGTTTCATGAAGTTTTGACCAAGTTAAGGTTGTCAAACATACGATTTTTAATATTTTTTAAAAGTTGTAATAAAAAATTCATAATTAATTATTTACTTAGAAAAATATTACAAAAAAATATGCATCACATTGAGTCATGAGTCCTCTACTTATATCTAAAATCTTAGAAAAAATAATTATCATTTTATTGTGGTTAGCGTGGTCAAATATACACCTACTTCTTATTTTTTCCCTAAAATTGAAGTACTATTGTATTAAAATTTCAAATTTTCAGCAAATAGATATTTTTGAAAAATAAACCTAGTAGTTGAGAAACTACATTCAATTTGCTACAAATTCTATTCTTACATATTTTTGAAATAGTATAGATAACTTATTCAAATTTTTACATCAAGTTGCCTAACTCTGATTTTTCTGAATTTTTTGCCACTTAAGGGCCTATTTTTTCCATGATGATCTTGCACATACCAATGAAATATTTGTCAAAGTCATGTTCCATAAACATTTTATTGATGGGTGTTGAATTTATTTGGTGAGCTACAAGAGGTTAGTCCACATAACACAATAGATTGTTGTATCTAGCATGTAGCTCGAAAATTGTCATGCCCAAAATTTTCCCTAAATAAAAAATAAAATAAAATAACCTAACAATATATATTTTTTTAAAAAACACGTAAATGGCCATTAAGTTAATTGATATGGTGAGATAACATGATTACAAACGCTACTGCCAAAAGACTTATCTTTTAAATTTGAATCCTTGTTCTTGCATCTTACCAAGATGACATATTATCTTATTTTGGTCAAATCGACCAAATTAGAGATTAGCTAGTTTTGATATCTATGTGTATTGGGGGTTAAGAATTGTGGTTATCATAATACTCAAATATCACCTCTTAAATTATTATAATGAAATATCTCGACATAACCTTCAAAATAGAACCCCCTATTTAACCACTATTAGGAGACTATTACTTTGTAGCATGGTCTCGTGAAACTTATTCAACTCAACCTTCCATAAAAAAATAAATAATTTTCTACTTTGCTAGACTAATCTTCTTAACTTTAAATTGAATATTAATTTATTTTTATTTTTTTGTATGTCCATCTACTATTTTGACAACTTTAACTAAACTCTTTGTTTTTAATTGGTAGTAACAAACATTTATTTAAATAGACAATTCATAATGATAAACACATCTTTCTCTAAAATGGTATTTAATCATTGAATCAATATTTTCCTAAAGGATGCGCCTTAGCAAACTTCATAAAATAACACTCATGGGATGGGTATGGTATTATTGCTTACTTTAGTGTTTTTTTTTGTTTATTATAGGTGTTCATCATGTTTTTCCCATGTCAATTCTCAATTCAATAATATCCCCTTTTATTCTATTAATAGTTAGACCTTAGGGTCAATGGACCTATTGTTTCAACAATCTCAGTAATATTATGGTTGTTGGACTCATGCAAGGAACTTTATGACTTTATTGAATTGATATTTATGATAAATCTCACCATTAGAAATGAGATAACGTGGGTAATTTATTACTAATAATAAGTTTTTTTTTTTTGAAAGATGTTATTTTGAAAATAATAAAACCCACATCAATAATAATATGACGATGTTTAACGGAACTTAGATGCTCAAAATAATATTTATATTTTCTCTTAACTTGTCATAATTAAAATTATTTACATTTAACTAAATATCATTATTAAATCTCAAAATAACCTCAATATAGTATTTATAATCAATTATCACTATTACAAAATAATATATTACTATTAGGAACATGACATATAAAAGTAATATATTTTTTTTTATTAACATATATATTTATTTGTTTATTATTTTACTTTAGAATGCCTAAAATAAAACATAGAATATCCTTTTTCTTCCTAAAAGAAAAGATAGAAATATTCGATTAAATAGTTACTCTTTACCTTTATACCTACTCATATTAAAAATTAATAAGATCTTTAGTAAGGGAGTGGGGAATATATTCTTTATTCCTTTTTAAGAAAGACTATTTAAATGAGAAAAAAAGAGTTGAATATTCTAAGACTAAAGTGCACTTCACCTTCGTGGGTTTGTTTTCTTTTATTTTTACTTTGGCATAGATTTACTTTTTCACATTAGCTGCGACCGTAAGCAAGGATATGTCATTCTTTCTATTTGTAAATTTCACCAAGACTATTTTAATGTGATACTCATTTAAAGAACGTAGCAAGATTAAATATGTTGCAGAATCCTGCGATATAATACAACTATAAGAATTAACATAAATCAGCATGCCTACTAAAAAGATTCACTAAATTCACCACCATGCAATGCCACTTGGGCAAGTTCATAGATAAAAGGAAATGGACAATGCAAGGCCCCTATCATGACGCTGCCACAAGATGGAGATAACCTTTTGATTTCGATTACCATGGAATGACACAATTAGAAAATGGAACGGAACAAGAAACTTCAGTCATAATTGACTTATTAGCGGGCCATGTAGAAACAGGAACTAGATGCCAAAAATATGGATTTTTTTAAAAAAATGGAATTTGATGTACATTCAAAAGAATAAGGAAAACAACCCAATATCTGCCACCTCCCCCCACCCAGGCTTTACATTTTTATTTTTTATCTTAACGATGACATTCTATAAAATGACAGATTCTGGCAACTTAGCCATAATATTTAACACGTCAGTCATTATTGCCACACTTCATGGGGAGATAAGCTCTCGCATTAATAGCTCGACACCTAATTTTTTCGGATGCCCCCTCTACTGTTTTTCACTTACCAGTCTTTTTTTCATTTAAATATCTTTTCATAGCAAGTTCTTTTTGTAAGGAAAGTAGTGTCTGTTCGCTTAGAAAGTTCTGTGCAGTATTATGCTGCCAATACTGCAGATTAATTGGAGGTTCATCTCCTAAGCCAGAACACATGCTGACACAAGATATGATAAATCTTTTCTTGGTGTAGGAGTCAGCCAATGTCTATGTTGGTTACTTGCAATAGGGTCAGGCGGACAAGATCTTCACTTTTCCCTAAATTTCAACTCTCAAGACTATTGTACGATCCTCTTATATTTTTCTTTCTTTCTATTAAACACAATAACATGATTATTATCCCTGTAATGATGGTGGCTATAGCTAAGTCTGTCACTATGTTTCATCGCCTTTACCAAATCTTTTGTTTGTTTCTTTATTATTTTCTCATAGCAAGGCGGTGCCAACAATGGCATAAGGGTCTACTTTCTTTGAAACTACTCATCAGAGGAGAATACTGCGATGTCTAGGAGGGGATATACATATTATCCCAGTCTAATTTGCTGAGGGTAGGGGTAGCCTATATTTTATTTGAAACCTAACAAGAAGGCAAGTCAATATTATCATAAGTTGAATACTACACCCACAAAAGAGTTTCTCAAGCCAGTTGACCAAGGAGTTATCTGCATGCAAAACTAAATACTTTACGAGTAGATTTGTAAGCATTGAGATTACTAGCAGAGGTGGTCTTAATTCATATCCTACAACCAGTCCCATTATTCATCTATTTTTATTTTATGCCTTGTGGAGTGGGAGCCTAAGGAGAACGTGCCTACCATGCATCATGGCCACGATCAGTTCAAGGTTGATCCCTTGCAGAAAGGAGGCACCCAGCCTCTGTGGTGAGCCACAGTCTTCACATAGGGCCGCCTCCTGACCCCTTGAATGAACACAGCTCCACTCTTTTTGTTTCCATATATTTTGTTTTGCTGAGCTATCTATATTTGTAGAATGGATAGGGTTCAAATTATGTTTTCATTACTAAGAGGTATTGGTGAAACGTACTGAGAAATTAAATGTAGGTTATCACTTGTAAACTTTGACATTAGTACAACGTATCACCAATGCATCCAATTTCTTTCACTTCTTATGCAATGTCTTTGTGAAACTTAAAGATTGTCATATCTATACATTTTTCATTTGACTATTTAAGATGTCAAGGGAACAAAATTTATCATGCATTCAGAAAGAAAAGAGAGGACAACATAGTGTGGAAAGACAAAAAGATTAACCATTCATCAAGTGGACTGCTAGGAACCTTGTAAACCTGATTTATTTATTTATTTAGTCTGTCTCTTTTTCTACCTTCAATTTCTTTATCCATCCAACAATACATAAGGAACAATATGTAAGTGATTTTTTTTTAATTTTTTTTCTTTGCATGCAAGTATATCTTTATTTATATTTCATGTCAAAGAAAAGATGTGAATATCCTATTAACTGCAAGCAATTATTTACCCATTTTTTTTTTTTATCTATCTACTCTCCAAATAAAAGAAAATATACAAGGACTATATGAATATTTGATTTTTTTACAAAATACTTTTCCCATCCATGTATATACCTTCCACTATCATCATTTTAGAATACACATATTGACTACAAATTTTATTTCATTTTTCAACAAAAAAAACATCATTAGGGCTTGCTCTCCACCCTACCGTAATGGCGTCATGGAGCCTCGTGAGCTCTAGCCATACCCACGAGCAAGGAATTCTTTTAGCTCCATGATGATAAATGGAGTCTTTTCTCATTTTTACAAAGAAATAAAACTAACATAGCACAAACTTAATGTATCTAAGCTCTCTACCTTCTATTCTCCACCATGATTCATTCCATATTTCACATCCTTACCACCAATAACAAAAGGAAATAGTAGTAGGAGAGAATACTTATCTCTTTATATGAGGAGGCTAACTCCTTGAACCTTCTTTCCTCTTACCAAGCCATCTTGATCATTCTCTACTATCTCCATTAGAGTTCTCCAAGAGGAGAAGTGGGCAATTCCCAAATCTTCCATCTTCTTGAGGTATATAGGAATCTTCCAAACCTACACTCTTTCCCACAAGTGCTCACACATGTGTGAGTCTTGTGCCAATTCCAAGGACTTTTGGGGAGTGGGGAGTTGAGAGTGACGAGTCACTTTTCCCAAGCCCCAACACTTTTTAAATTCGTCACATTCATGAATGTGAACTTTTGAGGGGTCTTTTCACACTCCAAGGACAAGTTCACATGTCAAAAAGGTTCCAAACCCATAGGTATAGGTCCTAGGGGTCTATTCTTGTTCAAAAACCAAGGAAATTGACTCAATAATCCCTTTTTGAAACCTACAAAAGAATCCATACGAGTTTTGATCTTGACCAAGGGTTCCAACCCCAACCAAACTCACATCACATGACCTACAATTGGATTATAATCAATCAATCAATAATAAAACCTCAAACCCTTCTAAGTCAAATAGGGCTACACTTAGAACTTCCCAAAGATGTATCTGATTTGATTCCAATATTTATCCACCCTCCTATTTGCATATTCGATTCCTGCACATTACCAAGGTCAGCATGATTAGATCATGTATCTCTTCATATTATTAGCTAATCCAATTCACATAATTTTCACTCATGAACTATTTACTCATTAATACATCAAATGAACCTAGATTCAATTTTCATTATAATCCAAGGAAATACACACTTACTCCCATACAAGAATATAGTCAATGAAATAGTCACTCCATCATTTTGTTTACCACCTTAGTGATTCATTTTAAACTCCTATAACATTAACGATGAACCATTTACCAAAATTTAATATGCCAAATAACCCATCTCTTTCAAGTTATATCCAACAATTCATATGTGCTTCTATCATAATTAAATCAAGGTTAATGACCATGAATCCTAAAAATAGTTTCATCATTCATTTCGTCATAATCATCATCTAACTAATTGTCTGATTGAAATAAAATGGGAGGATTCGAAACGAGGTCTTACATTCACAATAGCATAAGCAAGAATATTATCAAAAAATCACACTATTTGTCATCCATAATACATCTTACCATCTATTTAGGATCACATAAAACATATTAGGTCTTTACTAATCACATGCAAGGTGGGGCCTTACAAAAAACTCATATACATCTTCACAATAAGAGCATAATAGTGCATGATCGATCATAATATTTCCTAGTCCATAATGATGAATGTTTCAATGAGAGGGAAAATTATTTATATATGCATCCCAATTGATCTATTTAAATATAGGCTAACCTAGGAACATTTTTAAATCTTTAAGGGCTGACACCAAAATGATGATTATTAAGATAGGGAAAATTTAGGACAAGGGTTCCCTTTCCCAAGTTGTCTAGGTGATTTTGGCTCAAATTTTTCAAGATGTAGAGTATTTTAATATATTTTCCTAGTTGGACATTAGAATGATTAAATTATGAATATATTTAGTATTATAGGAAAAATATTGTGTCAATATAGTGTGAAATTGTCAACGGTGACAATTGATGACACTACAATATGATCGTGGTTTCCTAGGTCAACCTACAACACATGAGAAATATAGAAGATAAAATTCACCAACATACATATGGAAAATATGTAGATGCAATTATTTTCTCATTTAAAAATTGAAAAAAGCTCTAATTATTTGCCCTTGTTTATTAATGTCACTTTTGTGTAATTAATTGCACATTTAATATGTTTGAATATTAAAAATAGAAATATGTCACACAAATGTGTACCTAGTTGACTCATACTGGCTAGTAGGAAAAGGAAGAAGATTTGAAATTTAAATGCAAATGAAAAGATTTAATTTATAGTTTATTCTTGCATGTTTTAAGATTGATCTCAAGGAATGTGAAAATGAACCCAATCATAATCTTAAGACATGGAACAAATAGAGAATAACAATCACAAAATAAATAAATAATATATATTAATAAATGTAAAAATAAATTCAAAGAATAAAAATATAAATATAAACCAAACTTCACACTAAAATATACCACTTTTTCATATATAATTAAATATATTAAAACTCAAAACTTAAATAAACAAGTGTAACATAGTGGCTAGTACTTGTCTTTATAGTATTGTAATTATTGTTTTCTAGATTTGAAAAAAAGAAAAAGTAAGTTTTATTAATGTGAATAAAAATAAATATAAGTTTTATTAATTATAGTGTTTTAGTGTTTTTAATTACTTCTTTTCATGACCTAACCCTAATAATAAATTCTAAACCATTATCCTAATCCTAGACCTATCTCTAACCCTAACTATGGTTGTAACTGTAACCCTAATAATAAAGAATTGTAGACAAAAATAATCTATGAATTAATATTGGGAATCAAATTTTAGAGCATTATATCTATTAATCAGATTTTAGTGATTTTTGTTAGTAATATTTTATTTTTAATTTATTTTAATTTTTGAATAGTTCTTATTATAATTTTTATATTATTCTTATTTCTAATCTTAATCCTAATTATTATTAGATGAATAAAATTTTAGAGCATTATATCTATTAATCATATTTTAGTGATTTTTGTTTTTGATAAAGGGTAAAATGAGTTTTACAGGGACCCGAAACCACAAAGTTTACGACATAAAATATAAGAAAGAAAAGTCCAACAAAAACAACTAGCTACACTAAAGGTAAAAGCCAAAACAAGTAGCAACCACCTGCAAAAGACCAGGAAGGTCAAAATCCAGCAGAAAAAACCAACAAAAAATCGGTCGTGACTAACCCAGAGTCTTCAGGACAAACGTTGTCTCTGCCTCCAAATTCTGCATTTCATGAACACCCTTCTTAAATGTTTGAATCATTTGCAGAGTGGGGGGAGCCTTCCTCTTCAGATTGGCCCTGGTTCTCTTAGAGATGCCAGTGTCCTCCTCCTGGTTTCTTTCATTGATTTCCTCCAGATCAACAACCAAAGACCCCTGTTGGGCTTTGTCCAATTTTTTCGGTCATGGCATTGATGATTATGGCATCATGTCTGGCCATATGATTGTTTTTCTCATGAATAATTTTGATAGTATAGTAATATTTCAGAGCATTATATCTATTAATCATATTTTAGTGATTTTTGTTAGTAATATTTTATTTTTAATTTATTTTAATTTTTTAGTAGCTCTGACAATAATTTTTATATTATTCTTAGTTCTAATCTTAATCCTAATTATAATGCTTTTACAATTATAAAAATTAATATTAATAGGATTAGAATTATAGTTTAATTAATAATTATGATAGTTTTAGTTATTTTAATTTAATTCTTAATAGTAAATTTCGTGAGACATAGTACTATTGTAATGAGTTTTACTAACTAGTTATTAATAATTTCATTTTTCAATCAAAAATAATATTTAAAAAGAAAAAACTAATCTTGTAAAATCAACTTGTAAAATATTTAACTTCACAAATTATAAAAATTTATTTTTGTACATATGATTGGTTAAAAAGTTGTGTGTGTTATTGGCAAATTTGTAGGAAAGCAATGTAAACATTTTTTAAATACTGATTTTTCATTTTTTTGCTTTATATTGACATTTCATTAAATCTTTCTAAAATAAATAAATGTTACTTATTTTTACTTTTTTTAAGAATGATTTTTTTATGGATTATTGTTATTTTTTTATTAAAAAAAATCTCAAAAAAATCATTTATAAAGATTTGGATCACACTATTAAAATAAAACTAGCGTACATATATTAAATATTAATATATATAAAATAAACCAAGAGTTATCCTTCTTGAGGCATCTATTTTTATCATTATAACCAAATTCATGGTAAAGAAATTCAAATGTAATATTAAGGACATCAAGAGAAATTATTTTTTACACTTTAAATAATTTGTTATGAAACCTTTTATTAATATTCAAAAGACCAAATAATTTATACAGTAAAATAATCTATGAAATAAAGTTAAAAGATTAATTTATAATCTATGGATAATTAAATATTTTTTAATCAAAATCGTAAATTTTAGGTCAATAATATATTGTCATTTGAATGGTAGTTTAATTACATTGTATGATTTTGTAAATAAAATAAATTTTGATCTTCTGTTCATTTGATTTCCCTTTACATTCTTTAATCTACCTAGAAAATGAATAAAAGTAAAAATTAACTACTTCCAAGATGAATAATGATTAATTCTCAGTATCAATTTTGATAACTATAAATAATCTACTTATTACTCACTACAAAAATACACTTTAAATAATAAAACATAAATAATCTGTAACACCCCTTCGTTTCGGATATTTGGATCGGCACTGCTCTCTTGGTAATGTTTGGTTATGCTTGATGTGACTGTGAACTTAGTGATTGTTTGATCATGAACTATTTGGTGATGTGCATGTTATATCATGATGTGACGATTGTGTCTGAACTTTATTTGACTTTGGAGCTTGATTACTTGTAATCGTGATTGATTAAATGATGTGGAAGCTATATGTTGATGTGATGTTTTTTTATTCTGATGTTATCTTATGACATGATTTGGAGTAACTTAGAAGATATTTGATTAAATGATGATGTATGCTATTGATCATATTTTTGATGTTAAATGCGTCAGTTAGTGATATTGTATTGGTGAAAGGGATGGATTGTATCACTCGCTTGCGAGTGCCCTACAATCCTAAGATTCCCTCTTCACGGTGTGTTTGATCATAATGTACATATATATTTTGCACGGTTGACATGTTCTTTGTTACAGGTTGCAGGTACACGACATCGACTCCACCTGGCTTCACAGGTTTGAGTGTGTCCATTTACCAATGGTAATTGATTGGGAGATAGTAGCTAGGTTTTCCGAGCCAAGTCGTCACCCTAGTCATAGCGTGTTATCGGTTTTCGTCGAGGTCAGTTGTTTTAACTTGGTCAATTTCCCCTTGAGTGTTTATTTAATTTCAAGTTTAAAGTTTATTAAATGATTTGCATAGTTTAATTGATGATTAAATGTATTTAGTTGTAATGTTGAAATGAGATTTATTTATTGATTTATTTGATGAAATTAATAAAATAATGATTGGGTTATTGATTGATTTGATTAATTAATAAACTAGATTTAGTTTATTAATTAATTAGATTAATAGTGGATATAGTCTAAAAGATGATTTAATTTATTTAGTTTTGATAATTAAATGCAATTTATCTCGTTTGTTATTTGGGTTTAAATCAATTAAATAATTCTTTAGCTACTAAGGAATTGAATTATTTAATTAATTAGATTGAGTTATCAATTGATTTGTTTATTAATGAATAAATTTGAATAAAGGAATTATATTGTCTTTATTGAATATTTGATTTAAATTATAAAGGTAATGGAAATCATAGTTGAGATTTGATTTAAAGGAGATTATGAGTTTACATGAGAATTATATTTGAAATTTAAAATTGTTTTTAAAATTTAAAAATAGAAAAGCCTTTTAATGAATTAAAAATTAGGAAATGGGATTTTGAATTAAAAATTAGAGAGTGGGAATTTTAGGGTTTTCTTGGACCAACTTGAATAAAAACTCTATTTTTGAAAAGAAAATGGCTCATGAATTTTTATGCTTGCAATTTGGGGAAAATTTGGTGGGCTATGGTTTTGCTTGGAATTTTGGAAGGAGATGGAGGTTTTGCTGGAGTTGAATGCAATGAAAGGATGGAAGAACACCATGCTGAAGGTTTCAAACTTGTGGAGGAAAAATCAGGTTCTCCTTCAATCTTTCTTGTTCATTTTGAAATGGATTAAACCCTCTTCATATTTGTTTTAGAAATTTTGTTATGCTGTTTGGAAATCCAAATAAAACCATGAAGAAATTCATTTAAAACTAGCAATAAAAACTTTTGAGAGGGATTCAAATGAAAAGAATTGGTTTATTTGTCAAAATGAGAAAACCCAAAAAATTTATCATACCATTACGATTTAAACTTTTTATTTTCTGTTATTTCTTCAAAAAAAAATGTTTGCTCAATCTGGTTGTGAGCAGGAATTTAAGTATGTATATATATATATATATGTATATATATTGTTATATATATATACATATATATATATACATATATATATATATATATATATACATATATATATATATATACATATTTACATTTGTATCAAATAGATTTTCAATGCCCTGTATTCGAATCTTGGAAAATTCGTCATCCAGGGGAGGGCATTTTTGTTTTAAAAATGAAATTTATATAAAAATAAATTTACGGCTTTGTTGGGTGGGCGCTACCCACGGCCGCCCCCAAAGGGAGTGGCTGCTGCGGCCAGCGCGGCCCTCACATAGGCCCCCATGAGGAGAGGATTAGGCAGACCCCTTGACCCCTATTGGGCCGTGCGGCCCACTAAGAATTAGGGCTTCGACCCATTTTCAAAAAAAAAAGAAATTCATTTTTTTTGTTTTATTTTTTATTTATTATTATTTTTAATAAAAGTTTATATTATATTTTATATATAATATTTAATATTATATATATTTAATATGATATATTAAATATTTAATAATTAATATTATATATAAAGGATTTAATATAATATAAGTGATGTGTAATATTATTTAACTGGGTTTTAAATAATTTATTATCATGCAAGTAAAATTATATTTTATTTGATATATTAAATGAAGTTAAATGTTAAATCAAAATTTTAAATTGATTATGAGATAAATGTAGTTAAAGAAAGTTGATAATTTAGTGAAATTTAATATAGTTTATGACAAGATATTTTAGTCAAAATAAGTTTTAATATAATTAACTGATCGATCTTTGTTGAAACAAGATTTCAATTATTTTAAATAAATGTTTATTTATTGAATGTTTCAAATTTGAGGATGTAGTAACTTAGAGAAAATCAACCGATTTATTTGCTAAACCAATGACTTCATTCCTTTATGTATCTGATTATGTTTTCAATTATGATATAAGATTTAATAAATGATTTATTTCAGTCAAATGACCTTATTTATTAAAAACATTTGAATATGGAATTTAATTGTGAAACTAAGAGATAAGGGAAGATTTATTTTAATCAGATGTTTTAATAATTAAATTGTTTGGTTATGGAACATAATGGTGAAACTTAGAGTTATCAAATGATTTATTTTAAATAGGCGAATATGTGTCAAATGGTTGATTTATTTATAATTTGATTTTGATTATCTTAAGATGACTTTTGGTCACGTAATCGAAGCCAAAGTAGAGGTTATATTCAAATGAATTATTTTGAATGTGGAATTTTATTAGTCAAATGATTTATTTTAAAAAAAAAAAGGGTAGATTTTAAATGTTCAAGTGTTTTCATTTTCAAGGTTGAATTTTATTAATATATATGTAATTGGGAAAATGAAATATACCATAGGTATGAACCCCCTTAAAGTTGTCAACATCCCTTGAGTTACTTTTGAGTTGTGTGGATAAGTCAATTAAGTACTTAATTCCTTGTGTGACGAAAGTGATTGACTTATTATTTAATCTAAATGTTTTGTTAAACAAATGGTTTCATTTTTAGTATTTGGTTGTGAAGCTAGAGAAATGATTGATTATTTGAGTCGAATGAATGTATTTATTTGAACACGTTGATTAGAGAAGTTACTTGTAAATTTAGAGTGAATGATTGAGTTGTAAATACTTCAATGTTGGAAAGTGAACATGATGTGTTTGATTGAGTAATTGCAAGAAGGAAAACTATGATTGACTGGGTTTAGGAAACCCTAACATTAGACATTGAATTGCCTAGAATGCTTTTATATCATGGTTCATTTATTTTTTCCTTGTCGGGCAAATGGGGTTAGGTCTATGTAAGTCTTCCAGAGAAATTCTTTAGAGTGGGATGTTTTGTATAGAGGTTCAATTTATGAATCGCCTTGGAAATGTTGTAGAGTTGTACTATGTTGTTGTACCCAGTTTCCACGAATGGGGATTTGTGCCTCCTTGGAATAGGAGAGGGTAATGTGATTTGTACCTCCTTTGAAAGGAGTGGGTTTCTATAATTGGTTTCCTCCTATGTTTGGAGTGGGTTTGTTTTTTCTTTCCTCCAGTGTATGGAGAGGGTTTTAACCTTGTTTTCCTCCAGTGTTTGGAGTGAGTTTTCTTGTTTTGTTACCTCCTTGGATTGGAGAGGTCGTGTTATTTGGTCACCTATTGTGATTATGACCATGTGTGTTGTCTTAGGAGAGTGACTTGCAAATGGGCACTGGCACACAAAGTGGCACTAGGATAACCCTTTGCAAGTTGGTTAATTCAGTGATAATTAAATAAACTTTTAGAAGTTTAGGATGCATCAAACATTAAATAAGTTTAAGTATGCCTCACTCATGGAACCAAGGGCTTGTTGTAGACATGGGATGAGATGGGAAGGCCTGGCATGGCAAGATCATCTATCTCATCTTCACGAGAGGTATTTGGTTCTGCATGAGTAAGCATGGGTGTCGGGAATGTGGTAGAGGCTACCAGGATAACCTGTGGAGTGGGGGTCGGGGCCTAGGAACATTCCTAGAGGATATCCCTTGACGAACTATGCAATGACACTCTTCCTAAGTCAGTAGTTTGTATTTGATTTTTGTGACTCTTGATCTATTATATGTTTGGAAGCAATGTAACCTATGTCAGTGGTGTGAGTCATTCCTAGAGTTGCACGTATCACCGTTTAGTCATGTGATGTGGTCTTGTATTCTTTTGGTATCAGTTTTGTGTGGCCGTGTCTTGTGGTAGATGGTCTTGGGTAGGAATTCCTGGTTACTATCTCCTAGCACGGAGGGAGTGGAACCTTTTGGATTCCACGTGGTCAGGTGGCGTGCTTCTTATCTATTGGTTCTTCTTCATGTTTGTGTGTTCGTGATTTCCAGTTGGAGAGCTTGTGGGAATTCAGTTGCTTCTCATGCCTTGTTCTCTTAGTTCTTATTGTATTTTATTGCCCCTCAGTGTTATCAAGGAAAAAATTTGTAATATGTAATCATTTTGTTGGAATTACCTCATTCGGGGAATGATTGTTGTAATCTTATTGTTTATATATTGTTAATTGAAATCTTTTGGTATTTCTTATCCTTCGTTGTAAGTTATCTTGTATCGAATGTATGTTGTCTTATTTCCTTAAGTGATTAGTGTTTCAGTTTATATTAATGCTTGTTGTTGTTGTTGGGTTTTAAAGTAATCTTTCTCTTGTGGCCTTATAGGTTGTTGGCAATGTGTATTCATCTTCATATTATTTGTACTTAATAAAAAAAATTGGTGCATTTATAGAGTGAATTGCAACTTCCTCTAGGGTCGTGTGGCGGGGCGTTACATAATCAGAACATTTTAAAACTCAATATCTTATCATAACACTGTTTAATTCAGATGAAAATGATAGGCAATTAACATAATAAGGAATCCATTCTGAATCATTAATTCACTCAAATTTATCATCATAATAGTTTTTCAAAATGTAAAGATTCATGGCATTAACAATTTATCAAATAAAAAATTACAATCCATTTTTAAATCTAACCGCTTGAAGAGGAAGACCAATCATGGCATAATATAAATTAAATAGCATTCAAAGTAGTATGATAGGGTCCATATGGGTATATGCAGGATCATGATGGGCCAAAAAGTGGCAATATGATGGGTATGTGGCTGATGAATTTCTTTTTACCCAAAATTGATGAAATGAAAAGGGTTTTTAAAAGAGATTCTCAGCTTTCCACCAATATAAATTATTCCTTACTTTGAATTTAATAAGTAATCATTATTCATTTTCTATTCAAATTATGACTAAAGTCCTGATTGATAGGCTTATTCTAAAACATTTATAGCCTTCAAACGGTATCACATTTTTTTAATCCAAAATATGCATCACATTCTATGCTTCACATAATATAGTACTTAAAAAAGAAAAAATGAATTTCATAAAATTTTGACCAAGTTAAGGTGGTTAGACATACAATTTTTTATATTTTTTAAAAGCTGTAATAAAAAATTCATAATTAATTATTTACTTGGAAAAAAATTACAAAAAAATATGCATCACATTGGGACATGATTCCTATACTTAAATCTAAAATATTATAAAAAATATTATCATTTTATTGTGGTTAGGGTGGTTGGACAGACACCTACTTCTTATTTTTCCCCTGAAATTTAAGTACTACTACATTGAAATTTCAAATTTTTACCAAATAGATTTTTTTCTTAAAACAAACCTAGTAGTTTAGAAACTACATTCAATTTGCTATAGATTCCATTCTTACATATTTTTGAAATAATATAGATAACTTATTCAAATTTTTATGTCAAGTTACCTAACTCTAATTTTTCTGAATTTTTTGCCACTTAAGGGCCTATTTTTTCCATGATGATTGTAATACCCCTCCTCTTACTGGTAGGATTTGGTATTTTTCAATGCGGTTGTTTGCTACTTCCGACGATGATGATATTGTTGAGTTGGATAGTTAGACATTTGAGGATGCTGTATTCCATTAGTAGACTGTTGGTGATTATGCTTATGCACTTGAGGATTTGATTATTTCATTTGACATTGTGGTTGGTTAGATGTTAGTTCATTTTCAGAATTATATTATGATGCAGTGATTTAACTAGATATGTCATGAGATGAATTGTTAGTTTAGAAATGTTATTTTATCAGTTGATTATAATTGTTAGAATAGGTGTGATGAAGGACAATATGGCATCACTTGTTTGAGAGTGCACTGTTATGTTGTGATTCCTTCTCACAATGTAGTACTTTAATTTAATGTTTCAGTTTTATATATATATGTATATATGCACATGTACACACTTTGTTTGTATGCAGGATTGCAGGTATAAGTCTCGATTCCACCTGCTTCAGCAGGACAGGGCGAGCACCAAATAACCCAATGAATAAATGTTGATATAGTGGTGATGATGAAGTCCTTCTGTTCCATGATGTCAGGTCGTCTCACTGTTTGGTATGGTTGTTGATTTTGTGTAATTGTCGTCTTTGTCTGTTGTGTTTGTGTTTTGTCTTATTTTATGTGGGCATTGATAATTATGATTTATCTTAATGACTGAAATAGATTATTTATTTTAATGCTGAATTATATTGTAATTAAATATTTAATTATTTTAATTATTTTCAAAAATCTGATATTGCAATTTAATTATTAATTAAATATTAAATATGCTAAATTATTTTAATTAATTAAATTGGTGGTGGATAATTATGCGAATAATTTATTTAAAATAAATATGTAATGTGAGGTGCAAGAAAAGTTGAAAAAATAGGAATTAAAGCAATAAAATAAATAAAAGAATTAAAAAAAAGACAGTGTGAGCCAATAGGGTTTGAGAGTTGAAAAAAAAGCTTGTTTTAAAGAATTGATTTTTCTTTTAATCTGGGATTTTTGGAGAGCTTTGAAGAGAGAAGGAATATATTTTATTTAATCATGAATTGGGAGGGCTTCACACACACACAGAAGAACAGAAAACTGAAGTGCTCCAGGGATTGTTGAGTTCGTTTTGGACTACGGATTAGAATCGGAATCGAGGGCATCTTCAAATTTGCATAGGACTCCAGGTTCCTCTCGTAGTTTTCCTTCTGGTACCTTTTCTATTCTCTGTCGTTTCTGAAAAGAAAAAAATAGATCTTATTAAAATAATTTTTGTGAACATAGAGAACTTCTGTTGAAAACTGAAACTAGAGAAAATTATTAGATTAGAAAACAAAGAAAATCATAGAAACTATACTATTTAAATTTTTGTCAGATCAAGAACCAGATATTCTGAAACATCTCAACCTATAAACGATAGAATTGTAGAAGGATGATTTTCTTGTTGAAGATAATAGATTTGGGGTTTTATCAGTATATTAAAAACATGAATAGATGTATTTATTGTTTGGTAAATTCTTTGTTTGTTTTGGTTATACCTCCGTACTTTTTCCATATATATATATATATATATATATATATTTATATTGATCTGTGAAACCAGAATATATATATATTTACATTGTCTGATTTATATTGTTCTATTCACCCAGTATATTGATATGTTAAACCAGAATATATATTTACATTGTCTCATTGATATTGTTCTATTTACCCAGGATATATATATATATCGTACACAGGAAAACGAACATCATTTTCGCGTTTTTTATAAATAAAAATATAAATGATCAAACTTTTAATATAGCATAGTTTTTTTTTAGTTTTTTGTTTATGTTTAAATTTTTTGTTTGTATGGGGAGTGGGGGAGGCGACGGCTGGACCGTACCTCCCCGGCCCCTACCGTAGCAAATGCTGCTGTACAGCAGTCCTTACGGACTGCTGTGCACAGCAACCCGTAAGGGCCGCTGTGTACAGCAGCCGTAAGGGCTGCGTACAGCCGCGGCCAGTGTACTGCCGCGGCCGGTGTACAGCCACGGCCTATGTGTTTTTTAATTTCATTTTTTTTATTTTTATTTTTAGGATTATTTAATATGCTTTGTTTTTGAGAGTTTGGTTTATTTAATATTAATATATATATATATATATATAAAATCATATTTAGGTTTTTATATTTTATTTCATTTTTTTTTTTTGTATATGTATATGATAATTTTCAAAAAATAATGGTAACGAAATTTATAAATGAAATTTTCAATCAATTTAGGTAATGTATTTATTCAAGTTGAATTGTAATTATTGATTTAGTTATTTTTTTTAAATGCAAATTCATTATATTGGAATAATGTAGTTGGTATTGTGTTAATAAATAAGTAATTGCTTTGTATTTTATATAGGCACCGTTTATGTTGACTATTACTTGATTTGAAATAAATATGTTAGTCAAGGGTGATCCTTTTGTTGAGATTGTGGGTTTTGATTGTGATAATCATTTTGGGTTATTCCTTGAGGATGGTTTTAACCTTGCTGGTGCAATCTTGTTATTTGGATGTAAGTTGTCCTGTTATTCTATATTCTTTTTTTTCATTTATGTTGACCCGTGGGGACCCTATCGTATTTAACCTTAGTCCAGAGGCATGTTTATTGTTGGAGTTTTCTTCATCTTGATTATACCTTTGGTTTCGAAGCTTTGAAATTTGAGCTTGGAAGGGTTGGGCGGTTCTTATGATAGTTTTGTTATGGATTGTCGCGAGAGGAGTTATACCTCGCATGTGTGGAATTTGAGTATTATGTTTTTTGATTTGGTCCAACCCTTGCCAATTTGAGTTGTGTTAGGGGTCATGGGTGGGAGAGTGGCTCTTCGTGGGCACCGGCGCCTCGGATGAGGAAGGGCCAGGATAACCCTCGAAAGAGTAGTAAACAAGTGATAACCTAAACAATAGATTTAGGGGGTTGGGTAGTTTAAACACACAAGATAATAAAACTTTGGATTCCTCGGCTATGCATTAGGGCTACCTTAGACTAGTGATAGACTGAGAAGGTCATGGTCGGCATAGTCATAGTCTCATCTTCACGAGAGACTATTGGCTCCGCATTAGCTACCCTATGGTGTCGACGCCTCAGTTAGGAGGAAGGGCCAGGATATCCGTAGATGGGTGCCGGCGCCTCAGTTGGAGGAAGGGCCAGGAAATCCCATGAGAGCTATGCGATGACACTCTCCACTTGACACCCTTGTTGTTTCGTTGTTGTTGCCTCTGGATGTTATCTCTTTATGATGTTTCTTTGAATTCTTGTGAATTGATTCTTGATTGTTAAGTGATAGTACTTCATGTTATCGTGATGAGTTCTTGGCTTAATCTTGTTATGTGATTTGTGAACTTTGATGGTTGTTCTTTGTAAGCTTTGAGTTGTTTTTGTTTTGTATCATGTTGTTACTGAGTCGGTCGACATTCGTGGTCAGATTCACTTCCTCGTCACCTTTGAGCACGGGGGGTGAGTTACTTCATAATTCACATGGTTGGGTGGAATGTGCTCCGCACCCGTTGGGTTCCCCATTAGCATCTTGTCTCCTCAGCTTTTCGCAGTGCAGATATTCCAGTGATCAGTTGTACTTCATGTTCATTATTCTCGTATCAATCCCCATGTTGGGAAATTTAATGTAAATCATGTATCAAGAAAATTGTAATGTAATATTATTTCAATGATGTAATAGCTAGGTTTAAATTGGATCTTGTTAAAAGATTTATCATGGATGTAATTGTGCGATGTTGTCATACTCGCATCATAGCTATCAGTTGTATCATTGTTTATGGTTTTTATAAATTAAATGGTTATGTTGTTTTCGTTATCTTTATTTTGTTTTGTGGTTGCAATGTAACATCGCGTGCCCCAGAGAACCAAGTGTATTAATGTTATGTGTTATGCTATGTGTTTATGATTTGATGTTATTGCATGTTTACTTTTATTATTTAAAAAAAAATTATTCGTGTTATGTGTGTGTTCTCTGGGGTTTGCACGACGGGCGTTATAGCTTGGTATCAGAGCATAGGTTCATACACTGGGCACTATGTGGGTTCACTATGTAACCTTGCATTTTGTCCCTAGAGTCTAGAGTTTCATTTGTTTTGTTGTGTTTGTTGTGAACCCAAGTTTCTTCTGTTAGTCAGTCTTAGGGAAATGGTGCAGGAAACTGATGGAAAGGATAGGACCCTCGGTGTAGTGCGCAATGCACCGATATCCTTCCTATTAGGGATGCACTATGAACCCTTGTGTCATTGTGTGATGTGGTTTCCAGTGATGTGAATTATGTGTGTGGTTTTTGGCGTGATCTCTGCATGTTTGTTGTGTGCTTACTCTTATCTATTTAATGGCTTTCTGGAGTAAGCCATATCCTTGGGGGGGAGGATGTAATACGCCCATGTTACTAATACTTGTATTATTATTATTTCTTACTCTTATGTGTGAGCTTGATTCTATTTTCTAATGATTAGTTCACCGTCTTGGTGTGTGTGGATGCCTCCCGTATTAGGGAATCTTATTTCCTTTTGTTTACTGGCTTCCAGGAGTAAGCCAATTTTATGAGGGGGAGGATGTAATACCCCTCTTCTTACTGGTAGGATTTGGTATTTTTCAATGCGGTTGTTTGCTACTTGCGACGCTGATGATATTGTTGAGTTGGATAGTTAGACATTTGAGGATGTTGTATTCCATTAGTAGACTGTTGGTGATTATGCTTATGCACTTGAGGATTTGATTATTTCATTTGACATTGTGGTTGGTTAGATGTTAGTTCATTTTCATAATTATATTATGATGCAGTGATTTAACTAGATATGTCATGAGATGAATTGTTAGTTTAGAAATGTTATTTTATCAGTTGATTATAATTGTTAGAATAGGTGTGATGAAGGACAATATGGCATCACTCGTTTGAGAGTGCATTGTTATGTTGCGATTCCTTCTCACAATTTAGTACTTTAATTTAAAGTTTCGGTTTTATATATATATGTATATATGCACATGTACACACTTTGTTTGTATGCAGGATTGCAGGTATAAGTCTCGATTCCACCTGCTTCGGCAGGACAGGGCGAGCACCAAATAACCCAACGGATAAATGTTGATACAGTGGTGACGATGAAGTCCTTCCATTCCATGATGTCAGGTCGTCTCATTGTTTGGTATGGTTGTTGATTTTGTGTAATTGTCGTCTTTGTCTGTTGTGTTTGTGTTTTGTCTTATTTTATGTGGGCATTGATAATTATGATTTATCTTAATGATTGAAATAGATTATTTATTTTAATGCTGAATTATATGGTAATTAAATATTTAATTATTTTAATTATTTTTGAAAATCTGATATTGCAATTTAATTATTAATTAAATATTAAATATGCTAAATTATTTTAATTAATTAAATTGGTGGTGGATAATTATGCGAATAATTTATTTAAAATAAATATGTAATGTGAGGTGCAAGAAAAGTTGAAAAAATAGAATTAAAGCAATAAAATAAATAAAAGAATTAAAAAAAAGACAGTGTGAGCCAATAGGGTTTGAGAGTTGAAAAAAAAGCTTGTTTTAAAGAATTGATTTTTCTTTTAATCTGGGATTTTTGGAGAGCTTTGAAGAGAGAAGGAATATATTTTATTTAATCATGAATTGGGAGGGCTTCACACACACACAGAAGAACAGAAAACTGAAGTGCTCCAGGGATTGTTGAGTTCGTTTTGGACTACGGATTGGAATCGGATTCGAGGGCATCTTCAAATTTGCATAGGACTCCAGGTTCCTCTCGTAGTTTTCCTTCTGGTACCTTTTCTATTCTCTGTCGTTTCTGAAAAGAAAAAAATAGATCTTATTAAAATAATTTTTGTGAACATAGAGAACTTCTGTTGAAAACTGAAACTAGAGAAAATTATTAGATTAGAAAACAAAGAAAATCATAGAAACTATACTATTTAAATTTTTGTCAGATCAAGAACCAGATATTCTGAAACATCTCAACCTATAAACGATAGAATTGTAGAAGGATGATTTTCTTGTTGAAGATAATAGATTTGGGGTTTTATCAGTATATTGAAAACATGAATAGATGTATTTATTGTTTGGTAAATTCTTTGTTTGTTTTGGTTATACCTCCGTACTTTTTCCAATATATATATATATTTATATTGATCTGTGAAACCAGAATATATATATTTACATTGTCTGATTTATATTGTTCTATTCACCCAGTATATTGATCTGTTAAACCAGAATATATATTTACATTGTCTCATTGATATTGTTCTATTTACCCAGGATATATATATATATACTGGTCTACATTGGTTTGTTTTAATAAACAAGTTATTGGGCCATCGGCCATACCGTCGAATTCATTTTATATATATTTTATGTTTGGATCTATTAAGATTTTGATTACTAGAAATTTTTGTTTTTATTAAACAAAGAAAAGGAGAGATTTCTGTATATTGAAAAGTTCGATGTTGCATCGTACACAGGAAAACGAACATCATTTTCTACGCGTTTTTTATAAATAAAAATATAAATGATCAAACTTTTAATATAGCGTAGTTTTTTTTTAGTTTTTTGTTTATGTTTAAATTTTTTGTTTGTATGTGGAGTGGGGGAGGCGATGGCTGGGCCGTACCTCCCCGGCCCCTACCGCAAAATGCTGCTGTACAGCATTGGAGCTCGTAATGTACAGCAGCTGGGCTGTGTTGCCGCGGCGGTGTACAGCCGCCCTATGTGTTTTTTAATTTCATTTTTTTTATTTTTATTTTTAGGATTATTTAATATGCTTTGTTTTTTAGAGTTTCATTTATTTAATATTAATATATATATATATATATATATATAAAATCATATTTAGGTTTTTATATATATATATATATTTTTTTTTATATATGTATTTGGTAATTTTCAAAAAATAATGGTAACGGAATTTATAAATGAAATTTTCAATCAATTTAGGTAATGTATTTATTCAAGTTGAATTGTAATTATTGATTTTATTTTTTTTTTAAATGCAAATTCATTATATTGGAATAATGTAGTTGGTATTGTGTTAATAGATAAGTAATTGCTTTGTATTTTATATAGGCATCGTTTATGTTGACTATTATTTGATTTGAAATAAATATGTTAGTCAAGCGTGATCCTTTTGTTGAGATTGTGGGTTTTGATTATGATAATCGTTTTGGGTTATTCCTTGAGGATGGTTTTAACCTTGCTGGTGCAATCTTGTTATTTGGATGTAAGTTGTCCCATTATTCTATATTCTTTTTTTTCATTTATGTTGACCCGTGGGGACCCTATCGTATTTAACCTTAGTCTAGAGGCATGTTTATTGTTGGAGTTGTCTTCGTCTTGATTATACCTTTGGTTTCAAAGCTTTGAAATTTGAGCTTGGAAGGGTTGGGCGGTTCTTATGATAGTTTTGTTATGGATTGTCGCGAGAGGAGTTATACCTCGCATGTGTGGAATTCGAGTATTATGTTTTATGATTTGGTCCAACCCTTGCCAATTTGAGTTGTGTTAGGGGTCATGGGTGGGAGAGTGGCTCTTTGTGGGCACCGGTGCCTCAGATGAGGAAGGGCCAGGATAACCCTCGAAAGAGTAGTAAACAAGTGATAACCTAAACAATAGATTTAGGGAGTTGGGTAGTTTAAACACACAAGATAATAAAACTTTGGATTCCTCGGCTATGCATTAGGGCTACCTTAGACTAGTGATAGACTAAGAAGGCCGTGGTCGGCATAGTCATAGTCTCGTCTTCACGAGAGACTATTGGCTCCGCATTAGCTACCCTATGGTGTCGGCGCCTCAGTTAGGAGGAAGGGCCAGGATATCCGTAGATGGGTGCTGGCGCCTCAGTTGGAGGAAGGGCCAGGAAATCCCATGAGAGCTATGCGATGACACTCTCCACTTGACACCCTTGTTGTTTCGTTGTTGTTGCCTCTGGATGTTATCTCTTTATGATGTTTCTTTGAATTCTTGTGAATTGATTCTTGATTGTTAAGTGATAGTACTTCATGTTATCGTGATGAGTTCTTGGCTTAATCTTGTTATGTGATTTGTGAACTTTGATGGTTGTTCTTTGTAAGCTTTGAGTTGTTTTTGTTTTGTATCATGTTGTTACTGAGTCGGTCGACATTCATGGTTGGATTCACTTCCTCATCACCTTTGAGCACGGGGGGTGAGTTACTTCGTAATTCACATGGTTGGGTGGAACGTGCTCCGCACCCATTGGGTTCCCCATCAGCATCTTGTCTCCTCAGCTTTCCGCAGTGTAGATATTCCAGTGATCAGTTGTACTTCATGTTCATTATTCTTGTATCAATCCCCATGTTGGGAAATTTAATGTAAATCATGTATCAAGAAAATTGTAATGTAATATTATTTCAATGATGTAATAGCTAGGTTTAAACTGGATCTTGTTAAAAGATTTATCATGGATGTAATTGTGCGATGTTGTCATACTCGCATCATAGCTATCAGTTGTATCATTGTTTATGGTTTTTATAAATTAAATGGTTATGTTTTTTTCATTATTTTTATTTTGTTTTGTGGTTGCAATGTAACCTCGTGTGCCCCAGAGAACCAAGTGTATTAATGTTATGTGTTATGCTATGTGTTTATGATTTGATGTTATTGCATGTTTACTTTCATTATTTAAAAAAAAATTATTCGTGTTATGTGTGTGTTCTCTGGGGTTTGCACGACGGGCGTTACAATGATCCTGCACATACCCATATAAGTGAAGTGATATGTGACCATTAAATTCTTTCAAAACAAGCGAGATTGATTATGCAGTTATATTTATGCAACACTTAAGATATTGGCTTAGTTGTGCAAGGCTCGAGAGTTTGCATGTATAACTAATAAGCCCAAATTTTCTATGAGATCTATTTAGTCCTCGGCAACTGTAATGATTACCTATCCTTGATTTACCAAATTCATGATCTATTCAAGAGTATGACCTCAATTCCCTTCATGTAGATGATACATTTTAAATAGGTTGATGAAAAAGGAGATTGTTGTGATAGAAATATAACTAAGGAAATATAAGGTTAAGATTCCATGCATTACAAAACTCTAAACTAATACTGTATTTTGGTACTCGTATAATCAGGCAATGTTTTCCTCCTTTGTGTGTTACTGATGTTAGCTTTGTCATGTTAGTGATATTGTATTGGTGAAGGGGACGGGGTTGTATCACTCGCTTGCGAGTGCCCTACGATGTCTGAGATTTCCTCTTCACTGTGTGTCTGATCATATTATGTATATATGCACATGCTTTTTGTTGCAGGTTGGCAGGTATATGTCATCGACTCCACCTGGTTTCTAGGTCTGAGCGTGTCCAGACCAATAAAAAATAATTGGGAGATAGTAGCTAGGTTTTCCGAAAGGTCATCACCCTAGTCATGCATGTTATTGGTCGTCTCAGTTGTTTGGTCATGTTTGTTGAGTGTTTATTTAATTTCGTTTTTATTTAATGGCTTGTGTTTTGTCTTATTGATTATGTGTTTAGTTGCAATAAAGTGATTAAATCTTTTGAAAATTGAAATATGAATTTTTCTTTTAATGTTGGAATTATATTGTAATTAAAATTAATTATTTAATTATTTTTGAAAATCTGATTATTGCAATTTAATTATTTTAAATATTAAATATGAATTATTTTAATTAATAAATTATGGTATAATTATGTGAAAATTTATTTAAAATAAATATGTAATGTGAGGTGCAAGAAAAGTTGAAAAATAGGAATTAAAGCAATAAAATAAATAAAAGAATTAAAAAGACAGTGTGAGCCAATAGTTTGAGAGTTGGGAAAAAAGCTTGTTTTAAAGAATTGATTTTTCTTTTAATCTAGGATTTTTGGAGAATTTGAAGAGAGGAGGAATATTTTTATTTAATCATGAATTCTTGAGATTTCACACACACACAGATAGAACAGAAACTGAAGTGCTCCAGGGATTGTTGAGTTCGTTATGGACTACGGATTGGAATCGGATTCGAGGGCATCTTCAAATTTGCATTGGACTCCAGGTTCCTCTCATAGTTTTTTTCTCGTACCTTTTCTATTCTCTGTTGTTTCTGAAAAGAAAAATAGATCTTATTAAAATAATTTTTGTGAACATAAGAACTTCTGTTGAAAAAAACTAGAGCAAATTATTAGATTAGAAAACAAAGAAAATCATAGAAACTATACATTTAAATTTAGGAACCAGATCTTCTGTCGTTTTTTGTCTTGGGGTTTTTCTGTGAGCGCAGCACCCGGCTCACTTTAAAGCGTGACCAGCTTTTTACCATGCACGCCCTACCTATCGTGGGAGGTGGTGAATTGTGCCAATCATACAGGTCTGAAGCGAGACCCTGCGCTAGAGGCCGACCACCTTTCAATTTAAAATTAGTTGTTTTTTAAATAAAATAAAGTTTTATTTATAATATTTTTTGAATAATATTTAATATTAATTGCATTTTGGATAATATTATATTTTAATATTATATATTAATATTTAATATTTAATATATAATATTATAGATGTAATATTTTTATGGGTATTCAACAATTAAACATTTGGTAATAGGTAAATTTAAGTTTGAGTAGTTGGTTTATAATAGACATTTAATAATGAGGTTAATTATTTTTATATAAGATATGTGTTTGAGAAACGATATGTAATTTTGGTTTTGACTCCTTAAGCGGTCAACATGCTTAACTCACTATTAGGCTTATTTGTTTTTGAATATAATCGAATTCAAGTAGAGATAAGACTAAATTGATTTATTTAAATGCTAAGTTGAAATTAAAACTAAAACCATTTAATCTGAATGTTTATTTTTTTTAAGATGCTTTCTTATAGAATATGGTTGTGGAGCTAAGAGTAAATGATCTGTTCTTTATATATTCCAATGTCGTGATTAGAAATGAGATCAATTGATTGGATAAATGCAAGTCATGAAGTTTGTGTTTGAATGGATTTAAGAAATCCGAACATTAGCTTACCTATGTGTCTGAAAGGTTTTCAATGTTAATTGTTCACCTTCGATGTTGAGGAAGGAGAGTAAATGTTTTGTGAATCTTCCTGCTATGGGTTCTTTTATTGGTATGGGTGGTTATTCATTTGTTTTTATGATTGTTGACTATAAGTCATTTCTTGTTGATCATGTAAGTCTTCCAGCAGTGTTTTCTTGAGATGATGTTGTGTCTCTTATGTTTTGCTTTGGCTTTATTGGATTATGTGTGAGTAAGCTCAAGTGGTTACCTGGTTCTATGAATGGGTTGTGTGCCCTTGTGATTCATGGTTGATTCGAGTTTCAGTTGTTATGTGGGTTTCATTATGTAGTCAACCTTGTGTTAGCCTTGGGTAGTGCACGTTTTGGTTCCCAGTTTTGTACATCTGTAGGGATGTGTTACCTGTTGAGGTGTTGGATTATTTATGATAAGTGTTAGTGCATTGTCTACCCTAGGCATTTGGTTGAGTTTCGTGTTGTCGATAGGGGAGTGGCTTTCAAATGAGCGCCGGGCCCAAAGTGGTCCCAGGATAACTCGTTTGAGAGTTAGTTAATTAAGTGAAAATTAAAATAACTTACTAGGGAGAGAGTAGCTTTGAACATTAATAAGATAATTTAGCCTCGCTCATTGGCTCAAGGGCTTATACGAGACTTGAGATGAGTCGGGAAGGCCTGGAATGGCAAGATCGTTATCTTGTCTTCTCGAAAGATAATCGATTCCGCTCTGGTGGGCATATGGCGCCGGGTTCGTGAGAGGTTACCAGGATATCCCGAGAGGGGAGCCGGGACCTAGGAAGAACACCATTGGATAACCAATGCAGCCTTTGCGATGACACTCCTCCTATGATAGCAGTCGGTATGGTTTTGTACCGTGAGTTTATTTTGTACAGTGATGGTACTCAATTTTGTACTTTAGAAGCATTGTAACCATTGTGTTAAGTAATGTGGGCTTTGTTCTTGTTTCAGTTCAGTGTGCTTGCTTGTTTCTAGTGGTAGATGGTCTTGGGTAGGAATTCCTGGTTACTATCTCCTAGCAGGGAGGGAGTGGGACCTTTGGGTTCCACGTGGTCGGGTGGTGTGCATCTTTCCGTTGGTCCTTCTTCATGTTCGTGTGTTCGTGATTTTCAGCTGGAGAGCTCGTGGGAATCAGTTCTTCTCATGCCTTGTTCTTCCAGTTCTTATTGTATCTTTTACCCCTCGTTTGTATTGAGGTGGAATTTGTAAATTGTAATCTTGAGTATTGTATTTACCTCATTCGGGGAATGAGTGATGTAGCCTTATTGTTTAAATGTTAAATGGGAATCTTGAGGTATTTATTTATCCTTGTAATTTTATCTTGCATGGAATGTATGTTATCTCATTTCCTTAAGTGCTTAATGTTTTAGTTTATGTTAATGTTATTTGATGTTGGGTTTTTAAGTAATCTTGGTCTCATGGCCTTAGAGGTTGTTGGCAATATGTATTCACCTTGCATGTTATTGGTACTTAAACAAAAAAAAAATTGGTACGTTTAAGTGGTGAATTGCAACTTCCTCTAGGGTTGCGTGGCGGGGCATTACACATGGTATCAGAGCCTAGGTTTAAACACTGGGAACTCTGGGATTATGTTGGACCCATTATGTTGTAAGTTGTGTAGGTTTACACTCTGGGCACTATGAGCCCATTGTATTGACCTAGTTGTTTTTCTCTTTCGTGTGGTTGTCCCTTTTGGGTTGATTTCTCTTGTTTGCCCAGAAGTTGTCATTAAGTGGTTTTGGTCCAATGGTGCAGGAAACTAGTGGAAAGGGTAGGATCCTCGATGCAGTGCGCAATGCACCGATATCCCTTCTATTGGAAGAATGCATTATGGACGATTGTGTAGTATGTGATTTTGGTGTGTTGTGTGTGGTGGATGACAATCATCTTTGTTGTTGTTTCCACCCTTGCATGTCTTTGGTTGAATGCTTTTGTGAGGATTAGGCTCACAAGCCAACCAAGAGGTGTGTTTTGTTTGGCTTCCTTGTTGCTTGGCTTTTCGTTGTGTAAAGGGTTGAGACCCTTGAGTGGATTCTTGAGTGTGGTTGTAGTGTGTTTGTTGGGTGTATTCCAAGTGCTTGATGTGGCAAGATAGACATAGACCTCTTTCCTTGAGTGCCTTAGTATGGCGTTTGTATCTTATGAGAAAATGGATTATGTATTCATGAAGGTTTGTTTCCTAGACCAAACCTTGGGTAAAGGACCTAAGTCCCTAAGTTGCATTCATAATCATGAAAAATGTATAATCTAAATAGAAAACCATTTTGTAGTGTGTAAAATTTTAGAGAAATAAAGGATTAGTGAAACAGTTGCATGTTAAAGATAAATGCATTATAGGTGCATATGTTGTTGGTGAGGCCTATAGTCCCCAACTTCATTGTTAAATTTTAAGAAATCATGTTGATGATTAGATTATTATACCTAGATTCAAAATACAAAATGTCGAACGAATATTGAAGTGATAATGTTGTATATCTTGTCTGGAGTAAACTTGCAATGATATTGATTTATATGTGATCTTATGGAGTTTGTTATAGGGGAGCTTGTAGGCTTCCAGGAGTAAGCCTGACCCTAGGGGGGGACGATGTAACACCCTCCTTTTTGGTACTCTGATAATCAGGCAATGTTTTCCTATGTTATGCTTCGATCATGTTAACATGTGAGTTAATGATGTTAGCTTTGTCAGTTAGTGATATTGTATTGGTGAAGGGGACGGGGTTGTATCACTCGCTTACGAGTGCCCTATGATTCTGAGATTTCCTCTTCACAGTGTGTCTGATCATATTATGTATATATGCACATTCGACATGCTTTTTGTTGCAGGTTGGCAGGTATATGACATCAACAACACCTGGTTTCCAGGTCTAAGCGTGTCCATTGACCAATGGAAATTAATTGGGAGATAGTAGCTAGGTTTTCTGAACCAGGTCGTCACCTAGTCATAGCATGTTGTTGGTTTGTCGTCAGGGTCAGTTGTTTTATCTTGGTCAGTTTCCCTTGAGTGTTTATTTAATTTCAAGTTAAAGTTTATTTAATGGCTTACGTAGTTTGTTTAATGATTAAATGTGTTTAGTTGCAAGCTAAAAGTGATTAAATAGCTTTTGGAAATTATAAATGATGAATGTTTTGTCTTATTGAGATGTTGGAAAATTAGTGATTAATTAATTAATT
This sequence comes from Sequoia sempervirens, assembly GCA_007258455.2. Lineage (NCBI taxonomy): Eukaryota > Viridiplantae > Streptophyta > Pinopsida > Cupressales > Cupressaceae > Sequoia > Sequoia sempervirens. The sequence goes on from VDFB02000013.1 coordinate 100,630,339, forward strand.
TAATTGAATTAATAAAATAATCTAATTATTGAATTAGATTTATTTTATTGATAATTTGAATTAATTGTGTGAATTAATTAAATTATCCCTATGAATTAAAAGTGTAAAAGATTTAATTCTTTTGTTGAATGTAAAGTGCTAAAATATTTTGAATTCAAATTGGAAATAGAAAATGGGTTAAAGTTATTAAAAAAATTCAAATATTTTCTTATGCAAGACTTTGGGGTAAAAAAGATATTTTCAGAAATAGTTGACTATTTGGTAAAAGATATTTGTGTTGAAATTGAAATAGGAATTTGGAAATTGAGTTTAGTGGGAATTTTGAGTTGCATTTGCATTTTGAATTTAATTAGAATTAGAGTTTGAATTGGAGTTTGAATTTGAATTTGAATTTGAAAAGTTTGGAGAAAAAGGATATATTTTATTTTAGGGTTTTCTTTTGAATCTCCATGGTTTCTTGGTTGGATTTGGGTGGAGAGGCTTGGAGGAGGCTAAGATGGTGGAGTTGAAGGAGTGCTTGGAAATCTCCATGGTGGAAGCTTACAATTTTTGGAGAAAACATAAGGTTCTACCTTTCTTCTCCATTCCTATTCTTGCTCATTTGAATGATTAAAACATAGTTTTAGATTCAACAAAAATGCATGGAAAAGCTTTTCAATTTACAAAAAAAATTGTAAATGGATTTAGAAATTGAAAGAAAATAAAATAAAACTCCATGTGAGATCTAGTCTTGAAAACCCATCTTGTTGTTTGAAATAAAATTCTATTTTTAAAATGGATTTAGATAGATTATTTTCATAATTTGAGTATGAATCAAATTTTGGGTATGTATAATTGTGCATACAACCATATGTCTTAATATTTGAAATACCCACAAATATATATGCCATATATTTGTTATTTGAGGAAATTTTTAAATATAGGTTTAACCCAGAAAATTTCTGGTAAATTCGGTTGGAAAAAAATGCAGGAAATTAAAATTAATTTATTATAAAATTTTAATTTTTGTTGTTTTTTAAAATTTATTTTGTTTTGGTGAGGTGGGAGGTCAAATGCCACCCCACCAGTGCCGCCGCCGCTGGCGGAAGGGTGCTGGGTGCGGCGCCCGCCCGCTGTGTGCAGGGCGCACAGCTCCCCGCCCAAAGGCAGCGGCGCTGTGTGCCATGCACACATCCCCCACCCCGCCGTGGGGGCGGTGGACTGTGTGCCACATAGTCCCGCCCCCACGGGGAGGCAGGGGCCGCGCGACTAGGGCGCCCTTGCTTTTGCAATTTAAAATTAGTTGTTTTTTTAAAATAAAATAAAGTTTTATTTATAATATTTTTTTAATAATATTTAATATTAATTGCATTTTGGATAATATTATATTTTAATATTATATATTAATATTTAATATTTAATAATAAATATTTAATAGATAATATTATAGATGTAATATTTTTATGGGTATTCAACAATTAAACATTTGGTAATAGGTAAATTTAAGTTTGAGTAGTTGGTTTATAATAGACATTTAATAATGAGGTTAATTGTTTTTATATAAGATATGTGTTTGAGAAACGATATGTAATTTTGGTTTTGACTCCTTAAGCGGTCAACATGCTTAACTCATTATTAGGCTTATTCATTTTTGAATATAATCGAATTCAAGTAGAGATAAGACTAAATTGATTTATTTAAATGCTAAGTTGAAATTAAAACTGAAACCATTTAATCTGAATGTTTATTTTTCTAAGATGCTTTCTTATAGAATATGGTTGTGGAGCTAAGAGTAAATGATCTGTTCTTTATATATTCCAATGTCGTGATTAGAAATGAGATCAATTGATTGGATAAATGCAAGTCATGAAGTTTGTGTTTGAATGGATTTAAGAAATCCGAACATTAGATTACCTATGTGTCTGAAAGGTTTTCAATGTTAATTGTTCACCTTTGATGTTGAGGAAGGAGACTAAATGTTTTGTGAATCTTCCTGCTATGGGTTCTTTTATTGGTATGGGTGGTTATTCATGCGTTTTTATGATTGTTGACTGTAAGTCATTTCTTGTTGATCATGTAAGTCTTCCAGCAGTGTTTTCTTGAGATGATTTTGTGTCTCTTATGTTTTGCTTTGGCTTTATTGGATTATGTGTGAGTAAGCTCAAGTGGTTACCTAGTTCTATGATCGGGTTGTGTGACCTTGTGATTCATGGTTGATTCAAGTTTCAGTTGTTATGTGGGTTTCATTATGTAGTCAACCTTGTGTTAGCCTTGGGTAGTGCATGTTTTGGTTCCCAGTTTTGTACATCCGTAGGGATGTGTTACCTATTGAGGTGTTGGATTATTTGTGATAAGTGTTAGTGCATTGTCTACCCTAGGCATGTGGTTGAGTTTCATGTTGTCGATAGGGGAGTGGCTTTCAAACAAGCATCGGGCCCAAAGTGGTCCCAGGATAACTCGTTTGAGAGTTAGTTAATTAAGTGAAAATTAAAATAACTTACTAGGGAGAGAGTAGCTTTGAACATTAATAAGATAATTTAGCCTCACTCATTGGCTCAAGGGCTTGTACGAGACTTGAGATGAGTCGGGAAGGCCTGGAATGGCAAGATCATTATCTTGTCTTCTCGAAAGATAATCGATTCCGCTCTGGTGGGCATATGGTGCCAGGTTCGTGAGAGGTTACCAGGATATCCCGAGAGGGGAGCCGGGACCTAGGAAGAACACCATTGGATAACCAATGCAGCCTTTGTGATGACACTCCTCCTATGACAGCAATCGGTATGGTGTTGTACCGTGAGTTTATTTTGTACAGTGATGGTACTCGATTTTGTACTCTGGAAGCATTGTAACCATTGTGTTAAGTAATGTGGGTTTTGTTCTTGTTTCAGTTCAGTGTGCTTGCTTGTGTCTAGTGGTAGATGGTCTTGGGTAGGAATTCCTGGTTACTATCTCCTAGCACAGAGGGAGTGGGGCCTTTGGGTTCCACATGGTTGGGTGGCGTGCATCTTTCCGTTGGTCCTTCTTCATGTTCGTGTGTTCATGATTTTCAGCTGGAGAGCTCGTGGGAATCAGTTCTTATCATGCCTTGTTCTTCTAGTTCTTATTGTATCTTTTACCCCTCGTTTGTATCGAGGTGGAATTTGTAAATTGTAATCTTGAGTGTTGGATTTACCTCATTCGGGGAATGAGTTATGTAACCTTATTGTTTAAATGTTAAATGGGAATCTTGAGGTATTTATTTATCCTTGTTGTAATTTTATCTTGCATGGAATGTATGTTATCTCATTTCCTTAAGTGCTTAATGTTTTAGTTTATGTTAATGTTATTTGATGTTGGATTTTTAAGTAATCTTGGTCTGATGGCCTTAGAGGTTGTTGGCAATATGTATTCACCTTGCATGTTATTGGTACTTAAACAAAAAAAAAAATTGGTACGTTTAAGTGGTGAATTGCAACTTCCTCTAGGGTTGCGTGGCGGGGCATTACAAATACGTAGTAACTGGTGCATGATTGTAAATGTCAAAGATCTACAAATGGTTATATTTTTTTTTTGGTAGAATATTTAGTTAGATGAGCAAGAGGTAGGTAATTTTTGCACTCTCAAGTACAAAAGCTAAGTATATGCCAACAACTCGAGTATGCAAGGAGGCTACAAAGTTAAAAAGTTTGTGTTCAAATATTGATTTCTTTTCACAAAGTTATAAACATAATTACAAAGATTATGTTTAAACATCAGTCTCTTATACAAATAATATATATTGTGATAGTCAAAGTGGAACGCATTTAGCAAAATACCCTACCAATTATGGTAGAAAAAATAAATTGATGTACAATATCATTTTGTTAGACATAGTTGAAGAAAGCATGGTATAGTTGAAGAAGATTGATACCTTAGAGAAAGTAGCTAACTCATTGACAAATTTTGTTAGTATTGAGAATTTTCTTAGTGTAGAAAATTAATGGGCATAACTATCCTTAGCAACTGATTTTATATATCTCATGATCTCCTATGCAAAATATTCAATAAATATGAGATTTGTTAGATATAGTGTACATACTTTGAATGTTTTGTGTTCCTTTTGCATTATTCACTACATAACAATTTATGGTTTTGAAACTTTTCCTCAATTGAAAGGGTATAAAAACAACCCTATAAACAAAAATTGGAATTAATAACTCTTGAACAAATATTTATAACCCTTATAAATAATTTTTCAACTTATACAGTTATTCCTATTATATTATAAAAACCATTTAATAATTGAGTTAATATATAAATGCTACTTTCAATTAAAAAAATTGTGCAATTATGATTTACTTCTACTACATAAATTTGTCATTATTCTCCTCTGCTACTTATACCCACTATTTGTAATATTCTAATTACTTGACAAATTATTTTCATTTACAATTAAAAATTAGTTCTTATTATTCTAAATATTGGACAAATTATACACATTCACAATTACAAATGAACTTATGCTACATACATCAATGCAATCTCTTCTTGCCTTCGACAGATCCTTTTTTCAGAGACTTACAAAAGTATAAAATGTGAGCCTCTTAGGCTACAAGAGAAGTGGGAAATAATTCATTAGATTTGGCTATTCTAGTTGAACAACCATTTTTTTCATGTGCTATGTAACTTTCTAGCTCAGCCCAAATCTCATGAATGATGTGCTTCACATTATGAATATCTTCCATCACATAATCAGCTCCCTCACTTTTCTCGGAGCTACCAACCTTAAAAATCATATGTTGAATTCTATTAGAAAGCAGTTAATTGAGGCAAAAAAAAATTATTGTAGGCATATATGTAAAATTAGACTTGTTTCTAAATTCTATTTTTGTTTGGGAACTTACAAGGACTGTATTAATGCCTACTACTTTTTCTCCTTCTATGTTTCTATGATTGTCATCAAAGAATGCCTACAACATGGACTCAATAAGTACCATTACGAAGATACTACTATGAAGAAAATTTGACATGCAAATTTCTTCAAACTTATTGTTCTCTAAGGGTCTAAATTTGCAATGGCAATTGCCTAGTTAAAGGCTTCAACTAATGGTTTGTTGATAATAGGAGAACTAAGAGGATTGCATTCCCCATCTTTTTTTTGGGAAGGATAATCCATAGTAAGGCTGTCAAAGTAGATAATATCTTCAAAACAGTCCTCCATGGATAATTTCTTCAGGTTCTTGGTTGCACGAACTCTATCTGAATTTGTGAATATTTGTACAAAATTTTGCATTGATGCTAAACATTAATGCTCTACTTCATTTTCATTTAATTTTTTACCAGTCACATTAAAATATATTGGTGAGAAGTGGGTATGGTTAAGAACTGTACAATGACACAAATCTTGGTGGGCTCTTTTTAAGAATATTTGAAGATCTTAAAAAACTAGTTTATGCATCTTAGTTGGAAATAGCAGTCTACTCCATGGTCTAGTGATTAGGCAGAACTATTGAGGTGATTTGAGCTTTTAATGGGTGTTCACATTTAGCAATCACAGACTTCTGAGGAGAAAAGAAAAGGAAAACCTCAATACATACCAATTTTCTTTTAAGAATGCTCAGCAAAATGTTCCTCAAAACCAGATCTAGCGTAATGACTTCATATGGCAATCTCCCATGAACAAAACTACAAAGATAATCACAAAAATAAATGTATAAGATTTTTATTGAGAAAAAAAAAGAGAGTATATGGAAGCAAGGGAAAAGTTATTCAAACTTGAAGCTAGAAAATTTTAGTTGATTGCTAGGCCTAGCATAAATGTGAAAAGGAAATCTATACTTTTATTCTTGGAAAAAAAAATATTCAAGATTTTACAGAGTCGAGTAAACAAAATCGTCATCTTGTAAAAGATATTAAGCATTAGTACCTGTGATATTCATCTGCATCAATTTCATACCCTAATGCTTGCAATGGAAAGTGAAGTAATTCATGTCAGTCTAATAGCCTAAACAGACCTAGGAATAATATCTTTGTTATGTTAGAAATTTATATGTGAGCCTCAATGGGATTTTAACCCCCAAATTATGAGACACACCACAAATATCTATTATTTTTTTGATGCTTAGAAACATAAACTTCCCTTTGGATGAAAACTATTTTGAACGGATTTTAAGAAAATTCATGTTCTTGAAAGGTTTGTATAAATAAAAAGTCTCTTATATTTTATTCAATTGAAATCATTAGTCATGATAATGGAGGAAAAGACAATATATATTTTCAAAAAAAATTGCTCACCGATTTTGTTGGTAAAGTAGAGACAAGAAAAATATAATAGAAAACTACTAACTGCTACTATAACAAAACAAAAAATTTATTTTCTAATGATTAAAAAAAGTTACAACAGTCTCATTTAATAGAGGTCTTCATGAATTAGAAGATAAGAATAAAACAACTTTAAAAATGCTTTAAAAACAAAGCAAAAAACTAAAAACTAAGCTAATCTATGAGATAAAAAATAAAAATCATTCAAACATTTTTTTTCCTTCCTCATGCAAAATACTACCACTTGCACATGATTTTTAACATGAAGGGTTTTTCCTTACACGTTGATGGATTCCATTGTATAATAGATTTAGTTTTAATTTATTTTTTTAATTAAATTAATTTTAAAATCTAAAAATAATATTTAAAAATAATATTATTGCAATGAGAAAAAATGATGAAAATAAGTGCCTCACATATTTTATATAAATAATAATTTTATATAAATACTAATTTATTATAATAATTACTATAATTAAATTAATTATAATTATTAATATTAAATTTTAGTAGTAATAATAATAATAAAAATGAAATTATTATAAAATTGATTATGATATAAAAAATAAGTATTTTAGAGTGAATAAGATATCAACTCGATTTAAATCTACTTTTAAATCTACTTGAAAAAATTCTACATACAATGAATGTAATCATGCTAGTTGAATGTCATTTGAACATCAAGTTCAAACTAAAAAGTTTCTCTTTACGTTGAATTTTTCTTTTTGATGGATGCCATTGTAATATGCCTCTCGACGTAAACATAAACAAAAATTGTATTATTCTTTCCATTAGACTAATATATTTGTTATATATATTTTTTATTTTTTATGATATAATTTGATTATTATATGTTCTCCTTCCTCTTTTCATTAATAAATGTTTTCGTCATGTATTTTTTTATATTAATTTATATTAATATATATAAGTTCTCTTTAAAAAAATTATAACCTATAATATATAGGTATATAAGATAACCTATATTATTTTAGGTCTTTATTATATATAATATATAACCTATTTTAATGTAGGTAATATTAATTTATATTAAAAAACCTATATTAATGTAGAATTTATATATATTATTTCTATTTATATCTTATATTATTGCAAGTAATATTTTTTAGGTAAATAAGTTAACCTATGTGTAGGTAATATATTAATTTATGTTATATATTTATGTTAATATACATTATAAGTTTTTTTATTTTGTAACTTCTCATTTAATATATACTATATAAATTATTATGATTTTATCTATTTATATTAATATATATTATAGGTTATATATATATTATAACCTTTTATATTTTAACCATCTATTTTTTAATTTTAATTGAATCATTTATTTAGTTTTCCAATTTATATTTTATATATAATTTCATCTTTTTCTTTTTACTTTGGTTAAATTATTATTGTTTTAAGTTGTAGTATACTTTCCTTTATATCTTCCTTCATTTATTTTTATAATTTTGGTAATTGTTCCTCAATCATTTTGTTATGTAATTCATCTTTATAATTCTCCTAGACTTATGTATTCATTTGTGTTATATCATATTACTATAGTATTCATTCTTCTATTATGTTTTCATCATTTCACCTGTTTTAACTTTTACTTCATTTTCTAATCTCCTTCCCCCCTACCATCTCTCACCACTTAACTCTTCATAAGGTCATTTCTACAATCATATTATTCATTATCCTCTTCCTATGATGAATCATTAAGTGTGGTTTGATGATTTAAAATAACATACACAATTTAATATAGAAGTGTTTACTCTATCATTTATGCACTTTGGAAAAATTGTACCAATTATAATCATTGGTTCATTAATATTTAACAATTATTATTGCACTTATGTCTACTACAAATAAAATATAACCCTAACAATAAATTCTAAACCATTATCCTAGACTTTTCTTTAATCCTAAATATGGTCGTAACACTATCCATAACTATAAACCTAACCCTAACCCTAACAATAAATTGTAACCCTAACTAATTAACAATATAAAAACACTATAATTAAAGAAATAGAACACTATATTTAACAAAACTTACATTTATTTTATTCACATTAATAAAACTTGTATTTAATTTTTATCAGATCTAAAAAACAAGAATTACAATACTATAACAACAAGTACTAGCCACTTGACACTTGTTTGCATTTATGTATGTTTTGAAGTTAATACAATTTAAAAAATAAAATCAGTGGTCATGTAAAATACTTTAAGATTTAATTTAAATTTTTATTTTAATTGTGTAAAATCAAATACCTAGATTATCTTTACATGCTAATTTATGGATGTGTTTTAATTTAAGTTTTATTTTATTATTTTAATAGAGTAAATCCAAATCTCTATAAAATAGCTAATTGATTTTTGTGAGATTTTCTTTAATAAAAATATAACAATTATATACATTAAAAATATCATTTTTAAAAAAATATTAAAATAAGTAACATTTATTTATTTTAGAAAGATTTAATAAAATGACTTAATAAAGAGAAAAATGAAAAATCAATCTAAAATAATATTAAAATAATAGTTTACCTTACTTTCCTTCAAATTTTCTCATAACACCCCAAACTTCTTAGTCAATTATGTTGAAGATAAATAATTTTAACAATTTTTAAAGTTAAGTATTTAACATGTTCGCTCAAAAAAGATTAAATTATATTTGAAGAACATAAAATTATAGTTTTTAATTGGTTCAAAACCAACTTATTAATAACTAATTAACAAAATGAGTTGAATTGATTTCAATAGTACTCTCTAACAAATACTAAAAACTAGCATACTATATTTTAAAAATATATGTAAAGTAAGCCAAGAGATATCCTTCTCAAGGTGCCTATTTTTAATCAATTAAACCTTAACCCTAACCATAAAGCTATTTGAGCCCTAATCATAACCCTATTTGAAGCTGATTCAGATTACCGACTCATAAACAAGAAGAAATTCCCTAGAAGAGTGTCTTTCAAGTTTGAAAATGTGTAGATGGAAAACCCAAACTTTGAAATGGTTGTCATTAACTCTTGGCTCACCCAAATAGTTGATCATCATACTACAATGTGCATGTTCAACAATAAGTTAAAATTCATAAAATTCAAACTAAAAGAGTGGAATATCCAAGTCCTTAGAAACCTTTTTAGAGAAAGGATCTCCTTGAAAGTAGAATGGCTAAGATCCAAAAAGACCTCTCAAATGATTTTCCTTACATCCTAATAGAAGAAGAGATGAATCTCATAGTTCAAATGGATGGTGTCTATAGTTTTGAATAAATCTATTGGAGAGAAAAATCAAGGATTAAATGACTTAAATAAGGTGTAAAACCAAGTTTTTTCATTTAACATGCAAAATGAGAAGGCAAAGAATCATAATATGAAGATTGATGATGATTATGCATAAAATTCTGATCATCCTAACACCATCAAGGCTTCCTTGGTTTCCTCTTGGGAAAACATGTTCATGGAGGAAAATGAAGACAAAAAAGAGAAGAATAGCAGGATCTCTTCTTGGATCATATCCCAACCTTGGATGATGATTCTAAATTCTAATAAAGTAACTAAATATGTCATTAAGGAAGAATGTAGCTGATGATTTTGTCATGGAAGAAGTTAAGACATCTATTTTTAGAATTGAAGGTGTCAAAGTCCCAAGCCCAAATGGTTTTTGTACCTTCTATTTCCAAAAAATTTGGAATGTAATGGATGAGGAGCTCTATGAAGTGATTCAGGGATCAAAAGTGTAATGCCCCGCCGTGCGAACCCCAAAGGAACTAATAACAATGAAACAATTTTTTTTTAATAATAAAATAAACATACTTAAGTATTCTAACATAACAATGTATTAAGTGGCACAACTAATTCCAATGGGGTACACGGGGTGACATTACTATACTAACCCATAACAATGATAATAAGATAACAATAATTAAACAATTACGTAAATCTGTTCATTCCCATCTCAACATTTAAAATATCCATTAACAATAACCATATTAATACCATATGCACACATGACAATACATGTAATTATACATATATAAAGTGTTACATATTTCGATAGATACAACATAACATAACCTAACACAACTAATACCAATGATCGTTCCTGAATAAATACATGGCCTAAATATACATTACATCCAAATGATAGTAAAATACAATTGACTGAAAACACATCTCAATAACTACATATACAAATTACAACAAGGTCATCCCAACACATGTGGGTGACAATATATCAATGAATACATTACATATGAAGTATAACATACATCTGGTACAAGAATTACTAGATCACCACCATCCTCCAAAAACCTGCAATAAAAGGTACATCTGCAATAGAAAAGGGAAACCCAACGGGGTGCAAAGCACGTTCCACCCAACCACCCCCGTGCTGAGAGTAGACAAGGAAGGGTCCCCAACCAAGCACGCCTAACAATAACAAAGACTAACTCTCGACAAACAACTTAACATCAAAGACCACTTAGAAAACTAAACGAGATAAATCCAAAAGGCACAACAACAAACCACTTCAGAACATAACAACAAGTCACAATCACAACATCAATGAAACTCAAGACACCCTATCAAAGACTATTTCCAACAATATCCAAAGAGAAATCAATAAATCATTTAACCACCACAAACACAATATCACTTAACAACTACAATCACAAAGTCACTTAACAACTACAAACACATTATCACTTAACACAAGGTTACAATGCTTCCAGAGAACAAGGATCATGAACATCACACAATAACTGATTAACTGTCGACATAGGAAGAGTGTCATGCATAAATTGCCATGAGTTACCCTAGCTCAACCTTCCTAGGCTACTGGACCCCCATCCTGGGTTACCCTGGCTTGCCTCTACTGACAGCCGGACCCTCACGCAAAACTATGCGTCCCATCTCATCTCAAGCCTTATCATTCACTTGCTTCACGAGAGAGACATTCTTTATCTTTATTAGTGCGAAAGATCCCCATTAATTCTTTTAGATTATCACTTAATTAAACTCTAGGTGAGTTACCCTGGTGCCCCTTTATGTGCCGGACCCCCACAAAGAGCCACTCTCCTATCGACAACCCACAAGGAACAATACCACAATAGGTAACTAGACAACATAACCTTTCCAATCCAAGGAGGAAACAAAACAAGAAAACTCACTCTGAACACTGGAGGAAACCAAATACGAAAACACACTCCTTCCAAAGGAGGTACAAATCTCATTACCCTCTCCTATTTTCTAGGAGGAACAAATCCCCATTCGTGGAAACTGGGTACAACATCATAGTACAACTCCACACCATTTCCAAGACAATTCACAAATTGAACCTCTACACAAAACATCCCACTCTAGAGAACTTCTCTAGAAGACTTACATAGACCCTTAACCCCATTTTCTCGACATGGAGAATAAATGAAACATGATAGCAAAGCATTCCATCTCTGGAAGTCCTTAACAATAACATAAACTTTTACGAAAGGTAAAGTAAACCTAGGGTTTTCCCATATGACACAATAAAATAAAGAAGAGAGTACCACAACAAACTTGACAAATAACCTCAAGAAAACAATTACTTAAGAACAATTCCATAAAGAAATATTTCCAAACTCAACAATTTCGTCAAACATATAAATCAACAACTCGAGATTATTCAATTCAAAACAAAACACACTATTAAATTCAAATTCGTACAATTACATTATAACATCATATCTTTTATACTTTAACTATTTGATTTAATTCAAAGCACAAAACTAATTATAATTTGCACAACTATATTAAATGTTGCAATTTTCTCAAAATTATGTTTTTACCTCACAAACACAAATGTTCATATATATATAAAAATAATCATTTAATAAAATTAATATAATCATATTACAAAAAAAAATTATTATTTAAAAATTTATTATTTATTAATAATAATTTTCTCAAAATTATGTTTTTACCACCAACCATTCCCTCCCCTCCACAAAATACAAATTTTATTTTATAAATATTTTTTTAAATTAAAACCCTTTTAACATAATATGAATATTTAAAAACATGCATTTCGTCTAGTACTACGGAATACAAATAAGACTCAAAATAAAAATATTTAATAAACAAATTTGTTATTTATTTAAGGGTCAAAATTCGAAATACAAAGAATTTATTCTTACATATATGTATTTTTATAAAAATAATGGAATTATATATATAATATATAATGTTCTATAAAAGAGATTCAAACAATTATATATTAAATCATCTTAATAACAAATCTCAATATAGATCTGAACATAGCAAACAATAATAACACAGATTTGCTTCTTTCCCTTTTTTTTTTTTTTTTTAATAATTATTTCCACCACTAAGTTCTATAGAAGATATCAGAATAATTTCACTATAATTTCCTACAGAGGTTTTGAGGGTTCAATACAAATAGATTTTTCAATAGAAAATATAACAGAAGATTTTTCATTAAATCTAATATAATAACAGGTTTTCCAATTATTTTAATAAAGGTTTGGTATCTAAGTGCATCTCACAAACAAAATGATTTTCTTTCCAAAATAATAGTTTCAGAACTAAATTTTATTGAAAATTTTTGAAGGATTTTATTATCATTTTCTACCGAGGGTTTTAAAAAAAAACAACAGACGAGTTTGCAAAACACAACACTTCTTTCAATGAAGTTTATTTTAAGCACAGTAAACCAGATTTCATTTATATAATCAACCAAAAATAATAATAAATAAAGGAAGAAAACCTGGAGTCCTTCGCCTAGTGAATAATCCCTTCTTCTCAACTTCCTGCCTTCTGCTCTCTTTTCTCGATCCTCTGCCTTCAACGTTCTTCTGAACAATCTTTTCTTTCCAATACCACAATAATTTTACCCCGAGAAACCTCAAAACTCCAAACTATCTTTCTTACTTTTCTTTTCTAGATCCCAAAAACAACAGATCCAAACCTCTGTGTGTGAATAATTTCCTTATAAAAATAATAAATCAAAGATAAAGATTCAATAAAGCTCTTCCCGCTTTCTTTTTCAAAAAGCCTCTTTTCTTATTAGTCCTTTTTCCCGCTTTTAAAAGCACAACTTATCTACAATTTTAATTAAAATAATTAATTAAATCAAGATATTATCCTCACATGATTTTCTAATTTAATATTAATAAAAAGATAATATCTAATTATTCTCAACAATATTAATTTAATTTAATTTCTTGCACTTTAATTAATTAAATACCTTTTTAATTTACAATATATTTAAATTTAACATTTTTCTAACTTGCAATTAAATCAAAACAACAAGACAACTTTAATTAATTATCCTATCAAATAAGATTAATTACTCCGACACTAACCATAAATAAATACTCAACAATCAAAATGCATAACAACAAGGACAACACTTCAGTCATGACACAACAACTACAACAGGACGATGGACTTGGGACGGGGACACTTCCAAACCTACTCCCTTTTTCAACATTTTTACCCATTGGGTTAATTTATTGCTCGCCCTTTCCTGCCAAAGCAGGTGGAATCGAGACTTATTCCTGCAATCCTGCATCCAAATAAACGTCAAGTAGCACATGTATATATATAATCAAACATCCCATCGTGAGAAGGAATTGCAGTGTAGCAGGGCACTTGTGAACGAGTGATGCTACACTATCCTCTCACCTACTCTATTCTAACAATTACAATATCAATGACGAACTAACATTTCTAACCAAATTGATCATAAGATGATGCAGAGCAGGGTGGAGGTACATTCAACCAAGTTTTGAAAACCAAACACCAATTCAAAATCAAATAATTAGCACAACTTCCATAGGGTCAACTCTATGGCTTTCCAATTCACAACTGAGCAACTGAAAGACCAATTCCTCAAAGAAAACTATAAGAACACCTACTGATCATCCATATAACATCCATATTCCATCAAAAAGACATTTCCAAGCTTACAAGTAAGATTCATTTGTCAAAACATAGAAAAACATTAAGTCACCGTATCCAAGGGCTAGTAGAATTAGCCCACTTTTACAAAGAAGGTACACTTTAAACTCCACCAAACCTTATGAAACCTTGGGGCAGCAATTAAAATGCCCAAAAACTATTAAATCCACAACTTTCATATTGAGAATCACCTTGCAACAAGACACCCACAAAAACCCTCATTTTTCAGCACGTTTCTTAGGGGTTTATTGAAAAGGTATACTCCAGGCTTCTAAAACTCTTACCAACTATTCAAACACCTTCCAATACACTTGAAAATTCTCTAGAAACTCACCCACATCCTCTACCAATGCTACACCATCATATTCCTTCTTTGAACCATCATCTTGCAATGGAAATTCACACTTTTCCACCTAGGGCATCACACCTAGACACTCAAATGAACACACCTGCATAAATTAGAACCCTACACACCTAAGAATACATATTTTGGTCCATTCCACTGAGATACATCAACTATAGAAGGTGGAATGGACCTTTTTCACATTTTAGGTGCCCTCAAAAAGCTTATACAAAAGATACACAGGCAGTTTTAGTAAAACGTTTGTAAAATGTGCAAAACTCAATATTTTTCGCTCAAACCAGAAGCATTGGAAAGATAATTCATTTATCTATTCACCCATATAAGAAATTTTCAAAAGGAATTCCGTACAATTCTGTACCAGGCCTGAAAATAGTGAAAAATATGCAAAATCTGGAAAACACAATTGTTCTTTTATTGAAATTTCTCTCCAGATGCCTCCAACCTTCATTACCAACATGGATAAATGTTTTTAAAGACATATTGAACCTTCCCAACTGAGAATAACTGACTTTTTAACTTCATTTTCACTAAATAACCTTTAAACTCTCTAATTTGCACTTTTCAGCATTTTTGCCTTGACAAATTTTACACATTTTGTATTTTTTATACTTTTTTGACTCAAATGACCCCAAACCAACTTGAATACATTTAAATAGTTTAAATCAACCTTATTAAACATAAAATGACACAAAACCACCTAAAACCTAACATTTGACTTTCTTTGTAAAATTCAAGCTTGGTGCTCCTGCACCATACACCCAGCCATGAAATCTTTCCAAGTCCCTTGGAAGTCTTCAACTCTTTGACCTGCAATAATATTTTGATCTCCAAATATTTGATGCTCCTCCTTGTTCTTGCAATTTCTCCATTGATCTTCATCTTCACCTTTGGCTTGGATTTGTCCATGCAAAGTAGTCCTCCTCTTGCCTTTTCATTTTGGATCTGCACCTCCATGTTCTGATTTGTACTTACCAGCATCATCCATCTGCTCTTACCTTGTTCTTCAGCTTCATTCTTTGCAAAATAATCCATGCTCTATCTATTCTCTTTCATCTTAACCCATGGCTTGATTCTCAGCAACATAATCATCAAAATAAGGAAGTATAAAATGACTCCCTTCATTTCTTGTCTCTTAACTCTTCTTCTCTCAATCATTCTTAGGTTCACTATGCTTAGAACCATTCCCATAGCAGCATACAACTTCTCCATTATCAATTCCATCAACCAAGGACAATCCAATGTCCTAACCACATCACTTGATGTCTTCTCCATCTCATTTGGAGACTTCACCATCCTTTCTTTCTTAGCCTTCACTTGGCCTATCATTGACAACTTCACATCTTGGGTCCCCTCCATCATTGAGACCTTTTCCAAACTCATTACCTTTAACTCTTCACCTCTTGGGGTGACTGAAATCTTCATCCTTTTATCAACCTTCACAATTCCTTTCACTAACCTTTTCCATTTTCCTTGGCTCACTGTACTTTTTATCTTCTT
The DNA here is from genome assembly GCA_007258455.2 of Sequoia sempervirens. Taxonomy (NCBI): domain Eukaryota; kingdom Viridiplantae; phylum Streptophyta; class Pinopsida; order Cupressales; family Cupressaceae; genus Sequoia; species Sequoia sempervirens. The sequence goes on from VDFB02000013.1 coordinate 100,646,431, forward strand.
GTCTTGCTTCTCACCTTGCACTTCATTTTCTTGACTGTCCACACTTTGCTTTTGATACTCTATCCTATCAAGTTTAGGAACACAACCTGACTGTCTACCATCCTTTTTAATTTCCATACTCTCACATTGCTGCTCTTCTACCTCATCTATCTTATGCTCTTTCACTTTCCATTTCCTTTTGCTCTCTTCACCTTTTATTCTCAAACTTTCTACCTCTACTATCACTGTATTTTCAGTCATACAAATCTCTATATTTTCATCACTTATACTTGCTGTCAAGGGACACTCCACTGCCCCAATCATGATCTTGTCATAATTTTCAAGCCTTTCATGGCTTTCTCCAACCTTCCCACCTGTCTTATCTGCATCTCTTCTTTCTCCTTTAACATTCTCAGCTTTCAAAACTTCCCTGTCATCAGATGTTCTGCCCTGCTACAACTCATCTTCTTTGTTATCAGACTTTTGTGATCGCTCAGCACCCTGTCCATTCAGTAGACATTGCTTCTCAGCTTTATAGACCTCACTAGGCCTTACTTGGCTCTCCATTGATAATTCTCCTACATTCTTATTCTCTTCTCTTTGAGAGATCTCTGCCCCAAGTGCCTTCTTCTCACAATATTCTGTCTCAGCTTCTTGTACCACTGTATTTTTCATAGCTGTTTTCCCTAGAACACCATTAACCTACAATGAACAAACTTCGTTATGTCCTTTGTCTTCAACACAACTTTCAAGCTTATCTTGCTCTTTTAAGGTCATTTCACCATTGACCTTTTCTTTCCCATCACCCTTCACACACTTTAACTTTGAATCTTCCTCTGCTCTTATTGTCTCAGTAATCTTTTTACATGCGGTGGCTGCAACTTTGTCTTTGTCTTCTTCACTCTCTCTATCCTTATCTTGTATCATCAAAGTCTTCTCATCCCTGACCTTCACTTCCCTTGTCTCTCTTATGTCTTCAATCTGCACTGTCCTTCCCAATGCTGCTTCATGGTGTTTTTCTTTCTCCATTGCAACTATGCTATGCCCTATTGTCTCTTCCGGGTTCCCTTGTTCCTTTTGCTCCAGCATCTCTCTTTTTCCACACATCCCTATCCTTCTTTGTGTCCCTTCTTCCTGCAAACAACTCAAAATATACCTTTGCCCATCCTTTTCAATTTCATACACATTAAGCCTCCCATCATGCATAGCAAATCAATCATATTGCCAAACCCTTCCTAGTATCATATGACAATCCCTTAGAGGAATTATATCACATACTAGAACATCTTTATAAGGACCAATTTCAAAATCTACCAATGCTTGCTCTCTAACCACAACATGTTGACTATCATTTACCCAATATGCCCTATAAGGTGATTCATGTTTTAACTTTGTCAAATGCAAATTTTCAACCATTTCTTCTGAAACAACATTACTCAAGGAACCTAAATCAATCATTACTTTATAGATCTTACCTCTGCATTTGCATCTGGTCTGGAAGGTAGCATGTCTCATTTGTCCTTCTTTCTCATCCAACCTTTTGAAGTCCATAGTGCCTTGTATCTTCCAATGCTTCTCCTACAATCTTCAAGTGATCTACTTCCTTGCCCTAATACCACTCTGATGCAGAGTAGGGTGGAGGTACATTCAACCAAGTTTTGAAAACCAAATACCAATTCAAAATCAAATAATTAGCACAACTTCCATATGGTCAGCTCTATGGCTTTCCAATTCACAACTGAGCAACTGAAAGACCAATTCCTCAAAGAAAACTGTAAGAACACCCACTGATCATCCATATAACATCCATATTCCATCAAAAAGACATTTCCAAGCTTACAAGTAAGATTCATTTGTCAAAACATAGAAAAACATTAAGTCACCGTATCCAAGGGCTAGTAGAATTAGCCCACTTTTACAAAGAAGGTACACTTTAAACTCCACCAAACCTTATGAAACCTTGGGGCAGCAATTAAAATGCCCAAAAACTATTAAATCCACAACTTTCATATTGAGAATCACCTTGCAACAAGACACCCACAAAAACCCTCATTTTTCAGCATGTTTCTTAGGGGTTTATTGAAAAGGTATACTCCAGGCTTCTAAAACTCTTACCAACTATTCAAACACCTTCCAATACACTTAAAAATTCTCCAGAAACTCACCCACATCCTCTACCACTGCTACACCATCATATTCCTTCTTTGAACCATCATCTTGCAATGGAAATTCACACTTTTCCACCTAGGGCATCACACCTTGACACTCAAATGAACACACCTGCATAAATTAGAACCCTACACACCTAATAATACATATTTTGGTCCATTCCACCGAGATACATCAACTACAGAAGGTGGAATGGACCTTTTTCACATTTTAGGTGCCCTCAAAAAGCTTATACAAAAGATACACAGGCAGTTTTAGTAAAACGTTTGTAAAATGTGCAAAACTCAATATTTTTCGCTCAAACCAGAAGTATTGGAAAGATAATTCATTTATGTATTCACCCATATAAGAAATTTTCAAAAGGAATTCCGTACAATTCTGTACCAGGCCTGAAAATAGTGAAAAATATGTAAAATCTGGAAAACACAATTGTTCTTTTATTGAGATTTCTCTCCAGATGCCTCCAACCTTCATTACCAATGTGGATAAATGTTTTTAAAGACATATTGAACCTTCCCAACCGAGAATAACTGACTTTTTAACTTCATTTTCACTAAATAACCTTTAAACTCTCTAATTTGCACTTTTCAGCATTTTTGCCTTGACAACTTTTACACATTTTGTATTTTTTATACTTTTTTGACTCAAATGACCCCAAACCAACTCGAATACATTTAAATAGTTTAAATCAACCTTATTAAACATAAAATGACACAAAACCACCTAAAACCTAACATTTGACTTTCTTTGTAAAATTCAAGCTTGGTGCTCCTGCACCATAAGATAACAAGATGCTTAACTACTGCATCATAACTAATTATTAAACCATTGCATTATAAAATAATACTGAGTTCAATTAACATTCTTGTTTAATTGCAACTCGGAATTGTTTTATGTTATTAATTCAGTTTGATTTGGAAGTGTTTCATGATCATCCTTCGGTTACTTGTTTACTGATCATTGCTTGATTTATGTGATGAGATTTATGACTTTAAGTTATTATGTTGTCTCTTGGATATTGTTCATTATGTCATTGTAATTCTTGAGTTTTATGATACTTTTGTATGATGTTGAGTCTTGGGGTTCCCTGTTTGGATGTTCTTTGTTGAGGTCTTTTTCTTGTCATCCCTTAGCACAGGGGGTGGGTCTTCAAACTCACATGGTCGGGTGGAATGTGCTAAGCACCCCATTGGGTCACCAGTCAAGGATCGAGAGGTGTGGATTGGTGTTGTTGCAATGACTCCAGAATTGTATCCATCTTGGAGCCAGTTTTCATCTATTTATTTGTATCATGTTATCTTATGTATGGTTTTCGTTCATGGTTGGAAACCACTTTTGTATCACCGTACCTCTTGCTCATTGTACTGTAATGTAATGTTAAACTCGGTGTGGATATTGGCCATGGTAATTGTAATTCAATAAGTTAAGTTAATTATGCATATGTTGTATTGGTGTACTTAGATGGTTTCTTATCAATGATTATCTTGTATGCATTATATTTGTTAACATTTACTTTGTTATGGATTATATTTTTGGTTTTTATTCTTTATTGTTGTTGTGTGGATCTAAGTCTCGTAATGACTCCTCGTGTACCCCAAGGGATGTATGTGTTAGTGAATCTGCTTAAATGAAATTCATGTCATGACTTAATGTGTATTACATGTATGTTATGTTTACTTTTAAAAAAAAAAATTGTCCTGTAATTATGGTTTATTTGTGCTTTGGGGTTCACACGACGGGGCATTACACTCACCCTTTCCTGCCGAAGCAGGTGGAATCGAGACTTATTCCTGCAATCTTGCATCCAAATAAATGTCAAGTAGCACATGTATATATATAATCAAACATCCTATTGTGAGAAGGAATTGCAGTGTAGTAGGGCACTCATGAATGAGTGATGCTACACTATCCTCTCACCTACTCTATTCTAACAATTACAGTATCAATGATGAACTAACATTTCTAACCAAATTGATCATAAGATAACAAGATACTTAACTACTGCATCATAACTAATTATTAAACCATTGCATTATAAAATAATACTGAGTTCAATTAACATAATCACCATCGAATCATCACATCGACATATAAAACATTAATGAACAACTATTTGAATAAACAATAATCCAATCAACACACAGAGTATCATAAATCATACTAACAATGTCATATCAAATGATCATGTCAACTAAAGGAATAACAACATCATCAAACTTCAAACCAACCAAATCAAACAATAATAGTATCATCATAGTATCAATGTATCAAGTTAAAGCATAGAAATTAATAATTTCCAAACAGTAAGAGGAGGGTTATTACAAAAGGAATCATGTTTTTTCTTAAAGGAACTCATTGCTACTTTCATAGCACTCATTCCCAAAAAGGATACTTCTAGAAAACATGAGGATTCCAAACATATTTGCTTATGCAATACTATGTACAATATCATCTTAGTTCATCAATTAATTTTGAAGTAGTACAAAAGAAAATGTCATGGTGATCCAAATATCCATGTATGGGAGAGTGCAATAGGAGCATGTTCTGAACAAATATGTCGAAGCTTGCGGGGGGTATTTTAGTTTGCTTGCAGGAGTTTTCTTTGGTCGGGCAGAGGTGTCGGATCATTTTTGGCCAGTGGGTGGGCATTTTTTTTCCTGGTTTTGTGCGTGGTGTGTCCTTGGTGGGAGGTGTGTAGTGGTTTGAGACTGTGGGTCATCTGCCCCATCTCATTCTCTTTATTGTTGAAGATTTGGTTTCTTGGGCCATGGAGAATCATGGTCTAGCTTCTTCTTAGGTATCCTTAGGGGATTTAAAGATTGATAGATCCGTCTTCTCTGATGCATGCCAGTAGTAAGGATCGGACAGGTAAATCCCAATCTGGGGATGGTGCCTCCTCTTCAAAAGGGATGTTTCAAATAAAAAAAGTAAATGGATGTCTGGAGAGGTCTAAAGATTGACTAGTTTTGGTTATTCAACCTGAGCAAGTTTCAGAGGATGTTGAATACTAGTGCAATCATGCCCTTATTTGCAAATTTTTGGGCCTTCATCTTTCTCTACTTGTGCTGGAATCCTAGGCACGTCGGGTTTGGAACCTTGAAGGAGATATGGAGATTCTCTTAATGGCTAATAACTATTTTCTGATTATCTTTTCAAGCATGTCAGATAGGAATAGGGCTTTTGAAGGGGGCCCTTATTTCTTTAACCAAGTGGGGCTCTTCATCAAGCCTTGGCACATGGGCTTTAACTCTGCTGAAGAGATCCCCTCACGGGCGCTTATGTGGGTTTGATTGCTGAGACTTCCTTTGGAATTTTGGAGGGAAGATATTCTTCATTCAATCTCTTTGCTTCTTGGGAAACCTGTGGGTTTGGCTACACAAACTCAAGATCGTAAGGTAATTTATTTTGCTCATATTTGTGTAGAAGTTGATTTAAATAATCCATTACCAAATTCTATGGAGATTTGCATGGGTTCATCCTCTTGGATCCAATAGCTGGATTATGAGACCCTACCATTTAGATGTAGAATTTTCCATGAATATGGTCATCTACATCGCAGATGTCCCAAATTTAAATCTTCTCCCTTAGCTACCTCTGGTCCTCCTAAGGAGGAAAAGGGGAAGGCTCCTTTGTCTAATGGACATGTTGATAAGGAGGGATTTATTTAGGTTAAGACTCATAACAAAGGAAAAGGAAAGAAGAGAACCTAGATGGATAGATAGAATGATGGCACCTTTAATAGGTTTGAGGCTCTTGATAGCTTAGTCCAAGAGGAAGGAATTCTAGTTGAGCTCTCTTCTAGGGCTAAAGGTCAGCATGAGGCTCAGGATGAGGATGCATAGAAGGAGGATCATATTTTATCTTCAAGGGACCAACAGGTAGGTCAAATGGCTTTGGATTTGCCTTCTCAAGATTAGGATATTGGAGATCTCTAGGGGTCATAGGCTCTGATGGGTACAATTGTGGTGGCTCCTGTTCCCCCTACTACTAAGGGGACCTCAGATCATGTGAAGGGTAATAAGGCTTCTCCTACCTTAGACTTGCAGCAAAAATCCTTTAAAAAGGGGCCTCCAGACAAACTGTCAAGGAGTGGAAGGAAGACTAATCAAGAGAAGGTCAAAATTTTGTGTGATACATTGGTTGAGTCTGGGTCTGTGAAACCCATTGATTCCCACTTCTCCCACCCCCATAAATGATTGTTTTATCATGGAATGTAAGGGGGCTGAACAACATCCCTAGAAAAAAGGTTGTTCACAGATTAATTGAATCACAATCTCCTGATGTGGTCTTTATTCAGGAAACCAAGATTACAGTGGATGGTTTGCTAATTGTGCTCCACGTATCTAGCCGCAAGGTTGTTGGTAGGGGGTGGGGGCTTTGAGCAGTTCTAGGAGCATGGCTTGTTTCTGGAACCTGAGGAAAGTTTCCCCCTTATGGTGGATTTCTAGTCGGTCTTCCATTTCTATAGTTGCCTCTAGTTTTGAGACTGGAGAAAGATGTATTTTCTCCAATATTTATGCTCCTACTGATCTTTTAGGTAAGTCACATCTTTGGGCTCACATCAACTTCATCCGGTCTTTGGATCCATTTCTGCCATGGATTATGGTTGGTGATTTTAATGCTATTATAAGTCTGGATGAAAAACGAGGTGAGTTAGCCATGCTGGACCCTTCTTCAAATTTGCTCAGAGATAATATTGGTTTCCTAAATCTCATTGATGTGAAGCCAATCAATGGTGTATTTACATGGAATAATAGGAGGTGTGGTGTTAAGGCTATCTCAGAAAGGCTTGGTAGATTTATGGTATCCTATTATTGGATGAACAATAGGTGGATCACCAATTCAGAAATTCTTGATTGGAGGGGCTCTAATCATTGGCTTATCAAATTCTTTGTCTCCTCATATGGAGTCATCAAAAATCCTTCTTTCAAATTTCAGTTGATGTGGTTAAGAGATCATTCTCTACAGGATCTTATGCTGGATTGGTGGTATGAAGGGATTCCTGGTCATGGGACGACCATGTTTACTTTTAGTAAGAGGCTTCAACATGTGAAGTACGTGCTTAAGAGGTGGAATAAACAATGTTTTGGGAACCTGCATGACCAGAATATTGCTACTCAGTCCAAGTTGGATAGTGTTACTCTTCAGATTTGAGACCAAGGGTTGTCCTCTGATCTTAGGAATGCTGAGTCTGTGGCTCTTAAGGGCTTAGAAGAGTGGGAGCTTTGAGAGGAGATTTTCTGGAAGCAGAAATATCATATTGATTGGCTTCAGGAGGGGGATAGGAACACGACATTTTTTCATAATCCAGTTAAGGCTGGGAGGTAGGGAAACTCTATTTCCTCACTTGTTTCATCTGAAGGGGCCCAACTCTCTTCTTGTGAAGAAATTTCCAGGGAAGCTGTCAATTATTTTTCAAATCTATTTACTAGGGAGGATCTTGTAGCTAGGACCAAGGAGAGGGCCATCTTGGATTGTATTCCCCACCTGGTCTCTGCCGAGATGAATGGGGCTCTTTCATGTCCAATCTTGTTACCTGAATTGGAGAAATTTGTGTTTAATTTGAAAAAAGGTAAAGCTCCTGGTCTAGATGGGTTTCCGATTGAGTTCTTTTAGGAATTATGGGAAATAATAAACTATGATTTCCTTGAGGTGGTTCAAGAATCATATAGGAACAAACAAATGCTTAAGTATTTGAACTCTACTTTTTTGGCTCTCATACCTAAGAAGGAGGGGACTAATCGGTTGGATCAATTCAAGCCTATTACTTTATGCAATGTGGTCTACAAGATCATCACCAAGTTGATTGCTGAGAGACTCAAACCACTCCTTTGTGATTTGATCTCTATTGAGTAGGGTGGTGATGATGAAGGAAGACAAATTTTTGATGGTGTTGTGATAGCAATGGAGGTTATTCACTCTATGGCTTCCTCTAAGGAGAAGGCTATGTTCATTAAACTTGATGTGGCTAAAGCTTATGATCGGGTGAGCTGGGAGTTCTTACAGGAAATTCTCTTGGCTTTTGGCTTTGAAGAGGAGTGGGTGAATTGGGTCCTCAGTTGTGTGACCTCATCCTCCTTTTATGTTCTCATTAATGGGGAACCTTCAGATTTGTTTAGTGCTTCTTAAGGACTTTACCAAGGGGACCCTCTATCTCCCTATCTATTCATTATCATGGCAGAGGGTCTTGGCAGATTTATTAAATCTTAGGTGAGGCAGGGTCCTATACAAGGTTGGAGCTAGAACAATAATCTTCCTCCCTACTCACATCTTCAATTTGTGGATGACACTGGGCTGATGGGCTTGGCTAGAACTAGTGAGGCAGTGCACTTTAGGAGAGCTTTAGACATCTATTTGAAAGCTTCAGGTCAAAGTATTAATGATGATAAATCTTCCATTTATTTCTTTAATACTCCTCAGCTTATTCAGAATAGGAATTGGTTCTCTTCCCTTGATGTACCTTGGGATTCCTTTGGCTTCGGAATCTCAGCATAGAGATTTTTGGCAAGGGATTTTGGATGAATTCTAGAGTAAGGTTAGTCACTGGATTTACAGATGGCTCTCTTGTACTAGGAGAGTGATTCTACTAAAGACTATGGTGCAGTCTCTCCCCATTTATAGGTGTTGTGTACAGGTTCCCCCTTCCTCCTTTGTGAGGGAATTTGATGCTTTATCTCGGCAATTCCTTTAGTCAGGCAACCTTCTCTCCTTGAAGTGGAGCTTAGTCAAGTGGGAGTCTGTCTGCAAGCCGAAGCATGATGGGGGCCTTGGTTTTAGGTCTATGGCACTTGTGGTCACGGCCTTGGCGGCCAATTTGTACTGGAGATGGTGCAACAATTAGGATTAGGATTGGGAAAATATTCTTTCCCACAAGTATCTTCTAGGTGTTGAGAGCCAAGATGTGTCATGGCTTGCTTTGTTGGGAAAAGGATCTTGTATTTGGGATACTCTTAAGAAGGGAGCTTAGCTTATTAAGGATGTTCTCTTTTGGATTTGTAATAGAGGTTGTGATGCTCTGTTTTGGCAGGACTCTTGGGATGGCCACCCTCCCATTCTTTCTAGTTTCCCTTAGCTTCAGCCTCTCTGCCATATTTTTTCTAAGGCTGTATGGATTAAGGTGGAGAATTTTAAAATAGTCAAGCGTATTGGTTAGGTGGAGGTGTCTTGCTGGAAGGATCCTTAGGAGTGGCCCATGGGTGGTTCTGATGAGGATCGTGTTGCTCTATCTAAAGTCTTGGAGGGTAGGCTTTGTAGCTCCCTTAATGAGAGGGACAAGTTGGCTTGGAGTCCTTGCCCAAAAGGTAAATTTACCATTGCTCAAGGCTATGTTGTGCTTGACAGGAACTTACATGGTCCAGTTGAGGTGCCCTGGTGGAATAAAGTTTGGAACAACTTTTCTTGGCACAAATGCAATTTTTTTCTTATGGTTGGTTGCTCAGAAGAAATGTCTCACTTGGGAGAATCTTCACGAGGTTTTCAAGGACCTTCTATTTGCTTCCTTTGTTCACATAGTGAAGAATGCTCTTCCCACTTGTTTTTTCTTTGCCCTTTTTCTAGAGAGATATGGCATAGGTGGTGGGAGGCTTGGCATCAGGGTTGTGTTCATAATTCCTCCCTAATTGAGTTTTGGGAGAGCTCGGGTAAGCCTCCAGCGAAGGCTTCTTTCCTCCAAGTGGTCTGGGCTATTGGGCCTATTTTAATTCTCTGGAACCTTTGGATGGAGAGGAATCTTAGAGTTTTTGGTGGCTCCAAACTTGGAAGTTGTCAATTGTGGAAGAAGATTATTAGCAGGCTTCAGGAGATTATTTCTACTAAGTGTGATATGTCTGATAATATTGATCCTAGTGAGCATGCTATTATGAGGGATTTGAACTTGGGGGATAATAGTAGGGGATGCATTGCTGGAAATAGATCCTGACATGTCAAACAATGGGTTTTTCGTGATGGGAGGTGGATGCCTCACTTTATTGGGGTCCTGAAGATTAATACAGATGGCTCTTCTCATGGGAACCCTAGACATGCTGGTATTGGGGGTATAGGTAGAGGTAAAGATGGTGATGTTGTCTTTTTCTTCTCTGTTTACAAAGGGTAGTGCTCTAATAATCTGATGGAGGCCCTTGCTATTAAGATTTTAGTTGAGTGAGGATGCTCTTTAGGCTCGAGGAGGATTATTTGTGAGTTAGATTCTTAGATTGTTGTGGATATGTTGAACAACCAGAGTTTGGATGATGTTAGTTGGAAATTAGCCTCAGTGGTTAGATAGATTCTAAGTGTATGTAGTTCCTTTGATGCTATCTCCTTTTGTCACATCCCTAGAGAATGGAACAAAGTGGTTGACTACTTGGCGAAGTGGGCCTCAAACAATGGGGATGGCTAGGATATTAGTGGAAGGTATGAGTTACCTCCTAATTATCTTGGGACCCTGGAGAGATTATTATTGGATGACAAGAATATGTAGTGTTGTTGTCGGTTTGTTTGGTTGTGTTCCTGGTTTGGTGGGCCTTTGGCCTTTGCTTTGTATCTTGGATTTGATTGAATAAATTTTTACCCCTTCTCTTAAAAAAAAAAAAAAGTGATCAAATGACTTCCATTCTTTTAAAATTCCTTTAAAATAACTATACTACCAAATTCCAAGTACCATTTAACGCAAAAATCCAAGATGATATAGATTGAACTACTTTGAACCAATTAGAGCATAACAAGAGCAACAATGATATTAAGAAAGGAACTTCAAACTATTATATTTGTTAGTGGTAATTGGTTACATAGGGATTCCTTAGTAGACTTTCTCTCTCAATTATAGAATTCTCCTAAACAGTTCCCTGTATCAATTAGTGTTACAAAATTTAGACACCAGTCTTCGTACAAAAAAATAGCAGGGAGGAGACTTGGCATAATGTTTAGCTAGTTAGTCAATCACTATTTTCACTGTGAAGTTGGGTGTTGTATGGTATGTTACTAAGTTGATTTGGTTAGTTTGATTTTTGTTCTAATTGATCATTGCATCACAATAAAATTGTTAATTGATATAGGTATAGTAGTTAATAAACATGGTTATGGCATAATAATAAAGTAAAATAAAATAAAATCTAGCGAGAGGTTATAATTAAAATAGTAAGAAATAAATAATATGATAAATAAATTATAATGAAATGTGCTAACATGTTAGTTGTCTTGGAAGATCTAAATGGAGAAAAGGTTGAAATAGTTTTGTAACCATTTTGCATGAGTAAAGGTGATACTTATTGAAGTTTCCTATGACTGAAAGAAAGTTACACATAGTGGTAGCTAAATTTAGTATTCTCTTAATGATACTATGGGCCTTGTTCGAAGTTTCCAGAGATGACTTTTGAAGCACATATTCCATGTAACAAGAAGGGAATATGGCATCCTCTAGGAATGAATGAAAAAATGGTTATCCTTTCATTCACAACAGGAAGAGCTTTTAGTGCTTCTTGTAGATGGAAACAATCTCTGGACATAATCCCTTCTTCAAATGAAGGGATGTTTTCAGCTTCCAAGATGTTCCCTCGTTTCAAATTTTAATAATGGGATGTCACTTTACTTATTGAGGGGTTATTGTTTTGTTTACCATTCTTTTCTTTCTTCAGATGGGTGTTTTTTTTCACGTGCTTCCCACACCAATCTTCATCATGTGGAAACCACAAAAAATTATTGTGTGTTGGTGCACTCTTACATTATTTACATACTAAGTATTCCTATTTCTAAGCTCGATGTATTACCTTTCTTTTTGTTGGGAAATGTAATTTCTCCCTCAAATGAGATGTAAAAATATTAATTAAATTAGAAGTTTCTAGAGGTTCTAGCTGGACTAAAGATTAGGAATAAAGTAAAATTTGGTAAAGTTCTAGAAGTTATTTTTATGCCAGTTAGGGTTGGATAAATTCTAGAAGTTTAGGGTTAGGTAAATTCTAGAAACTTATTTTATGTCGGCCAAGGTAAAATAATAAAAATAGTATATCAGCCTATATTCTAGATTATTCTAAATGTATCTAAAGTCCTCTATATAAGAGGTAGATGTAAACCATTTTTGAGCAAGCAATTCAATACAAGTATTTGGAGCAGCAACTCATGTTTTATTTTTGTGTGTGTTTATTCATGAATTGCTGAGTTTATATTTGCTTATTAGTGTTGATTTGTATCCATCCACCCCTATCAGATTGGTATCAGAGCCTATGGTAGAAGACCCTGGAGAGTAGATGGTTGTGAGAGAGTTTGCTATTAAATAATTTTTGAAGAATTGTTGGAGCTGTAAGCCTGTTGCAGATCATTTTTTGTCTGAGATTGTTGGAGCTGATGTCAAGTAAAGAAAGAATTGCAGTTTTTCAAAAAGAAGAAGATTCGATGAAATCCATAATTGTTTCTTCATAAGTGAAGGGATGCATAAAGAGTCTGCAAAAATCAAAAGGAAAATCACAGATGTGAAAAGAGAAAAAAAAAAAGGTAGATTGTTGTTTTTTTATTAATGCTGTTATGATTCAACACAAAGGAAAAAATTGCTAGTAGTGTTGTTTGGATGGAAGACAAATATTTTTCTGAGATAAATAAAATTGGTTGTCTTTGATAAGATTTGTGCTTGAAAAGTTATCATTTGTGAAATATAAATTGGCCATATAGCTGCAGGAAGGAAGAAGCAAGAATATTTTGTTGGAGTGTTAGCATTGAGGTTATCAGAAATCATAATCAAAATAAAAGTAATGTAAGATTATTTGTTTGATTCAATGGGAAAAGATGATAGAGTAAAGAAAGAGAAAACAAAAGATTTAGAAGAAGAATGAATAAAAGTGGAGAAAGAAAATACAAGTTTAAAATGTGAAAAATATTTTTTAGAAAAGGAAATGGAAAAATTAAGGAAAGAGATGGGAGTAGAAAAATGTAGCCTTTTAAATGTAATTAGTGATTCTAGAGAGGCAATTGAAGAATTAGAGGATAAGTTAAAATTTTTGGAACAAATACATCATTTGCAGGTGAAGGAATCATCCAAAGTTAAAGAGAAAAATAAAGAGCCTGAAGAAAAACTAAAATTGTTTGACGAGATTAATACAAGGAATGAGGAATTGGAACAAAGAATAAAGTTGGTTGATGATTTGGAAGAAAAGGTGAAGAAATTAGAAGCAGAGAATAGTTTATACAAAAATGAAATATCAAGATTGAATGAAAAGAATGAATGTTTGAAGGAAAAGAAATCCATATGTGATGTTTCTTGTGGTACAGAGGATTTGAATTCATGCATTGATAAATGTGTTTTTGCTGAAGAAATTTGTGATAAAAACTATCAAAATGCTAATGTTGTTAGATGTAATGACAATGAAAAAAATGTTGGTTTAAAGATCATGGAAAGAATGGGATACAAAGGTAAAGGTTTAGGAAGAAATGATCGAGGGATGAGAGAACCAATTAAGCCAATAATGAGGCCAAAACATGAAGGTCTTGGATATGTGACAGGTAAAGGAAATAATATAGGTGTAACTAAATTTGTTAAAAAAATGGAATGTGTGCAATGTTGTCATTGTAACAGGAAAGGACATATGAAGGATAGATGTTGGGACTTACATCCTTGCAGTATTTGTGGTTTGAAGAGTCATTCTGAAAAGACATGTTGGAACAAAGAGTGCAAGAAGGATTCTATTGCAGGTTGTATGAAAATGGATTGTGGATGGGTTTACGGATTGAGTTGGCAGAAAATTACAGGTGTGATCAAAAACTTGTTTAAGTATAAAAGTTTGCATGTGAATGTTGATGGCAATCAAGCAAGGTATTCAAAAGGAAAATTTATAATAAGTTTGAAGCTGATAGCAATCATGGAAAGGCAAGAAATCAAAGAAGGTGGAAAGTTACAGATAGTGAGTTTGCAGAGAAGAAGACTTCCAGTTTGAAGTTCTGAGAATTTGAAGTTTGAATGACTGCCGCAACAGTGGGATGAGAGTTCAAAAGAGTCAAGGAAAGAGATCTACAAATTATAGAGATGGTTTAAAGTTTGCAGACTTGGACAAAGACAAAGGCATTGTCAAGTTTGAAGATACCAAGCAAAGAAAAGAATTTGCAAAGCCAACAGTCAAGAGCAAGGAAATTTATGCAGCACATTTGAGGTTGAAATTAGGGGGGAGTGTTGGGAAATGTAATTTCCCCCTCAAATGAGATGTTAAAATATTAATTAAATTAGAAGTTTCTAGAGGTTCCAGCTGGACTAAGGATTAGGAATAAAGTAAAATTTGGTAAAGTTCTAGAAGTTATTTTTATGTCAGTTAGGGTTGGAAAAATTCTAGAAGTTTAGGGTTAGGTAAATTCTAGAAACTTATTTTATGTCGGCCAAGGTAAAATAATAAAAATAGTATATCAGCCTATATTCTAGATTATTCTAAATGTATCTAAAGTCCTCCATATAAGAGGCAAATGTAAACTATTTTTGAGCAAGCAATTCAATACAAGTATTTGGAGCAGCAACTCATGTTTTATTTGTGTGTGTGTTTATTCATGAATTGCTGAATTTATATTTGCTTATTAGTGTTGATTTGTATCCATCAACCCCTATCACTCTTTTATTCATTCTACCCCTGCTTTGTTTTAGTTCTTCTTAGCACCTTGTATCAGGAGACAAGGGATCAAAATTCATTGCTAAAGGTCTGGATTTGAGAGGGGTTTACAACTGGTTAGGGCTTTTGTGATGTTTTTGGGTTCATAGACTGCTTTCGCCTTAATTCTTTCATTTCATTTCAATAGTATGACAAGGGAAAATGCCTTTGCATCGTCTTCTAATCCAAAAAAGGGGTATGTTGTATTCATAAGTCAGTATGGCCCTGACACCAAGAAAATAGTGGCCGACTCTATCTACAAAACCCTCAAACCCATGGGAGTTGAAGTTTTCTTAGATGAACCTGAGTTCGAATTCAGTGATTCCATTCCATCTAAAATATAAGATGCCATCACTACTTCTTCCTTCATATAGCTATACTTTCACCCAATCATGTAGAAACCCGTTGGTGTTTGGAAGATTTGTTGCCTATGCTCAAAACTGGCCGAACAATAATTCTTGTCTTTTGCAATGTTGATCTCAATGATATTCATTGGTTAAAAGGACCGTATGCTGAAGTGTTTAAGAAGCATAAAGAGAAGCAAATATATTCTTCAAAGATGCTTGAGGATTGGAAATCGGCACTGCATGTTGTTTCATGGCTTAAGGGCCACACAGTCAACAATGAGGGGTAAGTATCATGCACTCTATAACTTTTATCACATGTTATCTCAGAATATGATATAGTAGTCATTCAATTAAACTTCTTCTCTTTTTAACATAGAGTATAAACATAGAAATCTGATTTAGAATTTTCTTCTTGGTATATTTATTGTAACTTCTCATTAATTTAATTCATTATGATCACCTCCTTCTCCTCTCCGCAACTTTACGAAAGATTCTTGAATCTAGATTTACCCCGCAGCCATCGGTATTCCTTGGCTCTATCTATCCTTTGTTAGTCCTTCAGTCCGTACCCATCAGATTTCTCTCGGTATATTCGATATGCATTTACATATATTGAAACTTAAATTTCTTGAATGGATCCCCATCACATCTCTTAGATTTATATAGGAATGTTGTTATACATTGTAAAAGCTTTGGAATTTTTATTTTGCACTCTAGTTCATATTATCCTTATTTTGGTCTACGAGATATTTTTGCATTCTTATTATAGAATGCTTTATAGAAAATTAGACATTATAAATACTTAACCACTACAATTACACAGGAGGTATCAGACATCTATGTACACTAGTAGGTGAAGAAAATCTAGTGACATACTTTTCAAGTCTCGTATTGTACATTGTTGCACAATAATTTTACCATAAAGGAATAATGTGAAATGAATTAACTATATCACTTTATAGACTCTTAGGAAAAGAGTTAGAACATGAAATTTACATATATAAATATGTATATTTGGAAATTAAAACTTATTTGTCTCCCTGTGGTGATTATGTGGGTGACTTTGTAAGTAAGTTGGCTAGGTTAGTCATCTTTTGGTTTAGCATGTTGATATCATCGTGATGTTGCTATTCATAATTTTATACTTAAATGGTGGATAGAAATAGTTCTTGGTGATCTTGTTATTGTTGTCACACTTATTCTATGCTTGTCATTTTGTGATGGTGGGATTAAATGGTCATTTTGTGACCATGATACTATTGTCTCCATGATGGAAACCATTGTGTTGATAATTTTTTAGTCTTCCAGAGGTTAGAGGGGTGTGGTTTTTACTTGCAAGAGTTGGTATGGAGGCCAGTGATCTACGAGAGTTCACCTTGGGTAACCCATATTGATCCTGTGGTGTTTATTGAGTTTTATATGGTTTTATGATTTTGTTACTTTGATGATGGTTGATCTTACTCTTGGTTTGAGTTTATATGGTTTGAGCCTTGCACTTGAATGTGGTTTTCATTACTCCATAGTTCTAGCGTGAGATGGTACATGTCTAACTTGGTGCAACTATTTTGTTGGATTTGGTTTCTTGTGAAAATTAGCTTGTCCTTTGTAATTTTATAATATTGTTGTTAGTTGGGGGAGTGGCTCTCAGTGGGGGTCAGCAGCCAAAGTGGCTGGTCCAAGATAACCCATTGTGAGTTTAAATCAAGTGATAACTTAATTAATTAATTAGGGGTTTTGGGTAGTTTCTACACATTAATTTAAATAATGTAGCCTCACTCATGGGACCAAGTGCTCATTTAGGCTTGGGATGAGTGGGAAGGCTTGGTTGGCAAGGTCAATATCCTTGTCCTTACGAAAGGATTGTTTGCTCCACATGTGTCACCCTATGGAGTCGGCCCCTAGTGAGAGGTTGTTAGGATAACCATAGATGGGAGTGATGTCTAGGCTATTAGGATGGCTAACGCCTAGACTATCAAGATAACCCATGCTAGTACCATGCGATGACACTCCACCCTTTAACAAATTTGTATGTTTTTGTTCCCCTCTTGTTCTTGAGCCTTTGGAAGTGGATGTTGGCATGCGTATGTTGATGCTTTGTTATGTTGTCTTGTGGTTAATGGTTGATGCTTATCATTCTTGTTATGTAATGGATGTTAATTTAAAAAGTAATGTAGTCATGTAACCCCAAGGGACCTTGTTATAAGTTGTGCATGTTAAGTTTCATTTCATGTGAAGTATGTTAATATTATGTTGCATGTTAGTTACTTAAAAAAAATTGTGCCATATATGTGTGATGTATTAGTTTTCCTTGGGGTTGCATGGTGGGGCATTACATCACTGGTGTCAATCCTATGACTTCTTAATTTCTAGTATTTTTCTATCTCCTCTTTTGTATGCCATGGAAGCCTCCCTACAATCAATGTCCACTTGCAATGCACATAAACTCCTAGTTAAAAAACCTAAAAATTGAAAGAAAAAAAACCCACAGACAGAGCATAGTCCTAATCATATTGCCAAAAAAACCTAGAGAGAAAAGAAGTCGATCTTGCAATTTCACTAGTCACCCAATACCCCATTCAAATTCAATTTGATCAAACCCTACCCCCTAACATATAGGGCATAAATATTTTCCTTTGCACCCTTTGGCTTCCTAATACAAAAGCGTACACCTTCCACGCACAATAGCCTGTTTAGTAGTTTCTTAAAAAATAAAATAAAACCTTAACAGCTACACAAAGGACTTATTTTTATGAATAACATATTAAAATAATCCTTGATGAATAAAATATTTCAACTATATTGGGGTTGGGGCCCTATCTCAATTGGCTAAACCTTTCTTGTTGCAAGGTTGGTCACAAGGTCTAATCTCCCCCACCGCTGTGGTACTGAAGGGCATGCCATGTCAGCACCACTGATCACATTAAAAAGTTCAAAAAAAAAAAAAAAACATATTTCAACTATATTAAATTGATCTTCAATATATAAATTGATAAAAAAAAATCAAAACAAAATTTTAAATATTAACCTGAACCCTAACACCCATATACAATTATATCATGTCTCTCAACATAATTCATTTAGAATATTGAATATAATCTCATTTAAAAACAAGCACTAAACTATATTATACAAACTTTTTTTTTTTTTAAGATCTTTCATTCTTAAATATTTAATTTTTGATTCTTTCCAGATATCATTGGAAATTGATCGGATCAGAGATCGAATGTCATGGTGAAACCCTAAGTTCCTAGAGAAGTGTTTCAAGCAGTAGCAATGGTGGGGGAGGTTGTTCCCTCCCCCACTGAGGTTTTTTTTCTCCTAAGGTCTCCTACCCTTTATTTTTTTCTCATTTTTTCTTTCTGTTGTGCCATATTTCTCTCTGGCCCTGTTGTTTTCTTCTATCACTTGTGTGTGTTTTCTCTCACTTCTCTCATCTTTCTCCACTCTAGGGTTAACTCTCCTTAATGGAGGGGGTTCAGAACCACCCGACCCACCTGGTAATGCTAATGAAGGTTGCTTCCAATCTCATTTTCCAAAATCTTTCAGTAAGGTTGTGGCTGAGTGGGGGTTTTCTACTCCAACAGGTGCTGAGTTCAACATTGAAGAGGTGAGCAGCGAATTTAGTGGGGAAGGTAAGGTTTCCTCTAAAGCCTCTATTGATTTTCATTTGTTCTCTAATAAGGAATTGAAAGAAACTATTAACAATGAAAGAATAAGGCTAAAAGACTTTGCCATTTTCTGGTGACTATGGATGTAAATAAGCTTCCTGGAAGAAAATATTTTCATTCTTGGTTCTTGAATGTTTGGGTTAGCAAATTTGGCATTCAGTTATCATATTGTAGACTATTGCAAAAAGGTTTATTTGTAATTTTTTTGAAGAGCCAGGTCATGCAAAAGAAAGCTCTAGCCAAGTTGTACTAGAACATAGGAGGATGTGTTTTTCGTGCCCTCCCTTGGTCGCCTGCGGCCATTGCTAATGAAATTTTAGCGCTTTCAACCCCAAGGTGGGTTATTGTCAAGAGCCTTCCTCTTGAATTTTGGAAAATTCTTCTTCTAATCTTGGACCTTGTTGGTAAGGTTGTTAGGATTGATGAGACCAAGGCAGCTCTACCAAATCTAGATGCATGTGCCCTAGTCTCCATCAATCCTGCTGTTGAAATTCCTAAAAATTAAAATATTTTTGAAGTTTTTGGGGTTATATCTTTCCCACTGGAGGTCTTGGGTGGGGTCAATTCCTACTTTCTCTATAGGAGAGAAGGCCATATCAGAAGAAATTTCCCTTTGATTCAAAAGAAAAACATGAAGGCAGCAAGGGGAAACCCTAGCACTGGTGCCAAAGGTCCCAACCCGGATTCGCTGAAGGTTGCTAACACTGGAAATAGCCAGACTCCATCGCAGCTTGTTGAAACAGATAACCAGGGCCCTTCGCTAAATACTGAACCCTCTGATTCTTTGGTTGAGCACATTAGTCATATGTTCTTAGATGTTGAGGATGGTAACTAATGCCTTTCCTTATCTAATGGGAGTGGGCCTAGCCTTGGCTTGTCCAACTCCTTTGATGCCCTAGCCCAAAAATTTGTTGGTGGAGAGGGTGAAAACCAAGAAGACACTTCTAATGGCGTCAATGTAAAACCTAGCCCCCCTCATCGGAATGTTGAATAAGAAACTATTGGGGACATTCCTCTACTCCAGAAGTTGAATGCCCAACAACTTTCCATGAAGAAGATCAGGCAACGCATTGAGGAAAACTTCCTAATTCCTTGTAGCAATGCCAAAAGAAACTCAGAGGCAATTGCCATTAAAATAGGATCCAGCCAATTTGACCTCCATCTTGAGGCACAAAACCTGGGAAAGGCTAAGAGCACAGATGTGGGTGGGAGCTCCAGGGACCCCGTGCTGGCTATCAAAACCTCCCAAAATGAGAATCCTAATAATGAGGCAACCTAGGATGGAAATGTTGTTTCCTGTTTGCTAGAACCTAGGTCTGGGGAGGTTGTAGTAGGTAGCACTAGATCCCTTGAAGCCCCTAAATAGACCTATGAGATTATTCTTACTCCCCTCCCTCCTCAAATGGATGGCATGTTCATAGCTAATAGCCTGCAAACTGGTGAACCTCCTATGGAGGCTAGTGGGCTTGGAGAGTCTAATGAAGTTGGGGCAGAAAACCCTAATCAAGGTGAGGATACTGTAGCTAAACACCCTGAAAATGTCACTTCTGGGTAGTCCTACTAGGCCCCTAAGAAGAAATTTTGTCCTGGAAGACCAAGGAAAAATAAGAACTCGATACAATTGGGTAAAGACCCTTCAGTGGTTAAAAAATAGAAAGAAGAATAGCCTTGTCATCTAGTCACCTGTGGCAAAGAGGCTAGAAATAAAGGAAAAGTTTCCTAAATGTTTTGAGCTATTTAGGAATGACCAAGTTGATAGTGGCATGAACATCAATGATGAATGTTAAATGTATATCTTGGAACATTAGGGGGCTTGAATCACCTGACTGAAAATACATTATTAGAAGATTTTTAAATCTAGAAAAGAATAAGGATTTTGTGCTCTTACAGGAGACCAAAGTCATAGGTTTCACGCTGGAAACCAACCTGAGGTTCATTTTGAATGGGTTCTCCTTTTGCACTACTTCTCATGAGAAATGGAGGGGAGGTACTATGATCTTAATCTCTAATCAATGGTCATAATGGGTTACTAGAACTGGCTCATCTCCTTGCAATAGGGTTGTGTGGGTAACTATAAAGAAAGAGGATTTGGAATTTGGTGTTTGCTCTATATACACCCCTAACGACCATAGGGATAGAACTACACTATGGTGCAAGTGGCTTTTCTGCCTTCCCGGGATACCCTGGATTGTTGGCAGTGACTTTAACATGGTTGAGAAAATGGACAAATGGGGGGGGGATTGATATGTCTTGGAAACAAAATGACAAGTACTTCTGGTACAAGATGAAGTGCAGACTCAACTTAATTGACCCCATGGACAAAGGGAAAGGGGAATGCAAAGGTGTGTGTGACACCCCTTCTATTTTCCCTTCGATTTGTTATGATTTCTTGATAGCTCAGATACTTTGTTAGACTTTAATTTATGTTATTTTTATTCTATCATTGATAGTGGAGTGATGATAGACTATATTGATGTGATGACACATATATGCATGGTGATTATGTTTAATATGCTTTAAGTTTGCATAGATGCTTAGTTGTGATGACATTTCTGTATATGCTTATGGTAGTGTAATTGATATATTATCTCGCTAGTTGATGTGACATTGTATTGGTGAAGAGAACAATATTGCATCAATTGCTTGTGAGTTCCCTGTGATTTCCATAATTCTCTCTTCATGGTGTGAATGAATTACTATCTGTATACATGTACGACATTTTCTTGTTTGCAGGATTGTAGGTACAGGACATTAGCTTCACCTAGTTTCACAGGTCTGAGCATGTCCACTACTTAGAAGTAATATTGGGAGATAGTAACAGGCTACCTAGTCATAACTTTACTATAGTACAGTGTGTCATCAGTTTGAGTTTTGGTCTTAGCCTTATCATTGTTGTTCCGGGTATTTTATTATTGTGCAAGTTTAATTTGGTAGATTAAATGTGTATTTTATTAAATATTTAATTAATTGAATTATATGCAGTGAAGGCTTTTGAATAAATAAATTAATTAATTTAATTTAGTTATGTTTTTTTATAAAGGGTAAAACAGGTTTTATAGGGACCCAAAACCACAAAGTTTACAACATAAAAGAAATGACAGAGAAGTCCAACAAAAACAACCGGCTACACAAAAGGAAGAAACTAGAACAAGCAGCAGCCCATCACAAATGACCAGGAAGGTCAAACAAAAAAAGCCACCAGAAAAACCAACAAAAAATTGGCCGCAATTAACCCAGAGTCTTCAAGATAGACTCTATCCCAGCCTACAGGTTCTGCATATCTTGAACACCTTTCTTAAAGGTTTGAATCATTTGCGGAGTGGGGGAAGCCTTCCTCTTCAAATTGGCCCCGGTTCTCTTAGAAAGGATAGCATCCTCCTGGTTTCTTTCATTGGTTTCCTCTAGATCAACCACCAAAGACCCCTGTTGAGCTTTGTCCAATTTCTCAGGCATGGCATTGATGATTGAGTGATTTTTATTATTAAAAATAAATGGTAATTAAATTAATAAGAGTATTTAAATTAGTTGCAATTAGTAAATTGTTTTATTTTATTTAAATAGATGTGGTTGGAAAAAATCTTTGGTGGTTGAGGGAAAGATATTTTGTTGGGATAACTGGGAGTTAGAAATTTGTAATCTAATTGTTGTAAATTGATTCTCGAAGAAAAAGATTGAGGAAAAAGAGAAGAAAGTTGTTTTCACGGGAAGATTTTCTTTTTGAGGTTTGGTGGAAAGAATTTGCTGAGGAAATTGTGGATCTCTCAGAAGTATTTGTTTTAGAATCTTGTTGTAGAATTCTTGGTTGTGGTATTGTCGTGTTTTCTGGAAAGAGGCAATTGCATTGGAGGAAGCTTTGGCTACATTAGAAAATTGAAGCTACAGAGAAGCTTGACAACATTTCTTGAGGCAACAATTCTTCTAGAATAGGTTCCTTTATTGTTTTTGTGAATTTTGAATCATTGAAAAGTTGTTTTTATTACTGTAATGCAATTTGGAAATGTTTAGGAAAATATTTTCTATACTGTAGAAGCTCTTGTTTCTTTTTGTTGAAAACATTGCTTGAAAGAAGAACCTCTATAGAAAACAATTAAAAATCCTCTTTGTATTTTTTTCATTCGAAATAGTTTGAAACAAAAGGAATTAAAAATCTCTGTAGAAAATCATTATTCTATTTGATTTCCTAGTTCTTTTAATTATTCAGAAAAAGAAAATGAAACCTCTAGGTTTCTTGTAGAAAACTTCTTTTGTGTAATTTATTTCTTCAATTTGAACTAGTGACTGGATTTATTTTATATAAATTATTGTATTTAATTTAGTATTGAAAATTCCCTAAGGAAATTTTATTTTTCAAATGAAATTATGGAGAATCACCATACAACATATTAAATTCATTGTTGAAATTATAAAGGGAAACGTAGTTATGGAGGGGGCGCTGGGAATAAATTCTCATCGCCACCTATGTAATTATAGGAGGGGATGCCTGCTATGGCAGCGCCTCCCACACGTATGTGGGGAAGGCGCTGACACAGTCAGCGTCTCCCATTGTATGCACTGTGCAGTTTGTACATGGCGTACACTGCGACTTTCGTATGCGGCCTTTGCTTTGTTTAATTTAATATAAATATATTAAATATTTATGTATATATAATATACATATTATTGTAATATGTATTTTATGTATTATTTCTATGTATATATATATATATATATTGGTATTTATTTTAAAATGGAATTTGGAAAATTATAATTGATTCTATAATTAAATATATTTATTTAATGAGTAAGGTATGCAAAAATTATTTTTAGGAGCATGTTTAGTTAAAATTAGTATGATTAATTATTTAGTGGTGGAAGTTATTTAGTTTAATTTGTTGTTGATCAATATATCAGAATAATGTTAAATGGTGTATTTTGATTGTGCAAAAGTGATTGTAATGGATTTAGGAGATCTAAATTATAGTGTTCTTATTTTCTTGAGGTTGTGTTATTCAAACAAGTATTTTTGTAATTGTGTATTGCGGAAAGTATTTGTCTTTACGAGAATTTAAGTCTTCTAGAGTTGTTATTTGTAATATGAGGGTTGTTGTAACTAAAGTTATCCCTTTGAGTCCTTCTTGGATACTACACGTTTTGGGTTTCAGTATTGGACATCCATAGAGATGTGTTACCTTTTGAGGTGTATTGGTTATTGTTGGCAGTTTTTAGTGCATTGTCTACCCTTGGCATGTAGTTTGAGTTATGTGTTGTCGATAGGGGAGTGGCTTCCAGTGAGGGCTAGGACACAAAGTGGTCCCAGGACAACTCATGTGGAAGTCAGTATAATCACGTGGGAATAAAATAATCTATTAGTTTAATACATTTAACAAGATAATTAGCCTCACTCATTGGCTCAAGGGCTTGTATGAGACTTGAGATGAGTCAGGAAGGCCTGGAATGGCTAGATCATTATCTTGTCTTCTCAAAAAATAACTGATTCTGCATTGGTGTGCATGTGGAGCCAGAATCGTGAAAGGTTACCAGGATAACCCTAGAGGGGGGTCAAGACCTAGGAAGATCTCCTTTGGACAACCATTGCAACCTTTGTGATGACACTCCTCCTATGACAACAATAAGTTTATTTGTATTATGTTGGTAATTGATTCAGTGGTTCTAGAAGTAATGTGACCATAGTTCTTGTTTATTTATTCTATGAGTATTTTTTGTATATGGCATATGTCTAGAGGTAGTAGGATTGCCTTGGTTACCTTTTACTATCTCCTAGTATGGGGATTGGGCCTACAGGTACCAGATGGTTGGGTGGCATGCATCTTACACTGTTGAATTTCTCTTCTTGTTCATGATGGCGGGATCTTCTTGTTCGAGGAGCTCATGTGGTTCTTTGGAGTTGTTCTTCTCTTTCTTAATTGTAACTGTGGATCATTAAGGATAATTGTAGTACCTCATTTGTATCGAGGTGAACCTTTGTGATGTAATTGTAATAATATTTATGATCTATTCATTATTGGATTTAATGGTGTATTGGATGTTATGTGGTGTTGTATCTGTGGAAATATGTTCAATACATTTCTATGTGTTAGATTTATCTTGCAATGTTTAATGCTTTGTTGTATGTTGTATCTTTAGTTTAATATTCTTATGCTATGGTTGGTTTAAGCTTTATAAGCAATGGGTTTACATGTAGATGTGTTGCATAGCCTAGAGGATGTATATGGTTAGAGTAGGATACTTTTCTCATCTTGTTTTACCTTTTATAAAAAAAATTAGTTGTACTTTTGCAGTATTGCATCATCCTCTAGGTTACAAGACGAGGTATTGTAATGTGTGGTACACATGGTGCAACACCCAAAAAGGTGGCAATATAATCTATTGTCGACTTGATCGATTTATGTGAACAAAGATCTCTTCAATTTTATCCCAAATGAGGATGGGTTGAAGGTGTGGGTATATCCCTACACGCTCTCAAACCACCACCCCATCTTGGCCAACCTTAAAATTTGCAAAGAAAACTGGATGAGATGATGAGGAAGCCTGCTTTCATCTTGAACATAAGTCTTCTCAAGGATAAGGATTGTAGGGAAGCCATTACTTCCCTCATGGAAATTAGAAAATGGATGTTAATTGGGGTTAGCACCATAGAAGGATGGAATATCAATGTCAATAGCTAGAGAAAGTTGTTTCAAACTATAGGGAAAAACAGAGCCTTAGATGCTAGGAGAAAGGAAAACAAGCTTCAAGAGTCCCTCCTTGATGCAGAGACTAGGCTGCAACAGTCTCCAGATAATTCTTTGTTCATTGAAGAGATAGTGAAAGCAAAGGATGGCTTGAGAAGGATCCAAGCCCACAAAGTTAAGGGGAAGAAGATTAGGGCCAAGCTGAACTGGCTGACATGTGGTGCCAGGGGCTCCAAGTTCTTCAAATTTTTGAGTGAGAAAACTATTAAAGAACAAATCAATCTAATATGGGATGGGGAGGCAATGCTTTCTTCCCACCCTGAAATTCTAAAATAGTTCCAATCCTTCTACATGGATCTCTTTTCAACTGAGGGGCGATTCGAAGAATGCTACAAGGCACGAGAGTCTATTAAGAGGCTCATTCCAAGGAAAATCTCTAAGGAGGACTCTGCTAAACTTCAAGCTAGATTAACTAAGGAAGAAATTGAGAATGCTATTTCCTCCATGTGTAATGATAAGTCACCAGGAAATGATGGGTTGCCAGTTGAATTCTACAAGTGCTTCTCGGATTGGGTCAGTGATGGCCTGCTACAGGTGTATGAGGAGGCCATGAACATAGGGACTCTAGGTAAAGAGATCAATAAGGGGATAATTAAGCCTCTTCCTAGAGAGGGGGATAAGACCTTAGTTAAAAATTGAAGGCCCATAACTCTCCTAAATGTGTCCTATAAGATTCTAGCTAAAGTGTTGGCTATGAGATTGGTCAACATCCTTCCCCAATTTGTTAGGAGCACCTAGACTGGCTTCATCAAGGGAAGATACATTCTCGAGAACCTAATTACAAGCTAGGAAGCTATGCAGTGGGCTAAGTCTTCCAACCAAAAGGATGCAATGCTTCGTTTGGATTTTGAGAAAGCATATGAGAGGGTAGAATGGGACTTTCTACACAACACCCTCCAAGCCTTTGGATTCCCTATGGAATTTTGAAAAATGGTGGATGTACTATTGAAGGATGCCAATGCCCATGTGGTTGTTAATGGGATTCTTTCAGAGGAAATCAAACTTGAGAGGTCAATCCATCAAGGTTGTCCCTTGGCACCCACCCTTTTTGTGATTGCCTCTGATGCCATTTTCTACTTATTAAGAGACAACTTAGTGTCACCCAAGGTCAGAGGCATCAAGTCACTTAAAGGGGGTGAGCTAATCAATGTGCAGTTTGCAGATGACATGGCTCTTTTCCTGAAATTGAGCAAAGAAAACGTTGAATCCCTAATGGAAAAACTTGAAGTGTTTTGCAAGGCATCTGCGGCTAAAATATCTCTTTCAAAGTCTATTGCTCTTGGATGGGAGGAGAAACCACCAGATTGGATTAGAGACCTTAATTTTTAGTGGGGTGGGCCCAATTTGTAGGTAAGATACCTAGGCATCCCCTTTGTAGTGGATCCTAACCTTAAGGAAATGTGGAACTAGATAAAGGGTAAAATTGAAAAGAAGCTAGATAATTGGAATAAGCAATATCTCTCCCTAGCTAGGAGGGTACAGGTCTGTCAAAATATTTTTTCCTCTTATAGTATCTACTTTGCTTCAGTTTGGTTATTCAATATCTATTAGGTTGATGAGATCCAGAAAAAAGATTAAGGGTTTTCTATGGTCAGATGGGAAAGGGAAAAGAAAGAAACATGTTGTGAATTTGGATTAGTGTTGCATGGACAAAGTGTTTGGTGGCTTGGGTTTAAAGGACCTGAAGGTACAAGGTGTTGCCTTGGTTGCAAAATGGGTGGTAAGGGCCCTGAATGGAAATGAGCCATGGAAGGAGTTGATAAGAAATAATATACTGTTGGTTGTACCCAAACAAGAAAAGTCCTGGAAGTTGCTGCCCCTGAGTGACATTCTCTTGAGTGGTTGTGTGATTTACCTAGCTAGATTAGTGGTCTTCAAAAGCCTCTAGAAGGCTTGGGAGCTTTTCAAACATGGTGCCTAGTTTAAGTCTAGTAGCATAACCCTCAACAGTGATGTTAAGTGTCAAAGCTACAACTCCATTTGGTGGAATGTGTACCACAAAGGTAATCCCTTAGCCCTTCTACAAGGATGTTCAACTAAAAAATGGTGCAAAAAAGGCATAAGAACCTTTGGTGACATTCTATCTGAAGGGAGGATTAAAAGCTGGGCTGAATCGGAGTTAGAATTTGACCTTCCTGCCTCCAACTATAGGACCTACTCTATGCTCTTAGAAGCTTGTAGGGATGCTTCCTTTCCCTAGGATGCAAGGAGTCACCTAGACTTGTCCAAGGACATAACTTGGAAGAATGGGGGACCCATCATTGAGCTTAAAGCTAAAACTATCTACAAAGAGCTAACTTGTAAGGACTGTATTTGTGATCACCTGAATAGGTGCTGGAACATGGGGTTAAATGGCAAAGATTGGCATAAAATCCTAACTGACCTCTAGTATATTGGCCTTGAGCCTAAAAAGACTTGCTTTAGATGGCTGACACTTCTTCATCAGATTCCTTACAAATCCAATTTTGATGATATTGATGTTTGTAGCATTTGCAAAACTCCTGAATCAGTCACACATATTCTATTTGATTGTTTTTATGCTAAAGAAATCTGGAAAAAAAATTGCAGCAACTTAAGAATTTGGGATGTTGATAACAAGCTTATTTTGAAAGATGTCTTAATGTTTGATAAGAGGATTAATAATGATTGTAAGACATTGTGGTTTTTTCTCTCTACTGAAATAATGTGGCACAATTGGAAAGCTAGAAATGATGATAAATTCAAAGGATGTAGGAGGTACCTTACTAAGTCATCTAAAAAACTAACTTTCCTCTCTGTTGCATTGTATGTGTTACCCCAAATTGAGATCAGCAAAAGGGAGCTTAGGAGAAAACAAGCCTATGAACTAGAAGTTGATGAACATGAGATCTTCTTGAAAGCACTAAGCGAATTCCAAAAAAAATTTAATCTGATGGTGGAAGCCTAAGGAAAACACATGACCCCTCGACATGCTAGGTAGCAGTAAGGGGAAGTTCAATTTGTGGTTGGAAGTGTATGTCCTAGCACAGGAAAAGATGATGATGAATCCACCTATAGACTAGCTAATGACAACTTTCTTTTGTAGTCATCACAATGGTGATCTCCAAATGCAAATTTTGGAAACTATTAGTGGATGCCACAATGATGACAAGAATTCCAGAAATAATGAAAAAATAGAAAGAAAGAAGGAGGGACCAATCATTGGAACACCCGAACTGCACACCAATGAAGACACATAAACAAACATTTCTAATGATGAACACAGATTCTTCTTTTCGTACAAAATACTCTATGTTAAATCTGATGTAAAGTTTGTATAGATTGTAAAATAAAAACTCTAACATCTAGCATATGTACAAGCTGTATAGATCCAACAAATAGATAAGAATGCTAGGTTTATCAGAAGGTTTTGTTTACAGCTACAAAGTATATATGTAGCGAAGCTGAAGCATCATTTATATGTAAAAACAATTTACTTTTTTGTTGTTTTCTCTATTATCAATACAAAAAAAATATTTAAATTTTAGAAACTTCTTATTATGTCTATAATTTCACATATTTTTAAATATTTCATCTTTATAAATAATTATTAAAATAAACCTTAATGAATAAAATTTTAAAATAATTCTTGATGAATAAAATATTTCAACTATATTAAATTGATCTTTAAGATATAAATTGATAAAAACAAATCAAAACCAAATTTTAAATATTAACCTGAACCCTAACACCCAAATACAATTATATCATGTCTCTCAACATAATTCATTTAGAATATTGAATATAATCTCGATTTAAAAATAAGCACTAACCTAAATTTAAAATGGAAAGGTATACAAAAATTTAAAATGAATGACTTAGTTTAATTTGAAAATGAAATTGTTTAACATAACTTAAATTAATTATCTTTAAAATAAATATTTTTTAAAAAATAAGAGAACTTATTTTAATGTAGTAAATTTTGAAAGAAATTTTTACTTTTAAAAATTGATTTATGTTAAACATATTTATATGAAATATATTAGATTTAAATATTTTTATATATGTAAAATTTAATTTGTTCAAGTCATATTTAAAAAATATTATATAAATTTATAAGATTAAACTATAAAGAATGATTTCATAAAAATCAATTTAAAAGGAGATGTTTAGAAAAACAACGGTATTCTTTTTATTAAAATGTTGGGACGTGGGAGGATAAATTATCCTACATTTATTTATAAATGCTCCAATATTTTTATTTTGCAATTGAGTTTATTGAATTCCATATTTTTAATATAGAAAGAAACAAATGTATTGATGCATAGTTGAATGGTACTGAATAAATATAACTACTAAAAAAACTAAATGGGAATATTTAAAAAAAGATCATCTTTGAAATTAGGCTGACAATTTAAGGAATTGCCTTGAGCATGTCACAGATATCATTGTGTTCTTTGATGAATAAGGCTTAGAGCACTAATAACCCCACCCAAGAATTGCGCACATCTCTAGAGACAACAACTCCATCATTTGAGTGGAGTAAGAGGCCATCTTTTCCCAATTTTAATTTCCCATCTTTGAATGTTCTCAACTTTATTGATTGTTGAACATTGTTTCCATAAACTTCACTCCCATCCCTGTAAATGTACTCATATTACATCATAACAAAAAAATATGTCTAAATCAATCCTTGAATTCACTTTAAAAAATTAATTTGTCTAATTTAGTACTTGAATTCTGTTGAAATAAGAGATTATGTATAATTTAAACATTGAATTTGATATAATTGAATACTTTATTCTTACCATGAATAAAGAAATCCTTGAAAGAAAAACTAAACGAAACAAAAGAAACCCTATGAAAGCAGTTACCAGGAAAACGAATAACCTAACAACAATGTTTTCTGGTGTCCGATTTTCTAGTATCCGACGAATTCCGACGGTAGCAAAAGCAACACATGACTTCCACCTGTGTATCATTTTTAATGCAACTTCAAAAAATTTACACCAAATATTCCATCGTTGTTTTCACTGTATAACGCCTCTCAACATAATAACAACAATAAAACACACACATATATATATAACTCTTAATTAATTTTGTCCTTTTCTTTAGTCTTAAAAAAAAATTACTTCTGAAAACAATATGTTTTTATCGTTACCTTAGCCTTTCATTTCTCCTTTAATAAGCTTCCTTAGATACAATTGACGTGCAATAATTTATTTCTTTTAAAAATAGACTCATTTTACAATATTAAAAGAAATATTTTTATATCGACAGATTTAAAATTAAGAATAATATTGACCGACTTTGAGTAATAAACACTCTACACAGGAGCATCTTCTCATTCAATTTTTACGTATCTTACATTCTTTCGTTTTCGCTTATTATAGTTATGTTTGAATAAAAATACATTTTATCATATTAATAAATAATAATAATTAACAAATTTGGATTGCTATTTTAACCTTATTAATTAAGGGGAAATGGTTTTCGTGGAGAACATGATCAACTATTTCCGACAATAATATAGTTTTTTTAAAAATACGTATAATATTTAAAACAAATTAAAGAAATATTTATTATATTTTTATGGAGATACAATAATTTTTTAAATGATTCTTTCATATCAGCTATTTCACGTCAATTTTTATTATTATTGTTTTTATTATTTATTTGATTTATTTAACAATATTTGATCTAATTTTTTTATAGTTTATTATTTAAAAAATAATATATTATATTTTAATATTTCTAAAAAAGTATTGATTACTAACAAATATCATTTATAATTTATTATCTTCTATTTTAGTTTTTAAAATATTTTTAGAAGTTGCACTAATTATTAGAGACATAGTCAGAGAAGGAAGAAGAAATATGGAGAGATATAGATAGAGAGGAAAAGAGATATAGATAGAGAGGTCTAAGAAGAGGGAGAGGGAGAGAGATGGAGAGAGATGGATGGATAGAGAGAGGGAGCCATGTCAAGAGATAGAGGGTGAGAGAGATTGATAGAGGTAAAGATGAAGATAGATCAAGAGAAGAAGACAGAGACAACTAGATAGAGAGATTGAGATGGACCTAGAAGAGATAAAGATAGAGAGAGATAGGGAGATATTGATGAAGAGATAATATATAAAGGAAGAAGAAGAGGGAGATAAAGATGAAGAGATAGAGATATATAAAGGGAGAGGGAGAGCAAGATAGAGATTTAGAGGAAGAGGGAGAGGGGGATATGGAGACAAATATAGATGGTGAAATATAGTGATAAAGAGATAGAGATATAAGAATATATAGAGATATGGGGAGAGGGAGGAAAAGATTGGGAGATAAACAAACAAAGAGAAGTAGTTATAGACAAATAAATATGGAGAGAGGGAGAGAGAAATAGGGGCTATAGAGGGAGAGATAGAGAGGAAGATATACATATATGGGAAGATAAAGAGAGAGAGATAAATCTTTGAAATTGTGTATCTATGGCATGTTTAATTTGTTAAGACTATTAATCAGACTGACATCCGACCTTTGATTTCATTTGATTTATAACAAAAACAATTATTAGTAAGGAGAAATATTTGAAATTATGTATCTATGGCCTTTGTCATGAATTTCTTTTCCTATTTTGCATATGCTAAATGCTTTGTGTCAAGTCATACTGAGATAGTCTTATTGATTGTTTTATATGCCATTAGCTTTTATGTTTGATGCTATCTTCCAGAAATTGGATCATGTTCATTATACTATTTAATTTTTTGTGAAGGTTATGTTGAAGTTTATATTATGCTGTAAGACCAAAAGGGTTCTGTAATGATCCAAAAATTCTTGTTAATTTTAGGGTTTCTTATTTCTATCAAACTTTAATGGTTGCTTCCCATGGCGAGATTTGAATGACTACTTTGTGCTTTCTTTAGCCTTATTCATTCGTTCTCTTCCTAATAATGAAGGGTCTGTGGCATTTTGTGTCAATTTTATTAGGAGTACAAAGTTGATAAGCTTTTAAATGTTGTAAAACCTTTGGTGCATCACCATCTTTTGTTTTCTTTGTATTTCTCTTTCCCCCTTTTCCCAAAACATGGAGAAGAGCCAGCTTCTTTAAAAATCTCTGAGGTTATTCAATGAGACACAATCTAGTGCCCCACTTATTGAATGTAACACCCCTCCATTTTGTTCTTTTGATTGAGCAATGCTCGTTATATATATGTTTTGCTTTGTTGGCACATTGGTTATAAACTTGATTTCCTTGACCGCTAATTGTTAAGTGATGTAAACATTATGTTTTGATGTGATGGTACTTTAATCAGATGATATTATTATTTCATGTTGTGGGTTGAATTATCATGTATATGAATTATTGATGCTTTATTCTTTGATTATACCATTGATGATTAGAGGCGTCAATTAGTGATATTGTATGGGTGAAGGAGACGGGATCACATCACTCGCATGTGAGTGCCCTGTGATTCCACGATTTCCTCTTCACGGTGTGTTTTAATATTTATTTATATATGCATGTTCGACACTCATGTTGTGTGCAGGATGCAGGTACAAGACATTGACTCCACCTGATTCCACAGGTCTAAGCATGTCCCTTGTTCAACAAAAAACAATTCAGAGATAGTAGCTTGGTTTTTTGTGTTGTGACATCACCCTATCCATAGTGGGTCATTGGGTTGTTAGTTGGGATAAGTTGTTTGTCCTGTCATCTCGTCTCTCCTTGCTTGCGTGATTTAAATTTCCTAGTGAAATGGTGTTTGCTTTATTTAATTTTATTGCCAAAATGCATAAAGGAGTGCTTGTTATTTAATTAGTTAATTTAATTCAATCAATAAATTAATTTAATCATGCATTAGATTTATTCATTGATTAAGTAAATTAAATTAATTATGTTAGTATTATTAAATTTGAGGCAAATCAAAAAAAATAAATAGATGGAAATTGTCTTGCATTCCTCTTGTAAGAAAATAAACTAAAAGTGTTTTTTTTTAGAATGTAAATTGTTAGATTCAATTTTGTGAAAGAAAGGGAAATTTAATTGACTTTTGGGGTGCAAATGGAATTTTTTTTTAAATAATTATCATGCATTTGAAAAAGGGAAATAGATTTGTTTTATAAATTTTCAAAAATGAAAATATCCAAAATATCCAAAATAGCAATAACTATGGTGGGTGGCTAAAATCAGTGTTTTGACAATTTGGAGAAGGGCATAAGGAAAATGGATTTTCTTATTGAATTATCTTTTTTTTAGAATTGGGAATTTTGGAGAGCAAGAAGAAACTTGAAATAGCTTGGAGAAATTATTGGAAGAGGTTTTTTGAAGATTTGTTGAAGCAAAATTTGAAGGAGAGCAACCTCCATTGAAAGGCTTCAAGTTTGGAGAAAACACAAGGTGCTTGGTTTAATCTTTATCCAATTTTTGTTTATGTTGAAAATCGTGTAGAAGTTGTTTTAAATTGTTCACAGTTTCAAAATTGTGAATTCGAAGATAAACCCATCAAGAACTTCATTCAAATTTGAATCAAAATTCTCCAAAAATATTGTGAAAACATGGAGATTAAAATTGTGTTATCAAGCTTTGCAACAGAAAAACTTGGATAAACATGGTTATTTCAATGCAAAAACTTGTTAGATTGCTGTGTGTTGTGGAAACTTCTTTTGAATTGGGAAAAGAAAGGGAAATCTCCATTTTAGTTTGATTAAATCCATTGTTTTAAATTTTATTTCAAGAGCTGGGAGTGAACTTTTGCCCAATCTGGGTATGAAGAAAATCTGTGTATTTATTTTTTTTGAGTTGCAAGTTTGGATATATATTTACATATATGTATATATATATATATATATATATATACATACCTAGATCATATATATACATAAATACATATATACATATATATAAACGTATATATATATGTTAAATCTGAAATTTCACATTCTGGTTTTTACCAGAGATATATTTTTTTTACCAATCAAAGTTGTGCGAAATTCGCAAAACGAAATCATCGTTTTTTTTTGGCGAAGGAATGGGGAAGGGGTTTCTACCCTAGGCAGCCCCATTGGTGGCACCGACGGCCTGTGGAGGTAGTGCCAACGCTGCCCACACAGGCCGCTGCCCCCATCAATGGGGGCTGCGTGCTCTATTAAGGCAGGGCTCGGCCCTACTATAACCCTTCTTTGACTTCGCTTTCAGGTTTTGTTTTAAATGTGTTTTTTAATTATTATTATATGTATATTAAATATAAAATATATGATATATTTTATATTTAATATATATATATATATATTAATATAAAATTTGTATTTATTATTTTATTTTAATGATTAAAATATAATTAATATATATATTTATTTAATATATATATAATATAATATATTTCTATTATATTTTAATGAGTGCTTAAGTAATTGTCATTTATAATTAAAATTAATTACATATATATATTTTAAAATATATGTGTAATTATATATATGGATATATATATCGAGTATATATTTATATATATATATATGTTCATTTGAGTTCGTAGATGTTTAATAAATATAAATGAATATTTAAATGTGAATTATGTTCTTAAAAGAGAGAAAGTATTTAAATTATAATGAGATATTTGTTAAGAGATAGATGAAAATTGGCTTATGGAAATTCATTGGTTAGTAAAGGAAAAATTATTTTTAAGACATTGTGTGTATTGCGCCAATAAGAATCAACGAACATTCAAACCCTTATGTGATTGTGCAAAGAATATGTTTATTTACATTGATTAGTGCACTACGTCATTGAGTGATTTGGATTTAAGAAATCCTAACATAGATGAGTTTAAATTACCTATAATGCTTCCTTTTGACATGGTGCATTTGTTCTTGGTGTGGGGCAATCTAGTCACTGTTATGTAAGTCTTCCAGATAGGACTTTCTTTTATGTGTTTTGGGTTGTTGATATGTCGGTCAACCCTAGTTTACCTTGGGTAGTGCATTAAATGTGTCCAGTTATAACCGGTGATCTTGGACGGGATACGTTGACCTTTTGTCGTGTTTAGGGATTCATTATCCCTAGGTTGCACTTGAGTACCCTTTGGTGGTGGCATAGTTCCACGTGTTGTCTTAGAGAATTAGCTTGCATTGAGGGCAACACACAAAGTGGTGCCAGGAGATCTCAATGTAAGTTGTTTAATTCAGTGAAAACTTAAACCAATTAATTAGTATAGGTGGTACCAACATTTTAAAAAAAAGATTAATTTTTCCTCGCTTATGGACGCAAGTGGTTGTACAGACTTGGGATGGGACGAGAAGGCCTGGAATGGAAAGATCATTATCTTGTCCCTTCGAAAGATAACTAATTCCGCATTGGTTTGCATGTGGGGCCGGGAGTCGTTAGAGGTTACCAGGATATCCTGAGATGGGGGCCAGGACCTAGGAAGACTTGCCAAGATATCCCATGTGACATTGTGATGACACTTCTCCTAAGTCAGCATTATGTTTTTATTCATGATTTGTTCATGTATTTGAAATCTGGAAGCATTGTAACCCTTGTGTCATGTTGTGTCATGTTCATATCCTTTTCCAGTTGAGTCATGTTGCCTATGATTAGAGGTTGTTGGTCTTGACCTAAAATCCTTGTTACTATCTCCTAGCACAGGGGGTGAGCCTTCGGGTATCACTTGGTTGGGTGGAACGTGCACCTTACTCCATTGTTTTTGGGCGTTTGCTTATGTGGAGAAGACTTTCATGTTGAAGAGTTCGTGGGATTCCAGTTGCTACTTGGTTTCATTTATGTTAGTGGATCTTGTATTTTATTTACCCCTCATTTTTGTCGAGGTGGAAATTGTAATAAACAATCATGTTATTGATTTAACTCATTCTAGGAATGAGAGATGTAATAATAATTATATAACTTCTATCTTTGGTAACCATGAAGGATCTCATGGTCTTAATGAAAATCTCATGTATGGAATGTATGTGCTTTAATTAGTTAAGTGAATGTTGTTATGTTTCATTTCATGCATGTTGTTATAATTGGTGAATTAATTAATCTTTGTCTTGTTCCTTAGGGGATTGTTGGCTTTATGTTGTAATCATACATGTATTTGTTTTTAAACAAAAAAAAAAATTGCTGTGAAATTGTTAGTAGTTTGGAACTTCCCCTAGGGTTGCGTGGCGGGGCATTACACATGGTATCAAAGCCTAGGTTTAAACACTGGGTACTCTAGGATTATGATGAGCCCATTAAGCTTCTAGTTGTGTGGATTTTATTTATATGTTGTGCTTAATGCCTTTTTGTGTCTATATAGGATAATGCCTCCCAAGCGTGGAAGAGGAGGGGGTTGTAGACGTGGCCATTTAGGCGGTCACATTGAGGAACAACAAGACCCACCTCCATATGATCCACTTATTTCTGATCATGAGGAGCAACAGGCTTCTTAGAATATTCAGGGAGATGGCAATCAGAATCTGGATCCACCTAGGATAGAGGATGCTCAGTTGCATCAGTTGTTAGAGGAGACCCTTGCCTGCCTTGGGCCTAGGTAGGAGGTAGAGCCAGTGGTGGTTAGAGAGAGAGGTACCAGTTCACTCTGATTCAGAGGTAGTAGCCCATATGAGGGATTTTCTTAGAGCACGACCACCCACTTTCGATGGATCAGGCAGTGGTTTGGAGGCAGAGACATGGCTCATTGACTTGACTAGGTGTTTTTCTATGCACCCATATGGGAGCAACACTCGAGCTAGGTGCACCATCATGCACTTGAGGGGGTTTCCCTCCACTTGGTGGAGATTAGAGGAGTAGAAGCTCCATCTAGATATTGGTACTATTTCTTGGGAGTTATTCCTAGAGCAATTTCGGGCTAGATTTCTTTTCAAGCATTGGAGGCAGCGTCAAGGGGATGAGTTCCACACCCTTTGACATATGACTATGTTAGTAGAGATGTATGAGCATCATTTGTACGAGCTCAAATAGTATGCGGGCATAGGTGATGATGAGGGAATGTTGGTATAGCATTTTCTCAGGGGCTTAAATGCCCGTATTAGTGGTGGAGTGCGGGTTTTAAAACCCAGGACCATGGAGGTGGTGATCGACAAGGCCATGCTCATTGAGGAGAACCTAGCGATGGCCTTAGGTGGTCATGTAGGAGTGCAGGTGGGCAGTGGTGCAGCAGCTGGGACTAGTGCTCGAGGAGGTCAGCCTCAGGGAGGTGTACCTTCTAGATCTCAGCAGGGTCCATCTTAGGGTGGTCAGTAGCAGCAGGGTTCCCAGGGGAAACGAAAGGGTTTCCAGCAGAGGTAGAGGGACAAGAGTTGGAGGCGCATGAGATGCTTCAACTCTGAGCAGCCAGTGTAGAGTTCTCATTCATCTTTCAGGGGTAGTGCACAGCAGTCTAGCGCACCACTTGCAGGCAGGGGCTTCGGTAGAGGCACTAGATGTTTTACGTGTGGCCAACAGGGTCACATGGTGAGGATGTGTCCCAATAAGGGCACATCAGGTTATTCTCAAGGACCAGCAGCATCAGAGCTGACTGTAGGTGATGCAGGCAATGGGCATCGACTATTTGCAGCGATTGACAACCGCCAGGTAGAGCACCAGGGTACAGTCGTTGAGGCTTATGGTATGTTGGGGGATAACCTAGTTTCTATTCTATTTGATTTTGGAGCATCTGATTCCTTTGTTTTTTCATCTGTCGTGATGCAATGTAGACTGGATGTGGTAAAGCAGGTTGATAGGTGGTAGGTAGAGTTAGCTTCGGGTGCAAAAGTTGCATTCCTTTCCCTTGTGCCAGAGTGTAGGTTAGAGGTTGGACCTCTCTAGACTACCTTGGACCTTCGTGTTATTCCATTGGGTTCTTATGACGTTGTCATAGGAATGGATTGGCTAGAGGCTCATCGTGCAGTCATCGATTGTCGACATAAGTCAATTAGGTGCATTGGGGCATCTGGTAGAGAGGTAGAGGTAGTGGGGGTTCAAAGGCTGATCTCCTTGCGGATCATCTTAGCTATGCAGTTGAGAAGGTGTACGCAGCAAGGTTGCCAATTGTTCGCTCTTACCATGGATGATTTGGATCTAGGTGGAGAAGAGAAGGTTTCTCTTGGTAGTCCCCCCATCCTTCAAGAGTTTTCTGATGTCTTTCCAGACGAGATTCCAGGGATGCCTCCTCAGAAGGACATTGTCTTCAAGATAGACTTGGTACCTGGATCAGAGCCCATTTCACAAGCTCCCTATCACATGACTACTTAGGAGTTGAAAGAGCTTAGGTTACAGCTTCAAGAATTGCTAGAGAAGGGTTTTATTCACCCTATTGTTTCTCCATGGGGAGCACCTGTCATCTTTGTAAAGAAGAAAGACGGTTCACTTCGGTTATGCATTGATTACCGACAGTTGAACAAAGTGACCATCAGAAATTGGTATCCTCTTCCTAGGATTGATGATCTATTCAATCAGATCAAGGGTGCTACCATCTTTTCAAAGATTGATCTCAAGTCAGGATATCATTAGCTTCGAATCTTCAAGTCATATATTCATAAGACCGCATTCTGAACGCGGTATGGTCACTATGAGTTCATAGTTGTGCCATTTGGTTTGACGAATGCACCCTCAGTGTTCATGAGTCTTATGAATGGGGTATTTTGTACATACCTTGACAGGTTTGTTCTTGTGTTCGTAGATGATATTTTGGTATACTCTAGAACAATGGAGGAACATGAGGAGCATTTATGACAGGTATTGCAGTGTTTGCGAGATAATCGGTTGTATGCTAACTTGTCAAAGTGTGAATTCTTTAGGACTGAGGTTCAATACCTTGGTCATGTGATCTCTAGGGAGGGTATTTCAGTGGATCCTGCAAAGATCCAAGTGATCTTAGATTGGCCTACGCCCACGAATGTGGCAGAGATATGTAGCTTCATGGGGCTAGCAGGTTATTATAGGCCATTTGTGCAGGACTTTTCGAGGCTAGGGCATCCTATCACCTCACTTCGGAGGAAAGGAAAGAGGTTTGAGTGGTCTAAGAAGTGTGAGACAGCCTTTCAGTGTCTTAAGGGGAAGTTGACCAGTGCACCTATACTTGCGATTCCATATCCTATTGGGGACTTTGTAGTTTGTACAGATGTGTCCTTGGAGGGATTAGGAGCAGTATTGATGCAGGAGGGTCATGTCATTGCATATGAGTCACGGAAGCTCAAGGATCATGAGCTAAACTATCCTACCCATGATCTTGAGTTGGCGGCAGTGGTTCATGCATTGACAAGATGGAGGCACTTTCTTCTTGGGCATAGGTTTGAGCTGCATAGTGATCATAGGAGCCTTAAGTATATCTTCACACAACCCAACCTTAATGCTAGGAAAAGGTGATGGATGGTTTTTCTCTTTGAATATGACTTTGAGGTGAAGTATATCCAAGGGAAGGAGAATATGGTTGTAGATGCCCTTAGTAGGCGAAGGCATGAGATATCTGAGTTGACTCTTATTGTTGATTTGCGGAATCAGATTCTTTCTACTCTCCCAACCGACAGTTGGTATTAGGATGTTAGATCGGTAATAGAGGCAGGAAGACCCCTTGAGGGTAGATATTCAGGATACTCTCTTAATGCTGATGAGATATTGAGACACACGAGACGCATATACGTTCCCCCATCATGTGAGCTTCGTGCTTTGGTCATGACTGAAGCACATCGTGCACCTTATTCAGCCCATCCAGGGGTGAAGAACATGTATGCAGATTTGCATCAGTTATATTTTTGGCCAGGGATGAAGCAAGATATTGCGGATTTTGTGTTGAGATGTCTTGAGTGTCAGTGGGTAAAGGCTAAACACTAGCATCCAGTAGGGATTTTGCAGTCACATTTAGTACCAGAGTGGAAATGGGATATAATCTCATTGGATTTCATTGTTGGTTTACCCAACTCTTTGAGATGGCATGATGCAATTATGGTAATAGTGGATAGGTTGACAAAGGTGGCACAGTTCTCACCTATGTGCTCTTCCTATACGGCATCATTTGTAGCTAGAGTGTTCATGGAGGATATAGTGAGGTTGCATGGTATTCCACGTCGGATTATCTCTGACAAGGATCCTATGTTCACCTCAGCTCTATGGACATCATTACAACATGCGATGGGAACACAATTGAACTTCAGTTCAGCTTACCACCTAGAGACAGATGGACAAACTGAGAGGGTCAATCAGATCCTCAAAGACATGTTGCATATGTATGTGATGGACCAACAGACACGATGGGAGGACTATCTCTATTTGGTAGAGTTTTCCTATGACAATGGTTTTCAGAGTTCTATCGGTATGGCTCCATTCCAGGCATTGTATGGGCAACCATGTCGCACTCCCTTGAGTTGGGATCGGCTAGAGGATAGAGTAACTTTGGGTCTTGAGATGTTGCATGATATGGAGTAGCAGGTGGATAGGATTAGAGAGAACTTGGTGGCAGCACAGGATAGGCAGAAGAAGTATGTGGATGTGCATAGAGTGGACCATCAGTTTTCCATAGGTGATAGAGTCTTCTTGCATGTGCGTCCATGAAAGAGTCCAATCCGTTATGGAAAAGTTTCTAAGTTGGTGCCTCGCTTTGTGGGACCCTTCAATATTCTCGAGAAGATTGGTCCTATTGCTTACCGTCTTGCTTTACTGCCCAGCCTCTCGCATGTGCATGACGTATTTCATGTATCAGTTCTTTGGCCGTACCATCTAGACATTTCTCATGTCCTTGATTGGAATGCTTTGTAGGTAGAGGATGAGCAACTGGCTTTGGAGCCCGTGGCCGTGGTGGAGCGCAGAACGCTCGCTCTTCGAGGGTGAGATATTGATCAGGTTAGGATCCAGTGGGATCCTAGGGATGACACATCATCCACTTGGGAAGATGTAGCTAGGATGAGGGAACTTTACCCCTATTTGTTTACAGCCTTCCAGGAGTAAGCCTGACCCTAGGGGGGAGAATGTAACACCCCTCCATTTTTGTTCTTTTGATCGAGCAATGCTCATTATATATATGTTTTTCTTTGTCAGCACGTTGGTTATAAACTTGATTTCCTTGACCGCTAATTGTTAAGCGATGTAAACATTATGTTTTGATGTGATGGTACTTTAATCAGATGATATTATTATTTCATGTTGTGGATTGAATTATCATGTATGTGAATTATTGATGCTTTATGCTTTGATTATACCATTGATGATTAGAGGCGTCAGTTAGTGATATTGTATGGGTTAAGGGGATGGGATCACATCACTCCCATGCTAGTGCCCTGTGATTCTGTGATTTCCTCTTCACAGTGTGTTTTAATATTTATTTATATATGCATGTTCGACACTCATGTTGTGTGCAGGATGCAGGTATAGGACATTGACTCCACCTGATTCCACAGGTCTGGGCATGTCCCTTGTTCAACAGAAAATGATTGGGAGATAGTAGCTTGGTTTTTTGTGTCATGACATCACCCTAGCCATAGTGGGTCGTCGGGTTGTCAGTTGGGATAAGTTATTTGTCCTGTCATCTCGTCTCTCCTTGCTTGCGTGATTTAAATTTCCTAGTGAAATGGTGTTTGCTTTATTTAATTTTATTGCCAAAATGCATGAAGGAGTGCTTGTTATTTAATTAGTTAATTTAATTCAATCAATAAATTAATCTAATCATGCATTCGATTTATTCATTGATTAAGTAAATTAAATTAATTATGTTAGTATTATTAAATTTGAGGAAAAAAAAAAAAAAAATAGATGGAAATTGCCTTGCATTCCTCTTATAAGAAAATAAACTAAAAGTGTTTTTTTTTTAGAATGTAAATTGTTAGATTCAATTTTGTGAAAGAAAGGGAAATTTAATTGACTTTTGGGGTGCAAATGGAATTTTGTTTTAAATAATTATCATGCATTTGAAAAAGGGAAATAGATTTTTTTTATAAATTTTCAAAAATGAAAATATCCAAAATATCCAAAATAGCAATAACTATGGTGGGTGACTAAAATTAGGGGTTTGACAATTTGGAAAAGGGCATAAGGAAAATGGATTTTCTTTTCAAATTATCTTTTTTTTAGAATTGGGAATTTTGGAGAGCAAGAAGAAACTTGAAATAGCTTGGAGAAATTCTTGGAAGAGGTTTTTTGAAGATTTGTTGAAGCAAAATTTGAAGGAGAGCAACCTCCATTAAAAGGCTTCAAGTTTGGAGAAAACACAAGGTGCTTGGTTTAATCTTTATCCAATTTTTGTTTATGTTGAAAATCATGTAGAAGTTGTTTTAAATTTTTCAAAGTTTCAAAATTGTGAATTAGAAGATAAACCCATCAAGAACTTCATTCAAATTTGAATCAAAATTCTCCAAAAATATTGTGAAAACATGGAGATTAAAATTGTGTTATCAAGCTTTGCAACAGAAAAACTTGGACAAACATGGTTATTTCAATGCAAAAACTTGTTAGATTGCTGTGTGTTGTGGAAACTTCTTTTGAATTGGGAAAAGAAAGGGAAATCTCCATTTTAGTTTGATTAAATCCATTGTTTTCAATTTTATTTCAAGTGCTGGGAGTGAACTTTTGCCTAATCTGGGTATGAAGAAAATCTGTGTATTTGTTTTTTTTGAGTTGCAAGTTTGGATATATATTTACATATATGTATATATATATATACCTACCCAAATTGTATATATACATATATACATATATATAAATGTATATATATATGTTAAATCCAAAATTTCACATTCTGGTTTTTACTAGAGATATTTTTTTTTTACTAGTCAAAGTTGTGCGAAATTCGCAAAATGAAATCACCAATTTTTTTTTGGTGAAGGAATGGGGAAGGGGTTTCTACCCCAGGCAGCCCCATTGGTGGCGCTGGTGGCCTATGGAGCCAGCGCCGATGCTGCCCACACAGGCCGCCACCCCCATCAATGGGGTCTATGTGCTCTGTTAAGGCAAGGCTCGGGCCTACCGTAACCCTTGTCTGACTTCGCTTTCGGGTTTTGTTTTAAATGCATTTATTATTATTATTATATGTATATTAAATATAAAATATAGGATATATTTTATATTATATATTTTATATTAAATATATATATATTAATATAAAATTTGTATTTATTATTTTATTTTAATGATTAAAATATAATTAGTATATATATATTTAATATATATATAATATATATGTTAATTTGACATTACATATATATAATATATATATTATAATATATTTATATTATATTTTAATGAGTGCTTAAGTAATTGTCTTTTATAATTAAAATTAA
Source organism: Sequoia sempervirens (assembly GCA_007258455.2). Lineage (NCBI taxonomy): Eukaryota > Viridiplantae > Streptophyta > Pinopsida > Cupressales > Cupressaceae > Sequoia > Sequoia sempervirens. The sequence continues at coordinate 100,690,110 of VDFB02000013.1, forward strand.
TTACATATATATATATTTTAAAATATATATGTGTAATTATATACATACATACATATATATATATATATCGAGTATATATTTATATATATATATATATATATATATATATATATATGTTTATTTGAGTTCAGAGATGTTTAATACATATAAATGAATATTTAAATGTGAATTATGTTCTTAAAAGAGAGAAAGTATTTAAATTATAATGAGATATTTGTTAAGAGATAGATGAAAATTTGCTTATGGAAATTCATTGGTTAGCAAAGGAAAAATTGTTTTTAAGACATTGTGTGTATTGCGCCAATAAGAATCAACGAGCATTCAAACCCTTATGTGATTTTGCAAAGAATATGTTTATTTACATTGATTAGTGCATTACGTCATTGAGTGATTTGGATTTAAGAAATCCTAACATAGATGAGTTTAAATTACCTGTAATGCTTCCTTTTGACATGGGGTGTTTGTTCTTGGTGTGGGGCAATCTAGTCAGTGTTATGTAAGTCTTCCAGATAGGACTTTCTTTTATGTGTTTTTGGTTGTTGATATGTCAGTCAACCCTGGTTTACCTTGGGTAGTGTGTTAAATGTGTCCAGTTATAACCGGTGATCTTGAACGGGATACATTGACCTTATGTCATGTTTAGGGATTCATTATCCCTAAGTTGCACTTGAGTACCCTTTGGTGGTGGCATAGTTCCACGTGTTGTCTTCAAGAAGTGGCTTGCGTTAAGGGCCGGCACACAAAGTAGTGCCAGGAGATCTTAATGCAAGTTGGTTAATTCAGTGAAAACTTAAACCAATTAATTAGTATAGGTGGTACCAACATTTTTAAAAAAAGATTAATTTTTCCTTGCGCATTTATGAAAGTGCTTGTATAGACTTGGGATGGGATGAGAAGGCCTAGAATGGAAAGATCATTATCTTATCCCTTCGAAAGATAACTGATTCCGCATTGGTTTGCATGTGGGGCCGGGAGTCGTTAGAGGTTACCAGGATATCCCGAGATGGGGGCCGGGACCTAGGAAGACTTGCCAAGATATCCCATGCGACATTGTGATGACACTTCTCCTAAGTTAGCATTATGTTTGTATTTGTGATGTGTTCATATATTTGAAATTTGGAAGCATTGTAACCCTTGTGTCATGTTGTGTCATGTTGTGTCATGTTCGTATCCTTTTCCAGTTGAGTCATGTTGCCTATGTTTAGAGGTTGTTGGTATTGACCTGAAATCCTTGTTACTATCTCCTAGCATGGGGGGTGAGCCTTCGGGTATCACTTCGTTGGGTGGAACATGCACCTTACTCCATTGTTTTTGGGCGTTTGCTTATGTGGACGAGACTTTCATGTTGAAGAGCTCGTGGGATTCCAGTTACTACTTGGTTTCATTTATGTTAGTGGATCTTGTATTTTATTTACCCCTCATTTTTATCAGGTGGAAATTATAATAAACAATCATGTTATTGATTTACCTCATTCTAGGAATGAGAGATGTAATAATAATTATATAACTTCTGTCTTTGGTAACCATGAAGGATCTCATGGTCTTAATGAAAATCTTGTGTATGGAATGTATGTGCTTTAATTAGTTAAGTGAATGTTGTTATGTTTCATTTCATGCATGTTGTTATAATTGGTGAATTAATTAATCTTTGTCTCAGACCTTAGGGGATTGTTGGCTTTACGGTGTAATCATACATGTATTTTTTTATTTTTTTTAAAAAAAATTGTTGTGAAATTGTTAGTAATTTGCAACTTCCGCTAGGGTTACGTGGCGGGGCATTACATTGAACTTCCCATAAGGATATTTGGAGAGGCGCAATCCTTTATGATCAATATCTACCTCATATGAAATATGGTTGCATGTAAGATTGTACCACCATGAGGGTAAACCGACAAAAGTGGTTTACAATTTGATTGAGGAAGGAAAAGTTTCAAAAAATGACCCCATGCAAAAAAAGTTGGTTTTTGGGGTTCAAATGAACCCTTTGGTTCAAGCGAACCAAAAGAGGGTTCGAATGAACCCTGGTTTGAGCGAACCAATTAACTGCAAGGTCCCACCATTCCCACCAAAAATCACAAAGAATTTTTTTTTTGAAAGGGGGTTCGCTCGAACCCCCCTGGTTCGCCCAAACTCCCTTTGGTTCACCTAAACCCCCCTTTTCCCACCTTCTCACCATCAAGCACAAAAAATGTCCAAAATTTTGTGCTTTGAAGATCAGGTTGAGGATGAATGTGGAGGAGACTTCATAGACCCAACTGGCTGATGGTAGTCCTCATAACGAGCTATCCAACAAATATAATTTTAATATATTTTGGTTTTATTATGTATTTGTTTTTTTAGTTTTATTAAACATATATTTTTCTCCGAAAATCAAGTTCTTTGTTCTGCACATGTGGAAAAATAGCAGATTATGATTTTATTTTTTTTGAAAAATATGAGTGCACCAAATATTGAATTCCTTGATCCAACAAAAAAAATTGAATTTTGATATATACAAAAAGGGTTATACGTTATACGGTCTGCCTATTTCTAAATTGTAATTGGTTTGACTTTGAAACTTGATTAAGGAAAAAATATTCAATAAAACACTATCTAACCAATTGGAAGCACTAGATATCATAGTTACAAATCTAAATTTGAAAAAAATCAAATTTTATCCTTTGTGGAAAAAAAGTTATGCATTATACAGTGAGTATCACTCCTTAAAAATGTTGTTTACTGAAAAAAACTAGTTTTGGAAGGAGATAGAAAAAGAAGTACAATCTGATTACAAAATTTTTGAAAAAAATATATTTAGAATCTATAGAAAAAATGTGACAAATCACTAGTTTGCATCATCTCCAAATTCTTCATGGTTTAGCTACTATAGGTGCCCGAAAGTGAAGATTTAGTTAAAAAAAATATTTCAGTGTTCAGTTTGGCCAAAAATTCTAAACCAGTACTGTGGGATCACCCATGAATGGTAATGATCAAACACACTAAGCAATAAATGCTAAATAGTGAGGAGAAAATCCATAAGGAGAGCTTATCATATAGAATGAATGGTGCACCAACATATAGAGGAGTGATAGAACTACCAGCAAGATATTATTGTATTTTATTGGTCAAGGCTTGAAAGTCATTGGTGGAGTGACTATACACTTGATGATATGAACAAAGAGAATGATTTTCTTGATTATGTTTATAAAATTTCTTATGTTTTGGAGGATGAAGAGAAATCAAGTAGGATTTGAGAATCCTTGAAAAAATATTCTCTTTCTTTGATAAGGATAAGGAATTGGAAGCAATGTTTCCTCTTGTGAATAAAAGCTTGCTTGCTTACCTTAATTCTGTGTTCCATGATTTCATTGTATCCAATTTTATAAAGAATTTTAAATCCAACTTCATAATGTCTTTACAACTTATATGGAGGAGGAGAAGTCTTGTTTAAATTATTATTTGTTGAGAGAGGCTTATTATCGTGAGAAGAAATGATTCTTGTGCAAGAATGTAACTTCTTTTTAGGTGTTGAGATATTAGGATTGAGGAGGATCTTTGTTAGATTTTTCCAACACAATGAGAAAAAGATAGTCTAGATCCCACATGACCATAATGGGATGATTTTTTTGGTAGATTTATTGACGTAGAAGCAGTGGAAGATTGTGTAAATGAAAAAAAAAATCCTTGGGTTTAGATTGTGAGATTTTGTACTCTCCCACAAAGGAGGGTGTAAAATATATTGAACCCCAATAATAAAAAAAACATGTACTCGAATATAAAACATTATTTGGATCATTGTTATTGTTCAAAGGAGTTGTGTTGAATCCTTGGGATTTGATGGTGAGATTTTATAATATTGACTGAAATTAGGTGTAATATCTAAGGAACCACAATCATTAACAAAGAGAGTAGTCATAATATCCTTATCATTGGAAGGGAATGGTTCGAATTTTAAAGATGAAATCAAAGTATTAATAAAATTGGAAATGTTATGGTTGGCTTGGGATTGTAAAAATATTTTTGAATATACTTTAACCATTTAAACCTTGTTATTATATTCATTCTTTATTTTATGGTGAAGATTAGATGAACTACTCTCATGTCATGAATCCATAGTCTACCAAGAAGAATATCATATGAAAGAATATTTTGCATGACATGGATAGGGGTAGATAAAATCATAGGTCATACCTTAATGGGTAATGTGATTCAACCCAATTGTTACCTACCACCATTATCAAATACATGAATAGATATATTATCAAGTTTCATGAGAAATATATCCACATCGCTCTTATGTAAAAGATCAATGCTATAAACATGAAGATACGATCCATTATCGATTAGAGTACTCATAATTCTAGCATCATTAATGATGATACAAATCATGGGATAATCATATTGGTTTTGGATTTTAGGAGGAGGTAATTCATTTTGGGCGAATGGAATGTCTGTGTTTATTGTATTCATACCATCTAAGAATGCTACTACATCATTTGGTTTAATAGAAGGTGGTGTAAAAATATTTTGAAAAGCCTCTTAGAGCATACCATGATATGTAGGTGACATTTGAATTAAGTTCGAAAGAGAGATCTTAGATAAAGTATTACGAAGTTGCTCAACAAGATCATACTCTTTATGATTATGTTGATGGAAATAAGTTGTGAGGGGAGATAAGTTTTAGGAAATGGAATGGAAGTGGGAGTGGTTTGTATTTTATTAGGCTTTCTATTGTTTTGAGCATTTTATACATGTGAGGAATTTCATAATAGTGTGGTTTCTATGACACATTTTTATGTATATAACTATTTTGAGCATTTTTTTCCAACTTTTAGGATATGACTATGAGGTTTTGGCTAAATTGAGATTCCTCCTTGATAATGAGAGAAGGTTTATTTTGAGGTTGAGGAAAATGAGAAGGATAAAAGATGATTCATTTTGGTTGAGGACACATTTTTGGAGTGGTGAAAGGAAACATTACGAGAAGATATAAAGTTTAGACAAGAAACATTATTTGGTTGATGTCCCCAAGGGTGAGCCAATCAAGTTAGGTAGGATTTTATTCAATTTTGATGGGAGAAACAATAATTTTAAGTGTAATGGAATGAATTAGGTGAATTGGGGCAAAAATAGCAATGTACAATAGATTTTGGAAAATGTGTTACAATATACACTGATTTGAGACTATGACTATTCAGGTTCGATATTGCATATAACTCAAAAAATTTGCATGATTACCTAATTTATTTATGAAAAGTCACTATTTGTAATGAATTATTATTTGTAATGAATTCAAGGGAAGGATGAGGAACGCAACAAAGGAGAGAGGGAGAAATTTTGAATCTAAAGAGGATGCAGATGGCGGAAGTGAGGATGAGGAGGACCCAGATGGATTCTTTTGGCATCACTCCTCCTTGCTTGGCTCAATCTATGGGGACATAGTGTGTTCTGGTGTTGGGCATGGAGCTGGGCATTGTGCTAGGAGAGGTTTTTGTTAGTGCGAGAATAAGGATTTGGGCGTGGATGGAGTGGTCTCTTTGGAGCTTTCTCGAGGATCTTTTCTAAAGGGGTTGGGTCTAAGCGATGATTTTTCCTCTTGTTGGCTAATGGATCTGGCACATTCTTTTGCCTACAAGAGTGGCAAGAGTGTTGTTTTGAAATGCATTGAGGAGGTTGGTGTGGAAGAAGGTGTCAGTGATGGTGTTCTATTTTGGGAGTAGGCTAAAAGCCATTTGCTCTTGGGCTCCTCTTTCTTCCTGAGTCTTTTCTCACATGGTGGTGTGATAGTCTGTCTTGGTTTCAAGTGGAAGTCTCTGGGTTGGAGAACAAATTTCTTTGTTGTGGTCTATTCCCTTTGCAGGCTTGTTGATCTTGTGTCTTACCTTAGCACATGGTGGTTCTTTGTTCTTAGTGGGGGCTTCTTTGGTATTTGTTGTTGTTCTGGGGGTCAAATTTTTCCTAATATGTCTCTTTGGCTAAGTTGATTATGATTGGTGTTCTTTTATGTTGGCTATGCTTCATGTCTTGTGTCTGAATCTTGTGATGAGTATGATGGAGAGGCTGCGGGTGATCCTCCATGGGTGTCTTGGTTGCGTCGGTGGAGAAAGAGGTTTTGGTCCCTGGCTATAGTGTTGGGTTTGGATGTCTGGGTCCTCCTCTTGGTTGTGTGGGGGACCCCTATTTGGTCTATTATGGTTGTGCTTGGAGAAGAGTGTGAGGTCCTTACTACTTCTGCTTCTATGGTGGGCTCAACTATTTTGGGGGCATGTGGTTCTTGGTATTTGGTTTCTCTGGCCCCTTTCTTGTTGTGGAAGCTTTGGTCTGAGCTTTTTTCTTGGAGGGTTGGTGATGTGTTGTGGGGACTCATTAAGGATTTATGTTGTTTCTCTTCTTGTAGTTCCTTTTGGTGACTATTTCCTGGAAGGTTTTGCAGTTGGTGGAGGCTGTGACCTTTGCACCTATTGGGTTTACTATTCACTGTGAGGTTGCCTTTTGGTTAGTGATGCTACTTCTAATGGAGGTAGAGGCCTTCTTGGGGCAGAGGATTGTTGATTCCTGTGTATGTTGGCTACAGGTGATGGTTGAGAACCCATCTATTATCACTTGGGGCCCTTGGTTTTTGAAGATTAATATGATGAAGGGGTTTTTTTTTTTTTGGATTTTTTTTTCTTCATAGTTTTCTTTTGCCATGAATTTGTTGAGGTGTGACTTCTAGGTCATGATCCCCTTTTTGGAGATGATGTTTATTTTGTTCAAGGGGGTTTATTTTCTTCTAATGGTAGCTTTTTTTGTGCTGGTTGATGGTTTTTGTGTGCTCTATTCTATTAGGTTTCAACCATGGATTTTCTTCTCATTGCATGCTCCAGTGTCCTTCCTTGTCAAAGGTGGTAATGACTTCCTCTCTTTTGATGCTCTCTTTCTATTTCTATAGTTATTATCTTCTATGGAGGTGAAGACTACTCCCATTGTGGTGGGGCCCTCTTCTATTGAGGGGAAGGTGGTTGTTGTTGATTGGATGGAGAGTTCTTTTCTTATTTTATTGTTCCTATTAAGGGGGAGCTTGTGTGAGAAAATGAGTGAAGTTGTTGGAGGTTGGGGCTCTCATTTCTCCCTCTCCTATAGAGGGGAGCTCCCTCCTTTTGAGGTGGGGTTGAAGTTGGTGTTTAAGGTTGGGTGATGTTGCATGAAGGTTGTTGTGTTTCAGTGCTCCATAGTTTCCCCTATGAAAGTTGGTTTTTTGGAGTTCCTAGTGTTTCTAATTAGGGGATTGATGGTGATTTCCACTATCAAGAGGACTATCTCTCTTGGCTTAGGGGTGTTTTATCTAAGTAGTCAGTTTTTTGTTGCCTGGCTGATGTAGGAAAGTCCAATGTTTACCTGAGTTGGGTTTCTGGTCCCAGATAAAACTAAGTTGCAAAAAGGGTTTTAGGCCCTTGCTTTTTTGTTTGTTGCAGCATGTGTAGTCTTGATAATATTTTAGAGGCTGCTTTGGGGCTGTTGTTGGTATAAGTGTTATTTTATATGCAGCTTGCTTAATCTTGTTATGGGTTCGAGGTTCCCATCAAAACCTATTGTTTACCCTTAATCAAAACACTAGTATGTTCAAACCAATTCATGCACTAATATAGAAAAAGATTAAGTTTGATAAAATTTCAATTATTTTAAAAAAGATCAAGAAATGGAAATATTTCTATCTTCTTTTTTAATGTAACTACACTATTTTTTAAAAATGTACACTAATTCAGGTCTAGTGCTTTGAACAAAAAAATAGATCCAAGGATATGCAATTAAATTAAGAAGATTAAGTAAGTGCAGGATTTAATGTCTCGTTCACTAAAATATGAAGGGGGAAAAGGGTATGTGTAGGATCATAATGGAAAAAATAGGCCCATAAGTGGCAATTAAAATTTAAAAATATCAGAGTTATGCAACTTGACATAAAAATTTGAATAAGTTATCTATATTATTTCAAAAATATGTAAGAATAGAATATGTAGTAAATTGAATGTAGTTTCTAAACTACTAGGTTTATTTATTAAAAAAAAATCTATTTGTTGAGAATTTGAAACTTCAATGCAGTAGGACTTAAATTTCAGGAAAAAAATAAGAAGTAGGTGTTTGTTTGACCACCCTAATCATAATAAAATGATAATATTTTTTTATAAGATTTTAGATATAAGTAGAGGACTCATGTTCTGATGTGATGCATTTTTTTGGTAATTTTTTTCCAAGTAAATAATTAATTATGATTTTTTTATTACAACTTTAATAAAATATAAAGAGTCATATGTCTAACCTTAACTTGGTCAAAATTTTATCAAATTCTTTTTTTAATCTTGTAGTATGCGAAGCATAGAATGTGACACATGCTTTAGATTCAAAAAATGTGATACCTTTTGAAAGCTATAATTTTTTTTCAATCAGCCTATCAATCAGGACTTTAGTCGTAATGCAAATAGAAAATGAATAATAATCATTTATTAAATTCAAAGTAAAGAACAATTTGTATTGGTCGAAAGTTGAGAATCTCCTTTAAAAACGCTTTTGGTTTCATCAATTTTGAGTAAAAAAAGGTCTTTAGCCACATACCCTACACATACCCATCATATCGCCACTTTTTGGCCCATCATGATATTGCACATACCCAAAAGAGATCCTAGATCTAACTAATAGATTAACTCAGATAGATCCTTACTTGCCTTAACATTAGAAGTAAAACTAACAAGGGTGTTAAGATTGGATAACAACCTAGGAGAGCCAATTTTTCTTGAGTTTAGCTCCTTTATTGACATTAACATATATTTAATTTAATGTGAATTTATTGAACTAATTTATTGTAAGCACCTAAAATGAAAATATGCATCATTTCCATGGATGGAAATAAAAATTTGCATAATAGTTATAGATTTGAGAAATAAAAACAGAAAGGAACATGCACATGAAATATGAGCTTGAATTTGAGGGACAAGCATGAGTGCATCAAAGATTTTTGAATTCTTGAAATAATTTTATGAAGGTACAATCCTTCTCTACATTTTTCTACACCTTATTGTTGAGGAAACATCTAAATCCAACTTGCACATGTGAAAAAAAGGGGAAAGGTTGTGCTATATACATGCTTTCTTAAGTCAACCCTTGTTTTGGTGTTTCCACCTCCACAAACAACAAATGATGATGGTAAAGAGGGCTTACCCCAGGCTAGGTAGAGGCCAAATAAATAATAATTGAATATAATAATGAATGATAATGCATAATATTACCTTAGGTGTGAAATATTTGTGGAAGTGATGTTCACACCATAAGTTGTCACAAAAATTTGATTGATGGTTGGTTGAATTTCTTTGATGACCTACAAGAGGTTAGTCCACATAACACAATAGATTTTTGTACCTAGCATGTAGAGAATAACTCACATACATCTTCACAATAAAAGCATAATAGTGCATGATTGATCATAACAATACCTTGTTCATAATTATAAATGTTCAAATGAGAGGGAAACTTATTTATATATGCATCCCGATTGATCTTTTTAGACATAGGTTGGCCTAGGACCATTTTTAAATCTCCAAGGGCCAACACAAAAATGATGATTATTAAGATAGGGAAACTTTATGACAAGGGCACCTTGCCCTTGTCTGGGTGATTTTGAACCAAATTTTTCAACATGTCGAGGAATTTTATATTTTTTTCCCAATTTGACCTCAAAATGACTAAATTATTAATACATTTAGTGCTATAAGAAACATAGGGTGTCAATATAGTGTGAAATTGTCATGGGTGACAATTAATGACACTACAATATGATCATGGTTTCCTAGGTCAACTCCCTTGATAGGTTAGATAGTGGCAATGGGAAATATTGAAGACAACATTCACCGACATACATATGGCCTATATTGAAATGTGGTTCTTTTTTCGTTTAAAAAATATAAGTGTTATGTAATTATTTCTCCTTGTTAATTAATGCCACTTTTATGTAATTAATAGCACATTGATTATGTTTGAATATTGAAACATAGAAACATGTCACACAAATCTATACCTAATTAACTCAAAAGAACGTGAAAATGAACCCAAATATAATCTTAAAACATGAAACAAATGATAAGATTAATCAATCAATCAATAAATAATATATAAAAATAAATTAAATAAAAATACACCACTTATTCGAATCTAATTAAATATTTTAAAACTCAAACTTGAATAAAAAATAACACCATAAAACACACATATATATTAATTATTTTTGTCCTCGCTTTAGTCTTCGAAAAATTACTTTTAAAATCAATATGTTTTTATCGTCACTTTAGCCTTTGATTTCTCCTTTAATATTTTGTTTTTTAAACACATAATCCCAGATTGCCATGTAATATTTTACTTCTTTTAGAAATGGACCCATTTTACAATATTTTAGAATGCCATTATTTCTTCTGAAGCCTACGTTTCCTTTTGAGGACGTCATCAATTTTTACTAGTTTGCGCGCCGACAATTATTTGATTTTACTTATTAAAAGAAATATTTATATATCGACAGATTTAAAATTTTAAAATAAACACTCTACAAAGACCAGATGAGAAAAGCTGCAAGCTTTAACAAACGCAACAGCAACTTCTCATATTTATGTTTAAATAAAAATATATTTTATCATATTAAATAACAATAATTAACAAATTTGGACTGCTATTTTAACCCAATTAAGGGGAAATGGCTTTCGTGGAGAACACAATTAACTACTTCCAACAATAATATAGTGTTTTTAAAAATACTTGTAATATTTAAAACAAATTAAATAAATATTTATTATATTTTTACTGGGATACAATAATTTTTTAAATGATTCTTCATATCAGTTCTTTCATGTCAATTTTTATTATTATTGTTTATATTATTTATTAGATTTATTTTACAATATTTAATTTATTTTTTTATAATTTACTATTTCAAAAATTATATATTCTATTTTAATACTTGTTAGAAAGCAATAATAGTTAACAAATATTATTGTTTTGTATTAATTATTTTATGTCAATTTTTATTATTATTGTTTATATAATATTCAATCTATTTTTTTTAATTTATAATTTAAAAAATATATATTCTATGTTTTTGATATAAAAAGCAGCAAAAACAAAGGTGTCGTCCCATCAATACAAGGCACCAAAGGTGTTGTCTATGTTAATATGTGTAAGAAAGCAATAATTACTAAAAATACTACTATAAGAACTCAACCAATATAATAATAAATCTCTCTTAATTCACCTTTAAACATGCGCATTTATGAACCCAAGTATAATCTTAAGATATGAAACAAATGATAAGAATAATCAATCAATAAATAAATAATATATAAAGATAAATTAAATAAAAATACACCACTTATTCGAATCTAATTAAATATTTTAAAACTCAAACTTGAATAAAAAATGACAGCCATAAAACACACATATATATATTAATTATTTTTGTCCTTACCTTAGTCTTTGAGAAATTACTTTTAAAATCAATATGCTTTTATCGTTACTTTAGCCTTTGATTTCTCCTTTAATAATATTTTTTAAACAGATAATCGTAGATTGCCGTGTAATGTTTTACTACTTCTAGAAATGGACCCATTTTACAATATTTTAGAATGCCATTATTTCTTCTGAAGCTTACGTTTCCTTTTGAGGGCGTCATCAATTTTTACTAGTTTGCGCGCCGACAATGATTTGATTTTACTTATTAAAAGAAATATTTATATATCGACAGATTTAAAATTTTAAAATAAACACTCTACAACGACCAGATGAGAAAAGCTGCAAGCACTAACAAACCCAACAGCATCTTCTCATATTTATGTTTAAATAAAAATATATTTTATCATATTAAATAACAATAATTAACAAATTTGGACTGCTATTTTAACCTAATAAGGGGAAATGGCTTTCGTGGAGAACACGATCAATTACTTCCGACAATAATGTAGTTTTTTAAAAACACTTTTTTTTTTATATATTTTGAACAAAGTAAATGAATATTTATTATATTGTTATTGGAATACAATAAAATTTTAAATGATTCTTCATATCAACTCTTTCAAGTCAATTTTATCATTATTGTTTATATTATTTATTAGATTTATTTCATAATTTTTAAATTATTTTATTATAATTTATTATTTCAAAAATAATATATTCTATTTTTAATATTTGTAGGAAAGCAATAATTACTAACAAATATTATTGTCCTGTATTAATTTTTTATATGTCAAGTTTTATTATTATTATTTATATAATATCCAATCTAATTTTTAATAATTTATAATTTTAAAAATATATATTCTATGTTAATATTTGTATATTCTATTTTAATATTTGTAAGAAAGCAATAATTACTGACAAATATCATTGTCTTATATTAATTTTTTCTATGTCAATTTTTATTATTATTGTTTATATAATATCCAATCTATTTTTTTATAATTTATAATTTAAAATATATATATTTTATGTTAATATTTGTATATTCTATTTTAATAATTGTAAGAAAGCAATTATCATTGTCTTGCAATAATTCTTTTATGCCAATTTTTATTATTATTGTTTATATAATATCTAATCTAATTTTTTATAATTTATAATTTAAACAATATTTATTCTATGTTAATATTTCTATGAAAGCAATAATTACTAGAAAATATCATTTATAATTTTTTTTTCTATTTTATCCTTTTTTTAATATTTTTAGAAGTTTCTAATAATTATATTAAAATATTAAAAATTATATATTCTATATTAATATTTCTAAGAAAGCAATAATTAATAGAAAAATATCTTTTATAACTATTTTATTGTATTTTATCAGTTTTAATAGTTTTAGAAGTTTCTACAATCTTCTTTCCTCTTTATTTCTAATAATTATATTAAAATAAAATATATATTTTTCTATTTAAAATTTAGTTTATCTTGTAATGTATAGTATTGCATTTAGATAAAAATAATTCTAATACAATCTAAAATAATAGCATAGTAAATGGAAAGCCCCTTCTACAACAAACCTAGAATATTTTTTAAAAAATACTATTGCAAAAACTCCTACAATAAAATAATAAACCTCTCTTAATTCACTTTCAAACATATGCATATATAAATATAGACATATTGAAGCATTTTTACACACGCCATAGAATCATGCAAAACATAACATGAACACTTTTGTAATCCCCCTCTCCATTTCTGGTTGCCCACTCCTTCCTATTTGATTATATTGTAGAATTTTGATCCTACATTATTTCCCTTTAATTAACTCTCAAATTTTGGCTTTTACCATTGCTAACTTATTAACATTTGATTAACTCTTAATTTAGTGGCAATCAATTGAGGTAACCTATTAGCACCATTGCTAAAGTTATGAAAAAAAAGTTATGCTATTATAATTTAGGTGGATTCTCTTTGTGAGCCATTTTTTGCTAAAATTTTAGAAGCATATGAAAGTGTTTGAACCTCAATTATATCTAATTTAATTCTTGCATCACTATCTGTATTTATACTTTGTGGCAATGCAAATTCATGGTCACATGAACCTAATTTACACATAGTTTGGGATGTTGATTATATCACTAAGCTTATAGCCTTTTTATGATTGGGATGGGTTTAAAGATAAATTTTTATTTGAAGAAGAACCATGAAATTAAATTAAGCAACAAAATTATGTTTTTCATTAAAGAGTACAACAAAATGTATGAAACAAGGTGGAAATTGTATGTGTTATATGCTTAAAAGCTATGAGAATCAATAGAGGAGAAACATTGGCATGATGATTTATGGAAAGAAAAAATAGTGAAGGATGAGAAGCATGATAATTTTTTAGTTGTTTGGTCATTGAGTAGCTCAAATAACTTAGTTTCCCCTTAAATGGATAGATGGAAAAGGGAAAGGAGCTTGAATTTTTATTTGATCATTTTGCTACATACTAAATTAACTTAGTTTTATATTTAATAAATAATTAGTTTCTCATATGGTAGTTTATGGGGTTTTAAGGAAGTTGTACATGAATATAATATTTTATAAGCATTTTCACAATACTTTGTACATAACCCTAAAGTATTAATAATATATTTATATTTTAGTGTTCATTGTCCAATAATAACTTTATTTATCATATTTGTTTTTATAATTATTTTCAACATTATACCATAGCACATGGGAAATCCTAAAGAAAAGAATAAATAACTACTATGAGGAAAATAAATTCCCATGTATGAAGGTAGCCAATTTTCTATAGAATTTATTTCTAGCTCCTATTATCTACAATTTCATACTAACCATTATTTTTTAAGTGTCATTTCCATCTACCATTTTATTTAAAACAATTGTGGTTCATAAGAAAAAAATCAAATTCATTTCCAAAAAATTTAAATATTTAAGAAAAATGAATAAATATGACACTTAAAAGGTTTATTTTATTTTATTTTTCAAGATAATATTTTCTCTTCAACTAAGTTTGAGATATAAGAGGTGAAGATAAATTTATCTAGCATCTATGTGAGTAGGACCAAATACATGATGAGAATCATTTAATAAAATATTTCTTTTAATTGTGAATTTTGAAAGATAGTAAGTGAATGGTATAAGGGTTTATAACTAAGGAGAAAGGTTTCAAGATAAAAGATATTAGTGGGGGAGGTAAAATTAATAATAATTTATGCATAATAATATGTTATTAATGTTTTTGTAATTGTATTTTTAGGGATACAATGTAAAAATTATAATTTGATTTTTTTTTTTTTAAGGAGTATTGATATTATTTTGGTTTACAAATGTAAGAGGGTGTGTAATGCGGTTAGAAAGAAGGATGGTTAAGATATCGATATAATTGGGGATATAGTTTAAACCTCTTTCTAGTAATTTTGTATTGTAATCTTAGTATTAATGATTTGTAAATTCAATTGTTTGGTTGGGGATGTAGTTTTATTTTACAAATGTATACTAAGTTGAACCCAACATCCTATTGTATTGTGATATTTACAAATATTCCTAAATATTTTTTTTCATGTTTATTATGGTCTCACATTGTACTAGCTCTACTAAGTAAGGACTAATAGGTTAAGTTAAGGGTTGGAGGAATTATAGTCTAGGGGAATATTATCATTTTTGGAAATAGATTCTCATTCAAAGATGGTACTTTGTATGACAAGCACTATTTTTTGTGTCCCTTAATGAAGTAAGTGGAATATAGAACATTCCAATAAACACTTTGCACCTATAACTCTTCTTCTACTAAGACTGATACTTTTTCATCAATATCTTTGGGTGGAAGACACGCAACCCCAAAACTTTGAATATAGTTACCTTCAACACATAACATTATTACCTTATAACTATAAGATAAGATTCTGAATAGTGGAGCAATGTGGACCATAAAACTATTGCTCTATTTCTTACTATTTTAGTCTAGGACTTGGACAATTTTCACCAATACTTCGCCTTCTCTAGAATTCTCTTGACTATGTACACATAGATGCACCACCACTTGTACAATGTGTTTCTATCAATGACAATACCATATACTTTCATGCTCATGTTGCCAACATATAGAACCTAAGAGAGATCCTGGTATCTAAGCAGAGAGTTGGTATATTGTGTCTAAGGAGAGAGAGAGGTTAGATCACTATGGTACAAGGAGAGAGGGGGAGATGAATCCAACTTATAGTTAGATATTTTTTTCTTAATATACAAGATACAACTAATAAATTGAAAGAGAGAGACATGTATTTAAGGAGGGAGTAGACCTATCTAAGGAGAGAAAAATAGGTTAGCTCTCACTATGGTACAAGTAGAGAAGGAGAGATGAACCAACTCATAGTTCTAATTTCATATTGTACAAGATAAGACAAATAAAATGAAAGAGAGAGAAGTATATATGGAGAGATGAAGAGGGAGTATAGGTATCTAAGGAGAGAGAAAGAAAGGGTTGTGCACTATGTGTATGAAAGAAGGAGAAAGGGAGAAATAAAACAAACTAAGGATAGATAGAGAGAGATTAGACCTATCTAAGGAGAGAAAGAGGTTAGCTCACTATGGTACAATTCTAGAGAGGGAGAGATGTAACCAAATCATTTTCATAATTTCTTAATGTATAAGACAAGACTAATAAAATGAAAGAGAGAGATAATTATATGTGGAGAAATAGAGAGAGAAATTAGATCTCTCTTAGGGGTAGAGTGAGAGGTTGGCTCACTATAGTAGAAGGAGAGAGGGAGAGATTAAACCAATTCATGTAGTTAGAGAATTTCTTAATACGAAAGATATAATACTAATAGAATGAAGGAGAGAGAGAGAGACAGAGAGAGAGAGAGGTTAGATCAATATTGTAGGAGAGGGAGAGATGAGAGAAGGATATAAAAGGAAAGAGAGAGGGTAGTGTGCCATCGTCATGCCGCTAAGGAAGAACCCGCGAGAGAGGTATCTAAGGAGATATCTAGAGGGTAGGTATATAAGGAGAGAGAGTTTCACTCGCTATGTCATAAGGAGAGAGGGACAAATGAAACCAACTCATAGTTAGATAATTTTTATAAATTTTCAAGATAATACTAATAAATTAAAGTGATCGATACAACATAGGTATCTAAGGAGAGAGAAAGAGAGGGTAGTACACTAAATGTATGACAGAAGAAGAGAGGGATAAATGAAAATAACTAAGGAGAGATAGAGATAGAGAGTATACGTATCTAAGAGAGAGGTTAGCTCACTATGGTAGAAGTCTAGAGAGAGAGATGAAACCAACTCATCTAGTTCTAATTTCTTAATGTACAATATAAGACTAATAAAGTTAAAGTGAGAGAGAGAAGTATCTAAGGAGAGATAGGGGATAAATTAGACATATATAAGGAGAGAGAAGGAGAAAGTGAGATGAAACCAACTAATGTAGTTAGATATTTGCTTAATGTAGAAGATATAATACAAATAAAAAAAGAGATATTATCTAAGAATAGATAGAGAGAGTATACCTATCTAAGAAGAGAGAGAGATTAGCTCACTATGGTAGGAGAGAGGGAGAGATGAAACCAACTCATAGTTATAATTCATTAATGTACAATATAATACTTTAATAAAGTGATTTAAGAGAGAGAGATAAGTATAAGGAGAGATAGAGAGAGTAGGTATACAAGGAGAGAGAAAGAGAGGGTAAGGGTATGTGCAGGATCATGATGGGCCAAAAAGTGGCAATATAATGGGTATGTAGCTGATGACTATTTTTTTGCCCAAAATTGATGAAATGAAAAGGGTTTTTAAAGGATATTCTCAGCTTTCCACCAATATCAATTATGCTTTACTTTGAATTTAATAAGTAATTATTATTCATTTTCTATTCAAATTATGATTAAAGTCCTATTGATAGGCTAATTGAAAAACATCTATAGCTTTCAAATGGTATCACATTTTTTGAATCGAAAACATGTGTCACATTCTATGATTTGCATACTATAGGATTAAAAAAAGAAAAATTGAATTTCATGAAGTTTTGACCAAGTTAAGGTGGTCAGACATACAAGTTTTTATATTTTTAAAAAAATTGTAATAAAAAATTCATAATTAATTATTTACTTGGAAAAATATTACAAAAAAATATGCATCACATCGGAGCATGAGTCCTCTAATTATATATAAAATCTTATAAAAAAATATTATCATTTTGTTGTGGTTAGGGTGGTCAGACAAACACCTACTTCTTATTTTTTCCTTGAAATTAAAGTACCACTGCATTGAAATTTCAAATTTTCACCAAATAGATATATTGTTTCTAAACATACCTAGTATTTTAGAAACTACATTCAATTTGCTACAAATTCTATTCTTACACATTTTTTAAATAATATAGACAACTTATTCAAATTTTTACGTCAAGTTGCCTAACTCTGATTTTTCTGAATTCTTTGCCACTTAAGGTCCTGTTTTTTCCATGATGATCCTACACATACCCGTAAGACTACATGTATGATAGAAGGAGAGAGGGAGAGATGAGAGAGGGGTATATAAGGAAAGAGAGAGAGGGTAGTGTGCTATGGTCATGTTGCTAAGGTAGAACACAAGAGAGAGAGGTATCTAAGGAGAGAGAGATTATAGCTCACTATGTTAGAAGGAAAGAGGGAGAGATGAAACCAGCACATAGTTATATAATTTTTATTAATTAAAAATATAATACTAATAAAATTGAAGAGATCGAGAGAGAACTTAGGTATCTAAGGAGAGAGAAAGAGAGGGTAGTGTGCTACATGTATGATAGAAGGAGAGAGGGAGATATGAAACCAAATCATAGGCAATTTTTTTAATGTACAAGATAAAACTAATAAAATGAAAGAGACAGAAGTATGTAAGGATAGATATATAGAGAAATTAGACAATCTAACGAGAGAGGGAAGTTAGATCACTATGGTAGAAGGAGATAGGGAGAGATGAAACCAACTCATGTAGTTAGATAATTTCTTAATGTAAAAGATTTTAAAATAATAAAATGAATGAGAGAGAGTATCTAAGAAGATATAGAGAGAGAACTTAGGTATTTGAAGAGAGAGAGGGCAATGCACACTACATGTATGATAGAAGGAGAGATGGAAATAAGAAACCAACTTATTGTTAGATATTTTTTTCTTAATGTACAATATAAGACATAAAATGAAAGAGAGAGAGAAGTATCTAAGGAGAGATATAGAGAAAACTTAGACCTATCTAAGGAGAGAGGTAGAGGTTATCTCAGTGTGGTATGAGAGAGGAAGAGATGAAACCAACTCATGTAGTTATATAATTTGTTAGAGTACAAGATATATTACTAATAAAATTAAAGAGAGGGTGAGTATCTAAGGAGAGACGGAGAGAGTAGACCTATCTAAGGAGAGAGAGAGGTTATCTCACTATGGTAGAGGGAAACAAGGATATATGAGACCAACTCATAGTTATAATTTCTTCATGTATAAGATAAGACTGAAAAAAATAAAGAGAGAGAAGTATCAAAGGAGAGATAGAGAGAGTAGGTATCTAAGGTGAGAGAAAGAGAGTAGATATCTAAGGAGAGAGGGAGAGATGAAACCAACTCATAGTTACAATTTATTAATGTACAAGATAAGACTAATTTAAAATTAATAGAGGGAAGTATATAAAGAAAGATAGAGAGAGTAGGTATCTAAGGAGAGAGAGGGTAGCTGAACTACACATATTATAATAGATAGGGAGAGATGAGAGAGGGGTGTCATATAAGGAGAAAGAGAGAGAGAGAGAGGGTAGCACTATGGTCATATCCCCTAGAGAAAAGAAAGTGAGGTAGAATTATGAATTTGTGGTAAATTGAACACGACTTATATCATATAGCTTTATTTAAAGAGAAACAAACAAATCTAGAACTCTAATTTCTTAATTTAAGATAATATAAGAACTAATAAAATGAAAAAATTATCATGTTAATTTTTTTAACACAAAATAGTAGTTTTCACTTTCAAACCTTATCAATTACATTTAATTTTCTTAATTAAAACACATTGCATGTTTAATAAGCACTATATTGGAGATAGAGCAGGAGGGAGAGAGAGTTATGCAGGAGTTACTTGTATACATTCAAAAACCATAAAATGAGCCAATAATTGAGGATAATCCCGATTATATTTTGAATTAATCAATTTTAAGCTAAAAATCATTATACCTAAAAATATAGCACTTCTCATGTCAAAATAAGTCCTATGTATTTTCTCCAAATCCTCCTATTGAAAAAAAGAATTATATGAAGGATTTTGGTTGGAAGGTTACAACTTCCATCTGATACAATTTTGATCCATATCCTATCATTTGAAAATATTTTAGCCAAAACCATTTTGATCGAAATGTTTTGGTCGAAAAGGTTTTGGCCAAAACTATTAATGTGGCATCCTTGTTGGTAGCCAACTCGACCTTTTTTAGAATTTATTGAAGCTTTCTGCTTCAACTAAATATTTATTCAATAAAAATTATTTGAAAAAAACCTTTTTGTAGAGCTCAAAGTGAAGAATCCAAATATATATATATATTTGATATTTTGATTAGTTTTAATATGTTTTTTTTAAATATTGTAAGTAGATTATTATTAAAAATGAGGATAATTAGAAATTAAATATAAAATAATAGAATATATTAAAAAAAATTCAAAAACATATGGTGCACTAGATGAGAGAACCCTCTCCAAATGAGTATATTTTTTTTTAAAATGATAGAAAAATGACAATAGTTGACATCAACTGAAAACTATCAAATTTTGGTAGCTTTGACTTTAAATGTTATAAATCTTGAAAAATATATGTTAAAAACTAATTTTTTCTTTCATGCACTGGATATTGAAGTTATCTATCTTGGAAACAATTAGGGGAAATAAGTGTTTTTTCCTTCTTTTTTATGTCAACTCAATGTCACTTTTTCCAAACATTTTCAACAATTCAAAATCTTCTCTTAAATTTATTAAAAAATATCATTTTTTTAATTGATAAATTACAAGGAAAAACTTCTCCAAGAGTTCTACATTTCATTAGTTAAATCATTTCAAAATTCAAAACATAAAGACCACTTTATGCGGTTGAAGTTGAATTTTTTTGTTTGTGTTGGTTGATTCCTTTATTAAAGTGTGACACAAGTTTGTAATTTTACCTAGTTATAATTTTTTTCTAGAATATAACTTGAAAATCAAAAATCATAATCTTTGGAAAATGTTCTAGCATCCTAAATGTTTGCCAAAGGTTGGCACTTTCATGTGTCTTGAAACTTTAGTTAAATTTTTCATTAGGATAATATTTAGAAAATAGGGGTTGTTGGTTAAAATATATTTTTTCTTTTCCTTTGAGATGAAGAGTCTTATAGACATACTTTCTTATCTTTTTGAAATTTTTATTCATTAGTTATGGTGTGATTTTTTGGTAATTTCTTGGAGTAATTTTGAGTTTAGCAAATATTTTCTTATTAATTAATCACAATCTTTTTTGAGCTAAAATACCTTAATATTTTGCATGATATTAGTACTACTTTCATTTGTTTGAATATTTGATGGGAGAAAAATAAAAGGATTTTTAGTAGTACATCAAGGAATATTCTTGGAGAAGCCAAGATCTGAATGTAATATTATAGCCTTCTACTAGTGAACAAAATAATGCAAAAATAGATAAAAATAAGAGTGATTAAATGCATAATGAGAGCCTTGCATGTATGAAAGATAGAGGAGGTAGGAAGGTAGCACTAAATTAATGACCGCCCCTCCAAATGTGTAATGCATGTTTTCTAATATAAACATTCTTTGAGAATGTGTACAATGTGGATGAAATGTGTATCTCAAAAGGTGAGTACATGTGTATCAACCACATAATGTTAGGAAAAAAGATAAAATTCATTAAGTGGAGACCTAACTAGTGTAAATAGGTCAACTTAGAAAGGGTGATTAATTAACTAGATATGAAATGACCTTATTTATACTAACACTCACCCTAAGTGCAACTTTATAGTGATGATGGGTCCCATGTAGTGGGAAATGCTAGGTATCTAGTACAAACTTATCATAAATAGAGAAAAGAAGAAAACCCAGTGGAAAATGATCCCTCTCCAAACAAAAAAATGATATAATGGAAATTCACAAGTCAAGAAGATAAAAGATAAAAGGAGGACTCAAGATGAACCCCCAACTACTACTTAGACTATCACATAAGTAAAAGAAATATTCCACCCATATGAGAGATAAAGAGAGATTATGGATCTCCCCATAAGAAAATAGATCCTATAGAGTTGGATGATACTTAAAGAAGAATGTAGAATGTGATCTCTAAATGAAAAAAATATATTTCCACATGGAAAAAAGAAAAATATAAATAGGAACATGAAATATTCCCATGTGAGAAGAATATAAGCCTATTAATGTTGCAGAAGATCCAAAGACAATGATGTAATCTCTAAAAAAATTCTCCATGTCAAGGGTGATGTAGAACATGAACCAAACATGTGTATGTGTTGACAACAACATTGGCATGGCAATTATCAGTAGTTCTGATTACACCATTGTAAATTTTCACCCTTTACAATTTTACCTTATATTTTTTCCTCCCTTAAATTATTGGACTTAATTAAGTTCTTAATTTCCTAAATTATCTATTGTATGGCCTATTTTTAACAATTATCGATGAATTGCAAGCAGGAAACAAATGCATTTAGCTAATACCTTTCCCTTGACACTAAAAGTCTTGGAAAATAGGGCCAAGACACTCACACCTTGAGCATGAGTGTCCTCTTTTCCCTCCAAATTCAAATATTTCAGCGTCAACAATTTATTATTTGAATTTTAATTATATTTAATGTTGGATATCAAGATTTAATTTTTAGGAAGTTGAATAATTACATATAAATACCTAGTTATTGCATCATATCAAATCTTAGAAAGGATAAAAAAGAAATTATTGGAAAACTTGTTATCAAGAGAACTATCAAGAAAGTCAAGATCATCATTTATTTCAAAAAAACAAGATCTAATTATCATTCCAAATATGAGTTTATGTGTGTTTAAGTTATCATTATTTTATGAAGGATACAAATTTTGTAGGTCTCCAAAGATATCAAGAAAACCAAGAAAGAAATATCGAAGACCTTGAGGTAATGTGCATGACTTCAGTCCATCAAAGAATAAATTGAAGGGTGGTGAGTTGTAGCACTTTTTTTATTCATCATTCCTTCCTATCATTTATCCATTTATCATTGACATTGCAATTGTGGAAGTGAAAACACTAACACAAGGTTTGACTAAGGCAAGCCCCTAAATGGCACAACTCTACCTCTATATTTGAATGTGTGGGTTTCAGGTTTAAAGTAGGTTAAAGGATGCTTGAAGACTCATTTTAAATTGTTATAATTGAGATCCCACATCTTTTCAACTCATGGAAACTCACCTACAACATTATCAAATAGTGATCTGACAGATTTGTAGGAAAATATGAAATGCTTTGTTTTGACATCAACAGATTGTGAAGACTAATCTTAAAAATAGGACAATGACACTCACAACCTAGGAATCTTCATCCTCCATTTTTAGCTCTATATTTGAACCACAGGTGGGGTAAAAGCAAGAAGTTGGGTACACGAAGAGGGGAAGTTTTGGCCAAAAAAAAATCTCACAGAAAACATGTACACATAATTAAAAAAATGAGTATGTGTTTAGGATCGGGTACCCGATTCTAAAAAATGTGTATGCACTATCAAACACGTATGTGTTATAACGCATACACTTTTAAGAAACATGTATGTGTTTTAGAACGCGTATGCATTTTGAACTCAAAACGTGTACGCATTTTAGAACACGTACGCATTTCTAAAAAGTATTTATTTTTTTAAATAATCAAGAAAGTAAGGAACGCATATGCATTTTGTAACGCATACACATTTTGTATGCATTTTTTAAATTCAAAATTCCCAACCCACATGCTGCCTCGGTTTTAGGCTTAGAAAAGGCTTGGCAATCCAAGCCTTAGCCTTTGACCTGCAACTAAAAAACTAAGGCAAATTGAAGAAGAATGTCCAACTTTGACAACATAGATGATGGACTTTTTTTCTGAATGAGTCTATAAAATTAAAACCCATTAGAGAACACAATTTCTACTTTCTAAAGATATATTTTTTGTTAAAATTGGATTAATTTTGCTATTTTTTAATTAATTTCTAAGCAAACTAGTCCTTGAACTTCAAATATCAGATTTTTTTGGTTTTTTAATAACTTTTTATTGGTTGATTTTCTTGTAAAAAAATTATATCGGACCAAAATTCAGACAATTCTCTACACAATGAAAAAAAAGAGTCAAAAAATGTTTTTTTTAGGTCCAATTATGTTGTCCATACACGTTGATTTGAAAAAACATCAATTAAGGCCAATAAAAATTTAATAAAAAAAAATATTCAACCAAAAATTACAAAAAAAAATCCAGACCAAACTTCATGTTGTTGGCTCTCTTTTCCTAAAAGGAATTAGTAAAATAATTTTATTTGGGTCAAAAAGTGTTGTTCGTATGCCGGCTTGGTATGGTAAAAAAAAGGGACTTTTAAAAAGTGGTTTTTATAGATCCTTATCAAAATGTAATTTCTATAAACTGGGTATTTTAATAATTTACATATTTGGAAACTAGATTCAAAATGCTAAATTTCATATTACTGATTTTTTTAAGATTCATTGTACAAGTGCCTCAATTTTTCAGTCCAAGTGTGACAAATTCTGAAAAACAGCAAAAACATTTCCACTTTTTGAGCTTTTTGTGTACCCAACTTCTTGCATCAGCCCAGTGCACAGTGTCCTTCTCTACTCATTTTTATTGTCCAGATCTGTCAGTGAATTTATGTGTCTTCTATATTTGCATCAAAATAATAAATTGCATTATTAGCCTAGTTAGATCATTACATGTCATCCTTAGGACAATTCAACATTTGGTTAAGGGATGGTTGACTCACCTATAAGGATGTAAGTCAATCACATACCTCATTCAAATTGATCAAACCCTCGTTCCACATTTCCATTTGTAATCCATTTCATTTCCCCTTCATCCCATCCAAATCCCCTAATAAGAATTTGGGAAAAGGTGTAAAACTCTAAGGTGAAAACTCAAAGGTTTCCCTTTCCCTAGATGTTTCCACTATCAACTCTATAAGATGGGATCTAGTAAAAAATTATGATACTCCTATTAATTAATCATACTAATAATATGTATTAGAGACACAACTATGAAGTTCCTACTTCCGTAAATAATGAGGAACCAATTATGTAGAAAAAATAAATATTGAAGAAATGGGAGATGAAGGAGATGTGATATCAATATATAGTGTTGGAATTGATGAGGAGGATAGAACTCCAAGGCTTAAAAATTAAAATATCGAGCCTCATGCATGTTGAAGGTATTAGTGTCATCTATACTCAAATCACCATCAATGTTGGCATAACTAAATTAAGAACAAAATGCAATGTGAAATTATAATCAATATGTCTTATAGCAATGATGTTTCTATTTGGAAAATATTTTATTATCATTGAATGTAGTGTGAACTAAAATATTTTTCCTATGCTTCCATGTGTGATTTGATAAATGGAAACAATATTAATAGATATATGGAGGGAACATAAATTACATCATTGAATGTTTTTTCACTAATATTAATAGATAATTTTCCATAAAGGTTGGTGAAAATTAGTAAGGCTCAAATATAGAAAATAATTGTTTGCATGTTTCCATGTGGTGTGATAACCTAGAATCAAGAAGACACTTTTGTGATGTTGTGGTTGTAGAAGTAGAAAGTGTAACACTCTTTTTCTTATGTTTGTATGACTGCATTGGTGATGTGAATGGAGAAGGGAAAAAACCACTTGTTTTAGATGTAGGAAAGTGAATACATTTTTTTTTTAAAAAAGATATCTTAATATAGTATTGTTGTTCTTCATGCCCTTATTTTTTATAGTAAAAAATGTGGGCCCATCTTTATATTTTTTCCATTTGATAAGGGTTGATGAAAATATATTAAATATTGTGAGACACCACATATATAATTTTTCTTGTTTATAGATCCATATATTCATTATATACTATTGTGCCCTTAGCACACACGCCCCGTTCGGAATGGGGACCCTCTTTTTCACCATGTCGAGTCATTTTTGTCACTGCCTCATTTTGCGTGCCTCCATTTTGATGTCTTGGATGGTCAATGTTGCTTTAAGGACCCACCATAAGTTGACCATTCCTTCCCCTCTTAGTTGTTGCTGCGTTCTAGCATCTCACGGAGTCCCTCTGGTAGTTTGACCCTGCCAACGGCCTCGGGCCCTGCCAGGCCCGGCCGTTTGGGATTCCCTCGTCGGGTTTCCTAGCTGAACCCATCGTTCTCGGCGATGTCCGCTCCGTGTCCTCCCGAACCTCGGGGTCTAATTCCCTGTTCGTCGTTTCCCAAAAAGTTTGTGGAAATCTTTGATGGCCATTTTGCCCTCCAGACCTCAAGCCCCAGATTTCAGTTTCTGGGGTTCCGACTATACTTTGTCGTTGCTCGACAGCAAACCTTTGACTGCGCCCCGCCTCCCAAGTCCCACCACCGTTTTCACCGACCGACATCTATGGGAGTCCCTGACTACCGTTGGGTGTTCTAGGCCCGACCATCCAGAATTCGAGGCCCAAAATTCTAGGCCCAGAATTCCGTGATGGTTCCACCGTCCATGACGGTGGATCTTTGGAGGAACTCTGCTCTCCGGGCCCTAGCTCGCTCTTCGCTGCCACTGACCTGATCGACCCAAAGATTTTACAGCGGCCGCCGTCCTGCGTCTCCCCTGCCTTCGGGCCCCAAGTCTCCAGCCATCATCACTGATTTTCAAACTCACCAACCTTTTTTGCTATTGTACCTACATTAAATACGAGCATTAATGGTAGTTAGGGGTATAAAATACCCACTCTGATATGTCATTATCATTTCACAGGATTGCAGAGCAATTGGAGAACTTCATTGAGGAGCCCACCGTCTTCGACACCGTCACGCTTGTCACCCTCAGCATCATTTTGTCGACCGTAGGTGGATCCCACATCTCCCCGCATTGCGTGTTTGAGGTAGGCCATCCATTCGCCCTCCTGAGAGTTGTTTTCATGATTTCTAAGCATTTAAATGAATAGCAATCATTAAGAAGGTGTGAAAATGATACAATGTGAGATCACGCACAAAACCCACCTGTTGAAAACTTGAGAAAACCCTCTACGATGCCCTCCTCACCGATCCAGAGTTTCTCCTTGCCGCAGCTATTCTTCGCGCAGGGAAAATGTCCTCTTCGGCCCTGGAGCCTACCTTCGCCATCTGTGTTAAAACTTTGAACCAACCTACCGACGACAATATCACCTTTCAGACCCGGCTCGTCGGACTTCCCCATTCAGAAGTCACCCTTGGTGCCGCCATTTGAAAACTGCAATCTAACCCCTGCCTCCCGACCGGTGGAGCCCGATCTTCTCCTCACCGTGGGAACTTCAAACTAAGCAAATGTCCTTTAGGTCTCTCAGGCCAGGGACTCCAGGGTTCCGCCTCCAGGGTTCCACGGGTGTTCCATCGTCCCCATAGCAAACTCGTTTGGCCCCTCCGTGCTCCGAACCCCACCCTTCTCCTCACTGTCGGCTTTTCTTTTTGCAATGGTGTCCTTCAGATTTCTCGAGCCCTGGTGTCTAGACGTCCGTCCTTAGAATTCTGCCCTTCTTCCACAATCGGGGAGATATTTGCCCACCTCCGGAACCTCACAGCTACACCTTTTCCCTGGCGATTTCACCCATCATTTTCATCGTCGGGCTCTGAACTCCCGTCCGCCACTGGATGCCACATGAACGATTGATGCCCTCCTCCTTGCCGGGCTCCGACGATTGGGACTCCTTCCCTTGCCTGCCTTTCCAAATAGAATTCTCACCCCGTCCCTCCGAGCTCTGGGCTCCGTCCTGCCAATCGCCGTCGAACTCAAAGCGAAAATGATTAATGCTTAGCCCTTGCTGCCAAACTTCCTCCTCGGACTTCCATCTGACATTTTCCATCCCAAACGGTGAAGGGCGAACGCCTTCCTGGTGCTGCCAGTCAGAACCCTTCGAAGTAAAATGACAAACCATTGATCGCCCTTTGCACCATCAGGCCCTGGACCTCAGAGTTTCGTATCCGTATTTTCGTTTGTTGTTTGCCGTTGCAAACTGCTATCTCCCGACGGCTTTTCAGCCTGTGACTTCCAAACTCTCCTAAATCGATCCAAACAAGCCCGAATCTAAAATCTAACTTCAACCCAAATGCTAAATTTTGGTCCTCTTCATTGCCAACCTATTGAAATACTAGAATTTGACCGAAGGGAGTCTCCGGGAGCCTTTTTCCATGTTTTCCCTTCTAAACAGCGTCCCTGCCAAGGAAGTCCGGCCATCTGGGCCCGAATTGTCCAAATTCCTTTAATCAAAAGATCAATAACATCTGGGGATAAAGGTCATGTTATGCTTAATTAACTGTATGAAATAAATGTTGCTTTCAAGCTATTGACTAACATGAATGCTTTGTGATCTATTGTGCTGACTTTGTCTTTACTTGCAGAATATATGGAATTAGGTGCAGGAACTTCAGGGGCATCCACCAAAAGGGACAAGGGGAAGAAGTCAGGAAGGACCCCTCAAGGGAAGGAAGACAAGGACCAGATGAAGTACCAATTCCAAGGTGAGCCTCTCCACTCAAAAGTCACCATGGATTGGAAAGAGATTACAGACACCAACATTGGCTAGGTGGATATTGATGAATTCACACAAAGGGTTAGGGTGAATCCAACGACAAAGAATGCTAGATTGATAAGATAGAGTGGAATAGCTAAAGCTACCGGATTCCCTCCATCTCTCGTGGCCCTTGAATAGGTCATGGCTTGTCGTGAAGCATATCAAACCGACACAAAGATAATCATTGATAAAGAGGGCAACATTCTCGCTAACATGTCACCTGAAGGGATCACAAAGACCTTCCATATTCCCACATTCCAACAGATGGAGGTCCCCACGTTAGAAGAATGCCATGCGGCATGGGATGATAATCCGGGTGGCTGTAAGAAGTCAATAAATCTACATTGGCTCAATGAAAGACAGGGCAGCGCTGCGATGGTTCCTCAGGAACTCTTCTGCAGTGATTTCTACGAAGATTACCATGACTTGGTGACCATGTTGAGTAGGATTATGGGTCTCCTCACGACCGCCTATTTTCAGGAATGGATGGCATACTTTACTGAGCAGATCCTGTGTGGAAACGAGGACATCACAACAAAGGTTTCGTTCTACTAGGGAGGAATCATAAGCAACTACTTCCACGAGTAGTTTGTCAATATAAAAAAAAGCTCCAAATTCTATATGACTTCCTATCTCATCTATTCCTTGGCAGATCAGAGACAGTATAGTGGGTTGTTTGTGGCACCTAATCAAGAGCAAAATTGAGGACTCAAAGCCTATGATAAATATCTGCAGGTCTAGTACCGGAACTTCAAAAGGGATTACTGCAGAGTAAACGATGCCTTCATTGGCCACATTATCAAGTTGATTGTCGGAGACTTCGAGAGGAGGGTCTCTCACAGTGCCAGAGCGCTTTTGAAGCAGTATGCCTTTCTCTATATCCAATACCCAAAGTTTATGTATATCTGTGCCAAGGGCTTTACTAAAAGACCGAATAGGCTGCTCTGATACCCCAACGAACGAATCATCCTTCGAGAGCTTTCTTAGCAACTCCAACACCTACAGACTTTCCAGTGTGCTGGTAACTCTGAGAAAGAACTGAAGGATTACCATTTCTACCTACACACTGCTTGCCAATGGATGGACCCGCAT
The DNA here is from genome assembly GCA_007258455.2 of Sequoia sempervirens. NCBI lineage: Eukaryota > Viridiplantae > Streptophyta > Pinopsida > Cupressales > Cupressaceae > Sequoia > Sequoia sempervirens. The sequence goes on from VDFB02000013.1 coordinate 100,719,440, forward strand.
GACCACGTCAGGAAAGCGCTGGGGCCGGCATATGCCCATCTTCACCACATTAAGGATTTTTGGGCTGACTATTAGGATGACAAGGAAGTGCATGCAAGGAACTACATGCGAATTATTGTACAGTTCTTAAGTAGGGTGCAACCATTCCTCGTATGGGACCAAGTTGAGGAGGACAAGTCCACCATAATGCATCCTAGGTACCCTGTAGTTGCCAACCTGCCAATACCATCAATTGACTGGGATGAACAAGAGGTCGATGACCTAGATACTATAACCCAACCAATCTTAACTCATACCAAGGAGTGGATCAGTGGGCAGGTGGCTCATTTAAAGCAACAAGGAGTAATCTTGACTTATGAAGGGCTCAAAAGTGAGTCGAGTGCCACAGAGGATTTTGTTGCCACCACTTCAACTGGCGGGACTTCCAAGTCTCCTCTGGTCACCAAGTCTAGGAAAAGAAAAGGAACAGAAACCGAGCAGTCTCTAGACCCCAAGGCCTATGCAAAGAAAGAAATGGGAGGCTCACCTCCTAAAAGGCTCAAATAGGCAGGGAGTACTATGGAACAACCTTCAACCCTAGAGAAAGAAGCAGAGGGTACGAGTCAATTGTAGCCTCCCTTGGCTTTCTCTGCCCCTCCTGTTGCACCCACCTCCCTGGCTATGGTCGCTACATCCCCACAGGCAGTGGACATTTCTGTCCATCTTGCCCCTTCGCATCCAGCTGAGTCTGTGATAATTATTGACTCCTCTTCCGCCATGATTTCTTCCCCTTCCTTTGCTGCTATTTCACTAATCACATCACTCCCTCTAGTAGCAATAACTGCACCTGTTCCCATTGCCACTATGCCCGAGGCTCTTTCAAGGAACATGCACAATCTCCCCATGGAGCTCTCCTAGATCTTAATGGATCTGACTCTCCAAGCAGCCCTTGCACAAGTCCTTGCTACTGCTCAACCTTCACAACCATCGACAGGGCCACCGACTATGGAGGCCACCATGCTAATCTCTAAGAAGTGGGAGGAACGAGAGTGGGATGCCTCGAAGTCGATTGAGGAGGAGGCCGATGAGTACCATGAGCACCCAGAGTATGAACACTGAACCATCGACAGGGTGGCTTATCAGGAGGAAAAAATAGGCTCTTCTAAGAGTGGAGATGAGGAAGATGGCTCGGGTGCTAAGGAAATCATTCAAACCTTTGATGATGACCTCGAGGAGGAAATGGCGCAACAGTTGATGGACATTGGGGCAGAGGCAGAGGGGTCACCCCATGATGAAGAAAGGCAGTCACCAAGAGAACAATAGCGAAAGGATTTAACTAAGGGTGAAACACGTATCGTCAGAAGCCTCGAAGCTGAGTGTAATGAGGAAAAGAAGGTAGGAGAAACAACAAAAAAAGAAAGTCCCATTTAGTAACCACCCACTGGGCTACCTATCAAATGCCTCGTATTTTTCCATGACTCTGATGAAGAGGAGGAGGATGCTGCCAAAGAAAAATAAAAATCCCTAGAGGGAAAAGGAGCAGAGATCTTGGCCTTGACTGAGAATGGCGAGGGTGACCATGATTCACCCAAGGGGAAATCTGCTGTGTCTGAGTGGTTTGAGAAGAAACTCGAAAGAAAAACCCCTGTGGTGAAGGACCCAAGGGCAAGGTTAGAGGCCATCTTGGCTTGAGCACAAATTATGACGAAGAAGGAGAAGAAGCCCAAAGTCTGATCTAGAGTAACAATGCATACTTCTGGCTCTCAAGCGGCACAAATTGCAATGCCCATGATTGGCCAAGTTGGGGTAAGTTATAGCATCTCCACCATCTACTTGGGGATCACCACCAAAGAGCAGAAAGTCAAGAACCTTGAGGAGTCAGTGGCTAGAGTGGTGCATCTGATAAAGTAACATAAAATCTCAAAGGATGAGCTCAAGGAACATGTTGCAGCCTTAATAGATTACATACAGCAATGGTCTTCAGTAGACGACCTACCTACTACATCCACGGCTGCACCTCAGCTACTCTCCAAGGAAAAGATCGACAAGATGGAAAGAAGAAAGAACTTGGAGAAGACCACAGAGGACTGGTTCCAACAAGTCTCATACGTCAAAAACATGGGAATTAGCCAAGTTGTGCAAACAGCCAACAAGTTCTTAGACCTGATGCAGTCTCTAGAAAGCACAAGGAAGCTCTGCAGTGATTTCCCCGTGACCTATGACTCCACCTTTCCAAGGATTGAAGCTATCCTTCAGTTGCCTGAAGCCACATGGGAGAATAAGCTTGCATTTAAGAAAGAAGATCACTGGTTGATGGATGTGTGGCATTGAGACTTTGACAACGAAAAAGAGAGGCTAGAACAAATCATGAGCAAGGTGGATCTGGACATTGAATGGATCAAAGAAATTTGGGCAAAATGTGCTCAATACCTTAAGATGAGGACAGACTATGATATACCCACTGTGCAAATGGATACGAAAAAAGATAAAACCCCACTTCTAGGAAAAAATGAAAGATGGGATGGCTACTAAAATCACAACGAAATTCTTGAGTTTTTTTTCCTGCACCTTTGATCAATAAGAGTTGTTCAGAGACCAAGGCTCAAAGTATGATGAAGATTGGAAAATACTGAAGGATAATGCAAAGGAATGGAGCTACGAGGTGCTGCGATGTGAAATCATCGAAATAGACAAACTCTAGGTGGTCATCCTCAAGTTCATAGAATAAATAGCTTCCAAGAGGCAGGAGGACAACCCTGCCAACGATGAAGAACTTCCTAAAGAGTAGCTACAGTGAAAGCAGCAATTGACTAAAGAACAAAAGAGCTACAGTGTCGTCAGCAAAAGGACGAAATAGGGAAGAGACAAAATATAATTTCAAATTGTGATATATTGGGAGGTAGGTGAAACCCTATTTTGTAATAAATCTTGGCCATTCATTGGATCTTTTGGGCACTATAAATAGGGCTCTCCTCTCATTTTCAAGGAGAGAGTTGAGTTGTTGTAAAGACATGCTGCAGAAATTTATAAAGAAAAGGCATTGACTTGGTGTATTTTCTTAGTTTCTGTCATGTTACTTGATTCAATCTCCAATGTTAGATGTTTGACTTAGGTTTTACTGCTGTTTTAGTTAACTATCTTCTTTCTTTGGATATATTTTAGGAATGCTGTTAGGTGATTATGAAAATTCCTACCATGTTTATGATTTCTTTGTCCATACTTTTTGCTGTTTGCTGATGGTAGATAGCTGTGCAAAGTTAGCCTGGACTTGAATTCAAAGCTACTCCAAAACATTTGTCTTTGATTCATGCATGTAAATGGTGAATGAAGGAAAAAGTATCTACAGACCTTAGAAGATAGCACAATTTCCATGATACTGTGAAATCTCTTGTTAAGTGGGATATTGTTTTGATAAATTGTCCATTGCAGGAACTCTATTATCACTATTCATAGTTAGCTACAGACTTAGGAACTTTCCTTCTTCCTTGCCTTCTTTTCTTTTTTTTTAATGACTGAGCTATGCTAAGGTTCATTCAACATTGTAACACCAAATCCAACAACAAAATGGAGTCCAAGACTGCTGTTTGAACCTACAACCAATGCATAACAACTTTCCATCTTAGGAACTCCATTTCGAGATCCAACTTTCATGCTTTATAACACATCCATAAGACTGCCTTGTGATTCTAGTGAATCACATCAAACAACTAAGATATTCCAAGCACTATAAAGACCTAACATTAGAGACCTTGGGATAGTGTTCTGCAAGCTGATAATGGAAGATTGTTTTTCAAGAGAGGTAGTGCACCTATGCACTACCTATGTTGAAAAGTGCATAAAAACACCATCAATAGAGTTGGCACTAGAAGGAGGGCTGACGGTGGAAATACCAAGTTAAGGGTCAAAGGTGAAGCTGGATCGAATAGGATCATTTTCCCCGGAAAGATTTCAAAGAGTTCTACAGCCAACACCAAACAAGGGAGAATTTGAAGAATTGCAGCCTCCTACAAGGGAAAAGTGAGCTAAAGGAAGTAGTGTTGCCTCTTCCTCTTCCTCCATTCCATCCACCTCTATTCCACCCTCACCTTCATTTGGCTGGCCTTCGTCTTCCATCCAACCATCTCAAACTGCATTTGCACCTCCTGTCTCCGGTAACCAGGGGATTGCTCCTCTCCCGGCCTTTCCAGCCTAGGGCACAATCTAGTCAGCCACAGCTCAAGTACAGTCCCAGATTGTTGTTGTATTGCAGATACAGTCCCAAATTTCTGTTCTCCAACAGCAGATACCACCTTCGCCACCCTCCACGGCTTGGTTATCACATAACCCTTGCTGATACATTTCACTGCCTATAATGATATGCCCAAAAATCTAGAAGGCTTTTGTTTGAAGTTCCATTACCGCGACCTACAAAGAACAACTGAGGAGCATATCAAAATATTTGAGACAATGATTACTGAAATGCAAGTTGACCATGAGGACATTGCATGCTGCCTATTTTTGCATTCATTGGGGGAAGAAGCTTTCTATTGGTACATAATTATTCTGAGGGGATCCATTACCTCCTGGACTATAATGAAGAATGCCTTCCTACATAAATACAAGATCCCCATCAGCCCTTTAGAACTTTACTAGTAGTTCATGTCTGTTAAAAGGGAAGTCAACGAACCTATTGGCTCCTTCAACGACCGCTTTCATCGGGCCTACACAAGGCTTTGGGACCCGTACCTTCATAATGATGTCGCGGATCTCCCAGTCTACTATGCAGCATTAGACAACCTCACTTCAGCTTTGGTGAAAAGGATGCAACCACCGCTTGCCTCATTGGTGGCAGCTTATAAAGAGGCCATTGTTGCCAATGCAAACTTGGGGCAGAATATATCTGGCCTGTTGCCTTCTCTGGGGTTAGTAGCTCACCCGATGCAGATTTAGGGGTTTAATCAACATTTGCTCATCAAACCCCTCTTATGAACTAGGTACCTCAATTACCTATGGTACCACATCTAGGGCAGCCACTAAATTACGCGCCTCCCACGCCTTCCTATTTGCAGCCCCAACAATAGTATAACTATTCTCAAGCGGCTCTACAACAGCAACCATATTCCTAGTAGCCCCAAGCACCATTGTACCCATCAGGACCAGAGTTTCCTCCAACTTATCAGAATTAGCTGGCAGCCCCGCCCGCTTTTCTCCAAAATCTGATGCCATCGCCTGGGAACGAGACCGAGAAAGACAAGCTAGAGGAACTAACTGAAATGATAAAGAAAATGTCCATGAAAATGACACACCTAAAGAATCAAAATAACTAGTTACAGGCATCCCAGCGTAATTTTTAGGCTAATCTTAACCAAGACAACTGAGATAATAGGGACAGTAGGGATAATCGAGAAGTAGGCACTTCCTCTAGGTAGAACTATGATAGGGCTAAAACGACAATCAAAATTTAGAAAGGAGACCTCAGAGGCAAAATTGCATGTGGAACACTAGGCGCAATAATGGAGGAGTCCCTATGCCTTTCGATCAACCAGCAAGCAATGAAAAAATGACTAGTAGAGTATACCTTGCCGAGGCAGCCTTGTCCGGATGGTGTCAAATTCATAAAACTAGCAGACATTCTGAGTTGGATTGTCCCGAGTTCAAGATAGCTACTGAAATATTCCAAGTGGAGGTACAAAATATAGTAGATAATGCCGGCTGTAGGGACATCGTCCCATCCAAGCCATATGATTCCTCCTGTCTCATGGTTAATGAAGCACGATGTTCGTGAGGTGACCACAACGAGCCCGAAGTTTAGCCCACTCCTATTGAGGGTGAAGAAGCACAAGAGGTAAGTAATGAACAAAATTTGGCTCAGCTCTTTGATTCAGTAGATAATGGTCCGGTAGATGAAGAAGAACCATTTGTAGATGAGGTCCACATGTTCCATCAAAGGTTGACTCCCTACTTCCTTAGGAATAGATAGGCGGGTGGACCCTTTACAACTTCTACCCCACCAAAAAATTTTGCCACTCCGCCTAATCCTAATGCCAGCAATAACTCTAAACTTCCTCATATACCTACCCAATACCTCAACAAGAATAGATCTCAAAACCAGTCACAAAATTAGCCTCAAGGCCAATCCCAAAATCTGTTTAGTCAAACAAAGGTTCAACCTCTTAGTTCTGCAATAGGCCAAGTTTTTAGTTTAGAAATTGAGCAAATGGGTGAATATGTAGCAGAAGAGTTCAAAAAGGTAAAAATTAGCTTATCAGCCTTCGAATTGCTCAAAGTCCCTGCTATAAGGAATGTCTTCTTTAGGGTTCTTAATGGGACTCCATTGTCTAGTATGACTCTAGAAACGTCAGCCAAAAGAGTTACCTTTGAAGAGCCTAGGAAGGAACCGATTAAACAGGATAATGCTGGGAAAAGGAAGGATATCCCTGAAAATCAACTTGCAAGTAAACAAATTGAAAGGGAACCAGAGTAGGCTAATAGGAAAATTTCTAAGGACCAGCCATTTAGGCAGACCAGGGATATGGGCAATGATAAGAAAAAAGGTCAGATAGCTCACATGGACACGCCTACGAGCATCTTCCAGGGGAGAGTGGAAACTCCCCCTTTCCTGACCACCATTAGGATCTTTGGAAAGAATCTGCATAACTGCCTACTCAATTCAGGAGTGTCTACCAATGGCATGCCCTTGGCATCACCCCTACGCCTTCAAGGAGGAAGGTGACCCAATTGGACAAAACAGAGATCAACATTGTAGGTGAAATAAACTATATCCTGATGCAGATTGCTATAGACCCGTGGATACAACAGGTCATTGATATTCAAGTTGCTGACATTCCCGATGCATATGGAATCATCTTGGGAAGGGAATTCACTAAGGCATTGAATGGATACACCACCATAGACCTTTCTCATATGTGGCTACCATGGAAGGGGCTACCAAATCAAATCTGTATTGACTGTGAACCTCGTATGAAATACATGATCACGGAGTACAATAATATCAATGAGGTGTTATTCGTTGAGACTGACCTGGGGAATTACTGCCCTTTCGCCTACTAAAATGAGGTCGAGCTTCAAGAAGAAGGCATGGATGAAGTGTTACTAGTGTTGTGTAGTCCTTCGACTGATTCTACACGAATGCCCCCAGACACCAAAATGTTGATAGGAACTGATGACGAGTTTGATAAGGATGACAACTAGGGACTACTTAGTGGTTTCTAGGAGTTCAATGAAAAGTGTGCAAGGGATCAACTTAGTCTAGGGGCCTAAATGAATTTATAGGATCTCTTGTTACCAAACTGGTGTAGGGTTCACAATGCTGCCCACTCTGAGTTTGATTGTTGCTTGTGTCAAGCAGTAGTTGCACATGTTAAGAAATTAGCTGCTCCTTAGATAGAAATTCCAAATGAGGCACTAGCAGAACCACCTGTTGATCAATGCATCGAACCAGAAAATTTCCCTAAGGTCGCAGGGCTAGCCACCCAGCTGAAAGGGAACAAAAGCTTAATCAGTCCCGAAGACAAAGAACCCTTTGCATGTTGGACGCTCTAATTTGATAGATCTAAGTCCAGGAAAGGAGCCAGAGTTGGGTTTGAACTCATCAACCCAACGGGTAAGACATTTCTAGCTGCACATAGATTACAGTTCTATTTCACCAATAATATAGCAGAATATGAGGCCTTAGTCCTTGGCCTTCTCATGGCTTTGAAACAAATGTAAAAATACTACAAGTTTTCAGCGATTCTGAGCTTGTGGTTAAATAGGTCAGGAAGTTGTATTCCTGTCATGACCGAAGACTTACAAACTATAGGAATAGGGTTTAGGATCTTTTGGAGGGCTTAAATGAGTTCAATATACAATTGATCCCTCGTGCTTAGAATCATACAACTGATGCCTTGGCTCAAGCAGCCAGCACTCTATAACCCCTCTCTCTGGCTAGGCTCAAGAAATTCACAGTTGAGCTGACATCCACACTATCGGTCCCAGATAATGTTACCCACTTGCAAGTCTTCAATGATGACAAACATATCCTTCAATTCATCACAAGTTTCGATGTCTTTGCAGTTCAAATAATTGATGAAACTGATCCACAGGAAGCTAAACTGGACATAGAGGGGGTTATTAACCTCAAAACTAATATGATCCCCGGGGGTATGGTTCAGTTGGAACACATATTTGACTTGCACCAGATTAGAGATCAAAATAAACAAATGAAAAAGGAGGCTATAAGCAACTAGTGCAATGCTCACAACCTTGGAACAACCAAGGAGATTAGGAATGTTTTTTATCGGCAAGGTGTGCACGCCAGAGAAAAAGAACGAAATCATGGATGCGTTGCGGAGGTACCATGATGTGGTGGCATGGATTTATGAAGATTTAAAAACATATGACACTTTTGTCATTACACACACCATCCCTCTTAAGACGGAGGTGAAGCCATTCCGCCAGTGGCAGTGCCCTATCAATGCCTTGCTAGAACCTGTCGTCTACAAAGAGGTGCAAAAGTTGCTCTCAGCAAGAATCATTTTTCCGGTTAGGCATTCCACATGGATGGCCAACTTGGTCTCGGTCAGAAAAAAGAATGGGGAGATTATATTGTGTGTAGATTTTCATAATCTAAACCGCGCCTCGAAGAAAGAAAACTATCCAGTACCTTCATTGGATGAGGTGCTGCAGATCATCAATGGCTCCTAGATGATGTCTTTCCTTGATGGATACTTCAGGTATAACCAAGTAATGGTACAGTATGAGGACTGTCACAAAATGGTGTTCACCACTAAGTGGAGGACGTTCACGTACAGAAGGATGCCTTTTGGGCTCATCATTACTGGCGCCACCTTCCAATGCGCCATGGATATCACCTTCAAGGACTTAATTGGCAAGTGCATAATCATCTACATGGATGATTTAACCATTTTTTCTAAAAAGTGGGGCGATCACGTCTCTAATTTATGCAAGGTATTTCAGAGATGCAGGGAGTTCGGGGTTTCTCTTAACCCCAAGAAGTGCATTTTCAAAGTGACTAAAGGTAGGTATCTCGGGCATATCATTTCAGAACATGGAATCTCCATAGACCCCGAGCGCATCAAGTCCTTACTCAAAATCCCACCCCCAGGAAGCAAGAAAGAATTAAAATCTTTCTTTAGAAAGATCAACTTTGTCCAGAAATTCATTACAAGTTTCGTGAAAATTGTTAAACCTCTCAATGCTATGCTGAAACAAGACGCCAAAGTTGAATAGACACCCGATGCCAAACAAACTTTTGAAGAAATCAAATGGGCCATCGCTAAGGTGCCTGTGTTAGTCAACCCAGATTATCTAAAGCCTTTCTACATCTACTCATTTGCTTCAGAGCATTCCTGTGCTAGTATGTTGACCCAGAAGGACGATGAAGGAAATGAGCATCCGATCACCTTTATGAGTGCTCCCCTCAAGGATGCAGAATTGCAATATCACAACATTGAAAAATAGGCATATGTTCTCATCAGAGGGGTGAAGATATTTAGACACTATATCCTATGCCATTGTCTCTAACCCAGCAGTAAAAATGTTGCTCATGCAAAATGAATTTAGCAAAAGAAGAGCTAAATGGGTTACCCTGCTCCAAGAATATGACATGGAGATCCAACCAATGAAGCAAGTGAGAGGACAAGCACTCACCTGCATAATTACTGAAATAGCAGCAGAAGCTGGACCCGAATTGACTATGCAACAGTACCAGCTTGAGGATGTCTCCTTGGGAGAGTGGTACTAGAATGTTGTCTACTACTTACTGAACCATAAATGTCCACCGCACCTACAAAGAGTCCAAAAGTGGGCCCTTAGATTGAAAAGAAATGGCTACATGTTGCAAGGTTACATTCTCTACAAGAAGAATCATGAAGGCATTTATTTAAGATGCCTTGGCAAGGAAGAAGCAGATCAAGTTTTAAGAGAGTTCCACAGCAAATTTGGCATGGGCCATGGTTTTGGTTCTTCCACAACACATCAGATATTGAGAGCAGGGTATTATTGGCGAACTGTCTTCAAGGATGCCCATTGCCATGTTTGTTCATGTCATACATGTTAGACTGCTGCCACTAGGGAAAAGAATGTTGTTGTCCCACTGCATCCTGTGCTAGAGGTAAGGGCATTTGTGCAATGGGGTCTTGACTTCATCAGTTTGGTAAGCCCTCCATCATCTACAGGACACAGGTACATTCTTACCGCTACTGATTACTGCACTAAGTGGACAAAAGCAATAGTATGTAAGGAATGCACAACTGAAGTAGTTACTAATTTCATAGAAATTTTTATTTTAAATCACTTTGGTTGTCCTTATGCTTTGGTATGTGATAATGGACCTGCGTTTGCTTCATTGAAATTTGCTAGTTGGGCATTTGACTATGGAATTGCCCTTAAATTCTCATCTAATTACTACCACCAGGGCAATGGCCTCGCTGAATCTACAAATAAAAACCTAATTACCATAATAAAAAAGCTACTAGATAGGAATCCCAAGGACTGGCATACCCAGCTCTATTTTGCCCTTTGAGCTAATCGCACTTGCCATAAGGCTACCCTCGACAATTCCCCATTCCACCTTGTTTATGGCCTAGAACCTATATTCCCCATCCATCTGAAAATTCCTACTCTTTAGTTCATCAACAATTTTTATGAGGGAGGAGATCGTTATAGGGAAGCTCGGTTAGCTGAGCTCTTGCATTTAGAGGAAGTTTGAGACTATGCAATAGAAAATTTCACTAAACATTAGGGCATAGTTAAGAGATGGTTCGACCACTAAGCCAAGATCAAGGCCTTTAGAATTGTAGATTTGGTCATGTGTTGGGACAAGGCCAATGAAAAGTAAGGGGGACACAACAAATTCGACAAGCTCTAACTTGGCCCCTTTCAAATAGCTGAGATTTTGGGAGATAATGCCTTTCGCTTAAAGACCTTAACTAGTGAGAACGTCTCGTTGTTGGTCAATGGGCATCACTTGAAGCATTACTTCTAGGCTTGAGCTTGTTCGGGCTCTTCATTATAAATATTTGTACATAGATTAGGGTAGTTTGCTTTCTGGCTTGCTTGCATTTTGTTTGCATCACTCTTTTGTTTTCTCCCTCCCGACAATTTTGTTTCAAAAGTTGTTTTCTGCCTATTTGTAGTGGCCATGCTTGCTTAGCAAGTGGTTTACTTTGCTATCCATTCTTTGTGTTATTCAGATAAACATTCACTCTCGAGTATCGGTCTTTGAAAGTTTCCTGTGAATGATTTGTTTGCTTGAACTCTGCTCACAACTTGACTCTTAGCTGGATCTTCTTACACACATCTCAGATCTAGCACAAAACACATAATAATTATTTCTAAAGGACCGTGCCATGGTTGTTATGACACCGTAGGGAGTGAAAAATCTTAAATCTGCTCCAGTGACCACTGCAGTCTCAAAACCATCGTAGGCTTCAATGCTTACACAGTCGAACTAAATGATAAAAGAGAAATGAACATTGAAGGAAATATGAAAGAAAAAAAAATAAAGGAATCCTAAAAATAAGCGACCGTTTGGGTGTCTGGGTAACTCTACTGGGGCTATGGACGCTCGGCCGGCAATAGAGCAATGTTCGTGAGAATGAAGCGACAACTTCATCGGGGCAATGGACGCCTGACTGGTAGCGGAGCAATGTCCAGGTTACTTTTGGTGTCAGATGATTTATGTAGCTCGCTCGGTTAACTTAGTAGCCCTAGTCACTTTCCCAAGGAAAGGAATGAATTCACTACTCACACTTCTGAGATGTCCTGTAAGCTGACCCACTTAAGGATCTTGTTCTCCTAGATTCATCTTTGAAAGCCACTCTTGGTCTGCGAAACCAGAGATTCTAGGTCCTGAATGAATATTTATCCTTGGAATGCTCGGGAGCATTCTCTAGTGGAGTTGCCATTTGTTGTGCCCTTAGTACACATGCCCCGTTTGGAACGGGGACCCTCTTTTCTTTAACCTTATCGGGTCATTTTTGTCGATGCCTCATTTTGCGTGACTCCCTTTTGATGTCTCTGATGGTCAATGTTGCTTTAAGGACCCACCATAAGTTGACCATGCCTTCCCCTCTTAGTTTTTGCTACGTTTTGGCATCTTGCAGAGTCCCTCTGGCAGTTTGACTCTGCCAACGGCCCCGAGCCCTACTGGGCCCGACTGTTTAGGATTCCCTCGCCAGGTTTCCCTGCTGAACCCGCCGTTCCCGAAAGCGTCCGCTTCACGTCCTCCCACACCTTGAGGTCCGATTCCCCATTCGCTGTTTACCAAAAAGTTTGTGGAAATCTCCGATGGTCATTTTTCCCTCCAGACCCTGAGCCCCGGAGTTACGCTTCCGGGGTTCTGACCGTGCTTTGTCATCGCTCGACGGTGAACCTTTGACTATGCCCCGCCTCCCGGGTCCTACCACTGTTTTCACTGACCGACATCTGTGGGAGTCCCTGACTGCTATTGGGTGTTTCGGGCCTGACCATCCAGAATTCCAAGCTCAAAATTTTGTGATGGTTCCGCCATCCATGACGGTGGATCTTTGGATGAACTCCATCCTCTAGGCCCCAGCTCGCTCTTCGCCACCGCCGACCTGACAGACCCAAAGATTTTACAGCGGCCACCATCCTGCGTCTCCCCGGCCTTTGGGCCCCAAGTCTCCCATCGCCATCGCTGATTTTCAAACTCACCAACCATTTTTGCAGTCGTACTTGCATTAAATACGAGCATTAATGGCGGTTAGGGGTATAAAATACCCACTCCAACCCTTCATTATCATTTCATAGGATTGCAAAGTGATTGGAGAACTTCATTGAGGAGCCCACCGTCTTCGACACCGTCATGCTTGTCGCCCTCAGCATCATTTCATCAATTGTACATGGATCCCACATTTCCCCACATCATGTGTTCAAAGTATGCCATCTCTTCACCCTCCCAAGAGTTGTTTTCATGATTTCTAAGCATTTAAATGAATAGAAATCATTAAGAAGGTGTGAAAATAATACAATGTGAGATCACGTACAAAACCCACCTATTGAAAACTTGAGAAAACCCTCTACGATACCCTCCTCGCCGGACCAGAGTTTATCCTTGCCGCGACTGTTTTTCACGCAGTGAAGACGTCCTCTTCAGCCCTAGAGCCTACCTTCACCATCCGTGTTAAAACTTTCAACCAACCTGTCGACGACAAGATCACCTTTCGGGCCTGGCTCATCAGACTTCCCCGTTCGGAAGTCACCCTTGGTGCCACCGTTTGAAAACTGCAATCTAACCCTGCCTCCTGAATGGTGGAGCTTGATCTTCTCCTCATCGTGGGAACTTCAAACTAAGCAAATGTCCTTTGGGTCTCTTGGGCCTGGGACCCTGGGGTTTTGCCTCCGAGGTTCCCCAGGTGTTCCCCCATCCACATAGCGAACTTGTTCGGCCCCTCCATGCTCCGGACCCTGCCCTTCTCCCCGCTGTCAGCTTTTCTTTTGCATCAGCATCCTTCAGATTTCCCAGGCCCTCGTGTCTAGACGTCTGTCCCCAGAATTCCTCCCTTCTTCCGCCATTGAGGAGATATTCGCCCACCTCTAGAACCTCATAGCGACACCTTTTCCCTGTGATTTTTCCCATCATTTTGATCATCGGCCTCCAAACTCTCATCCGCCGCTGGATGCCACATTAACTACCAATGCCCTCCTCCTTGCCGGGCTCCGGTGATCGGAACTCCTTCCCTCGCTTGCCATTCCAAATGAAATTCTCACCCCGTCCCTCCGAGCTCCGGGCTCCGTCCTACCGATCGCCACCGAACTTAATGCGAAAACGCATAACACCTAGCCCTTGCTGCCAGACATCCCCCCGGACTTCTGTCGGACGTTTGCTGTCCCAAACGGCGTAGGGTGAACACCTTCCTGATGTCACCGGTCATAACCCTTCGAAGTAAAATGACAAACCATTCACCACGCTTTGCACCGTTAGGCCCCGGACCCTAGAGTTTCGTATCTAGATTTTCGTTTGTTGTTTGCCATTCCAAACTGCTATCTCCCGACAGCTTTCCATCCTGTGACTTCTGAACTCTCCTAAATCGATCCAAACAAGTCTGAATATGAAATCTAACTTCAACCCACATGTTGAATTTTGGTCCTCTTCATTGCCAACCTCTTGAAATACTAAAATTTGACTGAAGGGAGTCTCTGAGAGCCTTTTGCCATGTTTTTCCTTCCAAACAACATTCCTGGCAGGGAAGTCTAGCCCTCCAGGCCTGAATTGTCCAAATGCCTTTAATCAAAAGATCAATAACATCCAGGGATAAAGGTCATGTTATGCTTAATTGACTGTTTGAAATAAATGTTGTTTTCAAGGTATTGACTAACACAAATGCTTTGTGATCTATTGTGCTAACTTTTTCCTTGTAGATTATATGGAATCAGGTGCAGGAACTTCAGGGGAATCTACCAAAAGGGACAAGGGGAAGAAGTCAGGAAGGACCCCTCAAGGGAATGAAGACAAGGACCAGATGAAGTACCAATTCCAAGGTGAGCCTCTCCACTCAAAAGTCACCATGGATTGGAAGGAAATCACAGACACCAACATTGGCAAGGTGGATATTGATGAATTCACGCAAAGGGTCAAGGTGAATCCAACAACAAAGAATGCTAGATTGATAAGACAGAGTGGAATAGCTAAAGTTGCTGGATTCCCTCCATCTTTGATGGCCCCCGAATTGGTCATGGCTTGTCGGGAAGCATATAAAACTGAAAAAAGAATAATCGTTGATAAAGAGGGCAACATTATCGCTGACATGTCACCTGAAGGGATCACAAAGACCTTCCATATTCCCACATTCCAACAGATAGATGTCACCACGTTAGAAGAATGCCAGGCGGCATGGGATGATAATCCAGGTGGCTGTAAGAAGTCAATAAATCTACATTGGCTCAAGGAAAGACGGGGCAGTGCTGCGAAGGTTCCTCAGGAACTCTTCCGCAGTGATTTCCATGAAGATTACCATGACCTAGTGACCATGTTGAGTAGGATTATGGGTCTCCCCGCAGCTGCCTACTTTCAGGAATGGAGGGCATACTTTATTTAGTAGATCCTGTGTGGAAATGAGGATGCCACAACAAAGGCTTCGTTCTACTGGGGATGAATCATAAGCAACTACTTCCACGAGCAGTTTGTCAACATAAAAAAGAGCTCCAAATTCTATATGACTTCCTATCTCGTCTATTCCTTGGTGGATCAGAAATAGTACAGCAGGTTGTTTGTGGCACCCGATCAGGAGTAGAAGTGAGGACTCAAAGCCTATGATAAATATCCATAGCTCTAGTACCGAAACTTCAAAAGGGATTAATGTAGAGTAAATGACACCTTCATTGGCCACATTATCAGGTTGATTGCCAGAGACTTCAATAGGAGGGTCTCCCACAGTGCTAGAGCACTTTTGAAGCAGTATGCTTTTCTCTATATTCAATACTAGAAGTTTATGTACATCCATTCCCAGGGATTTACTGAAAGGCCGAATAAGCTTCCCCGATACCCCAATGACCGAATCATCCTCCTGGAGCTTTCTCAGCAACTCCAACACCTACAGGCAATCTTCAACAATAAACATATAGCGGGGATCGCCTATCACATGACCCTTGGCCAGGGCATGTACCCACTGCAGACTTCCCAGTGTGCTGGTAACTCTGAGAAAGAATTGGAGGATTACCATTTCTACCTACACACTACTTGCCCATAGATGGACCCACATGGCCATGTCAGGAAAGCGCTGGGGCCAGCATATGCCCATCTTCACCACATTGAGGATTTTTGGGCAGACTGTCAGGATGACAAGGAAGTGCGTGCAAGGCACTACATGCGAATGACTGTACAGTTCCTAAGGAGGGTGTAGCTATTCCCTGTATGAGACCAAGTCAAGGAGGACGAGTCCACCATAATGCATTCCAGGTACCCTGTAGTCGCCAACCTGCCAATACCATCAATTGACTGGGATGAACAGGAGGTCGATGACCTAGATACTATAACCCAGCCAATCTTAACTCATACCAAGGAGTGGATCGATGGGCAGGTGGCTCATTTAAAGCGACAGGGAGTAATCTTGACTTATGAAGGACTCAAAATTGAGCCAAGTTCCATAGAGGATGTTGCTGCCACCACTTCAACTGGCGGGAATTCCAAGTCGCCTCCGGTCACCAAGTCTAGGAAAAGAAAAGGAATAGAAACTGAGCAGTCTCTAGACCCCAAGGCCTATGTAAAGAAAGAAATGGGAGGCTCACCTTCCAAAAGGTTCAAACAAGTAGGGAGTACTGTGGAACAACCTTCAACCCAAGAGAAAGAAGCAAAGGGTACGGGTCAATTGCAGCCTCCCTTGGCTCTCTCTGCCTCTCCTGTTGCACCCACCTCCCTGGCTATGGTTGCTGCATCCCTGCTAGCAGTGGAAATTTCTGTCCATCTTTCCCCTTCGCCTCTAGTCGAGTTTGTGATAATTATTGACTCCTCTTCCACCATGACTTCTTCCCTTTCCTCTATTGCTATGTCACCAATCACATCACTCCCTTTGGCAACAATAACCACACTTGTTCCCACTGTGACTATGCCCGAGGCTCCTTCAAGGCACATGCAGAATCTCCCCCTGGAGCTCTCCCAGATCTTAAAGGATCCGACTCTCCAAGCAGCCCTTGCGCAAGTCCTTGCTACTGCTCAACCTTCACAACCACTGACAGGGCCACCAACTATGGAGGCCATCATGCTAATCTCTAAGGAGTGGGAACATTGAACCATCGATAGGGTGGCTTATGAGGAGGAAAAAATGGGGCTCTTCTGAGAGTGGGGACAAGAAAGATGGCTCAAGTGCTAAGGAAATCATTCAATCCTTTAATGATTACCTCTAAGAGGAAATGGCGCAACAACTTAAGGACATTGGGGTAGAGGCAGAGGGGTCACCCCATGATGAAGAAGGGTAGCCACCAAAAGAATAGCAGCAAAAGGATTTAACTAAGGGTGAAACACGTATCATCAGAAGCCCCGAAGCTGAGTGTACTGAGGAAAAGAAGGTAGGAGAAACAATAAGAAAAGAAATTCCCATTTAGCAACCACCCACCAGGCTACCTATCAAATGCCTCGTATTTGTCCATGACTCTTATGAAGAGGAAGAGGATGCTACAAAAGAAAAAGAAAAATCCCTAGAGGGAAAAGGAGGAGAGATATTGGCCTTGACTGAGAAGGGTGAGGGTGACCATGATTCATCCAAGGGGAAATCTGTTGTGCCTGAGTGGTTGGAGAAGCAGCTTGAAAGAAAAACCTTTGTGCTGAAGGACCCAAGGGTAAGATTAGAGGCCATCTTGGTTCGAGCCCAAATTACAACGAAGAAGGAGAAGAAGCCCAAGGTCCGATCTAGAGTAAGAATGGATGCCTTCGGCTCTTGAGCAGCACAAATTGCAATGCCCATGATTGGCCAAGCCGAGGTAAGTTATAGCATCTCCACCATCGACTTGGGGATTGCCACCAGAGAGCAAAAAGTTGAGCACCTTGAGGAGTTAGTGGCTACATTGGTGCATCTGATAAATTAAGATAAAATCTCAAAGGATGAGCTCATGGCATAGGTTGCAGCCTCAACAGATTACATACATCAATGGTCTTTAATAGACGACCTACCTACTACATCCATGGCCACACCTCAGTTGCTCTCCAAAGAATAGATTGACAAGATGGAACGAAGAAAGAACTTGGAGAAGACCACAAAGGACTGGTTCTGACAAGTCTCATATGTTGGAAACATGGGAATTAGTCAGGCTGTACGAATAGCCAACAAGTTCTTGGACCTGATGCAGTCTCTAGAGAGCACAAGGAAGCTTTGCGCTAATTTCCCTGCAACCTACGACTCCACCTTTCCAAGTATTGAAGCTATCCTTCGGTTGCCTGAAGCCACGTGGGAGAAGCTTGCATTTAAGAAAGAAGATCACTAGCTAATGGATGTGTGTCGCTAAGACTTTGACAACTGGAAAGAGAGGCTAGAACAAATCATGATCAAGGTGGATCTAGACATTGAATGGATCAAAGAAATCAGGGCAGAATGTGCTCGATACCTTAAGATGATGATGGACTATGATATTCCCACTGTGCAAATGGATCCGAAAATGATAAAACCCTACTTCTAGGAGAAGGTGAAGGATTGGATGGCTACTGAAATCACAACAGAATTCCTGAGTTTTACTGCCCGCGCCTTCAATCAATCAAAGTTGTTCAGAGACCAAGGCTCAAAGTATGATGAAGATTGGAAAAGGCTGGAGGATAATGCAAAGGAATGGAGCTACTAGGCGCTGCGATGTGAAATCATTGAAATAGAAAAACTCTAGGTGGTCGTCCTGAAGTTCATAGAATACATAGCTTCCAAGGGGCAGGAGGACAACCTTGCCAAAGATGAAGAACTTCCTGAAGAGTAGCTACAGTGAAAGCAGCAATTGACTAAAAGACAAAAGAGCTACAGTGCCGTCAGCAAAAAGACAAAATAGGGAAGAGACAAAATGTAATTTTAAATTGTGATATATTGGGGGGTAGGTAGGTGAAACCCTATTTTATAATGGATCTTGGCCACAAAATGAGAATTAATCTTGGCCATTCATTGGATCTTTTGGGCACTATAAATAGGGCTCTCCTCTCATTTGCAAGGAGAGAGTTGAGTTGTTGTAAAGACATGCTGCAAAAATTTATAGAGAAAAACCATTGACTTGGTGTATTTTCTTAGTTTCTCTCATGTTATTTGATTCAATCTTCAATGTTAGATGTTTGACTTAGGTTTTACTGCTGTTTTAGTTAACTATCTTCTTTCTTTGGATAGATTTTAGGAATGCTGTTAGGTGATTATGAAAATTCCTGCCATGTTGATGATTTCTTTATCCATACTTTTTGTTGTTTGCTAATGGTAGATAGCTCTGCAAAGTTAGCTTGGACTTGAATTCAAAGCTGCTCCAAAAAATTTGTCTTTGATTCATGCATGTACATGGTGAATGAAGGACAAAGTATCTGCAGACCTTAGAAGATAGCACAATTTCCATGATACTGTGAAATCTCTGGTTAAGTGGGATATTGTTTTGAGAAATTGTCCATTCAAGGAACTCCATTGTCACTATTCATAGTTAGTTACAGACTTAGGAACTTTCCTTCTTCCTTGCCTTCTTTTATTTATTTTTAATGACTGACCTATGCTAAGGTTCATTGCACATTGTAATGCCAAATCCAACAACAAAATGGAGTCCAAGACTGCTGTTTGAACCTACAACCAATGCATAACAACTTTCCATCTCAGGAACTCTATTTAGGGATCCAACTTCCATGTTTTATAACCCATCCGTAAGACCACCTTGTGATTCTAGAAAATCACATCAAACAACTAAGATATTCCAAGCACTGTCAAGACCTTACATTAGAGACCTTGGGATAGTGTTCTACAATCTGATTGTAGAAGATTGTCTTTCAAGAGAGGTAGTGCACCTATGCACTACCTATGTTGAAAAGTGCACAAAAACACCATCAACATATACCACTTAAATGGGTATGAGCAAGATCATCATCAAAAAAATAGGCCCTTAAGTGGCGAAAATTTTAGAAAAATCAGAGTTAGGAAACTTGATGTAAAAATTTGAATAAGTTATCTATATCATTTCAAAAATATGTAAGTCTAGAATCTGTAGCAAATTGAATGAAGTTTCTAAACTACTAGGTTTATTTTAAAAAAATAAAAATCTATTTGGTGAAAATTTGAAATTTCAATATAGCAATACTTAAATTTTAGGGAAAAAAATAAGAAGTATGTGTTTGTCTGACTACCCTAACCACAATAAAATGATAATATTTTTTTATAATATTTTAGATATAAGTAGAGGACTCATGTCCCGATGTGATGCATATTTTTTTGTAATTTTTTTCCAAGTAAATAATTAATTATGATTTTTTATTACAAAAAAAATATAAAATTTTGTATGTCCTACCACCTTAACTTGGTCAAAAATTCATGAAATTTTATTTTTTTAATATTATAGTATGCAAAACATAGAATGTGATGCATGTTTCAAATTCAAAAAAGTGATACTGTTTGAAAGCTATAGATGTTTTTCAATCAGCCTATCAATCAAGACTTTAGTCATAATTCAAATAGAAAATGAATAATAATAATTTATTAAATTCAAAGTAAAGCATAATTTATATTGGTGGAAATTTGAGAATCTCCTTTAAAAACCCTTTGCGTTTCATTAATTTTGGGTTAAAAAAAGTCGTCAACCACATACTCTACACATACCCATCATATTGCCACTTTTTGGCCCATCATGATCCTACACCTACCCAAATATCCCTAAAACACCTCTATTATGCCTATAAAGGACATGTAAAAGTGTGAAATATCATAAATGAAAATGTAATTTTATGAGAATATGGTAATTAAGTGTTATTAAAAAAGGGTATGATGGAAAGACAGTAAGAGGATGTATAAATAAGGTAAAAGTGGGACATAAGAGTATGGAATCATATCAATTAAATATATGTGAGAATAAAGAAGATAATTGTGGGTGTTAATGGTGACTCCTCTACACCCCCAAGAACAATTTCTAGACAAAAAAATCTTCCACAAGAGAGAGAATGGCAAGAAATCTTACTTTAACAATGGAAAATTGAATAATGGTTGAATATGAAAATGTGCAAGAGATGCCTTGCTTATAAAGGAGAGGTAGAGAGAATGGATTAGACGATACTGTGACAAGTATCTTAATCCTATAACATGAGAAAACTAACTACCTAGGAATCATGCAATAAAGCTAGATAAGATAAATTCTAGAAAAGATAACTAAGACATCTAGAAAGAATCTTATATCCTAAGTAAACTTAACATGTGAATATGTCCTCTAATTACCTAGTGAGTCAATTAGCTAGGTACAAGACATTTATTCACACCAACAACCTCCCTTAAGTGCAACTTAGGGAGAATATTATTATGCAAACTATGCAAAGATGACTATGAATATGGCTCACAGCTATGAGGCCATATTGAGTACCCATTTACAATGCAAATGTAAATGCAATCAATATCTCAAAAATGGAGAAAAGGGGAAAACCCAATGGGAAAAAAATCCTCTCCAAAAGACCTCAAAAAGAGAAAAAAAATAACATGATGTATGGAGGACTCAATGATACCCACCAAGGACTACATATGTCATGTATACACAATCAATGACCCCCCACCCATAAGAGGGAAAAAGAGAAACAATATATCCCCCCATAATGAAGAATATCCAATACCATTGAAGAATTTTTGAAAATAAAAGATGATCTAATGTATGTGAGCAACAAATCTTCCCTTAGGAAGAAACAAATCCATAAGTTGATGAAGAAGCCACTCCATGTCCAACTGAAAGGAAGAACGATGAAGTCTCAAAATATACATGCCTCTGAAGAATGAGTAGGAGTCTCCAATTTTGAATAAGTCACAAACACAATCATGGTCAAACTTAACCAAGAAACATGACAAATCAAGTGAAGGAGGAGACTCATGAACTCTAATCTCAAAAGACAAAGTAGATGGTATAATAGTTGTGCTAAAATTGTCATCAAATAGGAGAGAAACCCCCTCAATTGTGTCCTTTAAATTTGTATTATTAGACCCCACAAACAAGTTATAAATGCTTGTCAAATATTCATCCCACAAACCAATATCTGAAAAAACTATGATCATCCTACTATGTAGAAGCACTGATGGCTAAAGGAGCTGGAGGAGTAGGAAGATCGACACTAGTCTCTAGTCTACCAAGGTTTATATGACCAAAATTCTCCTCACAAACATCGTTCACATACAATGAAGGAGTGTGATATGTAGTAAAAGGAGCATTATCACCTTTTGAAGAAAAATGTGAAAAGTAATATAAAAAATATGATACAAACAATATGAATGATCAACCATCTTGATAGCAATAATATCCCTAGTCTCCAAGTCTCTTATGTACACCCTATTAGGAGTAAACTCAATTTTTTAACTTGACCTCCATGAGTAATTTGATAAATAGAAAGGATATTTGATGTCAAGGAAGGAACAAAAAGTACATCATTACAAGTCCCTTCCCCCATGTCAATAGAACCCTACCCAATTACCTTCATATATACACTGTTACCCATCAAAATATGAGGTGAACTATAAGGCTCAAAAGAAGATAACATATCCATAGAAGATGCCATATGATGAGATGACCCTGAATCAAGAATCCATCTATTAGATTTAGGACTTGAAGAGGCCAAGAGTGCTTGTCCTTTAATTTTGTTCAAACCACTTGTATATCTTGTATTCTCTAACTATGAAGATGAAAGTGCTATTGATTGAGATGTTGAAGAAGAGGAAGACATTAATGAAGGTAGTTGAATGTTATTTTTTTGACGAAGGTGTGTATGCTCATCATGTCCTAACCTTTTACAATATGCATATTTGAACTTATTTTTAGATGATTCCTCTTTATAAGAGGGCGTAGAATCAAGAGTGTTATGTGAAGGAGAATATTTACCTTTCTCATTAGACTTGGGGGCCTTATTCTAATTCTTACCTTTGTCACCTGAAGCCTTTGTATCCTTTGCAAAAGGAGCATGAGATGTACAAGACTTCAATGTTTCCATGTGTAACAACTTTTCCCATTCCCTTGTGAGCTAAGCTAAAAATTCATCAAGAGAATGCATTTTGTATGCATTTCCAAGGTCATCCATTGTAGCATAGAATGTAGAAACAAACACTGAATAATCATGACCAAGATTAGCAAGAATTGAAAGAATCAGTTGTTCATCCTCTAAATAGTGACCCCACAATTAGAAAACTACAATCTTAGAGAATTGAGCTTAGATCTCAGAAGTCTTGGATATTGTCAAATTTTGGTGGATCAAGATTCATTAGTTCATTCTCCAACTTAAATTACCTTAAATTTTATCTAGTTTACTAAAGATACCCTCTAAGATAGTCCATACTTGATTAGGATGTGTGTAATATGCAACATGATATCTAAGATATAGAGAAATGGACAAATTAAGAGTATTAAGAGCTCCATCCCCTCTATCAAACCATTTTCTTCTTTCTTTAGCTCCTACACAAGTTCTAGATCTTGACCAAAAATGATCCTTTGCGATGTTAATTTTAACAATAGTATCTTCATTTGTGATTTCCATTCATGATAGTTATATGGGGTTAGAAATACAAATTTTGGAAAATCCACGATACAATCAGATATTAGAATAGAGGAACAATAAATTCCCTTCACAATACAAGCAAATAACCCCTTTTTCGCACAAAATTTACACTTTTTTTTTGCAAATTTACAATAATGTATCCAAAAGTATGAAATTGGCTTTAAATTGAAATTCTAAAATTTTAGAAACAAATCTACAAAAAGTACATGAATAGAACTAAAGTGCTTCTAAATACCTTCTTGATGCTGCAAATTTTGGAAAAAGATGGAATTCGAAGGAAAATTTTATGAGCTCAAAGGCTAGAAAGGAATATTTCACTTCAACCCCCCAAAAATGGCATAAAACTACAAAATTTCTAAAAGATAATTGTACCATTGAAAATTTTAGATTTTCAAATTTATGAGGATATTTGGTCTAGAAAATTTCACCTCCGTTAGCCTAAGTTATGAAAATTTGAAAAAAATGCCTATATTATGTACTTTGGGGCAAAACTTGGCAGTTGGAGACTAAGTGGGCACAAAATTCTAGCACCTAGGGGCTAAAAATATAGTGACCCATATGACCGTTATCTGTAGTGGTGGTTAAAAAAAATATTGGTTGCTACTACCACTTGTGGCGGGTAGGTGGAGTGGGGGCAGTGGGGAGGTGGCTTTCGCCCACACACAACCTACTGTAGGACCGACGATAGAGCCTATGTGACTATAAAAGACGCTTCAGGGTGGAAAATCCAATAGAGCTGGTCAAAGGAGTTTAAAGCCCCAGATACAAGGTGTAAATTCCTACAGTGACAAGTCATATATAAGCCATTAAAACATAATAATATGTGATTTTTTGGATGTATATATATAAATATATAATTTATTAGATTTCTTTTTAGTTATTTTTTATCTAATTTCTCCATTTTATTGCATCAACTTGAAGTTTATTACACATAATAGAACATTAAACCTTTGAATTCATTCAAGGGTTTTTTCGTCAACATTTGTTCATTGTTGGGACCTCAATTTTTGTTATATAAAGAGGGAGATCATTCTAAAGAAATAAATTTGTGCAAAAATGTCGAGAAGTAAAATTTTTATTTTTTTAATGGAAGAATAAATGTATACATGGTGAAAATATATATTATGAAGAGGTGTGGTAATACATAATAATAACCAGTGCTTAGGGAACAAGGCACTAAAGTGGCATCATAAAGAAGGGACGAGATTCAAAAAGATGTGATTGATGAGATAAATTAGGGATAATGTTAAAAAAATTAAATGAATAAGGGGCATAGGATAAATAAAGTAGTAGAAAGAATGATATCTAGAAAACAAATTAGAGGAATAAAAGGAGAGAGAAGGAATATGGCAGTTAGCAAAAATATTAGAACACCTATTGGTATAATCACTGAGGCCATAGTATAGGGATCCATATAAGATAAAGAAGTGTTTAAGGATTGAGTTAAAGAATGCCAGAAGGGCTGAAATTTGATGTAGGTAGTGAAATGGAAAGGTGTTAGAGTAATTGTACATTAGTTAATAGTTAATTAATCTTTAATTAATTATTAGTCTAATTTATTCTCATCCATTTAAGCTAAACTTAGGAGTGATTTACTATGTTAACTAGAGAGCTATTATTAGATCATTCTGCCTCTTTTCATGAGATCTTGACACTTGTCATGATCTAATCCCTTTCTAATTTAGAGTTGCTCCTATATAGAACTCAACCCTCATTGTATTATTATGCATTGATCTCTTGAACTCTCAACCTATGAGTACTATTAATTTCCTTGAAGATTCTTTGTGTTCATTTTGTAGATTTTTCTTGTTGAGAATATTGCATATACTATTTGCAAATCTAATGTGTTGAAGGTGTCTTTGTTCATTGTTTGATCTTATGGCTCGTGTTTCTCACAATTCTAATATGGTATCAAAGCATGGATTCAACAAACTCCTTGTCAATTTATGAGGTTTCTTTCTTCAACAAGGGTTACAGGCTTTAGATTTGGAATCCTATTTTCTTTTTTTGAAAATTTTTGAGGTGGATGATTTTTAGGTGTATTTTGTCATGAAAAGTACCTAACAATTGGATTTAGAGCTATCAAGAAATTTAGATTTGCTTTTTTTTTTGCTTGATTTAGACTCCTTAGGTCAAATCTATTAGTATTTTTTTCTAGATCTAGAGGGTAGCTACAATTTCAAAACATTTTGAGTTGAGAAGAACCTTATGGTTACATTTAGGAGGCCGATTCAACAAATTATGACTATAAATTTGCTTGTATTCGATGATGGGAGCTTCTAAGATATTTTTTTGCTTCAGGAGTTATATGGCCTACGTACAACCCCTGTGCATGTAGTCCGAGAAAAAAAAAATCAATAGAAAATTCAAGTTGGCAATTTTATTTTATAAATTCTATGTTTTAAAAAAGATAAAAAAAATTTTTACAGTTTTTAAAATTAGAAAAAAGGGGGCAACATAATTGTTTTTTTCTGTTGGAATTTATGGTGATACGCATAGGGTACCTACCTTAGTAGGCCTTGTGGGCCCCTTCCTTCCCACGGGTACCCTTATGCTCACTAGCAGAGACATTTTCTGCCCACCCAACAACTTCCTAATTATTTTTATCGGTTTCCTTTTTCCCAATGACCATAATTTTTTTCTCAATGGTGTAACAGTTTCTTTGACACATTTTTGAATTTCTTGACACAAATGATCCCTCATCAAGAATCTTCAAAAATCTACAAAATGAACATCAAGAATCTTGATGGCTCCTCCTATGAACAAACGACCATGAAAATTTGTTCCAAAATTATTTCAAGAGGTAAGTGTTCCAACTCCTCAGTTGATGTGATTTTTCCTTTACCATATTTTGATTTTTCTTGTTAATGTCTTTAGAAAAATACCCTTGTGGTATATTTTTTTGGGAGGAATCCCCCTAAATGTGTGCTTAAGGAATGGGTCAGCAAGGCCTCGGTCCTTCATGTGGTCTGCCTTGATATGGTCTAAAATTTAGCCATGGTTTTTTATTTTTTCTACTTTGTGAAGGTCAATCATGTTTAGGGTATCTTAGCTCATGGTCCCTAGTATGTTAGGTCTTCTTTCTTCATTTTCTAGGCATGGACCTAGGATTTTTCTATCTCGGATGACACCAAGTTGTGAGTCTTGGTTTGGATTGAGTTTCCTAGTCTACCTTTGTCCTGTGTGCCTTTTTTGAATCATATTGTGTCATCTCTAGGGAGGGTCATTTGTATTGAGCCCGATAGGTTTTTCCAGGCCTGGCCCTAGAAATGGGTCTATGTGGAAGTGGACCTTTCCAAGGATTTGAAAGAATCTATTGATATTCAAATTGGAGCTCTCTAGCATACCTAGAAGGTTACTTATTTTAATCTTCCCAACATGTGTTATCAGTGTCAGTTTGCAGACCACAAGATTAAGGATTTACCTTTGGAAGTGCCTCATACACCTTCTCCACCATGAGATACTAAAAAGCCTCATTAGGTGGATACTTTTGTTGCCAAATTTCAAGATAAAAAGTGGACCACGGTTGCAAGCCAAGAAAATAAGCCCACTGGTTCTGGGTCAGCCTCTAAGGCATCTGAACCATCAAAGATAGTTTCAAACCCTTCAATGAAGGGGAAGGAAGCTCTTGTCGGAGCTGATAATGTTTTAGTGTAGCCGAGGACAAAGACAATGCCTCAACCTGCTACCATTGTGATTGCTCAGCCACATGTTTCTCCTCCCATGTCAAGAGCTCAAAGGCGGCCCCACAATCCTTCTCCACCATTGGAAGAAGGTGAATATGTGCAAGAAAAGTGATGATTTTCCTCTCCTTCTATCCAGATAGGGTCAGTTCTACTAGAGTCTTTACAAAATCATTTCTCTTCTCTAAATGAAGAGGAACCAAACTTTGACAATATGGAGGAGTTTCATTCATGAATTTCCTCTCATGGAATGTTCGAGGTTTGATAGACCTCTCTAAAAAGTATTATGTTAGGGATACTTTGAGAAAATATTTTGGTATTGAAGTGCTTTGTCTCCAAGAGGTTACTTTTTTTGTATTTTTGCTTGCTTCTTGTTGTTGTTCTATTTGGCCAACTAGTAAAATGTTTTGCATTGCTCATGATGTTGGGCGTGGCAGAGTTTTCACCCTTTTGTCTCCATGGTGGCATGCTTGTGTGGTCAACTATGGGTTTGATTCCACTCATCAACTCATCTGGATCCTTCTCAACATTGATAATCATTCCTTTGGTTTTATTAATGCTTATGCTTCTAATGATGTTGTTGAATGCTCTTTGCTTTGGGACTAGATTTTTGATTCATTTCCAATTGCTACTTGGTTATTGTGTGGGAAGAATTTTGTACCCTATACAGACTTCAAAACTAGGACCGTGCAACTTATGATAGTCTAGTGAATGCTATTCCTATAGAAATGCTTCATAAGGTGGTAATTCATGGGTCCAAACCTTGGTGAAAGGATTGGAAGTGGTACCCAGACACCCCTTTCAGGAATTACAAGCCTTGGCTTGGTTATAGGTGGCTCTCATCACATTTTCCTATGATTCATGGACTGAACCAAAGGTGGCTTCTTCAATCACCTGCTCATGTCTTTTGGAGAGGAGTTTTTCCCATTTGGTTTTCTCCTTTTCTCTAGTTGTGAGAGATATTTTGTTTGTACATGGGTACCTCACTAGGCCATGTTTGTTGGGACCCATCATGCATTCATTTTAGGGTTTTTAGCTACTCCCCAAATTTCTTCTTAGGGGGGTGTTGAGTAATCATGTATTAGCTAATAGTTAATTAATATTTAGTTAATTACTAGTCTAATTCATTCTGATGAACTTAAGCTAAACATAAGAGTGATTTACTATGTTAACTAGAGAGCTATTATTAGATCGTTTAATCTCATTTCATGAGATGTTGACACTTGTCATGATCTAATCCATTCCTCATTTAGATTTTATCCTATATAGTACTCCACCCTTATTGTATTATTGTGCCTTGATCTCTTGAGCTCTCAATATTTTAGGACTCTTTTTTTCCTTGAAGATTCTTGAGGTTCATTCTGTAGCTTTTTCTTGTTGAGGAATATTGCATATATTTTTTCTAGATCTCTTGCATGGAAGGTTTCTTTGTTCATTGTTTGATCCTATGGATCATGTTTTTGAAAATTATAACAAAATGTCCCTAGAATTTATGGATCATGAGAAAGTATAGAGAAAATTTAAGGAAAGAGAACACATTATATATTAAAAATATGACTTTTTAATTTGAAAGTGGAAAGAGATAAAGTTTAAATAAAGGGAATAGTAGTAATATAGTCAATTAATATTAGCAGATAAAAATAATAAATATGAAGGATGATTCCCCACATCAAGATATCCCATGAGAAAATTAGCCTCCTTTATCACTTGCCATCCATACGGCCACTTATATTAACAAATACAAAGGACATATTGATAAATAGTTAAGAGGATATAAGGAAAAATAAAGGAACATAAAATATGGATATCAATAGTAGTGCTTATATTAAAACCAATGATGAAATAAGGTGGAGAATAATTATGATAAAAAATAAAATATTTGTATGACAACCATAAGATCTAACCTAAATATGTTAGAATTGGGGAGGTTGAGAATTATCTAGAGAATATGAAGAAAGAATAATCCCATGAGGAGATTAGGATGATAGCCTTAGATGCTAATTTGACAAGGAATGCAAGGAAATGACTTGAAAAACACATAAAGAAAACATCCTTACATGTATAAATCAAAATATTTTAATAAAATGTAGATCTATAAAGAAGGAAGGGTTAATGTACAATATGCCTAAGGAAAACATATTAATATTTTGAGAATTTATCAGTTGGAATGAGAGAAACAAAAAAAATAGTATGGGTCCACTTATTCTATTGAAATTTAAAGTTACTACTTCATTCTTGGTACATAGATCAAGAAAAAAGGAAAAAATAAAGGATTATGATCATTTACAAGAATTTTTTGATAAATTATTTAAGTCTTATGATCAAGGTGAGAAGACACATCAAGTATATATGAAAGGATCCAAACTCTTGTCATATTCCTAATTTAAAAGGAATGAAATAAAATTAAGGGGAGTAAATTAAATATGAGACCACAATAGCTTACAAAAGTTTGGGAACCCATCAGGTTCATTCTACAAGAAATACTAGTCATACGACCCAAAGTGTGTCATCTTCTACACATAGAAACAATTTCTCTAGAAGGGATGAAAAAGGAACCAAGGAACATAAAAAGAGAAGTGAATGAAAAAGTTAAGATTTTGATCAATATAGGTATAACACTCCAAAGGAAAAGGCCTTACAAACTTATAATTATTGATAAAATGAAGGTAAGGATGATTAAATTCCCTTAATTTGGAAGTAGAATAGGTAGTTGAATAAAGGGGTTTCATAGAACATAACCCCATAAGTAAAGAACAAGGGAAAAGGAGAAATTAAAATGAAAAATTTCACAAAAAATGAGAGGAATATAAAAGTTGTTTTACTAGGTCCTCGTGAGGATAATATGATGTTTCAAGCTTGGTGATAATATTGGAAAGATATAGAAAGTTGTGAGGCACTATAGATGTAATTTGGATCATTTATAGATCCATATATCTATTATATACCACTTAAATAACCAAACACCTCTAATATGCCTAAATAAGTTATAACATTGTAAAATATCATGAAGGAAGAAATGAATTGGTGAGACTACAATAATTAAGTGTTGTTATGATAGGATATGATGAAAATAAATTATGAAAATATATTAAGCTATCCAAAGAAGGGTAAGTGGAAGATAAGAATGTGAAATTATATGGATTAAAAACATGTAACAATATAGAAAATGATAAGTGATAATAAAGCATGAAGAATTAATTATAAAACATGTTTAAACCATTGAAGTATATTAATATATGATGTTATGGACATATATACAAATGTATAATTTTTTTTATAATTTGGTTTATATTTATTGCTTATTTAAGTTCTCTCTTTCTATTGCATCACACTAAGGTATATTGTACATATAACAAAATATTAAACCTTGGACTTCAATAAAGGTATTTTTCTCAGCAAGAGACATGAATCAAACATAATATAATTTTGTGCCTTTAGGTTGATCCTTATTTTGTTTCATTACCTTAGATTTTGGCACCTTTATTTTAATTACAAGAAGAGATCGAGGCTTTGAAGAATTCAAAGTAAACATTTGAATTAGCTTGTCTTTCTCCTTTGTGAGAGAAATGATGAAATATAAAAGTGAAGGCATAGTGAAGAATGCATCAAGAGATTTTTTTTTTTGCATAAAAGGTAGAAATAAATATTAAATAGTTAGGACCTAGTTTTGACAAGACACTTATGACCAATTGTTCATATTTCCTTTATATTTCATATTACTTGAGTTAGAACCTTATCAAATTTAATTTAGTAATGATTTATTGTATTGTGTTAAATTTCTATAGATTAAGACTTATAATTTTATTCTCTGATTGATCTTTTTTCATTTTATTTTATTTTCCAAATAGATTAATATCTATTGTTGTCCATAAATGGTTAGGTGTTGTGGAAGATTTAATGTAAAAGATAAGGTTAGGAGAAATAGATGTATATAATTTTCCATAGTATTTCTTGGGACCTCCAAAATTTGGCTAATTTTTTAGGGCCCATGTAAAATTTTGCCTAATGCACTCAGAAGTACCCTGCAGAATAAGCCTAAGTAGCTCACTTTCGGAGCCTATAACTTTGTACTCTTTGATTGTCATGAAAAGTCACTTTGGGGAAGTTTTGAGCACTTAACAGTGATGGTGTGTGACCATTTCAGCCTCCTTGGATCAATTTTGGTGAGTTTTTGAATCCTTGGTTTCAAGGCTCAGAAGTTGGTTTGTTGTTTACACATGTTGCACCTTTCTGAGTAGGCCATTTTTGTGATGTTGTATCTTTGTGCCTACTGAGTATTAAGCTCAATTGATATTTTTCCATGATTCTCTACATATTTATGAAGCCCCATGCAACTTTACATAGCCCCATGAATCCATTTTCTAATTTTTCCAACCTAAATCCATTTGCAAAAAGTTCAGATTTGCAAACTGAAATGTGTAAATCTGCAAAAAGTGCCCCTACATTTGAATTTATATTTGGTGACCTAATGACCTACACATCAAAGTGAATGTTCTCCATTATTTATATATAATTATCTACCACCTTCCTGGTTTGTACCCCCCCAATCTCCTCATTTGCTATTTTTTCAAAGCCCATTCCAAATGAACATTTTAGGGTTTCAAAATCAACATTTTCAAAGAAGTCTGAGAAGGTAATTTCAAGGATTGATATCTTTCACCTCATGATCACTTTTTCCAATCCATTTGTTTCACTACATTCTTGGGTCAAGTGTCTACATTCCTACTCAGTTTCAGGCTCACATGATAAGTTTTGATGGGTTATTTAATCATTTTCTGATCACGACAAGACCAAAAATGGTGTCCCAAAAAGTTTCAAATTTTAAAAAAATAAGGATAATCCATTTCTTGTTTTGGTCTAAAGCCTCTACAACTCCATTTTCATCAAGATCAAAGGTCATTTAATACATTATTTTAATGTACTTCTGTTGTGATGAACACGTCCTGGGGGCCGGTTTACAAAGGAGGTACTTGATTCTTGATGACTTGGAAAAAATTAAGGAAATGGGTTTTCTATAAATAATTGATCATGGCCACAGCAAAAAAATATCGGCTCCAAGGTCACCATTTGTGCATAGTGAAATTTCTTTATTCGGCTATAGGTGTAATTAAAATTTGCCTATTTTTCTAAAGTTTCAAATGTTCATATTTAAAATATTTTGAATATTTTAAATATTGTGCAAATGAAAAGGGGCATTTAGGGAAAACATAAAATGGATTTTAAATGTTTTAGGGGATAAACAAGTTTAATTATTGCTTGTGATTGGCTGAAAAGTGACTTTCACAACTTTCATTGTTGGGGATCATTGTTTTGGGTTTGTAATTCCCATTTGAATTGCAGTTCCTTTTCATTGTTGATCATGGATTGGATTTTCCTTCTCCACATTCTATCAGTGATGGGTGATCTCTTATCTTCCTCCCATCGCCAATAAATGTCTCCATTTTCTAGAGCAATGTGTGATGGAAACCTGGAAACAATGGAATAAGTGGTAGTGAGCTTGTGGGTGTTGTCTAATAGCAATATTTGGAGGAAATTTGATGCTGGGGAATTAAATGTAAAGGTGAGTTCATAGATAAAAATTTAGGAACAAAGAGGGATTTTATAGTTAGTTAATGTAATCACGTTTTTGGCTCTTGAGCAGATTTTTGAAGCTATATATGCACTACAAATGATGTTTTTTACCTTTGAAATGATGCTTGGACTTATCCACATATGTTGGGAACACTTCCAATGATGTTCTAGCCATTTTCTAGGTGCTTGGAACCATGAAAATGCCCCTGTATCAATAAAAACGACCAATTTTGGGGTCCTCTATATCTTATTGTGCATCGCTCATCAATGCCACTTCTTTTGTTTTGTATCAATGATGGGTGAGCTGTTTTGATCCCATCATGAATGGAAAGCTCTATTTTCAAATGTATTCATGATCAATAGTGGATGGATTGCAGATGTTTTTAATTGGGCATCACTATTTTGTATTTACTTTCTCGAAGTGAATGTCCAATATGCTGGAAAATGTGGAGTGAATGATGGAAAAAAAATGTAAAAATGTAAAATACATGGGAAACATTTTCTTTGCAGCCCAATAAATTTTAATTATTACCTTGACCATTTAAATATAAATCTTTATATGTGAAGGTAAATTAAAATAAAAGATGTAGATGAAAGAATGGGACCCAAGTAAATGAATATCACCCATCGTGAATAAGTTTTTTCTGTTCACAACTAAATTAGCGATGAGAAAGTGGTGGGCCCATCAGCAGGTAATTAAGTTTTCATCTAAAAGTGAAAGGTTAATACAAGGTGATTTAAGTAATGAAGGCACAGGTAATTGATTTATTATCCAATAAATTGAAATTGAAATCTTCCAAATAAAGTTAAAAACTTTATTTGCTAGGTATTGAAGGAAAAATATTTCACGTTGCTGGACATGAAGGTGAATATAGAATATATGTGGATTTTCCTAAATGAAGGCTTTTCTCCATGAAAGTAAAATTTTTGTGTTGCACGTAAAGAAAAATGGTAAATGCACAGGATAGGTGGTTTTTACAATTAAACAAAGGGGGAAAGATGAGTTTTTAGGTAGAGGAATATTTGTCTATTAGAGAGCAATGGAGTACAGAGCAAGAAAAAAAGGGCAAGGATGAAAGTCTTCAACAAGCAAAGGAGTTGCAGATCAATGAACCTTAATGTGTCATGTGTCTTCTTCAAATCTCCATTTTAGGGTTTTACACTTTCCTTAAGTGTAGATTTTATGTTTTAGTTGAGAAGGTTGCACATTGTTTAGTTTTCTCATAGGAACATTTTTTGTAATAGGGGGTTTAATGTACATTGCTATTTTTCAGGTCTCTAGAGTAGTCTAAGTTATGGAATGAAGAATGTAATTACGACATAGTCATATTTGAATATAAATGACATATAATTTTGGGCTAGTTGTATCCATTGTTCACTTTGCATAAATTCTAAATATGAGTGATCAAAGATTGTTATTATTCAGCTTCTTGTCTTTCCTTGTATGTTTGTTTGATGTTGTTACTCTCATAAAAAGTATGAGTTAACTTGGAATAACATGAATGAAGGTTTATGTAGCAGTGTGCTAAGATTGCTAAGTATAATTAGTTTAGTTGTTGGTCGTCAATGGTCTAATGCATCAT
This sequence comes from Sequoia sempervirens, assembly GCA_007258455.2. Taxonomy (NCBI): domain Eukaryota; kingdom Viridiplantae; phylum Streptophyta; class Pinopsida; order Cupressales; family Cupressaceae; genus Sequoia; species Sequoia sempervirens. The sequence goes on from VDFB02000013.1 coordinate 100,753,441, forward strand.
TTGATAGATATGATTATGACAGATTGAATGTTGTGTTAGGTTTTAAATTACATGGTTTAAATGAATCTAGCATGTGACATAATAGTGGTTTATTAATGTTACAGTTTCTTGAAACTAATTGTGAGCAACTACTACTTTTAAATTAAATTTACTTCTTAGTCCTGGTTTGTTTGTGTGTAGAATTTAATTCTCTTGTACATCTCTCAGGTTTGAATTAAACATTGCTATGAAGATCAGCCAAAACTTTAGGGTATTGTGTCACCTCCTCCCAGGGCTCTCCTCCCTTTTGGTTGAAGGCTTGGTTCAAACATTTGGTCCCTAAAATTAACATTTTTTTTTGGATCCTTCTCCAAAATAAGGTGCTCATGATTGATAACCTTTGCAAATGCTGCTTTCAAATACCTAATAGATTTTTTCTTTGTAAGATGGAGGCTGAGTCAATGCATCATATGTTCCTTCATTGTCCTTTTGTTGCCTCAATCTGGGAAAAATAATCAGTTTTTGGCATCTTTCTTGGGTTTTTCCCTCGTCTATTGAAGACTTCTTCCTTCAATGGAAAGTTCTGACTCACAATTTTGTTCTCAGGGGTTTATGGGATTTATCTTTCCCTCATGTTGCTTGGGGTCTTTGGAAAGAACACAACAATAGAATTTATAGAGATAAAGAAGATCTGATGGATATTGTTTTTGATAAAATTATCAGACTTTTGAAAGAAAATGTCAATGTTATCTCCCAGAAGGTAAGCAATTCTGAGAAAGTGGCTCATTCGTCCTATGACCTTATAGTTACCAAGGAATGGAATATAAGCCTTGATTTGCCTTGTGCCCCTAAAAAAGCCAAGAAGGATAGAGAGGGTGTTCGCTGGTCTTTTCTACCTAATGGATGGGAAAAGCTAACTTTGATGGTGTGGCTAAAGGTAATCCGGGGGCGGCAGGCTATGGTAGAGTCATAAGGGACTCCTTTTGCAACTTTCTAGGTGCAATGACCAATCCTCTTGGATCCTAAACCAATCATTTGGCAGAGGCTGCTGGCGCTTTTCACATTATAAATTTAGCCCAAAGTCTTAACTTTAAAAACCTCTAGCTTGAAGGTGATTCCAAAAATATTATTGATTTCCTTTGTGGCAAGTCCCCCCTCTCATGGACAATAAAATCATGGATTGATGATGCCATCTCGACTCTTGCTAAGTTTGACAAAATTAAAATTTCACATGCCTATAGAGAAGCCAATGCTATCACAGATTTTTTTACTAATGAAGGGGTTAGGAGTAATGATCAAAGCACTTGGCTAAATTTTACTGATCTAAGTGTTAATGTCCATGCTTTATTGAATTATGATAAATCACATGGACAAGAGGTGTATCATCTCTTTAATGAGGATAGGATGGAGTTATCATATCACAATCATTAGATTGTATGGGACCGAGCTCAATTGCTTAGTTTGCAAGATGGCTTGGCACACTTTGAGGATTCTTAGATTTGGCGGAACCAACTCTAGTAAATATTTCATCTCTGTCTTCCCCACTGTGTCTACCAAGATGGGTGGAGATAGGAAAAGAATCGAGTCATACAACTATGAGATGCACATAAGAAATGTTAAGGCTTGGAATAAAGTTAAAAGTGGGGGGTTACTTCCTTTCTTGGAGAAGCTCCATGGTTCCAATCAGGAGGCTATGGATCATTTTGAGAAAAATTAGGATAACATTTGGGGATCTTACCCTTTTTGGTAGGAAAGTTGAGCTCAATGAAAACCTGATAACTGAAGTGACGGGAATGTCTACTGATGGGAAAAAAAAATTAGGGACAAGGTTTTTTCTGATGATGCCGTCATCAGATTTCCTAAAAAAGAGAAAGAAAGATTGAAATTGGTGAAAATTTTTAACAACTACTTTGAAGCTGACACCATAAAATCCCTATGGAGCAAGGTTCTACATGTTATCATGGGGTACTCACCAGGGTCTATGATTATCACTTTTCCCTGCTCAACCATTTCCACTACAAGGTAAGGGTTTCTTTCCCATACTATCTTCTTTGTTCTTTGAGGAAAAGTTTGGATTACCATAAGAAAAACCCTAGAAGATTCCCTATTTTGCATACCGGCCTGATTAGATTAATTGTGGAGCATTACCAAAAATTGCTCATCCCTACTAATCTAGAAGCCTCCCCTAATTTGAGGAAAATGATATTGAACCCAGTTGCTCGTGGTTTCTGCACAATTTAAGTCTGGCTAGAACTGTCCTTAGCCCGCTTGCTGTCCATTCTGGCAAGAAAAACCCTAACCCACTAACTGTTAAAACTTGTGTTGTGCTTGAGCCGGGAAGCCCCTCCCTCAAAACAAGTTTTGTTGATAAGAATCCCTAGACTAAAAACCTTGTCTCATAGTCCAAAGATTCCCCTGATTCTGAGGCATCTGGTGCTAACAATACTAAGCCCTTTGCTAACTTGTTGTTGGATAGAATTGTTAGAACTGGCTCCCCTATTACTCCTGACCCTTCTAATACTTGTTTGAACACTGATAGGATCCCTCTGTGGATGTTTTGAATTTAGCTAGAAATAACGCTAACACCCATTTCAAACTTTTGAAATGGACTTTCAATGAAATTAATGAGCTAAAGATAAAAAATTGGGCCCTTCAAAGTAAACTGGAAGAGTTGGGAGCCAAGGTTGCGGTGATTGAAAAGAAAGAGGTGGAACGAAGAGATTATAGTCTCATCAAAGATACTCAGCACCATGCTGGAAAGAACATAAATGTTGAAATTGAGGTGGAGAAAATGAAAAATACTATCAAAATTATTGCTGAGAAAAACAATCATATGGCCAGACACAACGCCATCATCATTAATGCCATGACTGAGAAACTGGACAAAACCTAATAGGGGTCTCTGGTGGTTGATCTAGAGGAAACCAATGAATGAAACCAGGAGAAGGACATTGGCATTTCTAAGAGAACCAGGGCCAATTTGAAGAGGAAGGCTCCCCCCACTCCGCAAATGATTCAAACTTTTAAGAAGGGTGTTCATGATATGCAGAACTTGGAGGGTGAGACATAGTTTGTCCTGAAGACTTTGGGTTAATTGCGACTAGTTTTTTGTTGGTCTTTCGATGGATTTTTTTGTTTGACCTTCCTAGTATTTTGAGGTTGGTTGCTGCTTGTTCTAGTTTTTACCTTTTGGGTAGCTAGTTGTTTATGTTGGACTTTTCTTTTCTATATTTTATGTCTTAAATCTTGTGGTTTCAGGTCCTTATAAAACCCATTTTACCCTTTATCAAAAACATCTGTTCACAGTGTATTTTGTACTTCAACACACAAGAACCTATAAATATACTAATTGGGATCACCCTTCCAGGTTTAACAGAGCTTAAAGTTCAAGGGAGAAAGGGGTATTTTATTCACTCTCTCATTCGTTGGCCATATCAACCCAAGTATGAATATGAGAGAGTGGCTACTCTTTAGGACTCATTGCATCTATTGATTTGGAAACCAATAGATTGGTGACTCTATTGGGGAGAACTTTGAATCTCCAGTTGCAAACTATTACATCACAGACTCGAGAGTTTGGTAAATTTGGACATCTGGTTTTGATATAGAGAAGTCTTTATACTTGGAAGTGAGTTTGTTGCAGAAAAATTCAAAGAATTTGCATGAATCTATTGTGGAAGAAGACCCAGAAGAAAATTCATTTTTGAAGGAGCTTCATACTGCTTGAAGTTCAGTCCTCTGTGAAGAGAGGGGGAAACTCTGTCTAAAGAACCAGCTGAAGATTTGAAGAAAATCTCAGATCTACAAAAAAAATTCCACTCAAGAAGAAAGGTTAGCAACTGCTTCAAGTTTTTAGGTATTCTCATAAATTTAAACAAAGTATTATTATTTTTGAAACTAGTTTATGAGAAGTATTCAAGTCTTGAAAAAATGTTGATTCCCTATTAAGAGAATTAAGCACTAAGAAAGGGAATGGTAGTAGTATTTCTTTTCATACTTTTAATGTTTAATATCTATAATTATTTGAGAAGTATGTCATATTTTTGAATTCTACCTTTTAGAGGATTTCCTTGTGAAATAGCAAGTAAAAGTATGTAGAGAAAACAATCTTTATCATGTCATCAAAGGAATTTCTCTATTGAAAGGTATCTGGCATTGGTTTTTAGTGGCATTAAAGGTTTACCAAACCTAATTCCTAAAAAGGTTAGGAAATATTTGCCCAAATTCATAGGGAAAAATTCAAAATCAACCTCTAAACATTTGCAAACCTTCATAGATTTGATGGTGGATTAAGAGGTAAACCATGAGGATGTTGTTATGAAGCTTTTTATTCAATCTCTGAAGGATGATGTGAGAGATTGGTTCTCATATTTACTAGCATGTTGTATAGCTTCATGGAATCAATTTATGATAGCCTTTCTTGAAAAGTTTAGTGAAAGGGTAAATCCAAGTGTAGTGAGGAAAAACTTTATGGAAATCCATAAAAACAAAGATGAGTTGGTTTCTGTTTTCAATCTTTGATTTGCAAAGGCAATAAGAAATATCCCTAAACACATACAGCCAAACAATGTAGAATGCTTGGTTGTGTATCTTGGTGTATTTGATAGCAAGATGTGTTATCTATTAAGGGATAAAGAGCCTACAACATTACAACTGGCATATCAAAATTCCATGGATATTGAGAACAACTTGAAATACTCAATAATGAAAGGGTATTTGGCTGCAAGTATTGGTTATCCCAACACACCTCATGCAAATAGAATTCACGGATTAGATAATGGAAATGATTGTCAAGATGACAATGGTTTTTTTGTTATGATTTCTCCACCATCATAGTATGAAGATCATGGTGAGCTCCAAGTTGAATGTCAACAAAATTTGAGCACTGTTGGTCAAAACTCTTTAGTGCAAGAATTGTATGAAAAGAAAGACATGAGGGAGAATCACCATATAAACTATTTTTGAGATTTTTGGATGCTTTGATAGAAGTCCCCAAAGATTTCAAAACTAAGGATTTTGTGTGCATTGATTTTTTTGTGAGATTTATGAATTTGGGCTAAGTACTTTTCTAGAGGAATTGAAGCCCCATAGCTTTGATCAAATTCCTAATTGGATAGAGATTGTAGAATCAACCAAGTGTGGTTCTACACAAAATGTGGATTCTCAAAATGGAGATAGTAGTTGTTCTCTTGAGAAAAATCAGACAACAATGCAAACAAGTAAAGAGAATATGTCAAAGGATGAACATTGCAATCAAATTACAATCAACACATGTGTAGATCCTTGTAGCAATGATGAAGAAAAATATGCATGGGAAGATAACAAAGTAAATATGTAGGAATAATTCTCTTGTGATATCTCAGATGATGGAGAAGTAAATGAGACACTAGGTGTTACTCCATGTCATGATGTAATCAACAATTACAATGCATGTGTTATTGATTTTTCATAACAAATGAGTGATTATGATCCTAAAAGTGTAGCCTCAAGCATTCATTCTGAATATTTTGAACATGGTTTGTGTAGTGATGTTTTTTCTTGTGATAAGAAACATGATGGGGATGATAGTTCTGATTACTTCTCTGAAGAATGTGATTGCTTTTCTAAGGATGATATAGAAGCATATTCCTCACTTGAACAATGCAATGATATAGATGCTCATGATTTCACTTGTCCACAAGTGAAGGAGCAAAGTGTATGTAGTGAATACACAAAATGTAATTTGGGTTCGCTATCAAAGGAGAATGCTCATTGTGTGAGTGATGCATAAATTGAAGATAATTATGTGTATGATCAACATGTTGATTCTAAACATAATGTTAAATGTGATAAACATGTTGATAAATATTCTTATGCCCATGCTGCTCATGATTGTTTATATGAAGTAGAAGTAGAAATGTTTGTCATACATGAAGAGGACGATGATGTATATGATGGTGAAATAGGGGATTTAATTGAGGCTAATCAAGTAGCACATTGTGAGAAGTATATGGATTTTGAGTCAACATTATTACCCATGGATGATATTGAAGAGCTTGTTGATTCATAAGATAATAAAGTTGTAGACTATGTAGATACTACAAAAATTCTTGATCCATGTATAAAGCATCCAAGAAGTGAAAATAATGGTGGATCTCATGTTAATGAGTATGAAGTTGAGTATAATTGTTTTTTGTTTGATGCTCCTGATCTTCAAAGTTTGCACATGGATATGTTCTCATCCCTTGAGGAAAGCATTTATGTGAAAGAAAATGAAGATTCTGGTTCTATTGCTATTGAGGATTTTTTTAGCTAGCAATGAGTCTTTCACTTTTGGGTCAACACACACATCAACTGATATTACACATGAAGATACCAATGCACATTGGTGTCTTTCTACTGTCCCTATTGATGTTGAATTGAGTGAGCCTACTCTTGAGGTATTTTAGATTGAGTTGAATGATGATGAGAAGAATGCATTGGAATATGTTTCTGAACCTGAGATGAATGCATTTACTCATCGCTTGGATGCTAATGATGCATATGTTCTTTGTTTCTATGATACCAAGGTGTGTTCTAATGTACCTTAACCAAAATGTCAAAAATTGTGCCCATGTTGCAGTGATCCATATAAGGATGCTCTAGAATATACATCTTTTATCTTTGATATATGCCAAGATGATTTGCATGACACACAACAAGTTGTTTATGAGAGCTTTCAGTTTGATGTGCAAACTGATTTTGGTGTCAAAGTTTGTGATGTCAACAATCAAATGGATTATGAATGCTTCTATATCTCAATTCAAGTAAGAATTTAATGGAACATGATAAGCTAGCCAAGGTAAAATGTCACAGTGATTATGAATTTTAGTTAGTTTCTGATTGCATGTTGTAGATTGATAGAATTTTTGGTGACATTGGAAAGCACAATGATATAGTGGGACATGTCAATGACCGAGCTAGCTTGTGCGTAGTTCATGACAATGTTTTCAGACTTGGCATACTACAAACAATAGAGAATAGAGTGTTTGATAGAGGTAAATATTGGTACTTCATTTTTGGGGGCTTAGGGCCTCCAAATAAAGTTCAAAAAATGAATTCCAATACAACATAATGGAGTAGTTTAGGTTACCTAATGGACAAGGCACTTGGTCTGCTCTCCCATAGATTTGAAATCTCGCCATGCCTGCAAGGGGCACATGTCCCTAGTTGAAGCCAATGTTGGGACCTCCAAAATTTGGTTAGATTTTTGAGGGCCCAAGTAAAATTTTGCCTAATGCAATCAGAAGTACCCTACAGAATAAGCCTAAGTAGCTCACTCTAGGAGCCTATAACTTTGTACTCCTTGATTGTCATGAAAAATCACTTTGGGGAAGTGTTGAGCACTTATCAAAGATGGTGTGTGACCATTTGCAGCCTCCTTGGATCAGTTTTGGTGAGTTTTTGAAGTCTTTGTTTCAAGGCTCATAAGTTGGTTTGCTATTTACACATGTTGCACCTTTTTGTGTAGGCCATCTTTGTGATGTATCTTTGTGTCTACTAAGTATTAAGCCCAACTGATATTTTTTCATGATTATTTGCATCTTTATGAAGCCCTATGTCACTTGACATAGCCCCATGAATCCATTTTCTAAGTTTTCTAGCCTGAATCCATTTGCAAAAAGTTCAGATTTGCAAACTGAACTGTGTAAATCTGCAAAAAGTGCCCCTACATTTGAATTTATATTTGGTGGTCAACCTAATGACCTACACATCAAAGTGAATGTTCCCCATGATTTCCTATATAATTATCTGCCACCTTCCTGGTTTGTACCCCCCAAGCTCCTCATTTACTATTTTTTCAAAGCCCATTCCAAATGAACATTTTAGGGTTTCAAAATTGACATTTTCAAAGAAGTCTAAGATGACAACTTCGAGGATTGATATATTTCACCTCACGATCAATTTTTCTGATCCATTTGTTTCATTGCATTCTTGGGTCAAGTTTCTACATGCCTACTCAGTTTCAGGCTCCCAAGATAAGTTCTGATGGGTTATTTAATCTTTTTCTGATTGTGACAAGGCCAAAAATGGTGTCCCAAAAAGTTTCAAATTTTGAAAATCTAAAGACAACCCATTTCTTTTTTTCATCTAAGAATTCTATAGATCCATTTTCATCAAGATCAAAGGTCATTTAATACATTATTTTAATGTACTTCTATTGAGGCGAACACGTCCCGGGGGCCAGTTTACAAAGGAGGTACTTGGTTTTTGATGGTTGGGAAAAAATTGAGGAAATGGGTTTTCTATAAATAATTGATTATGGTTGTATGCAAAAAAAATTGGCTCTAGGGGTCTCCATTTTTTCACAGTGAAATTTCTTCATTTGGGCCACAAGTGTAATTAAAATTTGCCTATTTTTCTAAAGTATCAAATGCTCATATTTAAAATATTTAAAATATTTTAAATATTGTTAAAATGAAAAGGGGCATTTAGGGCAAACATAAAATGGATTTCAAATGTTTTGGAGGCTAAGCAAGTTTAATTCTTGTTTATGATTAGCTGAAAAGCGGCGGCTTTCACTCCATGGATGAACTCATCGATCATTGTTTTGGGTTTGTAATTCCCATTTGAATTGGCAATCAGCGATGGCAGTTGCTTTTTATCTCTAATCTCATATTTGATTGTCCTTCTCCACATTCTATCAAAGATGGATGATCTCATATCTTCCTCAGTGCCCATCACCAATAAATGTCTCAATTTTTTCATTGTAACAATGATGTGCAATGGAAACAATGGAATAAGTGGTAGTGAGCCCATGGGTGTTGTCCGATAGAAATATTTGGGGGAAAATTTGATGCTGAGGAATTAAATGTGAAGGTGAGTTCATAGGTAAAAATTGAGGAACAAAGAGGGATTTTATAGTTAGTGAATGTAATCACGTTTTTGGATCTTGGGCAGAGTTTTGAAGCTGTATATGTGCTGCAAATGATGTTTTTTACCTTCTAAATGATGCTTGGACTTATCCACATATGTTGGGAACACTTCCAATGATGTTCTAGTCATTTTCTTGGTGCCTCGAACCATGAAAATTCCCTTGTATCAAGAACAACGACCAATTTTGGAGTCATCATGCATTGCTCATCAATGCCACTTCTTTTGTTTTGTATCACTGATGGGTGAGGTTTTTTAATTCCATTGTGAATGGAAATCTCTATTGCGATCAGCGATGGATGGGTTGCAAAGGTTTTTAATTGAGCATCACCATTTTGTATTTACTTTCCCCAAGTGAATGAGTGATATGCGATATGCTAGAAAATGTCGAGTGAATGATGGCGGGCCTGTGATTTATTTTAATGTTATCGTTTGATCATATTATAAGATGAGAAAATAGAAAATGTAAAATACACGGGAAATGTTTTCTTTGTAGCCCAATAAATTTTAATTATTACCTTCACCATTTAGATATAAATCTTTAAATGTGAAGGTAAACTAAAATAAAAGATGCAGATGAAAGAATGGGACCCGAGTAAATGAATATCGCCCATCATGTATAACTTTTTGTTTTTCACAACTAAATTGGCGATGAGCAAGTGGTGGGCCCATCAATCGGTAATTAAGTTTTGATCTAAATATGAAAATTAATTCAAGCTAATTTAAGTAATGAAGGCATGGGTAATTGATTTATTATCCAATAAATTGAAATTGAAGCAAAAATATTTCACATTGCTAGATGGTGAAGGTGAATATAGGACATATGTGGATTTTCCTAAATGAGGGCTTTTCACCATGGAAGTAAAATTTTTGAGCTGCACGTAAAGACAAATGGTAAATGCACATGATAGGTGGTTTTTACAGTTAAACAAAGGGGGAATGATGACTTTTTAAGGGAGAGGAATATTTGTCTTTTGCATGGTAGTGGAGTAAGGAGCAAAAAAACAAGGGCAAGGATGAAGAGTCTTCAACAAGCAAAGGATTTGCAGATCAACGAACCTTAATGTGTCATGTATCTTCTTCAAATGTCCATTTTAGGGTCTTGCACTTTCCTTAAGTGCATATTTTATGTTTCAGTTAAGCAGGTTGCACATTGTTTAGTTTTTTCATGGTAACATTTTTTGTAACAAGGGGTTTAATGCACATTGCTAGTTTTTAGGTCTCTGGAGTACTTTGAGTTTTCAAATGAGGAATGTAATTACAACATAGTCATATTTGAATATAAATGACATATAATTCTGGACTAGTTGTCTCTATTGTTCACTTTGCATAAATTCTAAATATGAGTGATCAAAGATTGTTATTATTCAGCTTCTTGTCTTTCCCTATATGTTTGTTTGATGTTGTTACTCTCATACAAAGTATGACTTAATTTTTAATAACACGAATGGAGGTTTATGTAGAAGTGTTCTAGGATTGTTAAGTATAATTAGTTTAGTTGTTGAATATCATTGGTGTAATGTATCATTTGATAGATATGATTATGATAGATTGAATGTTGTGTTAGGTTTTAAATTACATGGTTTAGATGACTCCACCCTGGGATATAGCATTAGTCTATTAATGTTGTAGTTTCCTGAAATTGATTGTGAGCAACTACTACTTTGAAATCAAATTTACTTCTCATTCCCGGTTTATTTGTGTGTAGAATTTAATGCTCTATATCTCTTAGGTTTGAATTAAAAATTCCTATGAAGGTCAGCCAAACCTTTAGGGTACTGTGTCATTCAAACAATTAAAGGAGAAACATCTATTCACAGTGTATTTGGTACTTCAGTACACAAGTACCTATAAATATACTGATTGGGACCACCCTCCCAGGTTTAATAGAGCCTAAAGTGTGGGGGAGTAAGGGGTATTTTATTCACTCTCCCATTTGTTGGGCATATCAACCTGTTGAGTCTAAATATGAGAGAGTGGCTACTCTTTAGGACTCATTACATCTATTGATTTGGGAACCAACAACATTCATCGTTTTGATAATACCATTTGTGTTTTTAGCTAATGTTGTTGATTCAAGCTCCAAACCCATCATGGTTGAAGCAGATGTAATCTTAGTTTATTAAGTTTGATCTCCACTACTTGATTTCATTATAAAAATTTAAATGGAGTTAGGACTAGGGCCATTTTTTAGAATAATGAATATAAAAACCACTTATGTTTTTATTATAACTAATTTTAGGCCTCCTAGAAAGATATGCAAGGAAAAAAAAACAAGTTCGTTAAGATCAAATGCGAAAATATTTCATTTATAACACATGAATATTTTTACAAGTTTTGATAAATTTCCTATCCAAATATTAAAATAAATTATCAATTTGAAATCCTTTTGAAAGTTTGATAATGATGCCTTTTTTTGCAAATTTTTTATAAGTGGGATGAAAGTTATGCCCTTTCAAAATTTGCATAGAAAATAGTGAATTTAGAGGCCAAATAAATTAAAATAGTAAAATTTTACAAGTTTGAGTGCAACATTGTGTCTATGATAGAATATTCTTTCTATGAACTATTGGAACTTGAAAAAGTAACTCCCCATTTGTAGGTTATATCAAAAAGAGAATAACCCCACTTACAAGATGAAAGAGATAGCCTAGTGGTTAGAATATAATCACGATGTGATGTTTTGTTGATCGATAGTTTTCTTATCATGATTACTCAATCTATAATCAGTGAAAATTTGTGAACTACAACTAGATGGTTTTAAAATTGATAGTTGAGTCATGGAGACAATGCAATTTGTTAGATAAAACAACAATTTGGATGTTAGTCATTAGTGTAGGCTACATATGGTGTTGAATTTTAAATATTGGTGTCTAGTCATGGAGGTTTCATAGCCATGTGGAAAACTAAATAATAGATATGGGCATTGGGAGGTTGCAGATACATGGAGGTCATGTGATTGGAAGATCTTGTTGGTTGTAGTTGCAATGTGTTGTGAGCCTATGTTGTGTTCTTAGATCTAGAAGCCAAAGGTAAATCTACAATTTTGTACTCTCCAATTCTATGCCTTACAACAACATAAGTAAACAATGAAACTCTATAGAAAAAAATTTATGCATTTTCCATAATTTATGATCTATTCATGGACATCACAAAGCTGTGTCTGAACAACCCTTTTTGTACATCCTATTTTTTTGATAGGTTAGGAAACACCTTATGATCTAGCTTTAAAAAATTCAACATTTAGAATATTTTCTAGGAAACAATGAACACTAGAATGAATTCAAATTCAAAATGGGATGATAGAAACTAGAGAGTTGGAAACCATAGGTCCAAAGAATAGGTATCAATAGAAATAGTAGGAGCACAATATGTTTTTGTTGAACCCTTGATAATGATTCTATATGAAACTAGAGAAGAATTTCACCTAGATTTGAAAATAAAATATATAAAGAACAAAATTGTCGACCAAATATAGTAGAGGGTGGCTGAGTCGAACCTCCTCTACTTTTTTTTGGTTTTCTTAAAAAAATTTGTAGAGTATAGATTCATACAGCTTCCATATGGAATTCTATAGATTTTATACCATACAACAATGAATAGGGAAAAACAGTAAAATTTAAAATTTATCAAATTTGATGAAATTAGATGCATTTATTGATTTCTTAGGACTTTTGGACTCAATAGTGATATTTATTTAGATCCATGAAGCTTCAATGATAGGAATATGTTTTGGAGTCACCTTGATTTAGGAAGGAATGTGCAATTATGACACTAATACCATGTTTGAGAAGCCAAGACCTGAAAACAACATAATAGTCTTCCACTAGTGAATAAAATTAAAATTTAAAATTTATCAAATTTGATGAAATTAGAGGCATTTATTGATTTCTTAGGACTTTTGGACTCAATAGTGATATTTATTTAGATCCATGAAGCTTCAATGATAGGAATAGGTTTTGGAGTCACCTTGATTTAGGAAGGAATGTGCAATTATGACACTAATACCATGTTTGAGAAGCCAAGATTTGAATACAACATAATGGTCTTCCACTAGTGCAACAAAATAATACACAATCGAATATTTATCATATAAAATCAAGAGTGTGTACATGTGAAATGATAACCTTGTGTATATAGGAAAAGTAGAAGAGGTGGAAAGGTAGGATAGAATGACTTAATATCACTCTAAGTATGCAATAGATGTTTTCTCATATCACAAGTGTTTGAGTATGTGTAAAGTGTGCATGCAATATGTTCCTCAAAAAGTGAGTTCATGTGTCTCAACCAAATGAAGTGAGCCAAAAATCTAAAAGCCCCTAGGTGGAGACTTAACTAGTGTGAATAGGTCAACCTAGAAATGGTGATTAGCTAACTAGATATGAATTGACTCACATTTAAGTTAAGATTGAATTACAATAATGTCCAATCTAAAAGAAATGTATCAAATTTGAATTCAAGATAATCAATTTCGATCTTGGTGGGAATTCAAAGCTGTAATGGGAATTGGTATTTATGTAGTTTCTCTCACTTTTACATCTTAATCAATGGGAACATCCTCTTCCTTGATGGTACTTCAAAAATACTAACATTAGAGGTGTTTGTGTCATGATCACAGTGCCAAAGTTAAGTTTTGGCTTGCACATAGTCTAGGTGTTCATTATAATTTAATTTTATAGAGGCTAATGCCATTTTTCTAGCTCTTTTAAATGCTAAGCAAGGGAATTTTACTAATATTATTCTACAATTTGACACTAAAATATTGGTTGATCATTTCGAAAGAAAATCCTTCTCTCACTTCAAGTAGTGTTGAACAAATCTAAGAAAGACATCACTATCCTCATTCATGGTTTCAATGTTGTTAAAATGAATCATTATAGATGGGAAGAAAATCAGGCTGCTATGCTAAATCAAATTCTAGTAGGAATGAGATTAATGTTGGTATTGGAAATGACTCCGATTTCCCTATCTGGGAAATAAGTAGACACCTTAGTGATTTTACAAATGATGATTACAATGTGTTTAAGGATTTGTGATTCCTATTATTGTTATTTTTGCTGATGTGCATATTCTTTTGGTATTCTTCCTATTTTTTAAACCATGGTTAACTTTAATATCACGATTTTAAAATGGTTTCCTATTGATTGAGCTTTTTAACATAAAGACAAACATTATTTCTGATATTCAAAATTTGCATAAGCTTTAGGGGAACAAATGTTTATTTCCTATATATGGAGTTTGCAGGTTCACTTCTCTCTTACTGATTGTCTATTTACAATCCATCAAATTTTTTTGATTCTCTAAAACTCGTGTACCGCGACTCTTTTTAAGAGAGGCAGACCTTATTTGTAACCAATTGTTTATCAATATTTTTTCAAAAAAATAAATAAAATTAAACAGCATATTCTTCTGTAAAGCTATATTTATAAGCACAGGGCATTTCAAAACTGAATCCATCCACTGCGTTAAGGTGATTGAGAATTCAAAATGCTTTCCGTTTTGGTCTTTCTCCTCCTCAATCTCGCACTATATACACAACCTGCTAGCACATCTCACAATTCCACTTATTCAGACCAGCAAGCTCTCACAGCATTCAAGTATTCCGTCATTCTCGATCCGTACGCTTCTTTGCAAAATTGGTCTCCTAGTCTCAATTTCTGTTACAAACCTTTCCTCTTTAACTCAATTGTATTTGAATGAGAATGGACTCTATGGTGGTATTCCTGTTGAATTGGGTGCACTAACTCAATTGGAACAGCTTAATCTTCAGATTAACAACTTTTCAGGTTCAATTCCCAGAGCCCTTTCGAACTGCACTCGTCTTCAAGTTTTGTCCTTAGCTGTTAACCAGTTAACTGCCTACATCCCCTGGCAGTTATGCAAACTATCTGAGTTGCAAGAACTATATTTGTGGGGAAACCACCTCATTGGAGAAATTCCAAGCTGCCTCTCCAATTGTACTCTCCTTCAACTGCTTGATTTAGAGCAAAACAATCTGAGTGGCACAGTGCCATTGGAGTTTGGCAGATTGCTTCACCTTCAGAGGCTTCAACTATGGATAAATAATCTTGATAGTGGAGGCAAGGGTTTGTCTATTTTAACAGCCCTAACCAATTGCTCCAATTTAGAGATCATAGATTTTGGCTTCAATTATCTCAGTGGAGTGTTGCCCTCTTCAATCGGCCAGCTCTCAAGTAGAGTCTCTAAATTTTCGATGGACCATAACCAAATTGAGGGAGGCATACCGGATGAGATTAGCAACCTGACAAAGCTGGACACTCTAGATTTGGGTGCAAATAGTTTCAATGGAACAATTCCATCCACCCTAGGTGGGCTGCCAAATCTTCAGAGGTTGTATATGTATGGCAACAATTTGCACGGACCAATTCCAAAAAGTTTGGGCCAGGCAAAAAATCTTGGGTTGTTACTTCTGAGTGATAACAGCCTTTCAGGGGAGATTCCAGATAGTCTTGGCAATCTTTCACAGTTAAGAAGACTTCTTCTTAGTTACAACAATTTGTCAGGGAAAATTCCTGCTAATTTAGGGAGATGCCAAGCTTTGGAAAAGCTGGACTTATCTTACAACAAACTAGCAGGAAATATACCTTCAGAATTTGCAAATCTTCAAAATATCCAATTCTTCTTCAACGTGTCCAACAATTTATTACAAGGTAGCGTGTTAGAAATGAGCAAAATGACAATGGTACAAGCTATAGATGTGTCTCACAACCTCTTCTCAGGTGAAATTCCAAGTGCACTGGAAAGCTGCAAAGCATTGCAATATCTAAGTCTTTCTTGGAATAAGTTTGAAGGCTCAATTCCTCAATCACTGGGAAATTTGCAAAACCTTCAGTATATGGATCTATCCTGCAATAATTTGTCAGGGGCAATACCTGTGGTTTTCACACAGATGAAAATGCTGCGGCATATCAATCTGTCTTCCAAAAGGTTGGTTGGAGAGGTCCCAAAGGGAGGAGTTTTCAGAAAACTTGATGCCTCAGCACTTCTGGGAAATCTTGGTCTTTGTGGTACGTGGATAAATTTGCCACCATGCTCTTTTCCCAAAGACAAGCACCCATCAATCTCTAAAAAGGTAATAATTCCTGTTGCAATAGGTATTGTAATTGTTGTACTGTTAGCAATTTTGTATGGATGGAGACCTACCTATCGGAATACCCTCTCTCTCAAAGTGGAACCCATGAAGGTTACATATGAACAACTTGTAGATGCAACCGATGGGTTTAATGTGGCAAATCTGTTAGGAATTGGTAAATTTGGATCCGTATATAAAGGGATTCTAAACAGCGTTACAAATATTGCTGTTAAAGTTCTGAATTTACAAGATGAAAATGTTCATCAAAGTTTCTGTAGAGAATGCAATATATTGAAAAGAGTAAGGCACCGTAATGTGATGAAAATTATTTCCAGTTGTTCTAATCTTGATTTTAAAGCTCTAGTTTTTCCATTCATGTCAAATGGAAGTTTGGAGAGATGGCTCTATCCTCAAGGAGGTGATGAATGCGAATTAAATTTGAATGATCGGTTAAGGATATCAATGGAGATAGCACATGGAATGGCATATCTTCACCATCACTGTTTTGTACAAGTGATTCATTGTGATTTAAAACCTAATAATATATTACTAGGAGACGACATGACCTCATATATAGCAGATTTTGGTATTGCCAAACTATTATTTTCCATGGACTCATCAGCTTCTACAAATGCACTCAAAGGGTCAATTGGTTACATTCCACCAGGTATGAATTTTATATTATCATATGGTACTGTTTTTAATACACTTTCATACATTTTTTAAATATTTAGAAAGATACGATAATAATTATATAATCTAATAATTTCCAGAAGATATAAATTCCATGCTACTATTATTCATTTACTTCAATATTCTGTATGAATAAAACACATCCATTAGTTACATTCCACTATCTATAAATTTAAAATGGTTATATGTTCCTGTGGTTGGATTACTTATGAATGTTCCAAACGGTAATTTTATTGGTTTTCTTTCATATATTGTTTATTTTTATTTTCTGTATATATAGTATCTAATTATTTTAGAATATGGTGCAGAGTATGGAATCGGTAGCAATCCCTCAACAAAAGGAGATGTAAATAGTTATGGTGTTTTACTTTTGGAGTTATTGACAAGGAGAAGACCAACAGATGATATGTTTGCAGAAGAAATTAATCTTCAAAAATGGGTAGACATGAATTTTCCAGATAAAATCATGGAAGTGCTGGATAATAACTTGCTCAGAGATGTTAAAGAATCAGAGATATCATCTCTAATGCAATGCATTACTGAAGTTCTACAAATTGGGCTGGTTTGCACAAACAATTTACCGCAACAGCGTCCTAATATGACAGAGGTGGTTGAAAAATTAAACAAAATTGCAAGTACATTTTTGGGTACTCCTAAAACCTTTCTGTTACCCATAGACATCTCACATCTAATCGAAGATACAAGTGCTGCAAGAGGATTTGTAGGGAAGAGCAATGAAAGTACATCTACATCCTAGCTCTCTACTCAATGATTCTAATTCTTAATTATCCAGTATGCATAGTTACCAGGAGAACAAATATAAAACATTTTGTTGTTGTTTGATCCAAACTATGTTGTTAATGTTTGTTTATTGTTAAATGTTATGATCTAAAACGTCATATATATTCAATATGTAGTAAAGTTAAGTGTTCATTAATCGTTTAATGTGGTTCTCTAATTTTCAGACAGTTGTTTTATAAATATTTGATAGTTAAAATCTTTGGGAAAAAATAGTTTTATAAATTTATATTTAATATTGTAAAATTAAAGAGAATATAACTTTTTTTTCTCTTCATTTAGACCACTGGTAAACATAACTTCTCTAATCATTTTTTTTTTTAAGATTCAATTCCGATTTAATATTAGTTAGGGAAAGTGATATCCTTTGAGCGGCTGGTTTAGATCTTCACCTGGTACGAATTTCAAGGTTGTACAGATTTTATTGCTGCTGGTTTGAAGGCCGTGCTTCTCAGTTGAAAGGCTGTACCTTTTCCTCAAGCCTGGACGCCTTTCCTTTTTCTCTTCGTCCTTCACTAGATGGGATGCCTTGGTCTCTGGGTCAGTTTACAACAATTTCGAGGCTAGAGAAGGTCCTTCTGAGGTTGGCCGTACAAAATCTTCATCATTTTAGGCGACCATGTTATTTGATCATAGTTGTAATCAGTTTGGAAGATCAATAAATTAGTTGGCATCAGTCTATCAATTGGATTCCTTCATTTTTAGATCCGTAGTATTTCATTTGAATTTCTCAATCATTTTCTTTCAAAATTGCACCATTATCTTGTTAGCAAAAACCACAAAAAAAATAAAAAACCTTCAGAAAACACAAAACAAATCAGTTTAAGCATTAGGGGTTGAAGTTGAACCAGCAGGGTTCATCACAATATGATAGGTCCGCCTGAAGCCTTATGCCAAGCCTAGGAGGGTGTATACATCAGCCCTCCCCCTTGGCGACTTGTACCTGCTTTCCCCATCAAAACTGTTACACCCTGATTGTATAGCTACTATTGCATAGGGAAATTGATTATAATGACTGAATAAATGTGATGAATAAAACATGCTGTTTCTTGTTACCAATATTAATGTGTCACCATTTAATGATTGCCTCATTTAAATGTTAGTTCTATTGATGTTATTCTTGATGGATATGCATGCAAAGTTATAGAGTAATGTTTATTCTAACGTTTAAGATGTTTCATGTATACTGCTTTGTTGTGAACATATGACTCTCGTTAGTGTGTCATTGAATGCAGGTGTGAGAACCATTCCTTCAAGCAGAGGAGAAATATCACTTGGGAGAGGAGCTTGGTCGGGTAAACGGTAACGAGAACCATTTGAGCATACACACACGTCATTATAGGTTGGGAGGAAACAAGTCATTTATGATGGTCTTGATAAATCATCCATAGGCTTTAGGAGTCTTGTTTACTTCTTTGTGCTTTGTGAGTGATGTTTATTTGTATATCTGACTTATTGTATTACGGTCATTGTGAGGATAACATGAATGGATGTAAGTAAATAGGTTGAATGGGTATGTATACACACGTTTATAGTATGTACACGTATCCATATGTATAAATCTATTATAAGTCATCTCATCTGGCCAAAGTTTGCCGTTAACCAGTCTATGGCGTGAAAAATAGATAAAGGCAGTTTTTTCTTTCAATTTAGATGCTAGGAACTATTGTACTGACAGTGTGAGGCGAAAAGAACTGGCTGTAACTAATTAATGTCAGCTTTCTTTTGATGCATTTGATTATCATTAAATGTCGATAGTTCTATTTTCTTGTTGAAAGATCTGAGGCTATGTTGCCAAGAAATATATATGATGGAGGATTTTATATTATCTACAAAGAATTTATAGTTATCCAATACAGGGACATGAGTTTTTAAGGTGAAGCTAAAAACTTTTTCAACTGAGAGGCATCAATTCCACCAAATTCGTTTGGGACATGGTCCCGATCTCATCCCTTATGATGTTGAGGTCTTATTTTCAATAAGACTTGATCTCTAGTGGGCTCATTCAGAATCATTCACATTTAACAATAGATCAAAGGCCCATTGAGTTGCCAAGAATATTTAAATTCAAGACAAGCTTGATGATATGAGATTAGAGAAAGTTTGATATAAAAGTAGTCTGATCATTTATTTAAAAGCAGTTTTACATTATTTTAATTTCTAGTTTTATTTATTTCATTTATTTTTGTTATTTTAGTTTTTTCTATTTTCATTCACATTTTAAGGCATTTATGTTTATTTTTTGTTTAACTCATGTATTGAAAAATTATTAAATTATTATAATATTAAAAAATATTGAATTTTTGCAATGGTGAACATTTTTATTGTGTTTAAGTTTTTATTCAAAAATATTTTCTATATAGTAATAGTGCATATTGTCTTTAATTTCTTTTATTATCATATCCTTATAGAAAATCATATATGCACTTCTATTGTATATTTTATGCAACATATTTCTCTCTATATGTGGTATGAGAGTTTGGTTTGAGATTTATTTCAAGGATTAGATTTTCTCTTCCCCGCAACAAACTTTATCCTAAGTGAAATTTGTGTGTGAAGTCCATGTGCCAATAAAAATGATAGATAGTATCTAAGGATAAAAATAAAATATTAATGGAAAGAATTTTTAGTTACTAAAGTTGTAGATGGAAGATCTACTTGTTGAAAGAGATTGATGGATTTTGGTAACATAACCATTTAATATGAAGGATGAAAATTGGTTGGTTATTGATATGAAGGCAAGAAATTTGCTTGGATTGTGCCTATTAGGTTTAATTTTATTGAATGTAATAACATATGCCATAGAAAAAAATTTATGAAATAACTTGTGTACTCCATATTAGGGAAAGCCTCTAGAAAATGAACTTTTGATTTCAAATTTTGTATTCACTATGAATGAATGATGGTGACTATGTGGATGAACATTTGAATACCTTCAATAATGTGTTAAGCCAATTATTTAACATTGATATTAAAATGGTTAATGAAGAGAACTCTATCACTTTCCTTTATTCCTTATTGAAACTTCTTAAATAATTTATTGTTGGAAATAATTTTAACTAATTCTAAATTAAAATGTGAAAATGTAGGCTTGTAGGATCAACCTTATTGTCCAAAAAATAAGAAGAAAACTTGTAGATGATTTATCAATCAAAGGATTCCTTGGTTGCAAGACATCAATATCATGAAATAAATAATAAATATTCAAGAGATAAAAATTAGGGGATAAGAGATCAAAATTGAAATGTAAATCTAATGTTCCAAATAAAATTCAAATAAAGTGCTAGGAAATAGTTAAATTAGGTGCATTAAAAGAGGGATTGTAGATATATTTTTTTTGAGAAGATAAGTTCATTTTAAAATTCCTCTTCTATAGAATTAAAGACTCATTTGAAGATTTATTGCAAGCTTGAATGAAAATGACAATGAAGGACTAATAACTTTCCTCCTTTTATATGGCTCCTAATAAGGAATGGTTCGATGATTGTGAAAAAATCAATGTAGGTGAAGTATTCCTAAGAAATTATTTGATATAAGATTATAGGTCAATAAAAAAGAAGTTGAAGCTAAAAGATCGAAGAATTAAAACCTTTCTTGGAATTCTACAAATTTTACATCTAGCAACAAATCTTATTTCAATAACTTAAAATGAACTATGTAGGTGTGTAGGTGGTATTCAATAATAATAAGTTCCTAAATAATTCATGGTGTTATGTTGTTAGCAAAAAGAGTCCACATAGGAATAGCTTTTAAACTTTAAGCAAGCATTGTAAATGATGGATACAATGCTTATGGGTAAGTGCAAAAAGTTGGGTCCACAAAATGTTTAAAAAGTGGAAGTGTTTTTCTTGATTTACAAAATTTGTACACTTGGATTGAAAATTTGAAGCACTTACACATTGAATCATAAAAAAGTTCAGTAATATGAAATTTAGTATTTTGCGTCTAGTTTTCAAATATGTAATTCATTAAATAGTTTTGAGTCTAATATTTTCAATAGTGTAATAAAATGAACATTAATGAGGATAGTTTTTATAATTTATTTCTAAATTTTTTTATTAATTTTTATTGGCCCTAATTGTTGTTTTTGAAAACCCTCGTAAACATGCACCATAATTTGACTTAAACTAATATTTTTTTGATTTTTTCATTCTATAAAGAATTGTTGATTGATGCTATATATATTTTTTATTAAAAAATTAACAAATTAAAAGTGATTAAAAAACTAAGAAAACCTAACATTTCAAGTTTATGGGCCAGTTTCCTTAGAAATTAATTAAAAATAATATAATCATTGAAAAAATTACATATTTGAAAACTAGACATCATGATCTATAATAGGTTTTTATTTTTGAAAATAATTCTAAAAAATTATCCTATAAGCCATATTGCCAAAACCAATTATTTTTCTTAACATTGCTATGACCTTGTACTTGCAAGTCCAAGGCTAAGGATTAGGTTATCAAGCCTTTCCCAAGCCTAAAAGAAAATAAAAAATTGGGCTAATATTTCAAATTATTTTGGAATGAATAACTGCTTTAAAATGGGTACTTATTCTAAAAATAGATTGGGTACTCATTTAGGACGTGATCCCAAAGCATAATGGGTACCTGTTCATATCAGTATTGTTTTTTCCCAAAACTTCCCCTCTTTTTGGACCCATCTTCTTTCTTTAGCCCCTCTCAGTTTCTTGAAGTAAATAATAATATTGTAGATTAGGCTCTTCCACTTCTTGTAGAAAAGAATACTATTGTGGCATCAATGAATGAGATATATTGGAGAGAATTGTCTTCAAGATTTAAAAACCAGTGGTATGGGTAAATGAATTTAGTACTACCCATTATAATTTTGTTTTTTTTTACACTATGTATTTGTTAAAAAACATCATTTGAAGTTTCTTAGCAATGCTACAATATTAGAAGAAAATTTTACATTTATTACAAAGTTCATTTTTTTAGATATGCAAAAGTTATATCACTTGGAAAATCTATGTACTATGCTAATTTTATAGAAAAAATGTCAAGAAAGACCTAAGTACAGATTCTACAAAATAAATATAAATATTTCAATAAATTTTAAAAACAAAAGGGGTCAATTACCCTCAAATTTGTCACAAAATTTGGACCACTTAGTGCAAATTAATAGGGGTGTGTAATGCCCTTGCTTTAAACTACTTTATTTTGGTTTGAATAAATTTTTATCCCTCTTTTAGTTTAAAAAACAAAAGGATTTGGTAGAATATCAAATAAAAATTAAAATTAAAATTTGAGAAGTGATAATTGTCAAGAATATTGTTAAAAATTCATTTAATAAATTCAAATATAAATGTGAAATCAAAAGGTAGAAGACCACTCCCTACACACCCATAATTCCCACACATTTGTGCCTTTAGTTGGTTGTTATTGGTATTGTATTTCTGGCTATGTATCATGGGATGCATACGTTGTGTTTATGTATGTTGCTTCAAGTGCTTATCAATGTTTGACCTTCAACATATTTATTGATAAATATGGTTGTTATGGCTAATTATGCATTTTATATCCTAAGTCATGTGACTCATAGATGATTTGTATGAGATACAATGATATTTTATTATTTTATGATATTTATGCAATGGTTGGTATGTTTACCAAATGAGTTTTAATGTGATTTTATGCCATGTGTTTAGACCACTGACATTTTAAGTGATGAATTATGTAACACTGTAAATTATCACCCTTAATAATTTCACACTAGGTTTGGCTCCCCACTATGTTCTTGGACCCAATTGTGCTCTTAAATTTCCCATTTATGGTCGTATTTGGAAAATAAAGATTAATTTGGGAGTTAACATTTAATATTTATTTACCATCAACAAAAGACCTAAAATATATCTAGTCTAGGGCACCACTGCCCTTGAACAACCTTTTTTTGTTAGTGTAAATTGGTGTTTTACCTATCTAGGTCTTATCTACATTATTAAATCCACTTAGGTCTGAGTTGCTTTTTCTAGAAGTCTTAGTTTTCTAGATAATATTTTATCATATCTTATCTAGTTGAATTTTATTTAATGCATGTGTCCTAGGTCATTTAATGTTGAGTCATGTCATTTAATTATGACACACTCATTTAATGTTGATACATCATCACACCTTGCCTATATAACCAACAAATCATATGTACATTGGAATATCAATTATGGACATCAATCAAGTTCATTCTAGCAATCTTTCACCCATAATCATGGCATGATATTTTTTCCATCTCTCTTGTGGAAGTTATTTTGTCTTGTAGGTGATCTTGGAGTGTTGAGGAGTTCACCATAAACTCCTACATGGTATCAGAGCTTTAATACTACAAACTTCTTCCTAGATCTAAGGGACCAATCTTGACATGAATTTTTTGTTGGGAATGAGTTGGGGTTTCAAGGACCTCGCCATTGAATCCAAGTCATTATTTAGAAAGTTAAGCTTGGATTTTGTTTCATCAAAATTCATCATATATTGTTTGATTTATAAGGGTTTCAACTTGGGAAAGGGTTACCAGATCCAGGAGATAGATGAATTTTTAGAGAACTTTGAGCCAAAATTGCCCCTACCATTGCATTTGAAAGGCCCAAAAACCCCAAGATTGATTGTTAAATCATGAAAATATGAGAACTTGATGTAGGCCATTAGAGGAAAATTTCTCCTTCAATGGCTATATGGTTGACCATACGATCTATTTGGTCATACAACCTTTTGTAGCAAAAAAATCACAAGTGCAGCGAAAAAATCCGGTTGCAAAAAAAAATATTTGCAAGTTTGAAAAATTAAAATCATTATTTAGGTTTAAAAATATTTTGTGGCAATTTTTAAAATTTTTAGAAAAAAATTACAATTTTTTAATTAATGTCTACTTAGTACTATGACTCTATAGTCACTAATAGTACTAAGCACCACAAACACACTATTTGGCATCCATAGGTGCACCCACATAAGTGTTGTGTACCGATGTCCAATCACTGACACATTGACTATCGTCTAAGTATATTTCGACAAAAAAGATTCTCTACTCAAACCTGGCAATCAAAATATTCTAGATTTTGAAGCATATTCCATAAAAGAATATTCCATAAAAGAATATTCCATAGCATATTCTCTATGATAGCTTGGCCCATGTCGACTTATGATGGCCCCTTGGCTGTTAAATTTAATCGCCTATTCTATTGACAACAATGTTGCATCTACATGACATTAGTAGCCTCATTAATAATTTTCTCCTACCTCTCCATTGTGATTTTCATTTTGGAAGGAAAACTTCGAAGGCCCATAACTTGGTCATACAAACTACCTTTTTCAATGCAATGTTCTTTTATTTTGGGTAGATTTTCATGCTCTATGCAGTGGTATAATTGGTTTTTTGATTTTGCTGTCTATTTTATCTAAAAATTACAAATTCTCATATGTGTTGTTAAGTAGTTCTCATTTTCAGAACTTTTGGGGCTCCTTTCTTGCTCTTATGGTAACATTTTTTATGTGAGTTTTTTTGAAAGAGCATAATGTTTTATGTAATTTTAATGGTGTGATCAATTTTATCTCATCTTGTGTAAAAAATTTACCTTAATATTGTGGCCAAATTTATTATTTGTAAGCACTAAGATCAATTCCACTTCATTGTTGTTGGAAAGTGGCACCTATAATTGCACTACATATAAAGTGCCAAATCTTATATTTCCGTGGGGTTTCTCAAGATTGAGTAATTTGGGAGGTTAATATTGTAGTGATTTATTGATTTCTTTTGCTTGGTTTGTGTTTTTGTAATGGGGAAATATCAAAATGAACTCCTAACTCCATATAATTATGTTTCATGGAGAAAATCGGTATGGAATTATCTCATAGGGAAGGGTCTTATCGGCTATCTAAAGGAAACTATTTCTCAACCTACTAATGCTAAAGAATTGGAAAGATGGGAGATTAATCGTGAGAAACACTTCAAGGATGCATATGTTCATTAATGTCTCATTTGATTTACAATTTCATGTTGAATCATGCAAAACACCTAAAGAATCTTGCTAGGGAGGATTTTGAGAAATTATATGGTAAAAATGATAAGATTAGGGATATCAAATTGATAATGATTTGATGAATCTTGATCTTAATTTTTTTGACCACATCCAATACTACATCCCTAAGATCAAATAGCTAATAACACAACTAAAATAATTCAACATTGATACATAGGATTTACAATTAATTTTTAATGTATTATCAAAGTTTGGTCCTGAGTATTCAGTCTCTGTTTCTAGCTTTCATACCCATTAACTTTCTATAGTTCACCATATGTTGATCCTAAGTTTGATGAATTTATAAATCTTCTAATCCAAGAGGAAGTGAATTTAACTAGTATGGGTCTAATCAAGTCTTGTGAGTACTAAGCATTGTTGGATACTGAGTTAAAGGTACCAAAAGAATCAAGGAATCCTGAAAAGAAGCAAAAGAAGAAAAATAACAAACCACATAAGGAATCAGAATTGTTTCCCTCACATAGGGCATCTAAGAAGGAGAGGCCTACTTGTGCATATTACAAGAAATCAGGGCATGATGAACACCAATGTTATTCAAAATATATCAATGAGTTGAAGCATCTTCTTAAGAAGGATCAAATCAATTCTTATTCTTCATCAAAGGGTTCATCTTCTTCTTCTTCATCAAATTCTGAAAAAATCAAGGGGCGTGCACTTGTTGCACTTTCATAGTCTAAGGCAGAGAGGCGATTACTCTATTCAAGCACCTCACATCACATGGATTCATAAGAGAGTATGTTTGCTTCATTTGAGACTTTTTTATCACCACCAATATTGATGGCTACAAACATAGATGCACATGTTGTTGGGAAGGGATATATTAACATGTATGACATATAATTTAATTATGTTCTTTATGTGCCTTCATTTTCAACCAATATCCTTTCTATCTATCTGATCACACATGGTGGAGTAGGCAAAAGCATTGAGTTCACACCTGATTATGTCATAATTCAAGATTTACAAAGCAGAGAAATAGTTGCAGTTGTGGAGGTTGATCACCAATCTCATATCTAGACCTTCTCACATTTTTCTCCTAATGATTTGCTAGATGTTCACATTAAGGCATCTTTTGTGGAGACTTTTGAGGAGATTTAGTATGGTCATTTGAATCTTGGTATAATTTCATCTTCTAAGGATCAAGTGACATGTGTTGATATCCCATCTCTTTCATCTTATGTTGTACCTAAGGATGCTTGTGAAAACATATATTTTTCTCCTTTTTATTAAATGTAGTAGAACATACATGGTCTTCTAAATTTTTGTACTTGGAATGAGTACTTGACAAAAAATGTTGGTTTGTTTTGTGGGTCTCACATTTCATATTTGGGAGACATCATTGATTACCTTCTAAAATGAAAGAAATAGAGTATGCCCACCTTTTATGAGATGGAAACATAAGGGGGCCTGACCTCCTATTTCACTCTCGTTCATTAAAAGAAACCCTGGAGATCTCATTCTAATGGTGAAATTGAGAGAAGGGATATGATATAAGGTCTCCTAGGGTGTGATTAAAGAAAAAGAGGGGGTTCACCGCTAAGAAAAGGATTAGACAAAATGAAATGTAAATAATATGCAAAACTAATTGTAGTGTCAAACAAGTCATCTTTTACATTTTCACACTTGTTTGGGCCCTCCTTGTTTGAATTAAGCATAATGTTTCCTTGACTTAGTGTTGTAATGTGTTTAACACACTCACATTAGGTCTTGGGCCCTTGTGAACTAAATGGACATAATTTTACCTTATTTAGAGTGTTGTAAAGTTTTGTAACACACTTTTCTAAGGTTTTCATTGTTAATTGGGATTCTTTCTGCTTTAATTGGCCTTATTTTGAATCCACATGCCTTAA
This sequence comes from Sequoia sempervirens, assembly GCA_007258455.2. NCBI lineage: Eukaryota > Viridiplantae > Streptophyta > Pinopsida > Cupressales > Cupressaceae > Sequoia > Sequoia sempervirens. Next base: position 100,780,790 of record VDFB02000013.1, read on the forward strand.
TTATTGCATCTTTTCAACAATAATTCTGACATAAATCAACATCCAATCATAATTCAGGTGTTTTTAGGTTGTGTGGCCTAGATTTAGTGCTTTGGCACTCATACGCCACCTTCGGCATATGAGTCCCACCTAAGGTTTTGGGTCCTGATTTAGATTTCACACCTTTCTAAGCATTTTTGAAAATGTTTCCCATAATTATCCCTAATGGGACTCATACACCACTTCTGGCGTATGAGTCCCGTGTGGCCCAAAATTAAATTTAATTCAAATTCTTTGTGGGATTTTATCCTCCTAGATCTGATGTCGGCTTGTAGTGTTGTAATTTCGAGAAATTTGGCTATAAAGTATAAGATTATTTCACTCATTTTCACCTAAGCATTCAAGAGATCATCCTAATCCTTCAAGTATTCATACATTATAGAAAATTGGAGTTCACAAGAACATTCAAGAGTCTTCAAGAGCTAATTATCAAGTGTTTTAAAGAATTATTCAAGTATCAAACATCATGTCAAAGTCATGTCATGCATCATTTTTTTTTTTGATATAACATTTGTGATGTAGGGTTTTATGATTCAAGCTAGCATTATATTCAAGATCTATCACATTCCAGAAAGAGTCAAGATCTACATCCACTGGAGCCATTTCATACCTGTTTTAGCACTTTATTGCTAGGGTTTAATGAGTTGCAACATTAAATTTTTTTCATTCATCATTGTCTTTTTCTACTTCATTTCGTTTGAAGGTTTGATTACCAAAATGGGTTTTGACCAAGGAAAACCTCTTTCTACTAACAAAACAAAAATTTTCCCTCTCTTCAGTGTGTGATTTACAGATCTAGGTTGAAGAAATATTGAAGAGAAAGTTTGGAGAAACTTGTCAAGTGTTCAAATTTATGAAAGTTGTAACCTTGCATTGAAGATCATTGGGGAACATCTATAGGCTGCAAATTGAAGATTCAGATCTAGAAATCAAGTGGAAAGGACATAGTAGACATAGAAGAGTAGTTTTAAACTTTGAATTTCTATAAAACCCTAACTAGAATGATACACCACTTCTAGTGTATGAGTGGAATAGTGTGGTTAAATTTATAGATTTCAAAAGTTCCAAACACCTCTCTGGTAGATTTCAGTTTCTACTCATAAATCCTAATCTAGGACTAAATTTCCTAGACTGGTGTATGAGTCCCAACATGATTTAAAATCAGTTTTTTCAACATTTCATGCCTTCATCTAGTCTTCTTTAGGTTTCTAGGTGCACACCTTTAATCTCCCAGCTTTCTTGTTTTTATTTGCATGCATTTTTTGGTCATTTAATGAAGTATTTCATTGCATTAGGTTTAATCATTAGGTCTTGCATTTCATTAGTCTTTCCAAGCCCTAGCTTGGTGTTTAACCCTTCATTAGTTTATAATCAAATCCTAGGACAACCCTATTGCAAGATCTCTTTCTCCTTTGTACACCTTAAGTTGAGATGTCTAGGGTTTTCCTTGAATGAGAGAGTGTGGAGATTATTATTCTATCTCCCAAGCATGGAAGCAACAAAATCCAACCTTTCATTTTAGTGAAATTTAATTTAGAATATCATAATTTTGATTTGGAGTGCATCATCATCCTAGATCTTTCTTGCATTAACTTTGCATTAGGGTTTGCACTAATTAATTGGCAAATAGGGTTTGTAAATCTTGCATTAGTGAAAGTACATATAGGTTGCATTTTTGCATCTTACAACAATGAAAATCATCTGAAATCTATATTTGCATTTAAATTTGCATTAAAATCTGAAATATTTCTTGCATTAACTTTGCATTAGGGTTTGCACTAGTTAATTGGCATATAGGGTTTGTAAATCTTGCATTAGTGAAAGAGCATATAGGTTGCTTTTTTGCATCTTACATCAATGATAATCATCTAAAATTTGTATTTCATTTAGTTTACAGATCATCCAAACAAAAAAACATAACAATCACTTAATTTTTTTTTGAAAAAAAAAAAATGTTCACTGGGACTCATACGCCCCTCTAGGTGATTTAGTCCTAGTGTAGGTTTTAAACCACACTTTACAACATTGAATTCCATGTTTCTAGGCTTTTTTTTTCTGATGATAACTTTTTGTTTCAGTTTACATACTTTCTATTTCATCCACTTCATTGTATCTAGTTTAATTTGTCCCATCTTGTGTATTACTTAATTGCATCTAGAACACTTCATTTCACATTGTTGCATAGTTTATAATTTTAAATTTGCACTAAATTTCATCATGGATATGCACTTTGGTAAAATGTGGATGTCCTTGAAGTCCTTAGTGGATGTGTCAAGTTGTGCTTTTGAAAATGACCCTAATGAAATTGAATTTACTCATGCTCACTCAACTCGTAATGCATGTCCTCCTCATGATGTTGACATCATTGGAGAATATGATGATAGCATGAATAAATTCCTAAACGATTTGCTTAACAACCTTGAAACTAATGCATCCTTTTATCCATCCATGGAACAACCAACACCCCTTATAATACCACCAATTGAGATGTTTAGTTATTTACATCCTGAAGTTGAAATAAAATTTGAACCTAGGTTCCCTACAATAGGTGAACCTATCTCCTCTAGTCAAGCAAACATTCAACCATTTTATGTTAAAAAATGAAAAACACTCGCATCAACCTAGAAGAGACATGGAAAAGGATTCATGATCCTGAGTAAACAAGGATGTGATACGACAAGTGAACATGAAATTCATCAACTCTTGGAGAAAATTCCAATTTAAGATACAAAAGGGTTAGGATATCAAGATCCTCCTCCACATATAAGTGTCCTCCTTCCTCAAGAACAATCGATACCTCAAAATGATAATAATGATGACACATGGAGATCTCCAGACCCCCTACCCTAATCCCAACTAAAGAAATTGGTGTATCTAGCAAGTGAAGAAGGCCTTAGAAACTAAAGAAATTGAAATTCCCTTACCCACCAACTGATATTGAAAGGAATTTTTAGATACTTCTGTACGAAGGACTTATTACATTACCACCCATGCCAGAAATTCAATTTCCAAATCATAAAAAATAAAAATACATCTCATTGTAGATATCATAGAATTTTTGAACATAGTACTGACAAGTGTTGTGCCTTAAATAAAATATTTAAAAAGTTAGATATCATAGAAATAGTCCCTTAAAGCGGGACCCTTTTGCTCCTTTCCATGTAATATTTGTAGAATGATAACATTATCACTATTACATGTTATACATTTATTGCAAATCATCTCTAAATGCAAGGAGGCCTTTCCCATCACCTACCTCGGCTCATTCTTTCCCTACACATTGTGGGGGACAAGAATTAGATAGCCTTGTCTTAGTATTATATTTTTCGTTGTCCCTATGGCTAGTTGTCTGCTTTCTATATAGGATGGACATGATTGGGATGCACATGATCTACTCATAGGTTGATTCACATGTGTCTTACTAGTCCTTTTCATTATTTCTTTCTCTTTAGTGTGATTGCATGTGGATAATGTGATCCCCCATATTTTTCTATTTGATTTATCTCTCTCTCTCTCTCTCTCTCTCTCTCTCTTTGTGACATTCCTCTATTTGTACCTTCATTCTTCTCTTTGTCATAAATATTTTAAGCTCTTTTTCTTTATCTTTTCTTTTTCTTTTGTTTCCTTTTGGGGACGACACAAGACATTGAGACATTCATGTTTCTTCCATGTTGACCCAAAATATTTTCTTTATCTTTTCATTTTTCTTATGTTTTCCTTTTGGGGATGACACAAGGCACCGCGACATTCATGTCTCTTCCATGTTGACCCGAAATATTTTCTTTATCTTTCATTTGTCTTGTGTTTTCCTTTTGGGGATGATGCAAAGCGTCGAGACATTCATGTCTCTTCCATGTTGACCCAAAATCTTTTCTTTATCTTTTCATTTTTCTTATGTTTTCCTTTTGGGGATGACACAAGGCATCAAGACATTCATGTCTCTTCCATGTTGACCCAAAATATTTTCCTTTATCTTTTCCCTAATCTTGTGTTTTCCTTTTAGGGATGATGAAAGGCAGCGAGACATTCATGTTTCTTCCATGTTGACCCAAATTTTTTTTCTTTGTTTTCACTCTCTTTATGTCATTCTTCCAATTCTATGAGTATTTGGGGAATGATGTTAGTTTTGATCTCTCTAAAAACATTGTAGCAAGAACATATTGACCCTAAATCCATAGATCCCTTATGCATTTGGAGTTTCATTTTTGGGGGCAACCCCTCTCTTTTCTTTCACATGATGTAGCTTTATTTGGAAACATATATGAGTTGGGATAGGGCTTTCCAAGTTAGCTCTCATGTCTTCTTTATTTTTAGCATTTATCATTTACTACTTTAAAGTAATTTCTCACATCAGGGTGTTTAACAATTTCTTTAAAGTGGGGGCATACATTGGCATTATTCTTTTGTGTTTTTCATGTGATGCATATTTCACTTTTTGGTGAGACTAGGTGTGATGTCCCTCAAGAGCATGATCTCTCTTAGCATATTATATTCCTCTTAGTGGCTTGATGCAATACATTGAATCCCCTAAGTTGCAAATCTTTTATTCTTTGATTGGTCCTCTCTTGGAGACATTAGGCACAATTTTCCCTAAGTTAAGACCTTAAATGAACTAAGCTAGACTCCTTTGAACATTCTTTACATTTTTTATTTACAAAATTTTAGTTATAGGGCAACCTTGCATAACACGCTTTGCATGCATGTGGAGCCATCTTGTTTGTTTGTGAGTTCCAATCATACAAAGCTTTGCTTTCCTTATGAAGCTCAAAGCTCATTTTTGCATGACCCCTTATCAAAGTTATCAAGAGGTATAACTTTGGTATGGTTGAATAGGAAGTTGATCCAAGGCATGGCTTTCCCATAGCTACTTACGTGTGTGTGAGCACATATTGGTCGAGTGTATGTGTATCACCTCTTTGGATACTCAGCTAGCGGAAAACTTGAAGTTTTGTTGCCTTAGAGTGAGCATGCATTTTTAAAACAAGCAACCTAGATATAATTGACATCATGATGGAAAAGTGGTCGAAGCTTGATCCACTCCATTCTTTAATTTTTCTTCTCTCCTTGTCTTTGGCAGTGTATGCTTGCACTTTATTGTTACTCCTATATAATTTTTATGTGTGTTCTTTTGTGCTTATGTTGTTTTGTCATAGAATCTTGATCCTAGGGGCTTGATCACCCCTCTTAATCATTGTCATCCTATATTATCATAATTAGTGCATTTGAACTGCTCTTGATGTGAATTCATCTACTTTAGTGTGAGTTTGAAGGAAGTTCATCCTCTCACTAAAATGGAGGCTAAATGTAGTGTCAAAAAATGTTGTCATGACATTTTCACACTTATTTGGGCCCTCCTTGTTGAATTGAGAATAATGTTGCCTTGACTTAGTGTTGTAATGTGTTTAACACACTCACATTAGGCCTTGGGCCCTTGTGAACTAAATGGGCTTAATTGTACATTGTTTAAAGTGTTGTAAAGTGTTGTAACACACTTGCACACTTTTCTAGGGTTTTCATTATTAATTGGGATTCATTATGTTTTAATTGGCCTTATTTTGCATCCACAAGTCTTAATTAATGCATCTTTCCAAGGATAATCCTGACATAAATCAACATATAATCATAATTAAGTTGGTTTTAGGTTGTGTGGCCTATATTTAGTGATTTGGGAATCATATGCTAGCTTGGGTGTATGAGTCCCACCTAGGGTTTTGGGTTTCGAACCAGATTTCACACCTTTCTAAGCATTTTTAAAAATGTGTCCCATAATTATGCCTAATGGGACTCATACACTTCTGGTGTATGAGTCTCGTGTGGCCCAAAATTAAATTTAATTCAAATTCTTGGTGGAATTTTACCCTCCTAGATCTGATATTAGCTTGTAGTGTTGTAATTTCAGGAAATTTGGCATAAACAAGTATAAATACAAGGTTTTTTCACTCATTTTCACCTAAGCATTCAAGAGCTCATCCTAAGCCTTCAAGTATTCATGCATTATAAAAAATTGGAGTTAACATCTTGAGCATTCAAGCGTCTTCAAGAGCTGATTATCAAGTTTTTTATAGCATTATTCAAGTATCAAGCATCATGTTAAAGTCATCATGCATCATGTTTGTTTTTAAGCTAACATTTGTGATGTAGGGTTTTATGATTCAAGCTAGCGTTCAATTCAATATCTATCACATTCAAGCAAAATTCAAGATCTACATCCATTGGAGCCATTTCATACATGTTTGCAACACTTTATTGCTAGCTTTTGATGAGTTTCAACATTATATTTTGTTCATTCATCATTCTCTTTTCCTACTATGTTTCATTTATGGTTTGATTACCAAAATAGGGTTTGACCAAGAAAAACCCCTTTCTACTAACAAAACAACATTTTTCCATCTCTTTAGTGTGTGATTTGTAGATATAGGTTGAAGGGATGTTGAAAACCAAGTTTGGACAAAATTTTCAAGTGTTCAAAGTTTTCAAAGTTGTCACCTTGCATTGAAGATCATTGGAGAACATCTATAGACTACAAATTGAAGATTTAGATCTAGAAATCAGGTGGAAAGGATAGAGGAGACATAGAAGAGTAGTTTCAAACTTTGAATTTTTAGAACTTAGACCTAACTAAAATGATACACCACTTTTGGCATATGAGTCCCAATTTGGTCAAATTTATAGATTTTGGAAGTTCCAGACATCTCTCTCCCATATTTTAGTTTTTTCCCAGAAACCCTAATCTGGAACTAAATCACCTAGACTGGCATAAGAGTCCCAACATGCTTTATAATTAGCCTTTTCAACATTTTAGGCCTTCATCTAGTCTTCTCCAGGTTTCCAGGTGCACACATTTCATCTCTCAGCTTTCTATTTTGATTTACATGCATTTCTAGGTCATTTTGTGAAGTATCACATTGCATTAGGTTTAAGCATTAGATCTTGCATTTCATTAGTCTTTTGAAGCCTTAACTTGGTGGTTAACCCTTCTTTAGTTTATAATCAGACCCTAGGACAACCTATTTCAAGATCTATTTCTACTTTGTACACCTTAGGTTGAGATCTCTAGGGTTGTCCTTGAATGAGAGTATAAAGATCATTATTCTATCTCCCAAGCATAGAAGCAACAAAAATTCAACCTTTCACTAATAATATAACCTAGAAAATAAAACTAAAAATATGAATGATGGATTGATAATGAATAGAGGTACACTTGGAAAATTGAAGATGCTTTAAACAAGGTCTGTAATCTTGAAATTCTAACTTTTAAAGAACACTAGGACTCATACGCCAATAGGGGTGATTTAGTTCTAGTTTAGAATTTTGGGTTGAAACTAGAATCTACAGCTGGTAAACGAAGATCTATAGAAAAAATCTAAAAAGTGGTATATTTGGAGTCATACACCACAAGTGGCAATTTAGTCCCAGTATTAGGGTTGATCTGAAACTCTGATACCCTCTAGTGTTCTCCTGTAGCTTTTCTGCTTTTTGATCTCTGAGTCTAGAACTCTGAATTCTGACCTATAGGTGACTTTCTGTGATCTTGCAAGAAAGATGACAACTTTGACAACTTTGTAACTTTGACAACTTTCTCTTATAGTGCTCTTCAATGGATCTTCAACCTAAATCTACAAATTTCACAACAAAGATAAGGGAAAATGTTTTTTTTTTTAGTGGATACAAGTTTTCCCTAGTCAAACCCCGTTTTGGTAATCAAAACTTGAAATGAAATCAAATCGAATGAAGGAATGATGAATGAAAAAATATGCTATATTGCAACTCACCAAACCCTTGTAATAAAGGCTACAATCTTGTATGAAATGGCTAGCATAAATGCAGATCTTGACTCTTGATTGAATGCTTAAATATTTGTCTTGAATGTTTGCTTGAATCATAAAATACCTACATCACAAATGTTAGCTCAAAAACAAACATGACGTATGATTACTTTGATATGATGCTTGAATCTTGATTGTAGCTCCAAAATGCTTGATAATCATCTCTTGAATTCTCTTGAATTCTCTTGATCTCATAAACTTGCTATAAGAATGCTTCATAAAACTTCTATGAGAGAACCTTGTATTTATACTTGTTTATGCCAAATTTCCCAAAATTACAACACTACAAGATGACATCAGATCTAGGAGAATAAGATCCTGGCAAGAATTTGAACTTAAAATAGGTCCACACTAAGCGGGAATCATATGCCAGTTGGGGCATATGAGTCCCAATAGCCTAGGCATGGGATACGGATTTAAAGAAATGTTAAGTTCTATGCCAAATTCAAGACCAAGCTATAAAACATAGGTGGGACCCATACACCCAAGGTAGTGTATGAGTCCCAGATCACTAAATTATGATTGGTTATTAGATAAATATTAAGTTTATCCTCATAAAGATGCATTAAATAAGGCTTTTGAAGCAAAATAGGACCATATAAGGCATAAAGAAGCCCAGCTTTAGCAGGGATGGCCCAAAAAAGTGTGAAAATGTAGAGGGATACATTTTTCTACACTACACCTTCATCTTCTCTTTGATGGATATGATCCTTCATCAATTGTTGTGAGGGAACACTCTAAATCTCTTGTTCATTATCTACATGATCATCCTTTGTAGTTTGACATGAGTGTGGACAGCAATTGGAGGATGATTCTTTCTTTTCAAAGGAAGTATCTTTGTCTTTGGATTATTTTCTACAATAATTACTAGGATATTTTTTATTGTCTTCTTTGATAGTGTGGCCTAGAATGCCTATTTAGAGTACAACACTTTTCAACATCAACATGGAGACACTTAAGTGTTCTTCTAAGATATCACACATCATCTATCTTCCCTCATCTTCCTTTCAAGAATGGGAAGATATCCTACATACTATCTTGGTCATAGATCATCTTTAGGATTCATAGTTGGACATCTACCATATTTGCAAGAGACTCTACATTGAGGGGGGCTACATTTTCTCTCTTCTTCTCTCTTATGGGGGGTTACTTTTCCTCGGATGTGATTTTATCCTTTCATGCATCATTGAGAGCATTTTTTTCTCTTTTGGGGAGGATTTTTGTCCCACTTGGTTTTCTCCTTTTCTCCATTTGTGAGAGATTTCATTTGCATTTGTACATGGGTACCTAACATGGCCTCGTATCCGAGACCCATCTTTGTGTCATTTGCATAAGTACTCCCTAAGTTGTACTTAAGTAGGGGTGTTGGTGTAAATGGGTGTATTACCTATCTATGTCCTAGTTCTTTTTTCTAGAAGTCTTAGTTGTATAGATAAGATCTCATCAGATCTTATATAGTTTTCCTTTATTTAATGCATGTTTCCTAAGTCATTTAATGTTGACTCGTTTCATTTAATTATGACATACTCATTTAATGTTGGTACATCATCACACCTTTCCTATATAAGAAAGGCATCATATGTACATTGGAACATCGACTATGAACACCAATCAAGTTCATTTTGGAAATCTTGCATCCATAATCATAGCATTCAATATTTCTTCCATCTTTGTTATGGAAGTTATTTTGTCTTGTAGGTGATCCAAGAGTGTTTAGGAGTTTACCATAAACTCCTACAATTTTTCCCCAATTTGAACATATTATTGTCAATATTTTAATATTTAAAATTCTAATTTCATTTGTTAGCTTTTCATAATTAATCTTGTAGGAAATAAAGAGATGCATATAAATTTGTGTCTTTTTCACCATTTTAAATCTTAAATAATGCTATCATTTTGAAATCCTAAAAGCAATCAATAGCAGAATTAACAGAGTTTGCAATGCTTATTATTAGTCAAGATTCATATTTGCAATACATCAAGTTTTCAAGTGAGCTTATTTATGTTTTATGTTCATTTATTTTGAGTACTAACACTTGCAAGAATTAAATAAAGCAACCAATTCTACTTGCATGAGATTAGTACAATAACTTCAATCAATCATAGAAAGTAGATCCGAGCTCAATAAGTTGCAACACTTCTCAATTTATTATTATTTTATCTATTTTCCTCTACCCAATTGAGGGTAACCACTCTTTTGCATCATCATAGCCATTGTGGAGGTAGAAATACCAAAATGGGGTTTGAATTAGGTAAGCCCCTATATAGAAAAACCATTTCCAATCTTCTTTGTGTGCAAGTGACAAATCTAAAGTGGATTTATAAAAGGATTGAAGACCTAATTGTAAGATCTAGCATTAAAGCCTTCTACCTCAACAAATTAGAGAAAGTGGAATTAATCATTGATATACAAAGTTTTAGAGATGAGTCCAAAAAGGGAGAACCTACAAAAAAAACCATTTGAGATCTTGTTTCTAGTTCGTAAGGATTGCAAATTCCTAGTTCTAGGGTGCTAGTGCTTGGGTTGTCTAGACAATTCAAGCTAAAATTCATATCCCAAGTTCCTTTGTGTCTACACTCTATTGTTCTATACTTCATTTATGGGTTTTTGTTTTGTACTTTTCTCAAATCTCATTATTTTGTTGTAGCTTTATAATTGAACTAGGTACATATTTTCATTATCAAATCAAGTTAATCAACATTAAAACCCCTAAATAAAGAACCAAAGCATTGATCCACCATTCTTTCTCTTCCATTAAGGTTAGTAGCCAAGTGGGTATTTGTGATCATTTTTGGTTTCTTCGTAAGGCTCAATGCAAGATCAAGTTGGGAAAAATAGGGCCTCTAAGTGGCAATGAAAATAAAAAAAATCTATATTTAAGCAACTTTACATAAGAATTTGAATAGGTTATTAACATTAAAAACATGTAGGAATATAATTTGTAGCAAATTGAATGTATTTGTAGGCTAAGAATAGGCCTTTTTTTTGAAAAAAAGTAATTTTATTTGGTGAAAATTAAAAATTTCAATGCATTAGTAATTGAAATTTTGGAAAAAATTAAGAAGCAGGTGTTTGAAAGCCACCCTAAGTATGAGAAAATAAATATTTTTTGAATCTTTTAATATAAGTAGAGGACACATGCCCGGATGTGATACATATTTTTTTTGTATTTATTTTGCAAGTAAATAATTAGTTATGAAATTTCTAGTAGGAATTTTTAAAAAATATTAAAAACCATTTGTTCGTCCACCCTAACTTGGTCAAAAAATTATAAAATTCATTTTTTTTATAACTATAGTTCATGAACCATAGAGTGTGATGCATATTTCAAATTCAAACATGTATAACCATTTAAAAATTATAGATGTTTTTTAATTAGCCTTTAATCGAGACTTTATACATAGTGCTATAGAAAATCAATAATAATTATCTATTAGATTCAAAATAAATCATATCATATATTGGTAGAATGCTAATTTTTTTGAATAAAAATTTTCTGTTTCATCAAATTCAGATGAAAAAATTCATCAACATGAAACTTGTATGAAGTTCAAATAAACATTGCAACCCCTGTGAACACATTGGGGCAATTGACTTTTCAAGTTAGAGACCCTCAAGCCAAATCCCAAAGAAATTCCAAAGTAAAAGGATATCCATTATTAACGAATATCTGATAGAAACAAATATCCATTTTTAAAAGTGAAAAATAGATTTCTAATTTTTAAAGCAAAAAATGGATATCCATTTCTACCTGTGATAGGGCGAATTTAAGTGCTAGAATACGAGCAGCAAACAAGACAATGCAAATAACACTAAAAACAACCTACACCTCAAGATTAGCCTACTTGGATTCAACACAAAATAAAGATGAAAAAATGAAACCTTTTACCTTGTCTCGAATCAATCCTTTGGTTGGCCCTTCGATCTTTGGTGTTGTATGCTCCTTGGATGGCAAGAGATGCAAGCTAGATGATGATATGAGAATGGATAAAAGTAGATGAAAGTGTGAAAAATGGCTAAGTATGGCTCCTAGAAAAAAATTGTAAGAGTTTGGCTACAATGCATGATCCCTCCTAAAATGAGAGAAAAGAGGGGGTATTTATAGAGAATTTGGAATTCTCTAGGGAAATGGACAGTCAAGATTTAGCCACCAAGATCAAGATGTAGGGCCAAGGTGAGTTGGGAACTCACAAGCCCTCACATCTTGACATGTGGCATGTGAAGTGGCTTAAAAGAGATGATGTGTACATGAGGTGGAAGGATAGTAAATAACATGGAGGTAGTACATAGTACCTTGGGATTGGGACAAGATCTCCTCATAAAGGAGGTACTTGTCCCCATGTGGGTGAGAGAACATGTGAGGAATTAAAAATTCCTCAAATATTCTCATGGGGAAGAGAGAAGGAATTTAAAATTCCTTTAAATGCATTGGGGGATTAAATGTGAATTAAAAATTCACATGGGGAATGGAGATGCCTTGTTCGAAAAGAGAAATCTTTTAATGAAGTTTACTAAGGACACATTCCATAAATGATATGATGATTAGAGATGACCTAATTAGGTGATTAAGGTTGTGCAAGTACTTGATTAGATTGATTAATGACATATTAGAAGCAAGTGGGAAATTATGGAGGATGGGACCCTAATGATGATTAGGGGTGTGCACATCTTAATCATAAATTAATTATGACTAAGAAAGAGGGTTAGATTTCTAAGAGGGATTATAGGCCAACTTGCAAAATTTGGAGGATGTAACAATGAGAGAGAAAATAAGGAATCTAAAAATAAATATAAAATTCCAAAAGATAATATGACTAAATTAAATAAAGTGATGCATTTATTTAATTTAGAGAGGAAAGAGGGGAAAAGTATTTACTAAATTAAATACTTTGGGAAGCCTTATGCAAGATACACAATATTAATTAAATGAATTATTTAATTAATACCAACAAAGAGGATGATTTAAAAGAGAAAAGGAATGATTAAGAAGACGACCTTGACCATATGGAAGTGGTCAAATTTGGATGTCTACACTACATTTAGGAAACAAATATCCATTTCTTAAAGTTAAGAAATGGATATGTGTTTCTTTAACTTGAGAAATGAATATCTGTTTCTTTTAATTAGAAATATTAATACATATAAATATCACTATAGATTAAAATATGACATGTTATAATATTAATAAATATTTAAAATATTAATATATATAATATACTATATGATAAATTAATATATAGTAGGAAATATTAATATTAATATAATATGCATTATGTTTTATATAAATATTATATGTTATATTATATAACTATAATATTATATATAATAATATATAATATATTATAAATAATTATTTGATGGATTTTTGCAAGGGATTTTTGAATATCATATTTATTATAATAAAACTACAAGGAGCTAAGAGATATACATACATCTCTCTCTCTCCCTCTCTTTCATGTTCCCTTTATACTTTTGTGTATCTCCACTTGCACTCTCCCTCTCTACCTACATTTCTCTCAATTTGTCTCACCCTACTTCTCCCTCCATTCCTCCAACCATACCTCTCTCTACTTATCCCCCATTTATCCCTTGATTCCTCCCTCCCTCCCTCTCTCTATTCCTCCCTTTATCCCTCCCACCCTACCTCTCCCTCTTTGTCCCTCTCCCTCTCTCTACTTATCCCTCCCCCCTCTCTCTCTCTCACACTAGATCTCTCTATTTGTACCTCTCCCACCCTACCTCTCTCTCTACCTACGTCTCTCTACCTACACCTCCCTCCTTCCTTCCTTCCCTCTCTCTCCATCCCTCTCTAGATCTCTACTCATCCTCTCCCTCTCTACCTATCTTTCTCTGAATCCATCCAACCCTACCTCTATTTCTATCTACCTCTCCCTCCTTCCCAACTTCCCCCTCTCTCTACTTTTCTCTCCCTTTCCCTCTCTACTTCTCACTATCTCCCCTCACTCTCTACCTACCTCTCCCTTTATTCCTTCCACCTTACCTCTCTCTACCTACCTATCCATGTCTCCCTCATTTACTCTCTCTCTCTCTCCCTTTAACCCTTCAATAGTACCTCGCTACCTCTCCCTCCCCCAATCCCTCTCTACTTCTCTCTATCTCTCATATCTCACCATCCCTCATCACCTTCCTCTTCCTCCCTTTATTCCTCTTCCCCCCCTCTCTCTCTACCTACCCATCCCTTTATCGCTCAATCCCTCCTTGAAAATTTGAAAGAATATCTTCTTGGAGCTTACCCTGTTAGAGAAGGCTAGGTACCAAGGGGATGGGGAATGGAAAGGGGAAGATTATGGAAGGAATCTCTAAAAGTATGTGACTCTTAAGAGAAAAGATACCAAATAAATACCATGGGAAACAATCAAGCTTTAATGAAACTCCAAATAAATAACACCCATGAAAAAATGAGACAAAACCACCACAAGAAAGATTAGAGAAAAAAATGAGTTTATAAGAAAAGTAAACATGGCTATATTAAATGGATAAGGGAAAAGACACTAGTAGAGGATTGAAAGAGATAAAATACTCAGTAGAAGAATGGAAATAGTGAAAAAGATGAGAAGTGAGTGCAATAATCAGGGTGTTGTTGAGTGTGCCAAATGGGGTGCTACCAAGGAAATAGGAAAAGAGGATAAGGAAGAGAATTTATGGGAAAAAGTAGGAGAATTGATAACTAGTTTAAAGAAGAATATTGATGACTATGTAAAAAATATAGAAGATTATTATTAGGACCATGTAATAAAGAAAAAAATCCACTACTACTACAACCTTCTAGAGGCCCAACAATCAAACCAGACCTTACTATCAACTTAGATGAAAAATTTTCAAAATTTTTGATAACTCCAAAGAAGACCCTATTCGTTCAAGGAAAATATTTAGATGAATTAGTCAATAGAAGCATAAGGAAATTAAAAGAAGAAGAAATAAAGTAAAGTGGAAATAATAGATTTAACTTGGGTGAATAATTATGTTTACAATCAACTAAAATGACACTAACAAATAATTAAAAAAATATATAATTTGAATTCACAACCCCCTAACTAGGATCCATCCCCTTTGCCATATAAGAGTTGGAGAATTTTAAGAGAAGAGATAAGTTGCAAGATAAGAAAAAAAGAAAAGGAAAAGAGATGGAGGGGGAAGAAATAATAGGAAAAGAATACCTTGATATAAAACTAGAAAGAGAATAGAAAACCTAATCGATCAAAAAATTAAATAAGGAGAAAAAAGAAAAACCTAGTTTGCAATTCCATAAAGTTAGGAATAAAGAGAAAAAATATAAAATAGATCCTTCAATCAAGATCATCATATTTGGGAAAGATACCACAAAAGAAACATATCACATGTTCTTGCTAGAATATTTATGGGAGAGACTAAATGTTACTAGAGACAAGCCATTTGAAATTATTCAACTTTGTATCCTCACTCTGAAAAGATGTTTTAGATTGGTAAAAAAATACCTACCCAAAACATGGGAAAAATTGGAATGAAGTGAAACATGAATTTCTCACTAATTTTGATACTTTAGACATCCCAAGAGAGAGTGTAAGTAATATGAGAGATCTCATACAAAGGAAAGATGAATATGTAAAATAATATAATGAAATGTTCAGAGAAGTTTTCCACAAACTAGAGGAAACATTGAAAAAAAGGAAAAACATAGAATGGCTTATTTCTAGATTTCAAATAGATATAAGACCATCTTTAGATGGCAGGATATTTAGCACATGTACATAGATATGATAATTATGGCATACCGCATTGAATCCCAAACTTGGTGTAGGCCTTAGAAGGATGATATGAAGGAGAATTTATTGAAAAATTACAACTTGTTGTAGAATATCTAATAGTATAGAACTCGATCTTAGAAAAAGGAGAAATAAAGAAAACTAAATAAATGTGGTGCACCTATCACTCATGAGAAGGCCACCTCCAAAATGACAATCGTAAGGACCAAAGAGAGAGAACTACCATCACATTGCATGTAGGATTAAAGAATATTCTAGCAAAATATAAACCAATGTACTATGGGATATTCCAAGAGTGGGATAGTCACCTTCTAGAGGACTATCTTGCCAACAAATTTTAGGTCTGAAACACATAGAATCATCTTGATCCTTGATTCCCTCTACACAAAAACTATGATGTAGATATAAATAGAAACATGGTATATGCTAAATGATTGGTGGAATCACCTCTATATAATGTTGGGTATAGATAGCCACCATGGAGGGATAACAAAAATCCATATGCATTCCAAAATGGCATACTTTAAGAATACATGGGTGATAATAGAAAATCTAATAACATAGGAGGAAGAGGACATGAAAGAAACAATCATAAAAGGAGTGATGCAACATGTTATAATTGTAAGATCTCTCAACAATATCAAAAAATTATGGAGCGCTCGGGCGGGACAGTACGTGGGGGAGGCACTTCAAATTCTGCACAGGCAAGAGATGAAGATTCAAATGAAGAAGATGATGGCAGCAGGTGGACTCACATTTTTGGGGTCTGCCCTATTTGTGGTGGAATGGTATCAAGGTTTGCTGGTGGTTGGTAGGAGGATTTGGCTGTCTGTGGATGCCCTTCTTTCTTCCAGGGGCTGGTTGTGCGTCCGTGGGGGGTTTGGTCTTTGGTTGAGGCCAGATTTGTGCCTGGCGACAGTATTATTGTGGAGGGTCATGTTCCTTCTTCCGAGGGGTGGCCTCTCTCTCCCCTTTGGTGGGTGGATCTTCCTCCTTTGTTGGTGAAGGCAGTTTTAGGATGGGTCAGCTTCTTCTCTTATGTTGGGCCCCTGCCTTCTTTTGTTTTTCTTTTTTTGCCTGGGTGTTTGGAGGCTTCCTATTTTTCTGTGGGACTATGTGCTAGATGGCATTGCCCTGATAGGATGAGCTTCATAATTGTGTATTTTAGGGCTTTTGCTGCCTTTTCTTGTTCTCAATCCATTTCATAGATTTTTGGTAGTTTCTCTGCTCCCTCTTGGCCCCTGTTCTCATCTCGTTTCCTTTTACTGATTGGGGGTTTCATTGCTGATGTTTTTTCTGTTGGGATATCTGGTGGCTATTTCAACCTTGACTAGGAGAGCTCTTTGTTTGTTTATCTAAGGGTTGCTTTGTTTGCTTCAGCGTCAGCTCTGTCCCTTTGGCAGGAAAATGCTAGTTTCATTGTTTCTTGTCTCTCCTTGTTCCTTGAAGCACTATTTGTTTTATTGGGAGAGGTGCTTCTGCCATGGAGTCCTTTGGGGCCTCTTTGGGGTGCTTTCCTTTCTAGGATGGGGTCTATGTGTCTTTGTTTATTTCTTCTGACCCCTGGGTTTTATTGCAATGGGGGTTTATCTATCCCTCGCCTTCTTGGTTCCATGGCTTTGCTTTTCATGCTGCTTTTGGTGCATCCTTGGGTTATTTTGGTCTTTCCTATGGAGGTGGTCCTATCTTCTATTGAGGGGGAGATCGATGTGGTTGGAAGTGACTGTTCTCCTATAGAGGTGGAGTGGGATGTGGCTTTTTGTGCATGGAAAAGCTATTGGGGAGCTATTGAAGCCTTGTTTTATGGTGGTTTGGGTTTTGATGGGTACCTTCATGCTGAGATGTTTTCTTTATCTTCTATGGAGGTGGAGATATTGATTTGGAAGCAGATCTTTGAGACTTTCATCCCCACGATCATTGATAGTTGCAGCTACGAGAAGCTAGGTTTTCTTTTCTATAGAGGTGGAAAGAACAAAGGACTCTTGAAGGATACTGTTGGAGCTTTATGCTTTTGTGTTTACCTTTCCTATATTTTGGGAAGGGGTGCTTTGCTGGACTCTACTACTTCTGCTAGTGGAGCTCTGATTATGATTTGTACTATGAAAAGTTGTATTGGGTTTAAGGTCCCTATCAAAACCTTATGTTATGGGCTGATGGTCTTGTCTATAACATTGGAGTGTAGTGGGTTGTTGGGCCTATCAAAACCAACGAAGTCAAGATTCAAGTGATTTCTCGATGTTCTTCTCAGCAACCTGCTGGCTTGTGGCTGGTTGTTGTCCTCTTGTGTACCTGGTTTGCTGCTGGTTGTTATTTAGTTTATCCTTTGTGTAGCTTGTTTGTCTTGGTGTGGATATGGGACCCCTGTAAGTCCTGATGGTTTTGGGTCCATTCAAAACTTTTTGTACATGGTTTTGGGTCCATTCTAAACCTTTTTTCCCCATCTATCAAAAACATGTTATAATTGTGGTAAAATAGGTCATTGTGCTACAAAATGTTGGTCATAATAGAGAAGAAAATGTCTTTTATGTGGAGATGATTCACATGATATATTCAAGTGTGATAAGGCTCAATAGTATTACCAAAATACCCCATGTTTAAGAAGTGATAAATTATAGGAAAACAAAGGATCCAAAGTGATTAGAAGAGTACTAAAAGGAGTCAAAAGTTTCCAGATAGTACATAATTGGTCCTAAAACACATCAAATGAAACCACCATAGATAAGCACAAATAAGAAGTCCAGAATAAAGAAAAAAAAAGCTATAATACTCACTAGACAAGGAATAAATAATAGAAAGAATAGAAGGGAAATTGAAGACGTCTAGAAGAGTATGACCACTTTCATCCAAATAAGAAATAATATGACCAAATAGTGGATGAAGTAAGGAAATAAATTATACAATAGTAGAAGGATGAAATTTCTTGTTTTTCAAATGAAGAGGTGAGGATGCTAAAGAGTCTAGACACTTTGGCTCAAAAAAATTATATATTAGTAAAATTGAAACAATAGGAAAGTATTGGGATTGTAATAATGGAAAAAATAAGTCTTTTCCCTTACTTTGTTTGATAATTGACATTAAAGTTGAACTAAGGGTGTCTTGGAGTGGTGTTGTAATGTGTTGTACACATTCACACTATCCTAGGACCTTTATTTATCTAAAAAATTCCTTAATTGATCCTTTGCAAGAGTGTTGTAAAGTGTTGTAACACACTTTCACACTTTTCTATATTTGCTTAATTGACCCTTTTCAATAAAATGTACATAATGTGTACCTTGTTTAAGTGTTGTAAATTTTTGTAAGGAACTTTCACACTTATCTAAGTAGTCTTAATTAATTGTGGTTAATTGGAGTTATTAACCCCCTATTTAGGCCTTAATTTAGGCACCTCCTGAAGATCTATCCTGACAATCATGACTTAAATAAAAAATTATTTCATTGGGAAAAATTTGGCCCTGGTAAGTTGAGCTAGGACCCATTCGCCCTTGATGGCGAATGGGTCCTCCCTTAACATGATCCCCTTTCTTAGTTGATCTAGAATGGTTTTTAGCCTTCTTTCAGTCCCCCGAAGCTTAGTCCTGGAAACTTATCCAAGACCCATTCCCCCAAGGTGTCAAATGGATCCTCCCTTAATGACACCCCCCTTTTTGAATTTCATTTTGGTGAGAATTTAATTATCTTTCTTTCCAAATTTGGTGTCGGCCTTAATTTTTTGAATTTCGGGGTTAATCTCCTAATTTAGTATAAATAAGGGGTTAATTCACATTGTTTATCTTAAGCAATCCTAAACTTTCAAGCATTCAAGCATTTAAGTGATCAAGCATTATAGAGTATTTCAAGAGCATTCATGAGGCATTTCAAGGAAGATTTCAAGTGTTTATTGTAGTGGTCCTCAAAGGCATATAATCATTTCAAGGGTTTGATGCATGCATTCATGTTGTTGAGCAAAGATTGAGTGTAGCATTGAAGATCTACTTGCAAGTATCTTTCACATCATTCTCAAGGATCCAAGATCTACATTCTTCATGACCACTACATGATAGTTTGTAGATTTTCTTCACTAGACATCATCCAAGGTGAGATCATTTACATTATTTCATGTTCATTCTTCATTTCCTTCATTTCATCATTTGGATCAATTACCTATAGGGGGTTTGACTAAGGAAAACCCTCATTCACTAAAAAATCAAAAATTTGTTTTTCCCTTGAGTGTGTCAATGCATATTTACAAGTTGAAGATCAAGTTGAGCAAGATTTGGAGCAATATTGTCAAAGTTGCAAAGTTGCAGCTAAAGTTGTCATTCAAAGTGCAAGATCATGAAAAGAGTTGTACAAAATTAACTATAGACTTCCAGAACTTGTTAACCAAGAATTTAAGAGTGCATAAATCAAGGAACAAGATCCTGAAATCAATTTTCTGAAACCCTAAGAGAACCCATTTACCACTGAAGGTGAATAAGTCATCCATAGCTCAAAACAAACTTTTTGGCTAGGTACACAACTTTTTATGCTCTAAAAACATCCCCCATAGTTTCTATAACAGTTAGGTTGCATTTCTAGTTGTTATTAGCATCTTATTTTGCATAATTTTAGGTGATAAGGGTCATAGAAAAATCAGTGGTCTATCACTTTGTTGATTCATTTGGTGGACCCTATTTATCACCCTCATCATTTATTGGTGAACCTGACATATTCAACATTGAAATTTCCTAATTTATGGAGTCTTTCATTGCATTTTAAGTTAAAATCTTGCATTCATTGCTTTTAGATTTGCATTGAATTAAGATCTCATTTATGGTTTCTTGTTTTGCATTGAAATTTTGCATATCATATAGGGTTTAGATTTGCATTATTTTGCATCTTTCTAAATCTGAAAATTACAAAAAAAAAAAATCATTTTGCATCTCATTTAGATCTCATTCAATTGCATTTGAAAATCAAAATAAAATTGCATTTCAAATTAGGTCTTGCATTTCATCTTTTCATTGCATTTTTACATTCAATTTCTGGAAAATTTGAAGCTGCATTTTATTGTATCAAACCTGGAACTGAAAGATATAACTAAGAACTTGAAAATCATAAAAAAAAAAAGTTTAAAAATACCTAACTAGGACCCATTCACCTTTACTGGTGAATAAGTCCCAGATCAAGTCTAATTTGTACCTTCTGGTATCTAAAAAGGTATTAAAATTGACTATGAAATCTATAGAAATTTTTTAGAAACACCTAACTAGGACCCATTCACCCTTACTAGTGAATGAGTCCTTGTTAGCTATAGATCTGCATTTTCAGGACATTAAAATCTTAGTTTTTTGCTTTTGTTTGGTGTTCTTACCTTTCTATTCCAGTTTCATGATCTTTTGTTTCATAAATTTCATTGCATTTAGCTTAAATTGCTTCATTTTAGTGCTTTATTAAAAGTTCAAAATTGCATAAAAACATTTCACTTTCAGCTTATTTCATTGTATAATCAGTAAATTACCATGTTTAGGTATGAATTATAAAAATAGAGAACTGTTTAGGCAATGTGTGGAAGTCCTTATTATCTTTGGTTGATGTTTCAAATTATGTTTTTGGCAATGATCCTAATGACATTGAACTCACTCATGCTCACACAAATCCTAATGCATCTCCTCCTCATGATGTTGACACCATTGGAGAAGATGATTCCAGCATGAATGAATTCATAAATGATTTCCTTAACAACCTTGAGTCTAATGCAACCTTTTATCCTTCAATGAAACAACCCACACAACCTGAGATGTTTGATCTTTTACATCCTGAAGCTGAGTCACAAGTTGAACCTAAGTTCCCCACCATAGGTGAACCTCGCACCTCTAAACAAGCAAACATTCAACCATCCTATGTAAATAAAGTGACCAACACATGAATCAACCTTGAGAGACATATGGAAAAGGATTCAAGATCTTGTGCAAAAAAGGATGTGATACAACAAAGGAACATAAAATTCATCAACTTCTAGAGAAAATACCAACTAAAGAAACTAAAGGGATAGGATATCAAGATCCCCCTCTCAACATAACTACTCCTAAATAATACCTAATGTTTCGTAGTGATGGTACAATTATCTTAGATCCTCCTCCTAATATAGATATCCTCCTTCCTAAAGAGCAACCCATACCTCCTAAGGATAAGGATAACAAAGAAGAGATCATCTCAAGACCTCCTTCCCTAATCTCATCTAGAGAAGTTGGTGAATCGAGTAAGTGCAAGAGGCCTTACAAGTTACAAAAACTAAAGTTCCCTTGTCCGCAACCTGAAAGTGAAAGGAAACTACAAATACTTCTAAACAAAGAACTTATAACATTACCACCAATGAAAGACAAGCTCACACTATATCCTAAAGATGAAAATGTTCAACATTGTCGATACCACAGAACTCTTGGACATAGTACTGATGAGTTTCATGCATTCAAATTAGTATTGAGCAAATTTCACTTTGATGGCAATGATTTCCATCAAGTGATTGCATAACATGCCCTCCTCAATCCTTGCATGTAATAGTTATAGAATCTTAAAAAATTCTCATTATTACATGTTTTACACTTATTACAAATTGTTTTCTCTAATGAAAGGATCTCATTTTCCTCACCTACCTCGGCTCATTCTTGTCTTGCACAAAGTGGGGACAATAATTTGATAGCCTTCTCCTAGTAATGCATTTTTCATTGTCCCTTTGTCTAGTTGCCTTCCTTCTGTTTATACCGATCAAAATTGGGAGGCAGATGACCTGGTTTAGGTTGAATCGCATGTGCCTTACTAGTCTTATTCTTTTTCACTTTTCTTTAAGTGAATGCATGTGCGTAATGTGATCCCCCATGAAGTTTCATTTTATGTTACTCTCTCTTATGTACATTCTTCTATATATGCCTTCATTCTTCTCTATGTTATAATCATATTTTTTTCATTTTTCTTGTGTTTTCCTTTCGGGGATGATGCAAGGTATTGAGACATTCATGTTTCTTCCATGTTGACTCAAAAGGTTTTTCTGTGTCTTCATTGTCTTTGTGTCATTCTTCCAATTATGTGAGTATTTGGGGAATGATGATAGTTCCATGCTCTATGACAACATTGTAGCACAACCATATTGACCCCAAATCCAAAGATCCCTTATATGTTTGTGGTGGAAACCATTCCTTCCAATTTCATGACACAACTTGCTTCAGAAACATATGAATTGGCATAGGGTTTTTTGAGGAAATCTCTCATGTCTTAGGATCAAAATCATTGACTACTTTAAAGAAATTGCTCACAATGATGGTGTAACAACTGCTTTAAAATGGGGGCATACATCGATGATATCATTTTGGAAAATTTCATGGCATTATTTTCCTTTTTTATTGTGATGTGTCCTCTTCTTGGTGGTGTCATTGGGTTTTATGTCGTCTAAGAGTGTACAATCTACTAGCATGGCATGATGCGAATGAGGGATCCCATGGGTGATGATTCGACACTTTTGACTTGTCCTCTCTTGGATAAATTGGGCACAATGCTCCCTAAGAGGAAGACCATTACACGAACAAAGTAAAATACCATTTAACAAAATTTTGACATTCAAAAGCATTTACATTTTGGTGCCTTATCAAAGTTGTCAGGAGGATAACATTAGTATGGTATGAGAGGCTAATATGATTCTCTCATTTGCCACCTCATTGGGATAACTCACCTAGTGGACAGACTAAGGTTCCATTACCCTAGAGTGAACATACACATATTTTGGGACAACTCACCTAGTGGACAGACTGAGGTTCCACTACCCTAGAGTGAGTAGCGTATGTTATAGACAAACAACCCCATTCCACATTGCATTGAAATAGTTGTGCTTGATCCTTTGTTTTTGTTTACTTTTCTTGGCCTTTGACAAGATATGATTGTGTATCTTTGTTATTGCTGCATATTTAAGTGTCTTGGATGTCTACTTTAGTGAGTTTGACATGGGGTTATCCTCTCACTAAAGTGGGGCAAAATGTAGTAATGGAAAAAGTAAGCCTTTTCCCTTACTTTGTTTGGTAATTGACATGTTAAAGTTGAACTAAGGGTGTCTTGGAGTGGTTTTGTAATGTGTTCTACACATTCACACTATCCTCAAACCTTTATTTAACTAAAACATTCCTTAATTTATCCTTTGCAAGGGTGTTGTAAAGTGTTGTAACACACTTTCACACTTTTCTAGGATATATTTGCTTAATGGGCCCCTTTCCAATAAAAATATAAATAATGTGTACCTTGTTTAAGTGTTGTAAAATATCTTAAGGAAATTTCACACTTATCTAGGTATTCTTAATTAATTATGGTTAATTGGAGTTATTAAACCCCTAGTTAGGTCTTAATTTTGATACCTCCTGAAGATCTATCTTGAAAATCATAATTTAAATAACAAATTATTTCATTGGGAAAATTTTGGTCCTAGTAAGTTGAGCTAGGACCATTCACCCTTGATGGTGAATGGGTCCTCCCTTAATAGGACCCCCCTTTCCCAGTTGATCTGGAATGGGCTTTTAGCCTTCTTTCAATCCCCAAAAGCTTGGTCCTGGAAACTTAGCCTTAGATGAATGGGTCCTCCCTTAATGAAACCCACTTTTTAAATTTCAATATGGTGAGAATTTAATTATCTTTCTTTCTAGATCTGGTTTTGGCCTTAAAATTCTTTGAATTTCAGGGTTAATCTCCTAATTTAGTATAAATAAGGGGTTAATTCACATTGTTTATCCTAATCAATCCTATATTTTCAAGCATTCAAGAATTCAAGTGATCAAGGATTATAAAGCATTTCAAGAGCATTCATAAGGCTTTTCAAGGTAGATTCAAGTGTTTATTGCAGCAACTCAAAGTCATATAATCCTTTCAAGGGTTTGATGCATGCATTCATGTTGTTGAGTTAAGATTGTGAGTACAACATTGAAGATCTACTTGCAAGTATTGTTCGCATCATTCTCAAGGATCCAAGATATATATTCTTCATGGCCACTACATGATAGTTTGCATATTTTCTTCACAAGAAATCATCCAAGGTGACATCATTTACATTATTTCATGTTCATGCTTAATTTCCTTCATTTCATCAATTAGGTTAATTACCTACAAGAGGTTTGACAAAGGAAAACCCCCATTCACTAACAAATCTACAAGTTTTTCTACCCTTGAGTGTGTGATTATAGATTTACTAGTTGAAGATCAAGTTGAGCAAGATTTGGAGCAAGATTGTCAAAGTTGCAAAGTTGCTAAAGTTGTCATTCAAAGTGAAAGAATAGAAAGAGTTCTACATAATTAACTAAAAACTTCTAGAACTTGATAATTGGGAATTTAAGAGTGCAGAAATCAAAGAACAAGATCCTAAAATCAGTTTTCTAAAACCATAAAAGGACCAATTCTCCACTGAAGGTGAATGAGTCCTCCATAGCTCAAACATAACAACTTTTTGGTCAGGTACACAACATTTTATGCTCTAAAAACATCCCCCGTAGTTTCTATAATAGTTAGGTTGCATTTCTAGTTGTTATTAGCATCTTATTTTGCATAGTTTTAGGTGATAAGGGTCATAGAAGAATAAGTGGTCCATCACTTTGTTGATTCATTTGGTGGACCATATTTTACACCCTTATTAGGAATAAATAGAACTAACAATAGATACATCAAATTGGTGAAGACCAGAATTTGAAAATGGTCCTCTACTAATTATTGCAAACCTAAATGAATTAAACATGTAATTATTGATCTTGGTGTGAACCTCAACATCAATCTATTAACTACTTGGGAGAGGCTAGGAAGATTTAAAATTATTAGAACAAATATGAACATAAATATAGCCAATGGTTCTGGCATGGAAACATTAGGAACATGGAAGAATGGCAAAGAAAATGTAAAAGGGATCAAACAAATCATTAATTTTGAAGTTTTGGAGATGAAGGATCCCTTCAACACATTTAGAGCATTTCTTGAGCTGAAATGGTTTGTGAATTATAATGGCATAGTAGACTCTAGAAAAGAAGAAATATCCTTAGTGGATGAGAATAGGATAGTTCAGATTCCCCTAGGTGAAAGAGAAGGTAGATCCTACGTAGAGGAAATTATACAAGATAGAGAAGAAGAATATCTAAAGAACCTCTATTCTATTTCAAAGTTACCCATTGTAGAAGAGGAGGAAGATCCTAATAGGTCTAGACAAATTGAATTAGAAAGTGACAATGCTAGTATTCATAGTGATGATGTCTTAGAGGCATGAGTACAAGATGAGCAAGAATTAACATCCCATAAGGTATATAGATTTCAAAGAGAATTTGTGATACACCTTCAACATTTTAGGCATCCACGAAGTGCCAAAAATTCAAGAAACATACCAAAAATACACCAAGAAACCTTGCCAAAACTATTCCAACAAGTTTGATACTCATGCAAGAAGAAAAATGTAAAAACTTTAAGAAACCCTAAATCGTGAACCTCTAGGAGAAAGAAAGGACACCTAAGGAACATAGTCTCCAAAAAGTAAGACAACAAAGAAGACTACACCCTAACAAGATGATTACAACTTTACAACTAAAATATTTATAATGGGTAGGTCCATGGTTGAATGAAAATTTCCTCGAGACAACCCTAAATAGATCAAACACTTCATACAAAAGAGCTCCAATCCAAACAAAGGTTGAATAAATTAATGATTGAGAAATATGAGGTAACACAAAAAATAAAAAGGGAGAACAAAAAAGAAACAAAAAATTCCTATGAAAAGCTACAAGAAGAATCCAAAATGAAAATAATATCATCGAAGAAAGAACAATCTTCTCCTCCTCCATAGTTTGGGATACCTTTGTATTCCACAACTTCTAGCTAACCCATTAAGGAATTCTTGGATAAATACAAACATTTTCAAACAATGGCTTCTCTACAACTCCTTCAACTACTGCTAGTAGGATCAGAGGTCAATTTGGGATGCATATCACCATTTCATAAGTTTCTATTGGGAGACATTCTACACCAAACAACCAAAGAATAAATCCTACAATATAATGTGGGGAGCACCAACCAATTAGAGGAGCTATTGAACAAGATACAAGGTAAGTTACCTCACAACCAATGGTGACACAGTTGAGAATTTTGGTAGAGGAGTTAATTAAGGACAACCAACAGCAAAAGAAAACATTGTGGAAACAAATCCAAGAAAAAATACAAAATATCAAGATGGATGAAGAAAGGAAAAGGTGTGCCACAACACATGGGTATGTGCAGGAATATGATGGGCCAAAAAGTGGCAATATGATGGGTATGTGGGTAACAACTATCTTTTTACTCAAAATTGATGAAACAAAAAGGGTTTTTAAAGGATATTCTCAGCTTTCCATCAATACAAATTATGCTTTACTTTGAATTTAATAAGTAATTATTATTAATTTTCTATTCAAATTATGACTAAAGTCCTGATTGATAGGTTGATTGAAAAACATCTATAGCTTTCAAATGGTATCACATTTTTTGAATCCAAAACATGTGTCACATTCTATGCTATTGATACAATATGATTTAAAAAAAAAAAATGAATTTCATGAAGTTTTGACCAAGTTAAGGTGGTCAGACATATGAGTTTTTATATTTTTTAAAAAGTGTTAATAAAAAATTCATAATTAGTTATTTTCTTGGAAAAAAATTACAAAAATATATGCATCACATCAGGGCATGAGTCCTCTACTTATATCTAAAATCTTATAACAAAATATTATCATTTTATTGTGGTTAGGGTGGTCAGAAAGACACCAACTTCTTATTTTTTCCCTGAAATTTAAGCACCACTACATTGAAATTTCAAAATTTCACCAAATAATTTTTACTTTTTTTTAAAGAAACCTAGTAGTTTAGAAACTACATTCAATTTTCTACAAATTATATTCTTACATATTTTTGAAATAATAGAGATAACTAATTCAAATATTTATGTGAATTTTCCTAACTCTGATTTTTTTTCCACTTAAGGGCATGTTTTTTGCATGATGATCCTGCACATACCCACATTATACTTTGGAGTCCCTGATTCAAAGCATAATGAATACATAAGGGGATTTAATGCCCTCTATTATTTTTGTGTATAATTTCCCATAGTAACAATAGCTACTAAGGCCCAGATGGATCAACTAGAAGTTTAAATTCTCAAACAAGCAACAACCTATGATGCATTACAGGACATAGATGGTCAATCAAGGGTAGATATAAAAGCAATGCATGCCCAATTTCAACAACTGCAAGAATAGAGAAATAAGGTCCAAAACTATTTCCATCATCTTCGAGAGGTAGTTAGCTTATGACTAGCACACATTACTAGAATCCTTCAAGAGGCTCAACAACTAACATAAAAGATATAGATTCCACAGATATTATCGAAGGAAAAGAAACTCCTATTATAGATCTAGATAGAAACACAATAGCTACACTTGAACCAAAAACTAATGGGATACTACATTTTCCAGCCTCAAGGACATCTAAAAAGATATAATTCCAGTAGAATAGCATTGACTTGAGGATAAGTCAACATTTTGAAAGTGGGGAAGATGTTAGCCAAAAAATAGGATAGTGAAGACATTGGCTAGGAAAACATACTAAAATTTGGCATAAAGGACTTTCAAATTAGGATAGATGGGTCATGTACCATCCTATAGATATATGTATAAAGGAAGATATGATCATATAATGTAATATAGATAGAGAGAGGTCTATAGAAAAAGGAAGACTTGAATAAATTATATTAGAATAGAGAGAAGAGAAAGAGATAGAGAGGACATACAAGGGATAGGCGTATGAAGAGAAGTATATGTATGAATGTATGACACATGCCATATGTATAGAGATTAGAAAATAATTATACAAGATTATAGGGGAAGATATTATAATGTACCAATTTTGACTTGATTAATATAGTGGATACTAGAGTTCTATCTACATAGTGTTATCTACTATTATATGGATGTGTGAATAGTTAAGCATATTTATGATTGCATTGGTGTTCATCTTTATATTACTGAGCCTGAGATTTAAACTACAACACTTAGAAAATAGTTGGGGCTTAAAACTCCATTTTGTGTTCCCCAAAATTTCTTGCTAGCAACTGTCCTCAAATATTAGTTTAGGAAGAATTTTTGCATACCCTGCTTCCTTTCATTCTCTAGGTTTACTTAATATCCATATAGATCTGTCTTTAAAGGTGATCTATACGAGCTCCCCAACTTTCTTAATAATTTTTTTTTCGTTATTGAGCTATGTAGAATAATAGGGGAAATAAATAAAAGATATAAAGAAATGAAAGTAGCTACAATCACATTCCCAATTCATCTCAAGTGCTACATATGTAAATATTCATCCAATGCATAAGATATCAAACGGAGCCTTGTGAAAATGGTAATACATTTGTATGAAAAAAGGTTTCCATTTGATAACAAAACTTATGTATAGAAGAACTTTAAAATTGGACCAAAATGTAATCATATTACACATATGGAAGACTATTGAGAGGATTGTGAAAATGAAATTGAGTTTAGAAAAAGAGATTAGATGATAATGAATCTAGATTAGTTGAAAGTCTAGATGGATAACTTAAGGCATTTTAGATGATGAGAGAAAAATAATTGATCATGTTTTTTGATAAATCAATTCAAATACTACCATTTCCATATGCTAATGAGGCCAACAAGGAAATCATATATGTCAAAGAAAGGATTGATTTCATAGTGTAGAGTTTCGGGGCTGCATGGACTAATAAAGATATTGTTGAATATATCACCAATAAGAACCCTAGCAAGGAAGGACCATAAGAGAGATTGAAACAAGTAGATACTCAGTGAGTTCCATAATTTTATTTTTTTTATATAACCCATGAAAAAATAAAATTTATAGGTGGTGGGGATGACATGATGACCTAAATAAGAGGAAAACCTATATGGGCCATGAATTTTGACTTATATATTCTAATTCCAATAATTATTTATAAAGTGGTTTTGAACTAGTTAGAAGGGAAACGGTTATAAATACAAGATGTTTTCCAAGGAGGAAATTTTTCTCTAAAACAATTATTGTTTAAGATATAAAAAGACTTTGTGCTCCATAATTGAAAGAAATAAAGTGATTTTATTTAACTCTTAGTCATATTATATTTTATAGTTGTAATTTTTCCATTTTATCAATAGCTTTGAATCATTCTTTGTATTATTCTTTACACTTCATGGGCATGAATTGTAAATTCTAATCTAGATTTAATTTTAGAAAAAAATTAACAAGATTATATTTATTTATATGTTGTTATCTTGTCTCTTTGGAATTTCTTACTCTAGATTCAACAAAGTTTTTCATTGTTGAGTGGGATGTGAAGATAAAAGAAGTATACATGTTTTCTTGTCATAGCACATTCCTTCTCTTTTCTATGTGTCATTCCATTTTATTTGAGAAGCCTAAAATAACATCTTATATAAGCTTGCCTTGAATTCCCCCCTTTTATTTTATTTTTCCACTTCCATCCACATTTGGAGGTTAAAAGTATCAAAAACTCCAAAACTCCAATCATATGAGGGAGTTGCAACTCCCGAACATAGAGAAAAATTCTTCTTTCAATAAGAACAATTTTTTAACTATTTGTAATAGTTATTGCTACCATTTGGGTTATCTTGCTAATATCAATATATTACTATAGTGACAATCTTTTTTACTAGCACTATCATAAAATTAAAGCTTTCGAAGGGTATGAACACCCATCAAAGTATAATATGTCATGCCCTGCCGTGTGAACCCCAAAGGAACTAAAAACAATGGAACAATTTTTTTTTTTTAAAGAATATAATAACATACTTAAGTATTATAACATAACAATGTATTATGATGCACAACTAGTTCCAATGGGGTACACGAAGTGACATGACTACACTAACCCATAACAACGATAATAAGATAACAATAATTAATCTATTACGTAAATCTATTCATTCCCATTTCATCATTTGAAATATCTATCAACTATATCCATATTAATAACATATGCACATATGACAATACATGGAATTATAAAGATATAAAGTGTTACATATTTCGATAGATACAACTCAACATAACCAACTATAACAATTGATCCTGAAAAAATACATGGCTTGAATATACATTACATCCAAATGATAGTAAAATACAATTGACTGGAAATACATCTCAATAACTACATACACAAATCACATCAAGGTCGTCCCAACACACGTGGGAGACAATATCAATGAATACATTACAACTGAAGTATATACATCTATCTGGTACATAAGGACACTGGATCATCAACATCCGCCAAAACCTGCAAGTAAAAGATACATCTACAATAGAAGAGGGAACCCAATGGGGTTAGAAGCATGTTCCACCCAACCACCCCCGTGCTGAGAGTAGACAAGGAAGGGTCCCTGACCAAGCACGCCTAACAATAACAAAGACTAACTCCAAATAGACAACTTAACGTCAAAGATCACTTAGAAACTCAACAATGACAAATCCAAAGGCACAACAACACCACTTCAGAACACAACAAGTCATAATCACAAGCATCAACGAAACTCAAAACATAATATCAAAGACTACTTCCAACAATAACCAAAGACAAATCAATAAATCCCTTAATCACAACAAACACAATATCACTTAACATCTACAATCACAAAGTCAATTAACAACTATAACACATTATCACTTAACACGAGGTTACAATGCTTCCAGAGAACAAAGATCATGAACATCGCACAATAACTGATTAACTGTTGATATAGGAAGAGTGTCATGCATAAATTGCCATGAGTTACCCTGGCTCAACCTTCCTAGGCTACCGGACCCCCATCTTGGGTTACCCTGGCTTGCCTCTACCGGCCGTCAGACCCTCACGCAAAACTATGCGTCCCATCTCATCTCGAGCCTTATCATTCACTTGCTTCACGAGAGAGACATCCTTTATCTTTATTAGTGTGAAAGCTCCCCATTAATTCTTTTAGATTATCACTTAATTAAACTCTAGGTAGGTTACCCTGGTGCCCCTTTGTGTGTCGGACCCCCACAAAGAGCCACTCTCCTATCGACAACACACAAGGCATGATACCACAATAGGTAACTAGACAACATAATCTCTCCAATCCAAGGAGGAAACAAAACAAGGAAACTCACTCCAAACACTAGAGGAAACCACATATGAAAACACACTCCTTCCAAAGGAGGTACAAATCTCATTACCCACTCCTATTTCCTAGGAGGCACAAATCCCCGTTCGTGGAAACCGGGTACAACATCATAGTACAATACATAAAGGTGATTCACAAAATGAACCTCTACACATAACATCCCACTCTAGAGAACTTCTCTGGAAGACTTACATAAACCCATAACCCCATTTTCCTGACATGGAGAATAAAAGAAACATAATAGAAAAAAATTCTAGACAACTCAACATCTAAAGTTAGGGTTTCCTAAACCCAGTTAAACATAGTTTCCAATCTCGCATTTACTCAATCAAAACACATCAAATTCACTTCCTAACATTGAAGTATTTACAACCCAAACATCCACTCTAAATTTTACAAGTAACTTCTCTAATCAAAGCATTCAAATAAATACAGTCCTTCGACTAAAATAATCAATCATTTTTCTAGTTTCACGATTATATTCCCTAAGTTTTACAGTCATGATCTAGAACCAACATTTAAAAAAAATAACGTCATCGATTTAAGACTGAAACAATCTTTTATTCTAAGGTTCACAATTAACTTCATACTCAAAACATCTTACTAAGTGTATAAACAACTATTTTAATAATTAAACATTTAATTAAACTACTTGACCTATATTTCAACATAGTATCAATAACTTAATTCAAATCAATATTTTCAATCAAACCTATACTAAAATTCTCAACTATCATACTTTTAAAAGTTATAATTTTAAATATATATATATATATAAAACTAACTATTTAAAAAAAAACACATATTAAAAAAAATACCCATCATATATAAATGCATACGAATTAAACAAAACTTAAATTCAAATTTTAAATTTTAAATTTAATAAAATTTTAAATTCTTTATAAACTACGAATTTCTTTTAATAATAAATAAATAATAAAAAAAACATATATAAAAAAAAACCCCAATCGCTGCCACTGTGGTACATAGTACCGCAGTCGCCTGTGGTACTGTGTACCACAGGGGCAAGCCACAGTAGGCCGCAGCCTCCATAGGCTACGACCAGCAGCCTCGGCTGCCGTATGCAGCCTTGGCTACTGTACGCAGCCTATGGTGGCTGCATACAGCCACCACATGGGCCGTGGGGTACGGCCTCGGCTGACCCCCACCCCATATAAATTTTGTTTTATATAGTTTTTTTCTTAAATTTGTTTATATTTTTTTTTATTTAATAACTTTTCTTTATATATTTCATTCACAAAATTTCTGTACACGGAATCCGTGGCAAATACAGGTAAAAATTATTTATTTTCATAAATATTTCGTACGACACATATTACGAAAATAATATAAATGCAAACATATACAAATAAAGAGAGTGCATAGTTTATTTTACACAGTAAATTTTAAAATCTAATATATATATAATATATATTTTAAAAATAACCTTATATATATATACAAAATTTCAACATAATCATCAGAATAAATTGTTTTTTTTTAATTTTCCTCACATACCCACTATAGATTAGGCAGCCAATCACGAATAATAACGAAGAAAATATTTGTTTTAGTAATTGCATAAATATATATATATATATATTCATCCCTAAAATTATAATAGAATAAAAGACAATAAATTTTGTTTCAGAGACTATTAATTTTTAACCCACAAATTGCATCTGATAATAAAATGATATTCATTCTCAGAACAATGTTTTTCTCAATCATATTGTATTAACGAATTAAAGAAGATTTAATTTAGTTTTCAATAGAAATCAATCAAGAATATAACGCAACCAAACAAAACCCTCTTTCAAACAAAATATCGATTTAAAGTATTACAAACATGATTTTCTTTACAGAACAAAAAGAATAAATAATAAATTTTATGGAACCTGGAGTCCTTCGTTCAGAGAAGAATCCCTTCTGAAGCCCCGCTCGATTTCCTTCTGCAGCTCTATTCCTGAATCCTCACCTGTAGCTCTTTTCTTGATCTTCTACCCTCAACAGTCTTCTGAATCTCTCTTTTCTTTCAACCACAATAATTTTTACCAGGACACACCACAATCCAAAACTATCTTTCTTTCTTTTTTAGATCCAGAACAACAGAGCCAAACTTGTGTGTGAATAATTCCCTCATAAAAATAATAAATCACTAATTAAAATCAATAAATCTTTTTCCGCTTTCTTTTCCAAAAAGCCTCTTTCCTTATTGGTCCTTTTCCAGCTTTTAAAAGCTCACACATATCTAAAATTTTAATTAAAATAATTTATTTAATTCAGATATTATCCTTACATGATTTTCGAATTTAATATTAATAAAAAGATAATATCTGCTTATTCTCAACAATATTAATTTAATTTAATTTCTTGCACTATAATTAATTAAATACTTTTAAATTTACAACATATTTAAATTTAATAGTTTTCTAACTCTCAATTAAATCAAATAACAAGGCAACATTAATTAATTATTTTATGAAATACGATTAATTAATTAAACACTAACCAAGAATAAAATAAATACTCAACAGTAAAACTACATACAAGACAAAGACAAAACTTCAGTCATAACACAACTTCTCACAACAGACGACAGACTTGGGACGGGGACACTTCCAAACCTACTCCTTTTTTCAACATTTTACCCATTGGGTTAATTTATTGCTCGCCCTGTCCTGCCGAAGTAGGTGGAATCGAGACTTATTCCTGCAATCTTGCATCCAAATAAACATCAAGTAGCACATGTATATATATATAATCAACATCCTATCATGAGAAGGAATTGTAGTGTAGCAGGGCACTCATGAACGAGTGATGCTACACTGTCCTCTCACCTAATCTATTCTAACAATTATAATATCAATAACGAGCTAACATTTCTAACCAAATTGATTATAAGGTAACATGATATTTAACTACTGCAACATAACTAGAATTATTAAACCATTGCATTATAAACTAATACTGAATCCAAATAACATAATCACCAAAGAATCATCACATCGACATATAAAAAATTAACGAAGATCTATTTTGAATAAACAATAATCTGAATCAACACACCGAGTATCATAAATCATACTAATAATGTCACACACAACAATTAACTAAACTACGCATCCACACACACCAAGTCGATGAATGAATCACCAACACAAATTAGTATCATGCTAACACACAAGAGAAACCAATAGTAGCAATAGCATCAGAAATATGTGGGTATTACATAATAAAAGAGGGTTTTTTTTTCAAAAATAAAATATTTTTCTTCTTCATCCCTATAAACACATAACTATATTCATTACAATTCCTACCCCTAAAATAAAATTTATTTAGAAAAGAAATGAATGAAACATAGAATGAACCTATTGTAAAGATAGTTGTCGCTGCACCAAAAGATCAACTTGTTAATGCCTGATACAACTGCCAGAGTTAATGAATCCATGGGAGGTGGTTAAACCATGTCATGAACCTGAATGTTGTGCAACACAAGGAGACCATGGTTGCACACCTTGCAAAAATATCTTCCCCTCGAGTGCAAGCGAGGGGTTCAAACTCATGACCTAGACTCTAATACAAATTTTTGCCAAGACAGTTGTCTTTGCTACAAAAGATTGGATTGTTAATGCTTGATACAACTGCTAGAGTTAACAAATCCATGTCACAAACCCGAGCGTTGCGCTGCACAACACAAGGAGACCAAGGGTGCACACCTTGCAACAAAACCAACCTTGTACATTGAGGGTAAACACATTAGCTTGTGGATTTTCCTTCCAATCACTTTTAGGATCTATAGTAGTGGTCATCAAACTGATTTGCATTGCATTTGAGTATAGACAACAACATCAATAGTTTTATCTACTTCCCCATAAATGAAGACACCATCAACCACTTCACCTCTAATATTTTATCAATAGATGAAGTTTGTAAATTTGAAATGGTTTTGTTGGACTTCAAAGTGGATTTAATAATTGTAATAGAGCTCATGGGGAGAATATTGTATGCAAGAGATTATGTTTGAGTATTTTATCTCAAAAAAAAATTAATGGTGGAAGAGTGTTTGTACAATCTAGGAATGGAGAAGGCAAGGTTGAGAACAAAATGGAGTAGAAATTATTGGATTTTAAATTAAACAAAAGTCTAATAAAATTTTGATTAAAATTCAATATAAAAAGTTCAAACTATGTGTATCGAGACAACAAATTCAATGAAGTGGACCTCAAGGTAGGGGATCATTATTTTAAGGAGGAACGGGAATTTTCCATTGATGTTCTTGCAATAGCCCACAATGGGGCAGTGGATAACTTTAGGCTTATGAGATGGGTGTTCTTTGAAATTAAGGAAATCAAGTTAAAACAGAGAGCTATGAATAGTAAACTAGAGAAAGCTAATGATGACATAAAAGAGGTAGTGGTAGTGGTCGGGCTACTGATTTATTGATGAAAGAGGAGAAGAAGTATATGCTTGAGTTCCTCAAGAAAACGGTGGAGGAATTATAGGATTTCAAATGCAATCATGATGGCAAGTAGGTGGATATGGAGGAGTAGCTAAGGAACATTAAAAATTCTCTCCACAAAGTCCTGATTATGAACCATAAGATTTTAAAATCCACTGCACAGATCATGAATAGCATGGTGGAAAACCTGGAAAAATCCCATTAGGTAAAGACTATTGTGTTTCTTGATTTGCACAATGAGGAAGGGTGGACGGATAGTGGGGGGCCGAGTAACAGGACTAGAGCAAATTTGAAAAGGAAGGCAGACCAAGCTTTAGTCAACATCTAGGAGATGAAGAAGTTTGCACTTAACATGAATAGTCTAGAGTAGGAAGCGACAAAGGTCCTTCGGAACCTGGCCTAGGGGTTGGTTATTTTGTGGTTTTTTGTCAGTTTTTTTGGCTTTTCTACCCTGGTTTTCTTGTGTGTTCTTCTTTGTGGGCAGATTCCTATTTTTGTTTGTGCTCTATTAATGTTTTATCCTTCACTATCTTCTTAACAAATTATGACATCTACAAGTTATCCAACCGTTGTTCATGTTTATATAGAGGACCTTATTTGGCAGGTCTGAATAACATGATTTTTATAATTATTATCATCGAGTCAACAATTCTTCTTTGGGGTAAATTTTATTTTCAATTTTATTATGTTAGTTTTAATCATTCTATTAAATATTTTATTTTTAATGATAAATATTCAATAATAATTTTAGGCATCATTCTTTTACAAAATGATTAATAATTATCTTATTTTTGTTAATTATAATTTTTTTAATCGTATAAATAGATGATGTTTAGGAAACAATATATCATAAATTTTCTTCCATAAATCAATAGACAACTCAAATGCTAGTTTGCCAATTTCCAATGGACTTCCTTAAAGTGCGGTCTTTTCACTTCTAGATAAAATCCAATATTTAAAAAAGGTAAATGTAAAATAATAAGAATAACTTATATGATTAAGGTTTTTTAATTCTTTTAATTTTTTTAAAAACTTAATTGTCTTAAATAAAGATAAGGGTCAATCATAAAAGTCATAAAAGAATCAACAAGAAGATGCAAAAGAACAACAAATTTTAACATTGTTAATGAAACCTCTTTCTATTTAATGTATAGATTCATATTTTGATTATTATTGTATAGTCTATGGTGAATTTGGTGAACTAAGGTCCTTGCTTAATTAATCAAACTCTTAAAGGTTCAATGAAATCTCCACAAAACTAAAATTCATGGCATTCAAAA
The DNA here is from genome assembly GCA_007258455.2 of Sequoia sempervirens. Lineage (NCBI taxonomy): Eukaryota > Viridiplantae > Streptophyta > Pinopsida > Cupressales > Cupressaceae > Sequoia > Sequoia sempervirens. The sequence continues at coordinate 100,818,348 of VDFB02000013.1, forward strand.
TAGGATGTTGATCATGAATTATTGGGCATCTCACATCTCTTAAAGTGAATCAAATCCCAAAATGAAAATTAACTATCCCTAGGTCTCTAGAATTAGGTCACAACTTTGTAAGATAGCTCAATTGTTCATTGTATTTTGATTGTTCAACTAGGGCCCTATAAATAAGTTCTTATTGGAATCTTATAAAATAGAGTTAGATAAAAATATATTGAAATTTAAATAATGTTAGTCCAAAAATTTATGTTTCAATATTAAAATTTGAAAATACCTATGATTGAAGGGTAAAATTTTAAATTTATGTTACTTTTCTAAACAAATGACCAACACTTATTAACTTTTTAACTTGAATCATCATAAAGTGATATGTGTATGTGTATGTGTATGTGTATGTGTATGTGTATGTGTATGTGTATGTGTATGTGTATGTGTGTGTGTGTGTGTATGTACGTATGTATGTATGTATGTATGTATGTATGTATGAATGTACACACACACACATATGTATATGTATATACATACATACATACACATATATATGTACGTACGTGCTTGTATATATTTATATATATATACATATATATATATACATACATACATATATATATATATATGTACATATATATATATATATATATGTACATATATATATACATAGATGTACACACACACACACACACGCACACACACACACACACACATATATGCATGCATACATATATTTTTACATAGATATATACATATGTGTTTAATACATATACACACACATTGAATTTTGAAATGATGTAAACTAATGAAATATAGATTTTTTAGTTTATTGTATGTTTGCATTTTCTTAGAAAAAACAAAAATCATCTATGTAGTTTTTATAGAATCACCACTATACTTTAGTTGTTGATAAAATACTCAAAGATTAAGTGGAACCTTGCTTTTTATATAATAATATTTTTTTTTCTTTCAATTATTCTGTGAGTTTCTATAATTTGAAACTTTAGTGCATGATTTTTTTTTCTATTTTGATAAACATTTTCTTAAGTAAATCTTAAAATTTGTGTGTATTTAAAACATAACCATTTCAATGGGGATGCCATATTTTTCCTCAACTATTTGTTCAAAATAGAAAATATCATTTTGACTTGACATTTCTTCTCTAGAACATTTTGAAAACAATATTTATAAATTTACAAAAGAGTTGTGACCACCAAAATTGTATCCCCTTCTTGGAGATGGATAAAGGATAAGGTTGGAAACCTAAAACCCTTTTAGCAAGGTACAATTTAAGCTTCTCAAGATACTTAAATCCTTGTTCCATGTTTTCATTGTATCCAAGTTTATAATGAATTTTAAATCCAACTTAGATGGTGGAGAATTCTTGTTTAAATCATTATTTGTTGAAAGAGGGGTATTATCATGAGAAGAATTGATTCTTTTACAAGAATGTAACTTCTTTTTCGGTGTTGTTATGCTAAGATGAGGAGGATATTTGTTAGATTTTTCCAACACAAGAGGGACAAAAGATAAAGAGCCCCCATCACCATCATGGGATGATGTTGTTTGTAGATTTGTTGATATAGAAGGAGTAGAAGATTGTGCAAATGAAAAAAAAAATCTTTAGGTTTAGATTATGAGATTTTGTACTCTACCACAAATGAGGTTGTAAAATACAATGAACACCAATCATAACCAAAACATGCACTTCAGTATAAAACATTATTTGGACCATTGTCGTTGTTTGAATGAGTTGTGGTGTTGATTTGAGATTGTGTCAACTCATTGTTCTTTGATGGTGAGATTTTACACTCCTAAATGAAAGTAGGTGTAGAATTGAAGGAACCACAATCATTACCAAAGATTATAGTAATAGTATCCTTATCGTTGGAAGGTAATGGTTCAACTTTTGAAGATGGAATCAAAGTACTAAGATATTTGGAAATGTTATAGTCATATTGGGCTTGTAAAAATATTTTTCAATCTACTTTAACCATATAGACCTTGTTATTATATTCATACTTCATTGTATGGTGAAGAGTAAATGGGAATCCTCTCATGCAATGAATCCATAAACTACCAAGAAGAATATTCTGTGAAATAATATTGGGCATGACATGGATAAGGGTAGGAAAAACTATAGGTCCTACCTTAATGGATAATGTGATTGTAACCAATTTGGTTTCCTACCAAAATTATTAAAGCCATGAATAGATATATTATCAAGTCTAATGAGAGACGTATCCACAACACTCTAAAAATTCAATGCTACAAACATTAAGACCCGATCCATTATCGATTAGAGTATGCATAATTTTAGTATCATTAATGATGATGCAAACCATGAGAGTATCATGTATTGGTTTAGTATTTTAGGAGGAGGTAATTCATTTTAATGGAATGTAATGTAAAAGTTTGTTATAATAATATCATCTAACAAGGATAATAATATGCCTTTTGGTTTAACATAAGGTGGTAAAAAGTCTTCTTCAAAGCCTCTTGGTGAATACCATGATATGTAGGTGACATTTGAATTAAGTTCCAAAGAGATATCTTAGTTGGAGTTTTACAAAGTTTCTCAACAAGATCATACTCTTTACCACTATGTTAAGGGAAAAGAGGTGTGGGGGAAGATAAGGTTGAGGAAATGAAATGGAAGTGGGAGTGGTTTTAATTTTCTTAGGTTTTATATTATTTTGAGTGTTGTATACATGTGAGCAATTGCATGACAATGTGGTTGCTATATAACACATTTTGGTGTATATAATTGTTTTGAGTGAGTGTTTTTGTAAAGTTTAGGATATTACTAGAGGTTTTGGTTGGTTTGAGCGTCGTCCAATAATGAGAAAAGGTTTAGTTTGGGGTTGAGGAAAATGAGGAGGATAGATGATCTATTTTGGTTGAGGATATGTTTTAGGAGTGGTGAAAGGAAATATCTGGAGAAGATATAAAATTTAGACAAGAAACATTGATTGGTTGATATCCCCATGGGTGAGACAACTAGAATAGGTAGGATTTTATTCAATTTTTATGGGAGAAACAATGATTTTTAGGGTAATGCTATGAATTAGGTGAATTAGGGCCAAACTAGCAATGTACAATAAAATGTAGAAGTTTTAGGATAGATTAACAAAAATAGGATCTAGATCTAAATGGAGGTTATTCGTCAAGGCCTAGCATGCAGAAAACTAAGCAAAAAAGATTAGGACAAGGGTGAGGTTCCCTTGTCTAGAAATGAAAATTTTAAAAGTTTTAATTTCTTGAGCATGTGTCACAATATACTTAGATATAAGACTATGACTATCTTGGTTTGATATTGCATAGAGCTCAAAAAAAATCAAGATTATCTAATTTGTTTATGAAAAGTTACTAGATGTAATGAATTATTATTTGTAATAATTTGAAAATACTATTATGTTCAATCCAATTCATGCATTGATACAAACAAAGCTAAAGTTTTACAATAATTTTGATAAAATTTCAAGTTTTTTACAAAAGATCAAGAAATGGAAATATGTTTTTTTTTTTTGTGCAACTACACAAATTCTTGCAAATGCAAATAAATTTAAATTCAATGCTTTGAATAACAAATCAGATCCAAGGATATGCAATTAAATTAAGATGATCAAGAAAGTGTAGGATAATGTCGGGTTCACCAAAATATAAAGGGGGAAAAGAGATCTTATATGTAAGTGGTATATTAACTCAATATTTCCTTGTCTTGACATTAGAACTCAAACCAAAAAGGGTGTTAATATTGGATAACAACCTAGAAGGACATCCAATTTTCCTCGAGTTTAGCTCCTTTGTTGCCATGAAAATAAATTAATTTAAAGTGAATTTATTGACCTAATTTATTGTAAACACCTAATATGAAAATATGAAATATTCGCAAAGATGAAAACATAAATTTACAAAACAGTTATAGATCTAAGAAATAATGACAAAAAGGAACCTACATATGAAATATGAGCCTCAAGTTGAGGGACAATCGTGAGGTACCCTTTCCTAGAGTTGAGGCTTTTTCAATGCATGACATAATTTTCTGAACGTACAGTCCTTCTTTGGACTTTTATACACCTCTTTGTTATTTGTTGATGAAAATTTTGAATCCACACATGAAAAAGAAAAGGAAAGGTTGTGTTGTTGTGTTGTATATGAGATTTCCTAAGTCAAACTGTATTTTGGTGTTTCCACCTCCACAAACAAAAAATGATTATGGTAAAGAAGGCTTATCCCAGGTTAGGGAGAGGATAAATAAAAAATAATTGAATTTAGTAATGAATGATAATGGATAATGTTACCTTAGGTATGAGGGTATGTGCAGGATCATGATGGGCCAAAATGTGGCAATATGATGGGTATGTGTAGGGTATGTGGCTGACGACTTTTTTTACCCAAAATTGATGAAACAAAAAGGGCTTTTAAAGGAGAATCTAAAATTTCCACCAATATAAATTATGTTCTACTTTGAATTTAATAAATAATTATTATTCATTTTCTATTTGAATTACGACTAAAGTCTTGATTGACAGGCTGATTGAAAAAAATCTATAGCTTTCAAACAATATCACATTTTTTAAATCCAAAACATGCATCACATTCTATGCTTTGCATACTATAGGATTAAAAAAAATGAATTCCATGAGGTTTTGACCAAGTTAAGGTGGTCAGACATACGAGATTTTATATTTTTTAAAAATTTGTAATAAAAAATTGATAATTAATTATTTACATGGAAAAAAATTACAAAAAAATATGCATCACATTAGGACATGAGTCCTCTACTTATATCTAAAATATTATAAAAAAATATTATCATTTTATTGTGGTTAGGGTGGTCAGACATACACCTACTTCTTTTTTCTCTGAAATTTAAGTACTACTGTATTGAAATTTCAAATTTTTACCAGATAGATATATATTTTTTAAATAAACCGAGTAGTTTAAAAAATACATTCAATTTGCTACAAATTATATTCTTACATATTTTTGAAATAGTATAGATAACTTATTAAAAGTTTTACATCAAGTTCCCTAACTCTGATTTTTCTGAATTTTTCGCCACTTAAGGGCCTATTTTTTCCATTATGATCTTGCACATACCCATGAAATCTTTGTCAAAGTGATGTTCACACCATAATTTTCCATAAACATTCTATTGATGGGTGTTGAAATTATTTGGTGACCTACAAGAGGTTAGTCCACATAACACAATAGATTGTTGTATCTAGCATGTAGCTCGAATAAATCACATACATCACTAACTCATTTGATTGCAAAATCCAATGAAAATTTCTAACGAAATATGTATAATTTGATGTATCATCAGGTGCTTGTAAAATTTGATGTGTAATTTTCAAAATTTTAAAAGTTTATCCCTGATGTTCGTCGAAATTTCGACGAACCTTGGTTTCATTGAAATTTTGACTATTAGTTTCGTCGAAATTTTGACAAACATGAAAAATAAGAAAAAAATAAAATTGTGGTCGACATAAAGAAAAGTGAGTTTGCTAATTTATTGCGACAGTATTTTGCTCTACTTGAGATAGTTTGTGGAGAACTAAGGATGATTTTCTTGGGAAAAATCATAAAAAATTCAAGAAGATATCGCCAGGTTTAGGGTAGTCATTGTCTTTTTGTAGAATTCAGTTGTGAAGTCAGATTTGTAGTTCTAGGTTTGAAAATCATATTTTAAAGCAACATCTCATTAGATTTCATTTTTAGAGGTTTAGGGTTTTCAGAATTTCATGTCCATATTTTGTTGTGTGGAATCACCATAAGATCATAACCAAGGAACAGATTCTTGTGATTGTAATTATGTGATCCATAACTCTATTGGTCATGTGGCACAATTGTGCTATAACAAATATAGGATGCATTCATGTGTGACCCAAGTTTAATGTGGCTATGTTGTGATAGAAATGGAGGCACTCATATAATGTAGTTAATTAAGGTTGTATAATGTAGGTGTCAATCATCATTGGGTGCATTCAGGTTGTCTCAAGTTTAACAAGTTACGATGTAATTATAGCATGATCCAAGAGTGATTACCTCTTGCTGCAATAAAGAGCCTATAACTTTGGTTGATATGTAGAGTGGTTGTGTTATATCAATTACGTAGTGCATTCAAGCACAACCCATGTTTAATGGGCTATTCTAGAGACTGATCAAGATTTTCTAAACCTTATGAATGCTACTTGACATATATTTGCATAATCTTAAATTGTTCTAGAGGCTTTTGAAGTATCAATGTATCCTATATAGGGTTTAGAATGATTTATTTTAATTTAAAAATAAATAAATGATGTATTTCCCTATAATTAGATAATGTGGAGATCTCCTAAATCTACCCCAGCACACTATCCTCTTTGGAACTATATTCATTACTCTAGCTACTAGGGTTTTGCATATGGCATCTTTAATATCTCCATGATCGTGGCTTTTAAATAGATCTCAGTCTTTGCTTTAATCCTTTTCATGGTAACCCTTGAGCTCCATAATCCACCTTCAATCTCTTCCAAGAACGGTGTCTTCAGCTAGACTACATAGTATGCATATAAAGCAAGTCGTTCATAACTACCATTGTTCCAAACCACCACTCACTACCTTGCTTAAAATGTTGCCTCCATAAGCACAATAGCATGTTTT